>CM014735.1:59795443-60477772 GCA_004329165.1 Spatholobus suberectus
ATCACTCATAATTACCATAATTAATAGAATTATGTATTTTAATGGTATTTTTAGCAATATTTACTAATTATATTTCATAATAAATAAATTATAAATTATATATGACAATTACATGTAATTATGTCAATTATATATATATATATATATATATATATATATATATTTAATAATTACATTAATTACTTTACTTATATTAAAAAAATTTCCAACAAATTTAATAATACATTAAATAAAAAAATAATTTATATATAATACGTGTCATGTGTCTCTCATTTTATTATACGTGTCATAAATTTTCATATTAAATTAATTCAAATCAAAATTAGGTTTTTCTTAATTTATTATTCAAAGAGATTTCTACTTTTGCATTCAAATGTTTAAGTTTCTTCAATCAATATTCAATATAATCAAATATTTATAAATTAGCTGATTTCTAATTATAGGCAATTACTTTAATTATATATATTTATCTATTACAATTAATTATTTTAATTATACATTTAAACATAATATATTTCCCTTAATTTAAAATAATCATACTTTTCTTTTTCAAAAAATAAATATATGTCAAAATTATCTTAATTAATTCAAATTAGAATATATATAAGGTGAAATTACCTTAATTATTATAATTATTGAAATGGTCAGTGAATTTGAAAGATTAATTAATGTATTTCTATTTAAAATGGTAATTATAAAGAAAAGTCAATGGAAATTTTTGTTCTATTTCTATTTAAATAAATGAATATTGTGATTATGTATAAGGGTGATTGTGAAATTGTGCTCAGTCAGAAGATACAATAAAAATTAAATTTCTAATTTTGCATGTTATGATTGTCCATAAATTATTTTGTGTGCAAATAATTGTGTGTCATAATTGTCCACAAACTGATTTGTGTGCAAATGAATGTGAAGTTGACACGTAAGTAAAAAATTGAGGAAAACGTTTTGATGTTGTTAAGTGGGATAAAATTCTATGTAAAATTGTTCTAAAAATTGACATGTAGAACTTTCCTATTTAAAAACATTCTATTTTGTATAGATTATAGATTATAGATTATAGATTATAAATTATAGATTAATCTTTGAGCGCAAGAATATTTTGAAGAAAAAAATATTATATGAATTTCTTAATGCATCACTAAACACAACTAAGTCACTTGACAATCACATGCTCTCGTGAAACTCCACTGACTCATTGAATTGTTCAAACGCGTATGAATTTAGTTCAGTTGGTCTGTAACTTAGTTTTGTCAAAGACTGAGGAGCGACAAGAGTTCCAATCCGTGAAGGTTGGAGAATCACGCTGCTTTCAGAAGTTCAATGTCTTCATTTGCAAATTGGATAGGCAAATTCTAAGTCACAAACATAGTAAGCCTTTGATGTTACTTGTCACTGCAAAACCAATTTTAGACCTAACCATCCTTGCCCTTTGAATTCGGGAATTGCATTAAATTTCCTCTGCGTCTTAATTTACTCTACTTAATTATTTGCTTGCGTCCGTTCCAATATTGTAACACCCAAATTAATAATTGTGTCCATACCAATGTTGTAACACCCAGATTATTAACAGATTTAATTCAGAAGAATTATTTCCTTGCGAGCAATCCTGTTTCCGATAGCTTTTTTAGATTCGAAGATTTTTAAAGTGAATAAGGATAAAAATGAGTAATTTCAATCTTTGATGACAAAATCAACATTAAAATTCTAACGTATTCATAATTTATTATTACGTGCATGTAATATTGACTGCTAATTTTTTCATTAACTATTAAATCTCTTATTTTATCTTCTAAAACCAGTTGCTCCCCAGGAGTTGGATCTATTTATTTTTTTTACAATAAATACTTGAAAGTTTTTTATTAAAATAATTTGTTAATTAATACATTTATATCATGATTTCCAATAAACTTTTATGTAATTTTTAATAACTTTTTTATTATTAATTTCTTAATGAGTGCACTTAAGCTATTAGATAGAAAGACTTTTTCTTTTTAAGGTCCAAACAAAATATCAAGGTGGAAAATAATAATTATAAAAGAATTATTATATTTGAACATTTAGTTTTTCTTTCATTTTACTTCTACTCTATTTTTTTCTATTTTCATTTCTATTACATTATTTGGCTAATCATATTATTGATACGAAGTATTTATCAATTTTTATCAATAACTAATTCTCGTCTCGTAATCAGGTTGACCATATTTAATAGGATTTCTTTTCTAATCATGTTTTTTTTTTTGACGTTATTTATTACATGTATCGGTTTCTTTATTTTTTTCTTTTTGTTTCTTTCTTTTCTTTCCGTTTTTTTTTTTGGATGAGATTTTCTTTCCGTTTATAAACTCTAAATTTGGGGTGTAACTTTAGTTTTATCCATTACAAAAATTAAGGCGCAACAAAATAAACAAACCGAGCAAATCTTGGTAGTAACGGAAATGAAAGAAGAAAGAAAGAAAATACATAAAAGTCAATTTATTATTACATAAAAACAAAGAGAAAGGCAAAAACATGGGCAGGTGGCACTGTAAACGGACCATTGCCTTAATTTTTGTCTTAACAAATAACAACAATAACAATAAACCTTCTCTTTCTCTTTCTCTTCTCTGTCAAATCTGTTATTGGGTTATTTATTTAATTTTTTCTTCCTTTCCATTCTGCTCACCTCACCGTCCTTTTTCCACCATCATCGTTGTCATAATTCATCCACACACGACACACCCTTTTTATTTTCCCTGTAACTCCTTCTCTTTCTCTCTGAATTGCAAATCTCAAAAGCCTCAAAAGTTAGAGAGAGAAAGACCACGCAGAAACAGCAATAATTCACTTTCTTTTCCAACTATATTCCCTCTCTCTCTCTCTCTCTCTCTGAAACTCATCATCGCCGTTGAGATCTCAGGTATACGTCAATTGAATTTCGCTCTGGTCAATTCAATTCCACGTTCCTCTGTTAAATAACGCTATCTGTAATCGCTGATCTTACTTCTTCTTCGTCGTCACTGTTATGTTATGATTGTTATCCGATTCGATGTTCTCTTTGTTTTCTAATTCTATCAAGTTCCGTGTGCGGTGATCTGCGTGTGTCTCCGTCGTGTTGTGTTGTTTTCGATTTTCGGTTTGGGATCGTTTTGATTTTTCGTCGTTTTCGTTGTTTTTGTGCTTTCTTTTTTTTGATCTCATGTTTGTGTGTGTATGTTGTGATTTGCGATTTTTGTTTTGTTTGGAAACTTTGATCAGTTGGCATGTTTTTCTGGTTGCTTTTAATTTGAGGTGGAAAATAAAATGGTTGGGTTGGATGAACATTAGATGAACGGTGCTGGTAGATCTTAGTATTCAAGTAGATAATGTATTTGGAGTTTCAAAATTTAAAATCCTTCAGTTTTTTTTTTATTAGTGTTTGATCCTTAGCTCCGATCAAGTTGGTGCTCAAAATTCCACGGGTTTTTAAGTGCATGGCTGTGAATGTAATCTTAGAGATAGGTTCTCTGATTTTCGAAAAATTTGGAACTTTGCCGAGTTGGCCATTAGTGACTTTGATTTGAGACAAGTTTTGTGGTGGAGCAAGCTGTAGAAGAGCAATTATTTGCTGAAGTCTTTGCAGCAATAACACTTAAAGCTGGTAATGTTGCTCTCAGTTTACAGTATCTGCATAATTAGAGAACTGAGAAGCTTTGGACATGCATGACATCGATGGGTTGTTGTGGTAGCATGGAACTTGTTGATATTTGCTTCGTTGGTCAAAGAAGTAATCTATAGTTGAGAGACAATCACCTGAATAGAAAATGAAAATAATGTATGGGGGGCTCGGAGTATTATCTTGCGTATTAAATTGCAAATGCTAATTGATTGACAATAGGTAGCAGAAAGAGGGGGAAATGAAGAGAAAACAGTGCAGTTTTTTTTGTCGGTATTTGAGGATATTATTGGTCAAAATGTGATTTGTGATGGTGGTTTGAAGCTGAGTACGGAGAACAAGCAAACGTTATTTGACTAGCGGAGAAAGCCTTTGTGAGTGTTAAGGATATGAAGAAATCCTGAGGTTGATGAAATATTTTGCTTGTAACTGTCTTAACATGGATGCTTGATTCAGACATACCAATGGGATATTTTTATCTGATAAAGATTACTTAAAAAGATTTTAATTTGTTACGATCTTGAACATTGCTTTAGGAAATTGACAGGACATCTCATGTTGCTGAATAGAATGACTGGCTAAAGCTTGTTATGGAAGAATTCTTTTTAGAAACCAGAATCTTACACTTTGTGATAAAATTAACAGAAACATCCATTTATGTTACTTTCCGCTGTTATTGTGCTATATTTTAACAGACATGGTTGAACACAGATCCTCTCCATATCTTATTCTTATGTGAAGGTGATACTATTTTTTTTCATCCTATCTTATCAATATTTTTTTTGTTTTCTGAATTAATAAACCAGTTTATCTTTACTTGATTTCTTTCATGTCTTAATGTCTGCCTATTTATGTCCTCTTTTCTATATATTTTTAATTCTAGCATGTCTTTGCTTTACTTTTGTTTGAATATATGGTGATGAATGTCTTTAGTTCAGTTGGTTGGACTAATGAGTTTTCACGGCCCAAAACTTGGTTAAAACCCGAATGTAGATTCCTAAGCCACTCTTTTTATCGATGACATACTTTCAAGATCCGTTGTTGGTCTTCATTATCGGCAACATGTGTTCCCTTTTCTGCTTGTAGGAGCAGGGAGGATTTGTATGTGCCTCCACCTAATAAACTGATATCCATCTAATTTCTGCTCTAGGTGCCAATCTCTAGTCCAAATCCATGTCTGTCAAGGCCTGACTACTGTCAGATTTGCGACAACATACTATAATACTTTGACATTATTTTGAAACTTAGGTGCTGATATCAAACTTCATGCAAGGCCAAATTTACATGTTTGGATTTTTTATTCCAATGAAATCTTTATTTCATTATGTTTTCTAAAATAATTTAAACCTCTAATTTATGTCAAGAAACTTAAAAGCTGACCATTTTTATAACATATGAAAAAGTGGGCAGTTTTCTTGATTTTTCTTTCTTTCTTCATCTTTTAAAGAGCATATTATTTCTAATATAAGGTCCTTAACCATCGTAGTGAACCTAAGTTGTTCTACATCCTTGATTTAGTACCTGTTGGAAAGCTAGCTGTCTATGATTGATTTTCAGCCTGGCTCATGGTTTATAGATGAAAGATACAGAAAATATTTGATGTTTTGGGAAATGAATGCTTGTTGCTGCAGCTGTTCTCTACACTTCATTTGATACTTATAAGCTTTAATCATGCACTCATATGCACAATATTGCAGTCTAAGAATATGAATCTACTTTATCTGCATAGTGATGAAGGATTTTCTCATGATTATTTGTTCTTAACCTTGTTTTCCTCATGCAGTGGATTACCTTTGCATTTCCAGACATTGTGTTTGCTGAAAAAGAAAGGATACTTTAGAAGGAACTTTTAGCCATGTCTGGCTCAGCAAAAAATTTGGATCCTGCATTCCAGGGAGTGGGTCAAAGAGTGTATCCTTTAAGTAAAGGGTGTGATTTATAAACAATAAAGAAATTATAAATTTTTTAAAAATTTTCTTCATGATTAAAGCAAAAGGTTTTAAGTAAAATAAAAGTTTACTGCTGAGAGAATAATCAAACCATATATTCACTATCATGAACCAAATATTCCCAAAGCTTAAGCTATTGGGTGAAGGTGCGTAAAATGACTGTATATCAAACACACCCCAACTCATAAGAACCTTCATTGTGTGGAAAATTAACTTTTATTTGTAATAATGGGGGACAAGGATCAAACTCTAGACCACAAGGTTTTAGAGGCTCTGATTCCATGTCATAAACTTGTTACTGCAAAAGAGCTGTTGGTTTGAGACACACGGATGATTTTATGTCTAGCATTCATGTTATATTGTTATATGTTGAATATTGAATATACTATCTGCTTTGAGAGGTTTTAAACTTGACATGCTGTAGAGGAACTGAAATATGGAGGATTGAGAATTTTCAGCCAGTTCCATTGCCCAAATCCGAGTATGGGAAATTCTACATGGGAGATTCTTACATAATCTTGCAGGTGTGAACTACATCCAATATTACCTTTGATGCATTCGTATATGAGTATGTTGTGTTGCCATTTGGTGATAAGGCTGGATATTAATCCTTTTTATTGTTTAATCTCTGCACAATGTTGTAAATTACATCTCCCCGGCGCCCCCCCCCCCCCCCCCTCTCTCCCCTTTAAAATTGTAGTAGTTAATCCTAGGGGATAGATACAATTTACATGATGCGTAAGGAAAGCTTTTAACACAATATCTCCTCTTGTGAAATAATAGATTCAGAGCCTTTAACATAATTTCATTAAGTGTGAAATATAGGATGTTATCCTTTTCTTTGTAAAAAAAAAAATGGGTGTTCATTTTATGTGTATTTTGCAGACAACTCAAGGCAAAGGAGGCACTTATTTTTATGATTTACACTTCTGGATTGGAAAGGATACAAGTCAGGTAAGCCTGGATTTCGCCTTCCTCCTTCTCCATCCTGAATCCTACCTAATTCATCTTGGGTGACTTTTTTTTCTCCCTCTTAGAATGAAGAGGTGAGTAGAATGTTGAACCTGTAGAGTTGTGCTTTTTTGAAAATTTACTATTTCAAGGTTGTTTTATGTCTCTATTCAGTTTCAGTATTTTTCCCCTTTCCTGTCTCTTTTTTAAGAAGTATTTAGATATGTTGAGTTATTTTGAAAGGGCCTGGGTTTCCATGGTTCACAGTTGTTTGGAAATCCTTAAACCAATATCTTTCTGACAAAATAATAATTTTGGCTGACACCGTGATTTTACTTTAAGGATGAGGCTGGAACTGCAGCCATTAAAACTGTTGAACTTGATACTGCTCTTGGAGGGCGTGCAGTGCAGCACAGGGAAATCCAAGGACATGAATCTGACAAGTTTTTGTCATACTTTAAACCATGTATAATACCATTGGAGGGAGGTGTTGCATCTGGGTTTAGAAAGCCTGAAGAAGAGGAGTTCGAAACACGTTTGTATGTATGCAGAGGGAAAAGAGTTGTAAGATTGAAACAGGTATAGTGTTCTCTATTTATGATCTTCATTAATTTGGTGTGCATGTAGTTTGACATTTTGCTTTGACAGGTCCCTTTTGCAAGGTCTTCATTGAACCATGATGATGTATTCATACTAGACACTCAGAATAAGATTTATCAATTCAATGGTGCAAATTCCAATATTCAGGAAAGAGCCAAGGCTTTGGAAGTTATACAGTTTCTGAAAGAAAAATATCATGAAGGGAAATGTGATGTTGCAATTGTTGGTAAGGCCAATTTTCCTATTATATAATTTAGTTTTTCGGTTCTTCAAATGCACATTGATTTGTTTTTTACTTCTTAAAATCTATCCCACGTTGCAGATGATGGCAAGTTAGACACTGAGTCAGACTCAGGTGAATTTTGGGTCCTCTTTGGTGGTTTTGCTCCCATTGGGAAGAAGGTAATGAGTGAGGATGATATTATTCCAGAGACAATTCCTGCTCAGCTTTATAGGTATGTTGGTTTCGTTCTCCTCAAGCCCCTTCCCCCACTCCACATTTTACCTGAAGCACCTGTTTCGAAAAGGTGATATGATTAGAGACTGTCTTTGGTTTTTTTTTTTAAAAGACCAAATTATACCATCAAGACAAATGAACTGTCAGCTACTATATAATTTTTTAAAATCTGTAAATCATCTCATTTGGAAGTAAGATCAAAGACAATTAGAAAAGTTCTTTATAATCAATTGCTATATTATCTTATTTTAAAGAAAAAGATACAATTGGCTCGTATTTGGTCAATGTGAGGAGAAGACTAATAGAAACCTAATGCAAAAGATGGATATGAGGGAAGATAGTCTGATTAAGAAGGGGAGAAGAAAATCAGAGAAAACTTTTAGAGATGATACCAAAAAGACCTTGTTCTAGATGTATTTATTTAGAATTTGGCTTATAGATCCCAATGTCAATGTTTGATCAATGTCATTTATATTATATAATATATCATTTTGGATAGCGGATGCTTATGATTAGAAATATGCATGTATATATTTTATGCTCAATATCTGAGTATTTTATGTGACATGAGATTTTGATTGAAATCATAGGATTTTGAATTCTTCTAATTCTGTCTGAAGCATGAAGATGTCTTTTTGTTGCTGCTTGCTGAATTATACTCAGGACAGTATTGTTTTTGGTTAAATAATATTATCATCACATTACATAAATATTTATTTATTTATTTTTTCTGTTTAATAGTTTTATCTGTATAAATTCATATGAAGTTTATGTTGGTTGTGTTCTATATGTGTGCACTGGGCATTTAAGTTTACTGACCTGGGAGATATGATCACTTCATCATGTTTTGATTAGCATAACAATAGTTTGGATATGATCATTGACAATGCTTCATTCCGATAATTAAAATGAAGAATTACTTCATATGACTTGTCCTTCCAGTATTGTTGATGGTGAGGTTAAGCCTGTGGAAGGTGAACTTTCTAAATCACTGTTGGAAAACAACAAATGCTATTTACTGGACTGCGGTGCTGAGATATTTGTCTGGGTTGGCCGTGTAACACAACTTGAAGAACGAAAAGCAGCCTGCCAAGCCGTTGAGGTAATGTCATTGTAGAATCTAGTTCTTACTTCTCCATGTGTTAGTTAAAAGTGGATTCATTAATTCTACTAATATCTCCAGGAGTTTGTTGCAAGCCAAAATAGGCCAAAATCTACAAGGATAACCAGGATTATTCAAGGTTATGAGACACATGCATTTAAGTCCAACTTTGATTCTTGGCCATCAGGCTCTGCTAGTACCAGTGCCGAGGAAGGAAGAGGAAAAGTTGCAGGTGCACATCATTTGTTTTCTCTTGTACTTTGACTTGCCATTTTGTGTAGCTAGCCATGCTGACAAGTGAGCTATTTGATGTACTGTCAGCATTGCTCAAGCAACAAGGTATGGGTGTCAAAGGAATGACAAAAAGTACCCCTGTAAGTGAGGAAATTCCACCTTTGCTTGAAGGAGGTGGGAAGATAGAGGTGGGGTTATAATTTTCTTTATAAACTTCCCTACTTTCCTTAGCTTGATTAAATTTACAGCTGTGAACATGTAATATTATTTAAAATTTTTAGGTATGGCGAATCAATGGAAATGCCAAGACTGCATTGCCAAAGGAGGAGATTGGTAAATTTTATAGTGGGGATTGTTACATTGCACTGTACACATACCACTCTGGTGAGAGGAAAGAAGACTACTACTTGTGCTGTTGGTTTGGCAAAGACAGCATTGAGGTAATTTATGTCGTTCTGATTTGAGATCCAGATATATTGTGAGCATTGTAATTTCTATTTGACATTCACTTTTCAGTGCCAACAGTGCTGGGACTGATCTGGAATTTCCATGTATAGGCAAACATTGTTTTTTATTAAACTAACAGATGGTTGCAAATTTTTGGTTGTGATTGATATTCTGAATGTACGATAAATCTACATGGAGATAGACTACGAAGTGTCTTAGCTTTATTTATTGGTGGCAATGTATCTTTGGATAGATGTGATCAAACTATACTCTTTATTATTTAGCATGATTTGTATTGTAGTGTGACGTACTTGGCATTCCATATCAAGCAATCTATACCTGTACAAATGATATTATGCTATATATTCTTTACATAATTTCTTGTTTTTGGGATATTTCTTGGAATCTTAATGCTTATCAGTACTTTTAATTCAAGTAGTATTTTTCTGCTCTAATACTACTGTGTAGAATTGAATAAGTTTGTTTTGAATGCTTCTGACCTTGGGTTAAATTTCCTATTCAGGAGGATGGAACAACGGCTACTCGGTTGGCCAGTACAATGTTTACCTCATTAAAGGGTAGACCTGTACAGGTATTGTAATACTAATGTAATACTAATGTCAAGTTGAGGATGTTGCTTGGAAAATGTGTATAATTTACAGGTAGTTTCTTGCAGGGTCGTATATTTGAAGGCAAAGAGCCACCACAGTTTGTTGCTCTTTTCCAACCAATGGTGGTCCTTAAGGTATGGTGAGCAAAACTATATGGTGTTTTCAATAACATATATATTATAACTTAGAGAAGCTAACTATTTTAACTAATATACACCTGTTTTAGGGAGGACTGAGCTCTGGATACAAGAAATTAATAGCCGACAAAGGTGTATCAGATGAGACATATACAGCAGAGTCTATTGCACTTATTCGAATTTCTGGAACTTCTATTCATAACAATAAATCAGTACAAGTTGACGCAGTATGTACCAATGAAAGTATTTATTTTTTTCCTCCACAAGTATGTTGGTTGGGCTTTTTTTTTTTTCTACTCTCATAATTTTGTTATTCTTATTCAGGTGCCATCATCATTGAATTCTACTGAGTGTTTTGTCCTGCAATCTGGCTCTACAATTTTCACTTGGCATGGAAATCAGTGTTCCTTTGAGCAGCAACAGCTAGCAGCAAAGGTTGCTGAATTTTTAAGGGTAAGATCTATTGCCCCCATGTTGTGGATGTTCTGCTATATTATTCAAGCACTTTCATAAAAATTTAAAGAGTATCCGATTCTCAATTTTATACAATTTAAATTTAAATTCATTTGAGTGTCTGGTGACTGCTAAAGATCTACCTTTCCCGGAAGAAGTTCAATTTACACATGAAAACTTTAGAACATGCGGGTATTTTTTTTTTATCTTTATTTTTTTAGTTTTGAACTTATATTTATATGGCACTGATTACTTCAAGATCAAATCTTTCAAACTGACTTGATATGGCAATACATTCTTCTGGTTAAACCTAAGTGCATCCCTTGAAGCTACATGTGACTTGACTTAATTTATATTTTTTCACTTATGATTTGTTTATTTTAATAGAATTAGAGAGGAAAGAAATGGAAAAGATAAAAAAAATAAAAATGGAGAAGTATCATATTCAGTTGTTTGACAATGCACTGAATTTTTGTTACAGCACCTTATTCTTTATCTGTTCCCAGCAACGAGTACCTTTGTGTACTGTTGCTCCAAATCTCATTTTTTGTTATAGCAGAGAAGAATAGACATGGTGGTGGGGTGGTATGTGCGGCAGAGAATCTTGGCTGGGTTGATGTGTGTGTGTGTGTGTGTGTGTGTTTTTAAAGAAATAGTTGTGCAAAAAATGCACTCTTTCTGTCCTACTTCTATTCATCCAAACAATGCACTTTTTCTACTATATTTGTCTTTTATTTCCTTCTCTCTTATTTCTTACCTCCATCCAAACAAAGTGGTCTTTTTAACATGAAGATAAAATAGTAATAGTTTTGCTATATGCATTATTTGATTATGTGATACATGTCCATGTTCAGCCAGGAGTTACGTTAAAGTATGCTAAAGAAGGAACAGAAAGCTCAGCTTTCTGGTTTGCACTAGGAGGAAAACAAAGTTACACCAGCAAGAAAGTTGTTAATGAGGTTGTCAGAGATCCACATTTGTTCACTTTATCATTTAATAAAGGTAGCATTGCTTGTCATGTTGCTTCCTATTATAAAATATTGTTATGCAATTGTGTATTTACTGATATACTGACCATTTCTGATTTTGTTTGTTCTTTGCCATTGTGGATCCACCAGGAAAGTTCAATGTGAGTTTTGTGACTGCAACTTCATTATATAAAATTTCCCCTTATTTGTTGTTAGCAGTAACCACTGGAAGTTCTGTATGTCTTCTAAATCTATTTTTATATTTTACTCTGCAGGTAGAGGAGGTTTACAACTTCTCTCAAGATGACCTATTGACGGAAGATATCCTCATACTTGACACACATGCAGAAGTGTTTATTTGGATTGGTCAGTCTGTTGACCCAAAAGAAAAGCAAAATGCTTTTGAAATTGGCCAGGTAAACATGCTAAACAATTTATGGCTTTTATTTACTATATTTCCTCCTACTTGGGATTCTTGAGGCATACTCGAAAATTTCCCTCAGAAATACATAGATATGGCTACATCTCTGGAGGGGCTACATCCGCATGTTCCACTATATAAAGTAACAGAAGGGAACGAACCTTGCTTCTTCACAACATGCTTTTCATGGGATCATGCAAAAGCTATGGTATGTAATTCAACATAAAAATGTCCCTTATCCAGTTTTCTGTCTCTTTTATTTTCTTTGAAAAAATTAATTATTCTCACTCTTCTTTAACTTCAGCTGTAAAGTTGTAAATTTTTGCATGTTCTTGTTGGTTGAGAACAGAACATAATTATTGGCCGACTGGCAAGTGTAGCGAAATCCTATTATATTATTGTCATCATATATTGGGTTCACAAAATTCTGAATGTAACAGAGTACTGCTCCCATGCATGAAGCAGTGCTAGCTAGAGCTGTTAGTGTATTTACATTGTAAAAGTAGATAAAAAGTTAATGGGATTTCGGAAAATGATGAGGTGGTTGAGACTTTTTGAAGAAATTCACCATACATGCATAACAAGACAAAAATACTCAAGTCATTCAAAATTTCTAATTTGGGAAACAAATATCTTAATCTGTTAATTTTTCATGCATTATTTTCCTTATGCAATGCAGGTTCAGGGCAACTCATTCCAGAAAAAGGTGTCACTACTCTTTGGGATTGGCCACGCTGTGGAGGTATGGCCTATCTTCTAATTTTTATTTGGGTAAACTGATGCTGTTGAACCATGTAATCCAGTTTATAGATTACTGTATTATATTTACATTAAAAATACTTGAAACTGAACTTCTATAATAAGCAATGTGTTTACTTGCATAGATCCAACAACTGATATGGCAATGTAGAAAAGTTTTAGAATAATCATAACTATGAATTACTTATAGAAATGCCTCTTTTCTCTATAATTAACATTGAAGTTTAAGGATTTAATTCTAGACCACTGGTTCTATTTGTTACTCATGATTTGCTTTAACTCATACTCTATCTTAAGAACCAACCTCAAAGCCCTTCATATCTATGATTCTTATTCTTATGTTTCTAGTTAAATGGTTTAGCACACTTGTTCAGCTAACAATATTTCTTAATGTATTTTTCTCTTTCTTTTTTTTTCCTCTTTTCTATTTTTTTTTCTTTTTCAACATTATGTTACTAGTTGTACAAGCTTGTGGAGATGCAATACTGTCAGTGTTAAATTTCATGCCTGACTTCGTTGTTGCATTAATTAATTTGTTGTGTTCCTCTACTGATTAAGGAAAAGTCGAATGGGTCAAGTCTTGGGGGACCAAGACAAAGGGCAGAAGCTTTGGCTGCCTTATCTAATGCATTTAGCTCATCTTCTGACAAATCATCCAGTATGGTATGGTTACTTGCTTATAGATAATTCAGTACCTTTTTATTTTATACTTTTATTGTCAATAATCTTTAAACCAAAAGTAGATTATCTTGACTATAGGACACAGGAATTATTACAAGGAATTTTAACCCAAATCTGGCTCCTTTAAAGTGAGGGATGCACTTTGGAGAATAAAGTGTAAGTGGCATATTTGATGAGGAAACCAAGGGAGTGGAGGTCAACCATTGAAGCACTATACTTGCTATGATGATTGATGAGGCAATATTAGAGGAATAAAAAAGACTTACACATGCTCTTCGTTAATTTGGAAAAGTCATGTGATAAGATGCAAAGAAAGGTATTGTGGAAGACCTTAAGAAAAAGGAGTATGCATGATAGATTCAACTGCTATTAAAGGGCTTCAAGCAAGAAAAGAATGCAAAATTGGAATCCGGAAAGAGACCCAAGAAATCCTACTCAGTAGAATACACACTAATTCAAGTGTATCCCTATGGTAACTTTAAGAGCACCCTCCTCTTCTAACAAACTCCTGACCGAATGTCTGACTGACTCCACTATTTCTATTTATAGGTAGTCTCCTCACCAAGTTCCCTCTATTCCTTAATAAACCCCCTCACATAATATTGCTTATATTCACACAATTAAGGATATATGTATGAGCGGCTCACGACTAGGGTGCTAACACAAGGTGGGGTTCACAGTAGATTTTCCTAAATTATAACACTGCACCAAGGTCAACTTTGAGTCTTCTACTGTGGTCTTGGATGTACTTATTAAACATATCCAAGAGTCTGTGCCATGATGCATGCCTTTTTGCAAGTGGTGGGAGACAAGCATCGGGAGCCCATGGCTTTTGCAAGAAATAAGATGGAGTATGGAATGTAGATTTAGCAGGAGGCACATCAATCCTAACTTAGAAGTGAAAGTTGGAGGCCATATCATTTCAACCTTTGTGGTTTAAATATCTTGGGTTCATTGTACAAAACAATGGAGATATAAACATGGGCTTCAAACTAGATGTTGCAATTGGAGGATTGTTTTAGATGTTGTTTCAGGGCTATAAAACCTATAATGTTGTACTGAGTTGAATGTTGAGTGGTTTAAAAGCTAAGAAGGGAATAAACTCTATGCAATAGAGATGATAATGTTGTGTTGGATGGGTGGACATACTGGACAAGATAGGAATATAGGATCAAGAATGATGCACTAGAGTGAAAGTTGGGTAGCACGAAAAGATAGCTGAGGCTCACTTTAGGTAGTTTAGGCATGTGCAGGTAAGACCTGTATAAGCCCTGATGAGGAGAGTAAATATGATGGAAGGTAGCCCAAGCACTAAAAATAGAGATGCCAAGAAAAACTGTAGGCAAAACTAATAAAAATGATTTAAAAGTTAATAGTTTGTCTATAGACATGATTGATACAGTTCTGTTCCAACTTTCTGCCTTATCCAGTTTGGTAGTAATATTGATACAGAATTGGGAAATTAGTGATTTTCTAAATAATAGAAAATTCAGTATCTTCATTTTCTGATCCAGATCTATCACCCACCTAGTGATTCAACCATGGTTTTAATTTTAGTGTCAATGGAGCGATATCTGGTAGTGGAGTTTCTCTTTGCCGAGAATTGTGGTAATCTGGTTTTCAACTAAGAATCGAATCCTCTGCCAAGAAATATGAAGGTCTTAGGAGTTTAATTTTCCCTCATTTGCTTCTAGAAACGCAATCAATTACACCCTATGAAAGCATCCAAATTGACACTTGAGTTGCTACTTTACCAGCAAGGACAAACATAGTTATGTATCGTTTTTTATTAAAAAATCTAGCTTTGTTATCTGTACTGTGCACTTGATGCTACATTAAATAAAGTAAACCTTGAGGCCAAAACAACGGTGTCGCTGCTTCATGTTGGCATTTATGAAATATGACATATAGAGAATATTCAATTCAATTCTAGCAATCCCTTAAATTTGTAAATGGAAGTTGTACTGGTGAAGTTTTAGAATTCCCTTTTCTTTCTGAATGGATCAGAGAATAAATT
This sequence comes from Spatholobus suberectus, assembly GCA_004329165.1. NCBI lineage: Eukaryota > Viridiplantae > Streptophyta > Magnoliopsida > Fabales > Fabaceae > Spatholobus > Spatholobus suberectus. The sequence goes on from CM014735.1 coordinate 59,810,865, forward strand.
AATGCCCGAGTGGGTTTGTTGCATTAAAGAAAATTACCGTAGGTGGTCGTCATTTGTGTTGTATTCTGTACATTTTTCATTTATTTGGTTCTTTTTTCCTTTTACCTTTATTATTGCTTCTTTGCGGTTGCGTTGCTTTAGTTATCCGGTTTCCATTATCAAATTATCATCAGTGACTCAATTAACCCTTTGCGTTCTTGCAGACACAAGATAGATTGAATGGGTTAAGCCAAGGAGGACCAAGACAAAGGGCAGAAGCTTTAGCCGCTTTAAACTCTGCATTTACTTCATCATCTGGGATGAAGACTTTTACTCCTAAGCCATCTGGAAGAGGTCAAGGATCACAAAGAGCAGCAGCAGTGGCTGCTCTTTCATCGGTCCTTACTGCTGAAAAGACGAAAAAGTCACCTGATGGTTCTCCTGTGGCTAGCAGTAGTCCTGTCGCCGAAAGTAGCGCTGCTGGTAAGAAATATAGGTTCTTATTATCTGAATGTGAAGTTGCATTCATTGAATACAATGGGTTTTCTTTTTTTGTGTTTCCCTTTCAAATAATTAATGTAAATCTTTTTATTCAATTCTAATTAGATGATATTGTTTAATCATAATAATATATACTGCAATTACCTGACTTTGACCACGTGCAAGTAAACTACTAAGAGTGGAGACCTAAGCACTACATTGCTGTACTACATTCTCAAAACATCTTAAAAACCCCTGGCTTATTGAGATTTAAGAGAAGAAACAGCATATACCAATTTAATAACTTTGGGTTAGAAACAAAATTGACCAACTTTTGCACAATCTTTTGTGTGCGTCTGATCATTTTACAAGTTTGAGTTCTTGCTGCAGAAACTAAAAGTGACTCCTCTGAAGTTGAAGAAGTTTCAGAAGCCAAGGAAACAGAGGAACTAGCCCCTGAAACCGGTAGCAATGGGGATTCGGAACCAAAACAAGAAAATGTGGAGGATGGAAATGATAGTCGAAGGACGTTCAGTTATGATCAATTAAAGACTAAATCTGGTCATAATGTGCCTGGAATTGATCTTAAACGGAGAGAGGTAGGCTTGCTTTGCACTGATTTAATATTATATTAATTTTAGTTTTAAATATACACTCCTCTCCTGAAATTTTGAATTGTTACAAACACCCTGAAATGGGACAAATTGCAAGCGCTTCCCATGAATTCTCCCACCCCTCTAATTTTATTAAATCATCTTTAATTGCATTCCACTTTGGGCGCAATTTACATATTCGCAATATTTCAAATCTCAGGGCAGGTATATTATTCCATTTTAATTTTATGTTTTAGATTGATGAAAGTTTATCTTTCTTCTCCACTTGTTGGTCAGGCCTATCTGTCGGACGAGGAGTTCAACACTGTATTTGGCATGGCAAAAGAAGCATTTTATATGTTGCCAAGATGGAAGCAAGACATGCTGAAAAAGAAATTCGAATTGTTCTAGTCAATGAGTGACATCTGATTGTTCAGCTTCTGTACCTTCCCTCGGTTATCTTAAAATGCTGTTATCTGTTCGATAGTGTGGTTTTATTGGGTATATACCATAGTTTGGATTCTTATCATAGCGTTTTGCTTTCGGCCCATATAATGGATGTAGCTGTGGTTAGTGTCCAAGTTTGAATGTAACGCTGCATGGAGAGTGATTTTTAGTTTCTCCTTTTAGATTGCTGCTTCCTCTTGCAATGTTTGCATATTGTAGCAATGAAGACACTAGACAGTGGACGGGTCCAATTCTTTCATTTGGTCAAGTTTGTATTTTATACCTGTGGGTTTTTTTTTTTTTTTTTTTTTTTTAATTTGTTATTGGTTAGAAAGGCGGGTGTATATGTATTGCTTTTACACTTATCATAATATAATGAAAACGAAAAAAAAATTGTTTGTTATTTTTTTTAACCCTAATTTGTATTATATAAATGCTGTCATCTGATTATTGTTGTTATTTAAGTTTAATTGTACTTTGTCTCACAAGTTTTATTATTTTGTAAATTTTGTCACAATTTTCTTTTTCTTGCATTGTCATCCTATTTTTGTAATCTTGCTAATTTGTCTAATTGTCAATTATCCGTTAAATGAGAAACAAAGTGATGGTGTGTCAGTAATGGGTTGGCTTTTAATATTCATTTCAAGTTAATTTTTTAAAGTTTAATTGTACTTTGTGTCATTCAAGTTTTGTCATTTTGCAAATTGTCATTATTTTGCAAATTTTGCCATAATTCATCACTGACATGTCATCACTCTGAAATTTAATGGACAATTGATAATTAGGAAAAATTTTCAAGATTACAAAAATAAGGTGACAAAACAAAATTTGCAAAATGATGAAACTTGGGTGACACGAAATGTAATTAAGCCTATTATTTAATAGTTGGAACCTTGAATTTTGGGCAACATTGTACATACGTTAGTTAAAATGATATTTATTTATGATTGTTTTTAAATTTAAATAAAGTTTGAAAAGTATAATTTTAAAAAATATATTTAAAAATGAATTCAAAATTATAAAAGAAGTATGCATAATTAATTTAAACAAAATGTTAAACATATATATTAAAGTAAAAAAAATTTATAAGTAACGAAAAAAAATATTTATAAGTAACGATAAGGGTGTTTAATTCAAAAGGATTTAATTTGAAAGTTTAAAAATGATTAAAAATGCAATATCATTCTTTAAGTGCGTATTAAGTGAACTAATCACTTTAAAAATGTAGGAGTTCATTTTTTTTAAGTTGAAAAATAATAAAAAATGCGACATCATTCTGAGTATTATGAGAACTAATCACTTAAAAAAATGTTTTAATTCACTACAAGAGTTTTCGTTATTAGAGGGAGCCTCGAGGGGGTTGATAATTAATAGGGTTGGAGATGACTTTTTCATTGGTAAATTAGATGTAAATTTATTGAGGGCTACTCTTCTGTGAAATCATAGTGGACTTACCCTTAATAAATATTAAATCTCTAATAATATATAATGGGTGAAGTCTCTAATAATTATGACTGAGTTCATTGTAATTTACTAGAAGCTTAGCCCTTATAGTAATTGGTCTTCAGTAATTTATAATAAATTTACTTCAATGTAAATAATTATAGGATATATATTATATTATTATATATAAATAATATATGTAAAATTACATAAATAATATATATTTATCTTATATATATGATATTTATTTAATAATTTATTTACAGCGATTAAGTCCTATATATATATATATATATATATATTGGCTCAAGTATATGTCATCAAAAGAAGGTAAAAAGGCATAAATTAAAAAAAAAATCCGCAAAGGATGAGTGAAGATGGGGGATAAGTAATCTCAATCCTTTCAAGCAAGAGCACAAGCTCAGATAATAGAGAAATAATTATTATGAAAAGATCGTCATGAAACTCAAGTGCTTCCACGATTGAACAAGGGCCTTTGCTTCCCTTACAAAATTATTAAAAAAAATCTTGGTATTCAGAGAGGTTGAAGTTTCAAGAATAAATTAAATTACAATCTAATTCTAAGTGGGGTAGCTAAGCCCCTCAACTTCTAAACTAAAACAAGCAAACACCTTGGAGGGAGGAAAAATTAATAAAATAATTTACATAAAGAGTTTTTCTAATTTTTGCCCCTTAAACTTAGCCTCCCAAAATACTAAAAATTTAATAATCCTCAGGATTCGCCATGGCCTGATCTCATTGGGTAGTTCATAAAGGATAAAAATGCCTCGTAGTAACTTAGAGAATGATTCCATTAATTCGAGTTAAGACAATACACTTCCATGGCTGCACCTGAACCATACAATGGGAATCGCATGCAAAATCTTAAAGTCATTGTCAAAAAATGGAAGCACATGTGGACCTAATTAATATCCAATGTTTATTGTATAACTACAAAATGAAAATGTAGAGGCTCGTCAGTATTGACTCTTGTAGTACAACAGCTGAATGCCGTCCATTAATAGTAAATATTGAGATAACCCTATCTGTTACGTACATTTCGGCTCTACCCCACAGATGGATTATGAGGTGCTTGCAGCTCAAATTTCAAAAAACTTTCCATACCTATTATTTCTTTTTGCATGACCAGCCAATTAATTTGAAAGTAACTAATCTGAAATTCGAAAGCAAATAAATTTTGTTTAGAATTACAGTTTATTTTAGGTTAAATTAATTATGTTAAGGATTAGACAAATCCAACCATGTAGTTTTAATGAATAAGAAATAAAGTAATTAAATGAAAAGGAGTGTTAAATAGTTAATGTGTTTATTCTAAGTATATAGAGTTTAAAAAGTGATAACTTAACTAAAAAATATAGTTTCATGAGGATTGTGTCCTAAGACCATATGTGACTACAGTCTAAAAACACATTTGTTCTATGACAATTTGACACTGAAAATTATTTCATCCTAAGATAATTAGACCTTCCTCTATATATGGTTGAATACAATGACTGCATGTTTGGTCATGCGCTCGTGATGCAACTTTTCACATCAATAATGAAGCTACTAGAGATAGCTTATGCACCTTTGCTTGAAAACTCATTTCCAAACATGCTATGAGACAAAGTATCAAAGTCAAACTTTAAAAGCACAATAGTCTCAAGCAACATGTCTGATACAAATGTACATAGATGTGATGGTATAACCTTTCAGCTAAAGTTAGTTTGTCACGCACAAGAATGAAATGTTCTATCTAATTTAACATTTTGTCAATTCTAGAGAACAAAAACAACACTTGCAATTTGAATATATGGAGACAACATTCAAAATTATTAAATGCGTAATTAATGCATCTAAAATGAGAAGAAACACTAAGACTAAAGGCATCCATCGTCTCTTGAGAATGACAAATACAAATAGAAAGAATGAAACATTTGATGTTGTTGACTACTTCAAAACCACATTAACTACTCCAATCCTAGTTTCCTAACTTACATTCTTTCTAAATACATTTACTATATATTCTTTAGTAAGATACTTAAAACAACTATTTCTTCTTTACCCATATAGACCGTAAAAAGGCGATAATAATAATTTCTTTTCTTTTTAAAAGGAAAAAGGTGCATGAGGTCTAAAGAGACTTGATTAAAAAATACTTGGATTTGAACCTAAAGAGACATGAAAGAATACATGGGAAGTGAGAATTAGAAATATCTACATGGGAAGTAAGAATTAGAAATATCCTTGTATCATTCAATCATCTTATCTTAGTTGTGTCAAGAACTGGATGTAACCCTAGGTTGTAAGGTAACTACATATAAAATTGTGGTGTTAATTCTCTTCCCACTTATATCTTTTTTGTTTTCTAACTAAAGGAGAGATTAAATTGTGAAGTGTTTTTTTTTTTTTTTTTCTGAAAAACAAATGTTTTCTTCAAAGATCTCTTCACTATATTGTCTTAGTCCTAAGATGATGTTTATTCATCCTACGACTAACCTTTTTATTATCATTTTTTAAAACTTTTCTAAACAAAATATTTTGATCTGACAATTTTTTTTAGAAGGTAATAAAACATAATCCAACCCTTGTTCTTGTGTTTTGTATTTATCTTTTTCAAATTATTGGGTCCTTATACTTGATATTCATTTACATATTAATCCCTATATGAAAAATGTTAACTTTTGATCCTATACAAAATTAAGGTTACATTTTTGTCTCGACCATTTGCATCCATTACAATGACATTAAATAGATGTTAATATGTTCAATAGAATTATAATGTGGAAAATGAATTGTAACACCTCAATATTTTGCTGTTTGTTTTTAATAAAATGGTATTTTGGGAAAAAGAGATATTGGACCTTTAAAATAAGGTTTTGTGATTAAAATGTTTTTAAAAGTTTTAAGACCCTTGTATGGGGCTTAGTTTTCATAAGCCCAAAGTTAGCTTTAAGAGTCCCTTAGGCTTCTTGAAAACCTAACCTTTTTCCTCATTCTCTCTTGTGCCTCTTTGGAGATACCATGTTGTTGGGGCTGCTACAATCAAGGAGTAAGGAGTCGTAGGAAGACGCCACTGCACCGTTCGCATCCTTTTGTCAGAGGTCGTCTCTTTCGAGGGAAGGGGGAGTAAGTTATCTTGCTCATAGGTATCTCTTTGGTCGTAGGTAGAGGGTTGACCATAGACCCTAATTGTTTGTGAATTGTGATTGTGTGTAAAGGGGAATACAATTTTCCCTAATCATTTTGTGTTTTATAGCAATTTCATGATTAATTGTGTATGTTGATCGTTATGACTGTTCTTCCTTCCTTTTGTGCCTAGATTAGGAATTTAATGAATTTTGAGAGAATTGTGAGTGAGTGATGAGTTTATAGAATATATTGACCAATAAGAAAGGTAATAGGAGTGATTAGGAATTAATTAATCTATTTGGAGTGCTTGAAAGACAAGGAAAATCGTGGGTTGCACAATGTGCAAACCCTTGCGATATGCAGAATTCGTAGTTGGCACTAAGCGTGGGAGAGATAGAGAGTCATTTGGAGGTTTAGCACTAAGTGCTAAAACCTTGACATCGAGCATGATGACGCTAAGCACTAGAAAGTTGGCGCTAAGTGTGAGCATGACAGTGAATTCCTTGTATGAGTGGCAGTAAGCACCAGTCTTTTGGCCCTAAGCATGGACCTACCAGAGAATCGATCTGGAAGTAAAGTGAAGTGGCGCTAAGTGTAACCTATTGAGACATTGAAGATGATGTTGTTGACCTTCTATGCCTATTTTTTGTGTGTGTGCCTTGAGAAAACTGATTATGATATGAATTTGTGTTAATGTTCTACGATAAAAACCTATGAAATGCTATGAGCATTGTGTGTGACCATACATCATGACATTGAATCGTGTGGAGAAAGAAAGTATGTAGGAATTCGGTTGGTGGAGGCCGGGATGGGCTGTCTAACTCTAGCCTTGGGGGTGATACCTGGTTTGGAAACTCCAATGGCCCATGCTGATCCTATGGAGTCGGAGCATACTAGCAAAGTAGGGTAACCCTGATTAGTCACTGGAGAATATCATACTAGTTGAGGATGCGAAAGTCAAAGGCATCAGTATCGATGATGCATCTTGTGGCCGTGCTCTTACTCCTAGTCTAGTTTTGAGATGAATTTAGATTGGTACCACATGTGCATAAGAAGTAGAAGTTAAGTGGCATCACATTACATATGTTTATGTGTTTTTATTCTTTGTAAATTAATGTTATCCTGATTTTGCATATGTTTTGTATTCTGTCTTTTTCCATTATCATATGTATCTCACTCCCTTGTTTTCTAGTGTTTCTCTATCTATGTCTGTGATACATAAGTGATATCTAGCAAGAACCTGAGGAGGAATCTTAGAGTAGAGGCATTGGCCCCGTTGCAGTTTATTTTACTATTGCTTGTGTTTGGCATGCTTTGATAGGATGTGACATCGGGGCTTGGTTACTTATTGTTTTATGCCTTTAGCTTTTGAACTTTAGATTAATAGTTTTACTTCTTTAATCAGTTTTATTCCAAAGACTTGTAAGGCCAACTGTGAGCCAATATCTTTTTATTAATTAATAAGGTATTTTTAATGGCGTTTAAGTTAACATAGTTATGCATGTGATGCTCTTTACCATGTGAAGAGAAAGATTTTAAATTACCATTTTATTCCGCAAATGAAAAGTATATTATATTTCCATAATATCTACTTAATAAGTAGCTTTGGGGTAAAGGGTGTCACATAAATCATCAAACAAATTTTAAATTTTAGTCCCTATATGAAATTAACATTACATTTTAGTCCCTATGTTAAATTAACATTAATTCATTTTTGTTCTTATATGAAATCAACATTACATTTTAGTCCTTAATATGAAATTCACATCACTTTTTAGACCCTATATAAACACTATTTAATTTATTTGATTGTTGATCATGTTCTCCTTTTTATTATAGGTGTCTTCTCTCAAAAACAATGACAAAGTTGACTTAATATATGTAAATGCAAATTTTGAAGGGTCTAAAGTGAAGAATTAAGTAACAAGAAAGGGGTTGAATTGTGACCCTTAAAAACTTTTAACCCTAAAAACTTGACAACTTTTTGAGCTTATTCTTAAGTCAAGAAATGTACTTGGTACTTAAAAAGTCATAAAACAATTGATAAATTTAGATAAAGTATATGATGGATGTAATCAAGATAGTGCAAGGTCAATTTAAATGAGTCTATTTAGATCACTAGTGATTAAAAAGTTGATTGTCAAGCTTTTTTTACCAACTTTTGATCAATCAATGATCTTCAAAAAGCTGTTACTTAGCTTTTTGAGTGTGGTTTATGAGTGTTTACACGTACTATGATTCTAATCACAAAGGTTATTCTAATGCTTATAGAAATGAATTAACCCAATGCACTTGATTCAAAAACACTTTGAATGCATCAAAAAGATTATAAACTAATTTCTAGAGTTAACAAATATGTGGATCATTTTGTGTTCAAAAAGTAGATTTAAATACAACGATTTGAGTGATATGCACAAATACATAAAGATAAGAGAGAAGAACTAGAAGACAAAGTTTTTATACTGGTTCACCTGAACAGTCCATGGGCTACTTCTAGTCCTTACATATAGGTGAGGTTTTCACTAAAGTTAGTCAATAGATATAAGTATTTTTACTACCTCTTCATGCTACGCTAGTATTCTTCAACATCTCCCACTCTGGGCTTTAAAATCTCATTATTGCTTTTCACACAACCTCTACAAGTTCACAACTCTATTCTTTTTCGCATAACCTTTGCAAGCTTCACAAAAAAAAATTCTCTTATACCAACACTAGTACCCTTTGCTAGCTTAGGAAAAAAATAAAATATCATTGATAAAGTTTTTTCTTTTGGGTAAAGGTAATTAAGCTCACGAACTATAAAAATAATGGATAAACTTTTAGTTCTAGGGATAAAACACCACCTAGGATGTATTTTGAATGAAAACATAGGGTTAACTAGGTATAGGTGTTGAAATATCAAAGAAGAAAAACAAAAAAAGTCTAAGAAAATGAACAATGTGGTCAAGAGTTTCTCTCTATATTTCTTCTCTCTCATGATTCACGGTCTTGAAGTCATATTATAGGTAGGACGTTAAATCTAACCATTGGATGTGATCTAGCAATGATTTATTTGAATGTGCCAGCTATAAATTTATGCTTCTAGTACTATTCACTTTGAGTATTAGTTTTCTAATGATCAAAGACTTCTCCTTTTGAAGGTCATGAAGAGACCTTTTCAATGGTTTTCTTTAAGTGTTTTGGAGATCATGTCTTGAATATGTAGTTTGGTAGTTTGAGAACTGCTTGCTTATCTATTAAAAAGTGATTTTTTGAAAATTGATATCTTCAAAAAGTTAGGATTGATAAATTTTTTATGACCTTTCTGAGTTAAATGTGAACAACTTTTTTATCATACTTTTTGATTAAATGTTTAGTTTTTTGATAAGATTATTTTCTTTCATATGTTTTGTAACACCCTTACCTTTGTTTTTCTATTATTTGTAGTTTTATTTTTGAAAATCGAAGAAAAATCCCAAAATTCTAATTTGTGGTTGCGATCAAAATTTTGAAAACTAGTCAATCATGATTTTTAATAATTTTTTCGAGCTAGGGACTAGAGAAATGAAAAAAAATATGATGATTATGTCTTAATTTTTTTAGTAGAGAAGGCTAACATGTGAAAAAGGTTCAAATGACAGTAAAATGTAATTCTGAGCCTGGAAACATGTTATATATATATATATATATATATATATAATTTTGAATTTTTTTGAAATTCCTTTGAAAAATGACCAAAATGTCTCTAGTTAACTACTAAGCCAAATTAGTATTGGATTTGACATCTAGAAATAATGAAAACCTCATTCTTAGTTTATTTTTAGGTGGGAAACTTAATTTTATAATTACCATAAAATTTTGGAATTTATTGAATTAAAATAAATTTATTGTGAATTTTTAACCTAAAAATACAAAATAATGAATAAAAATTTCAAAAATTTATAAAAAATAATTTTAAATTTTAGAAATTATTTTTAATCTTAAAATAATGTGTCTACCAAGTTTCAAACAAAAATTCATTAATTTGATATAAAAAGTAAATTACTAAAGTTTAGTGAAAACAATCGATTTAATTGATAAAATTAAAAATGAGCATAAAAACTTCAGAAACATCTTTGAGGCAAGACCAGAGACACTTAAGACCAAGGACTAACTTGATATTGTACTAGAAACACATGTTAATTGGTGACATTGTCCAAGATCCATGGACACCTCACCCTTCAAGCTTCCTATAAATACCCATGCCTTGTGACCATTTTTTTACATAAATTTCTCCTCCCCTTTGGTTATTCTAGCCGTGAGCTATCATTCCCCTTCTCCCTTACTCAATTTTTTTTTTTTACCATTATAAGCTCCATCCAAGTGCCACCACTAGAGTTGGCAAAATGGTGGCCTAAATAATGGGCCGGCCCGAATAGTCTGTAAAAGGGCTGGGTTGCAAAAAAGGTGGCCTAAATAAGACCAGGCTTTTTTTAGCCTGACCCATTTGGCCTGAAGAGCCAAGTGGGTCTGTTTCGGGCTAGCCCATAGGGCTTCGGGCTGGCCTAGTAACTAAATTAAAATAAAAAAGTATAAAACCTAGTAGTCTCCCAGTTTAGTTTCTCACACACTCTCATCTCTCACACAAAACCTAGAATAGAAAATGCATTAGGTGTTGCAACAACTGTGTTGCTGCCTTCCTCCCCAATCCCCTGCTCTCGCCAATGTTGCTCTGCTAACTACTGTGGACGTGGTTGCTGCCACGTAGGCACCCACCGTGCTTGGTTGCTCGCTGCTCGACGTGCGTGACGTGTTTGATGGTGACATCTCTTAGATTAAGATTCATAACCTTAACCTGAGCTAGCCTATATGTGATTTTTTTGTTTATAACTACTGTGATTTAACACCTTGCTTCTGCCCTCATTCTCTTTCTCCGAGTGGATGACAATGTGGTGGGAGAGATGAAAGTAAAATATTATTATTTTATTAACTAAATATAAGAACCAAATACATGTGTTGCCATGGTCGTGAAACAGGTGGCATTGCCTAAGATAAATGCATGAAACGTGTACTACTAAGCGGTTTCATGTCATAGGGTAATATATTAGTATATATTGATTTTTTATATGTGTAGATGGGGAAAAATATTAGTATATGTTGGTAGATGGCTTCAATTTTTATGCATGTAGATGGTTGCAATTTGTGGGTGAAGATGGGCTATGTATTAATATAATTGATTTTTATGTAGTTTGTCTTAGGTGAGTATTATGGAGTGAACTATTTTGAAAGAATAACTAGTTTTGCACTACTTGATTGTGCATAATCATATACAATCCCTTCTTGCACCCTAAGCTCTTGGATTTAGACTTTTTTTTTATTCTTTTTTAATTCAAGCTAATTTGGCCTGATCGCTAGACATAGGGCCGGGCTAGACCTAAAAAATAGCAACCCGTAAGGAATACGGGTCGAGCCAGCCTAGCCCAGTTTCATTCTTTGGCCTGCCAAGCCTAGCTAGGCTGCCCGTTTTGCCAGCTCTAGCCACCACCACCACTAAGGTTTGCCACAATTTTTTATACGTTCATTTCCTTCTCATCTTCTTCACCAAGCTTAACAGCAAATGAGGAGAATGGGTGGTTCTCTTATTTTTATCATTTTCACATTGATGGTAGGTGGGTTTTTGCCCCCAAAACCTATTAGTCATTTTAATGTTGAATCTTATACATGTGTGGTTGTATTACTGTCTAATCTAACACTCATGCTTGTTTTACTTATAGCTTGAGCTGTGGTTATTATTTTTGAGTGCTTGTTTTTTAGTATGAAACAAAATTTGCTTCACAGTGGACTTAACAACCACATGAAAAAGTTAAGAAACAAAAAAGTTATACCTGTTGAAAGTTGATGTTGTTGTTTGGAAATGTTGTTATGGTAATGTGCACTTAAATGTGATTTTAGAATTTTCTGTTGGATTTTTATGAAACTCTTTGAACTACTAAAAACCAAATTTAATGAGCTTTTTGCGAATATATGGTATACCTTTATTTATCAACATTCACTATTTTTACTTATTTTTGGAAGTTGATGGTTGTACATTGTTTCTGACTAAAAGTGCTTTCGGGAACTATGAATTTTCAAAAATCATTATAAATTGTGTAGACCATTGTTTTTGATGATCTTGGTCAATTTGGAAAGCTTATTGAATGTACTTTTGAGAAGAATGTTACTTTGGTGCTAAATGTTCTAAGAAAATCAAGAAAAGACTAAATACAATTTTCTAGTCATCCAGTGGTCCAATCTAACCTTACTGGCTTTTTATTTTTTATTTTTTTTTTGTAGATTTTTATTTAATGTGATCCTGGATGTTTTAGAAAAATAAAAAATTATCTTTCCAACAAGATATGAACCATATTTTATAAAAATCGTTTAGTAGTTCAAACTTTAGAATCAAATCAAGCCACTAAATCTGGAAAAAAGAAAGAAATTCTACTTACCATTTAAAACAAAGTTTTCAATCTCTTTCACTAAATTTTTGTTGGCTATAAACTAGTTTTAATTTTTATCTAAAGTATTTTTTTAAAAGAGATTAACCAATGTTTTAATAATACTAAAAAGAATTCTAGAACCTTAATTTCTCTTAGGCAATTTCGGTCCTATTAGTAATTAAATTAAGTTTTTAACTTCTAAAACAAATTGGCTTTAATCTTTTATTAAGTACCTAAGACCTATAGTTAAAGTTGAAAATTTTAATTAATCATCTTAAACAACTTGGTTTTGATAAGATTAAGTATCCAACCTTAAAAATTTTCTAAGAAACCTTAGCCTTTAAATTAGGTACTTAAAGTAGTCAAATAAAATATGATTAGTAAATGTTTATCAATTTCTTTTAGACTAGAATTCTTAGATGGGTAAACAGTTATTTTGATCCTTGAAAGTGTAAAGTGCTGTCATATTAGTCTCTAAAACTAAGAAAATTCAAAAAAAGTCCTTGAAAGTGTAATCGTCAATCAAATTAGTCCAAAATTAAAAAAAAACCATGTGACTGAAATGATAATATAAATATGTTAAGGACCAAAATGACAGTAAGTAGTTATGTTTAGGGACTTAGATGACACAACTAGAAATTTTAGGGACTTGTTTGACATTTTCTTAGTTTCAGGGACAAATGTGACAGTGCTTTATACTTTCAAGGACCAAAATGACTGTTTACCGTTCTTAAAATTAAAGGAGTTTTACCTTGTTATTCATTTACATGCTTTATGATAGTTTATATTGTTCAAATTATAAATCATCTAGATATTTTTATATGAATATATAGATTCCAAACTATTATACTACTATATAAATAGAGACTAAGTCTTTGCATAGTGAAGTAGAGATATTAAGAATGAGAGTACTGATGCTCAAATTTGTTGACACCAGAGAAACCTCTGCTTAGAGATAAGTTTATTTCTAATGAACTATTAGTTAGATGAGCAATAAGTTACGTGGGATATGTAGTGGGTATGAAACCCTACAGGGAAAGTCATAATTTAGTACATTGAGGAATAAAGAGCATGGACCCATTAGCAGAGGTCCTAGGGGTATGGTATTGAGCGATGAAAGTTCCAATGGCTAGGGTAGCACCCTTAAGCCAGGATACTCACCTGACCAAGCTTGATAACCCCAACAACTATCGAGCATTCCAGGATTATTGCGAGAGTATATCTCTGTGTCGGATTGTCAATGTCCTATTGTTTGTTTCCTTGATGAAAAGGAGGACTGTACCATGTTGATGATGTTAGAAGAGGTATACGTACTTTAATCACTTTTCGGTTCTTGTGTGATGAATTGCTCATCAATAGGAAGTATGAATCCATACATAGTAAAGGGTAGAGTATATAACTTAAATAAAATCCCTAGATTCCCTTCTTATGATTGCCAACTGTGTTTTATCTTGTGTTTGCCAGTGGGATTTCCCACCTTCTATGTAAAAGTGATTTTGAGAACAAATAACCTCACTACTCTATCTTTTCTTTTTATGTATGTTATTTATGGACAGATACACGAAGATGGTGATGATGCCCAATGATCATGCCCCCATGCTGCTCTAGATGATTTAGAGACTACTCAGACGGACGAGGAGTTGTAGGACCAGGGAGCCTGCTTTCTTTTTGGTTGCATATGGGATAGGATAGGTAGTAGACACTACTCTGATTTAGGACCCTTTTTGCTATATATAGTGGGGCAGTAGTGTCTTTTGCTGTGTATTTTGAATATTTCCCTATATCCCATTGACTTTCTATGTATTCAGCTTTTACGTATTTAGCAATAACAATGATGTACTGAAAACTTATTATATAGACTTTGTTTAATTATCTTTTACTCCCATTTTCAAATTCTATTTTGCTTTCTATTTTTCTATTTTAAAAGGTGATGTATGCAAGACAAACTTAAACAAACGAAAAAACTTTACTTGCATTTTCATCAACTATTAAATAATAACTTACAAAATAATTAATCAAATAATTAATTAAGTACGAGTTGTGTTCAATGTGAATGGGTGTCACATGTTCATTCTCATGTAGAATAGACTTACTTCGTAGAGGTAAGAATGTCCCTTATGTAGGAGTAGGTTTGTTTAGAAAGCAAGTTTGTCATAGAGAACATTTTAAACAATTCAATTCTAGGATTCTCAAAGGTGAAAGGACTTTAGTATATATTCCTTCATTCTACAAACATTATTCTCCTTGTGTTGTGATCTATTTGATAATATAAATAATTAGAGGACCAAATTAATATTAAGTGATCTTTGCAAAACTAAATTAGTAATTTAGCCTAAAAAAATTATAAAATTGTTAAATTTTATGTTATAAATATTTAATTGGCTTAAAAATTTTAAAGATTCAATGCTATAACTTCATTCTTTGAAGAAAAAATTTATGAAGTTTAAGGTTGTTGGCCAAATCACTTTCTTAATATCACCAATTTATGAGATGTGTAGGTGATGGATTCTACTTTTATTGTATAATACTATTTTTAATAATTGATTTCATTTAAATTTAACGACTTATAATAAATTACACTTTTGTTTTACGTTGTACAATATTATAATGAAATATTTCATTGATATTGTATTGGTTAATTATAATGTTCTATGTTGGTTATATCTTAGAATATTTTTGTATTGGATTATATTGCATATCAAAAAGGTTATTGGCTATTTCAATGTTGTTAAAAAAAAAATTAGACTTTCTAGATTGGTTTTTGTTCCGGCATATGATACCTTGGGTACAAACTCAGGGCCTTCCTATCACTAGAGCACTCAAGGTTGTGTGTTCTTTTGTGTTACTTTGATTTTTTTTCTCTAAGCTATAAGCATATGGAATGAGTAACCTCCTACCAAATTCTCTAGGGCGATTTTGCCTTATATCGCGGGGTATTGGCGATATCCCAACTTTTTCAAGATAATAAGTGTGGTGGTTAGCATCTCTAAGTTCTTGTTGTTGGGGCTTACTCCCACTACCAGTGCCTCGATCGATTCCCAATCGGCCGGCCATATGAGGTAAGTGCGCAATTATAATTACAAGTCATGATTGCCTCAAACCGACCTCCCCTGAGGTTGGGGCTTTTCATTTGGCAGCCAAGCCCCAGAGGGAAAGCGATCCCCTAAGCTCAAGCTTGAAAAGCAAAGAGACTTAGTCCATAATCGACTAAAGAGTGTGGAGGTTCGAGTCCTTTTCAATGCATAATATTGAGATCTTTTATTGAATTGGAATAAGTTAGGCAGCGAATCACGAAATCTTGGTGATCTTCTCTATCTAATGAATAGGGTAATCCATTTTGAAATCGTCCACTCTGCACCCTCTCCGAGTATATGATTCAACAAGAATCACACAGGGTTAGATTTATATAATAAAACCCTCTTGTAAAATACCCATCCCTGTAACCCAATAGTGTGAGCCCCAAAAGATATGTAGCTCCCTAGGTTTTGACTTGCGAAGTGGAAACTACAGTTTACGTTATGGGTACACCTATAATGTCACCTCGTTCCTGACTTAACATGAGGTTAGGGAGTGGGTACATAGCCCCACAAGCTTAAGCTTAGAAAGTGAAGAGAATTATGCTTTAGTTACCACTAGACCAGTGGATGAGCTTCGAGGATACACAACCCCCTAGGCTCGATCTTGGAAAGCGAAGAGACTTGATCTTCAGTCATCACTAGTTTGGTGGATAAGCTTTGAGAAGTGAATGATATAAAAGGACACGTCGTATTGTACGAGCCATCACGCTTCCCCAACACCTTAAAGGCCATTGCTTGCAGTCGTTGTGTTACTTGGGATTCTACTGTTAGTAGGACATGCATCACGTCGAGATTTGCAAGTTTTTCTCACATATAATGCTGGTAGAAGAGGCATGGAGCATGTACACATGATGTGCATCCTTTCAATAGTTTCATCACTTTTCCACACATCTAAAATTTGCCTATAAATAGATATGGCCCAGGTTGTGGGTTCCACACCGAATCTTTTCCCCTGCTCTCCTTATTTCAAATTTCTCATCTTTCTCTCGGTGGTTTTGGGTCGCGATGTGAAAGAGGTGCGATGGTGAAGCAATCAAAAACTTCAAGAGTTTCCTGGAATCTGAAAAAGCAGTTAAAGGTATGCTACCTCTTCCTCTATCTTCCTTAAGTTTGGGGTTTAATCTGTGGAGAAGGGAGTGTTTAGGCATATGACAAGTTAGTGAGATGGACACTAACTTTGCTGAGATGTATAAGTCGGTGAAGACAGATGTGCTAAAAGTGTCATCGTTATACACTGGGTAGGAAGCCATTATTTGGTTAAGGGAGGAGCACGTTTTCATGGCCAATGGGAACGAAGAGGACGTGATTTGTGAGCTGTGTTTGTATGGGGAACTAGTATGTTGTAGTTGGCAGGGAAATGATGGCCCTTTTACCATGTTTTACGAACCCTAATCTCAAAAGTTAGGGTGAGATTTCCCCAAACTAAGTTTGAGCTCAATGTGCTACTGATGATAAATGTTCCTCGAACTGCACCTCAATAGTTGGGCATTTGTGAGGGCATTTGAGGTGCTATGAAAGGGATTGGATGTTGTGCCCACTATAGGGAAATTCTATTATTATTTTGATGTTAAGTCGGTGAAAAAATTGATGTAAGTGTTGTTGAATAGTATTGCAAATCGAGGGCTACTGAGTTTATTTCTTTCTTCATGTAAAGAGCTTAAAGTAAAATATTTTGAATTTGAGCACCCGAGTACAATGCTAAAATGTTGGAAGGGTTTCTTTATACTAGACATAGAATCCCAAAGCCTATGGGAACTTGAAATTGGAAGAATTGTTGGAGGATGATTGAAAAAATGTTAAGGGATTAGAACAATTAGGAATGTTTAATAGTGGTATGTTGCTAGAACTAGAATACCAAACTGTTGAGCTCAAAAAATATATAGGTATACTTTTACACATTAGCCCAAACTATTTACCTTGCACGAGTATTGCCTAACTCTTCACTATTTGTTGTTGACAACGAGGATGACGACCATGTCAAACGAGGAAATGGTATTGTGCTGGAAGAATAGGAAGACAAAGGAGATCTTCTCAGGGAAGGTGGTGGTTGGCACCTCGGCACCTACGAGAATGGTGGAAGTGGAGAAAGCACCTGGTATTGAGGACTTGGTCCACTATAAACGTTGTTTGCAAGTAGCTGAGGGGAATATTGCGGTTGACCTGGAGGTATCTGAGGGGGAATCCAAACCTTATCCCTACACCAACACTTTCAAATGAAAAGGAAGGTGAATCCTACTCTTAGACTCCAATCACTGTCTTGGGAGATAATTGGGACTCGGTGAAGATAGGAGCAACATAAGGTGGTTCTCAATCCCTATGGATTCCACCTTTCCCCTTGCTACCCATATTCAGTAACATATGAGCTTTGAAAGAGATGTGAAGGCGGTGGGGGGCATGAGTCCATTAAGTGTGTGTGAGATTTGGAATCCTTAGCGAATAAGCTATCCTTTTTATCTTCGTCTGTTAAGGACAAGATCCATGGTTTGTTGAGGGTCAAGAGAACATTTGAGCGAGAGGCACTCGACTTAAAGAAGAGGTGGAGAAACTGAAGAAGGAAGTTGAAGGAATTATCGATAGAAATGCAAAGGGAGAAAGAGAAGATTGAACAAGAGGAAGTTATGTGCAAGACTGAGCTAGACAACCTGCATAAGGAACGAGACATGATCATTGAAGAAGTTGGGCAATAAGTAGTGCAATTGAAATCAATTGAGGAAGAGATGAAAAAATTGCATCAAGTCCTTAATAAATCGTGACAAAACTGACCTTAAGCACAACTCTTGGATTGTCTAAGGCATTAATAAATCGCATCGAGTCCAACCTTGAGCACAACTCTTTGATTGTGCTAAGGCATTAATAAATTATGTTGAATCCAACCTTTTGCACAACTCTTTGATTATATTAAGGCATTAATAAATCATGACAAAATCAACCTTAAGCACAACTCTATGATTGTGCTAAGGCACTAGTAAATTATGGCGAAATTGATTTTAGGCACAACCACAACTCTTTGATTGTGCTAAGGCATTGATAAATCATGACAAAATCCATGAGTCGAAAACAAACATCTCCATTTTATTGAATGAAAACAACATTAAGCTAATCCAAACAAGTCTACGACATTAAATAAACATTTGAATGGTGGGGCACAACCTTGACCTTATTAAAAATTAACATTGAAAATTAAAAATATCAACTCAACTATAATGGAAACGTACACTTATAGAGCTCCATGTATGCAAAATGCGACCTTCATCCAAGGCTTCCAATTGGTACGCGCCCTTGCCGATCACCTTGCTAACTCTGTAAGGAGCTATTCATTTTGAGGATAACTTGTTCTGAACCTAATTGGGTTGTGCTTTCTTCAAAACTAAGTCACCCTCCTTAAACTCCTTAGGATCAACCTAGGGGTTGTATTTTCTTGAAGCTCGTAACTTCGTTGCCATCTCCCTAATGTGTGTCATGTCTCAAACTTCGTTAGCGGTATCGAGGCATGCCTGCATCTTCCACGAATGTAATCATATGAAAGCTTGGCTTATTGATCTCCATATGAATCATGGCTCAACTTCCACCCACTTACTAAAGTAGTCAACTGCCACGATGAGGAACTTTAATTGTCGAATTGCCATCGAAAATAGCCCAATATATCAATGCCCCATTTATTAAAGGCAACCATGGTGACAACGAGTGCAAATGTTCGAGTGGGATGACATGTAGATCCGCATCTCTTTGGCACTTGTTGCACCTTTTTTTTGTTGTTGCAAAGCTCATGCAATTAGACCGTAGCATTAGCCAGAAGTACCCCACCTAAAGGACCTTGTTTATAAGAGATTGTCGCCGAATATGACTTCTGCAAAAGCCTTCATGAACGTCATCATGAACTTAGCCTATCGCTGAAATTAAGTAGCACAACAGTGGTGCACTAAACCCTTAACGGTATAATTTTTCTACTTATAACTTTAAATTGGGTTGCCTCTTTAACCACTTTTACGGCTTCGCTTCTATCTGTCAAGACACCACCTCTTCTTAAATAGGTTATTATTGGCCTCATCCAAGACTGATGCTCCTCTTGTACAAAATAGACTTCGGCATCCATTAATGAAATGCTCAATCTTTTCAACTTCTCTTAGATCACTAAACGATTTTAACTCAGCTTCTTCATGCTAGCTAGTTTAGATAGAAGATCGGCTAGCTCAAGAGTTCTATTCCTGGGGTACATAACTAGGAGAGAAGTTAGCGAATAAAACTGAGGTGCTTTTTACCTTCTTGGGTATTTGGCTAACTGTAGATCCTTTACTTGAAATGTCCTATAACTTAACCTAGTTACAAGCTGGGAATCACTCCACACCACCAAGCTAGAGACTCCCATCTGCTGAGCTAGATTCATGCTTGCCAACAAGGCCTTATACTTTGCTTGATTATTACTTGCTTGAAAATCAAACCTTAAGGATTGCTTAATTAACACATTGTTTGACCCTTCTAAGATTACACCAACATCGCTTCCCTTAAGGTTTGACACTCTTTCTACTAACAATATCCATTCATAATGACCCTCTTGTGTAGTCATGGGAGAAGTAAGCTCCACCAAGAAATTTACCAATATCTAACTCTTAATGGGACCTTTGGCTTTGTACGCTAAGCCAAATTTCAACTCCATCGACCACTTCATCATCTAAGCCAAATTTCAACTCCATCGACCACTTCATCATCTAAGCCAAATTTCAACTCCATCAATCACTTCATCATCTACCTTAGTGGTTGATCGATTCGAATTATGATAGGGTAGCTTTGAAAATAGTGCCTTAGCCTCTCACTATTATCAGAATTCCAATGCTAAGTATTCAATCTTTTGGAACCTTAGCTCGATACCCTAGAGTACATGGCTTAAATAATAGACCAGCCTTTGTTCTGACTCTATCTCTACCACCAATATCAAGCTAATAGCCTTGTCATAAATAGAGAAGTAAAACAATGGGGAACCTGGCTTAAACCTCATTAAAATGGGTGGACTGGATAGAAACTCTTCTAGCTGACCAAATGCCTCTTCATATTTGTCCGTCCACATGAACCACTCATTTTTTTTTAGGCATGCAAAGAGTGGGAAACCTTTATCCCTAACCTTGGACAAAAACTAGGATAGGAAGGTTATCCTTCCTGTCGGTTGTTGAACCTCCTTTACACTGCTTGGGCTTTTCATATTGACAATGGTTGAACATTTATTAGTATTTGCCTTAATTCCCCTATGTGTCTACATAAACCCAAGAAACTTACTCTCCTGCACCCTGAACAAGCATTTTTTTAGGTTAAGCTTCGATTGGTACTTATTAACAGTGTTAAAGAGCTCTTGTAAATCAGTTGCATGCAACTGAGCTCAAACTAACTTAACCACCATATCATCAACGTATGCCTCCATTTTTCCCTAACAAGTTCACTAGAATTTTTCTATCAACCTTTTGTAAGTCACTCCTACATTCTTTACCCCAAACAGACATCACCCTATAGCAATAATTTGTCGAATCCGCGATGAAAAGCAGTCTTATCTTCATCAAATGAATGCATTCAAATTTGGTTATATCCCGAATATGCATCCATGAAGATTAGAAGCTCATAGCCCAAGGCGCTATCCGCCAACCAATCTATGTTAGTTAATGGATATAAGTCTTTCAGGCACGCCTTGTTTAGATCAATAAAATTAGTACACATCCTTCACTTGCCACTAGGCTTTTTTACCATCACCACATCCGCCTAACTAGGTCCAGGTATTGTATTTCCTTGATATGCTACAGCCTTTAGTGTAACACCCATTCATTTAATTATAGTTTGTATTAATTTAATTATTTATATTATTGCAAGTAAAATTTTTTTAACTCTTTTAATAGAATTTTTTTTAATCTTAACAGAATTTGAAAATGGTAGTAAAAGATGAAAAAGAAAGATTGTGTATATATATAGGTTATAAAACTGTACATTATGATTTGATAATACATGATAGTCATGAAATACAGAAAGACAAAAAATACATCAAAAGATAGGCATTACCTAACCAAATATATTCATAAAAAGATCCTATAAAGAGCAGTGTCCATATACCATATCCCACATAAAAAATACTATAAATTAAGTCTTTAAATCCTTGTATAGTAGGGTGTCCTTTGACTCATTCTCAACATACCTAGCGTTACCGTCATCTTTAATAATCGTGATCAAACATACATGGAAGAAAAACAATGGAGTGAGATGATTTGTTCTAAAATCACTTTCACATGTATAGTAGAATTTCACCATAAAATAAAGATAAAACACAACTAATAATAAAGGTGAACCTAAGGTTATTCTAAGTTGTATTAGACTACCCTTGACTAGGTATGGATCCATACTCCCCATTAGTGAGTAATAGTTTTCAACAAAACCTAGGAAGTGACTAGGAGTACATATATCTCTCTCAACATCATCATATGGTATAGTCCTCATCATCATTGAGGAACAAAATAACAGTCTAGACGTTCATTTATAGAACTATACTCTCACACCAATATTGGAATACTGAACAGTTGTTGAGGTTATCGAGCTTGGTTAGGTGAACATCCCAACTCACGAGTGCTACCTTGGCCATTGGGACCTTCATCACTTGATGCCTATCCTTAAGACCTCACAAGTAGGTCCCTAGCCTTTCATTCCTCAACGTACTAAATTGTAGCTTCCCTAGCAAGGTGTCTTGCCACTACATGTCCCTTGCTTTACATTACTCACTAGCTAACATCTCATTATTCATTATTATCTTTAAGCAAAGATTTTCCCTAGTCTCAGCATATCTGAGCACTGGTACAACAACATTTATATCTTATAGTGTAGAAATTGCATAATAATAATTTAGACAATCCCTAAATTACAATTTCACTACTAAAATTTTAGCAAAATAACCACTTAGTAATTATAATTTAATCATCTAAATTTGGGCAGAATAATAATTTAGTACGTATGATTGAATTATCTAAATTTGTGCAAAGTAACAATTTAATAAGTATAATTTAATTATTTAAATTTGAACAGAGTAACAACTTAGTAAGTATAATTTAATTATCTAGAATTTAGCATCATAACTACTCAGTAAATATATTTTAATTACAAAATTGAGTAGCATAACAACTTAGTAAAAATTAAATTCTAGCATCAAAACATTGTAATATAGTAAAGTTACGTGTTGAAAGGTTTAGGGGAAAACCTTTCCTACCAACATGTAAAATGACAATAATTTAGAACCAACCTCACTCCCCCCATTACCTCTAAGGTGGTTGATTAAGAAGATGAAATTGTTGGTGCAAAGCTCCTAAGAAGAGAGCTATACTAATTGATGAAAAACTAGCAAAATTTAAGCATACTAATAAAGTAAGAAAAGAAAATTTTTAGAGAGAGAAACTCTAATATATTTTGGTTAGCTAGAGTGAGAGCAGGAAGTGTGAAAATCTGAAATTTTAGAGCCTATTTATAGAAAATTGAAGGGGCTTAGGTGTCCCCAAATATGACATCATTCATATACAATAAAACCTATTTTTATTTTCTTTTTAATTAATTTAGGGGACAAATATGAAAAATAGGTGTTGAAATAGCCCCCCTAGGTTTAGGATGTGCTATATGAATTGTCCTTAAGCTTCTTAGTATAAATTTTATCTATAATTAAATTAATTGATACTAATAAAACTGCCTAAACTTAAAAAATTAGCTTTTAATATCAAAATAATGTATTTTAATGTGAAACTAGACAAATACATTATTTTTCATCAAAAATAAATTTTTTATAATTAGTTTTAATTTTTATTAATTTATTTCAAATTATATGTATTTATTTTGTATTTTTGAGTTAGAAAATTCATATTAAATCCATTTTAATTCAATAAATACCGAAATTTTTATGAAAATTATAAAATTAAATATTTTACCTATAAAAGAACTGGAATTTTCATTTTCATCATTTTTGGATGTCAAACCAATACTGGCTAAGCTTAACAAACACTTAAGAATATTTTAGTCATTTTGTATTAGAATTCTAGAAAATTCCCAATTTTTTTTTTAAATTATAGTTTAATACATATAACATGATTCTAAACTGAAATTGACAGTTTAAGGTCAATTAAAACTTTTTCTCATGGCAGCCCTTAATGTTGGAAATAAGGGCAAAATGGTCATTTTTTAATTTTTGCAAGCTCTGGCTTGAAAAAAATTATTAAAAATCATGATTAGATAGCTCTTGAAATTTTGAGCTCAATGGTAGGAAACATAATTTTGAACTTTCTTCTTGATTTTTCAGAATTAAATCCTTAAATATTAAAAAAAAATAGTTGAAAATTCAGGTAGAGGTGTTATATTAAGCAAATTTTCGATCTCCCAAATTTCCTTGATCTTTTCTCCTTTGAATATCCTCCTCCTCTGCACAACTGGCTTGGCACGCGAATCCAAGTACAAGGAATCAAGGTTTATGCCCAACATATTGGCCAAGCTCCAAGCAAAAACACTCATGTTGTGCTCCAACAAGCGCACCAAGTCACACTCCACCTTTGTGGTTAGATTCATTCCTGTAACATCTTGTTTTTCCTAATGCATGATTAAGTATTTTAATAACTAAAAAGTGAAAATTTGATATATAATCTAGGTGATTAAAAGAAATAAATGAATTGTTGTTATGTATGGTATGTAGTATGTGGTAATAGTTGTGTGTTGTTTGTTTGAAATTCTGGTTTGAATTAGGAAAGTTAAGATATGTGCTTGAGCCAATGTGGATGTGTTATGAGTGTGATTTGGGTTCTTGAGAGAAAACAGTTGAGTTAAACTAGTTTCAAGATAAGGGGAGTGGTTTGGTGAGATTTGGGTCTTAGTTGGCCAAAGTTCGTGTGAGAGCTCCAAGAGGTTGAGTATAAAAGGAAGAGAGGGGGAAGAATTTCCCCATTCTCTCATTCTCTTTCTCTCTCTTCTCTTCATCTCTCTATCTCTCTCTAGATTTCTCAAGTTATTAAGTGTAGTTAAGGGATTCCAAGCTTAGTTCAGTGCTTTGGGTGAGAGGAGGAACAAATTTGTGGAAGGTTTTGGCTCAAGATACAAATTTCTCAAAGAACCTAAATTCAAATTCAGAGACTTTTAAAGGTAAAGGAAGCTTACTATTGGTTGATTTTGTGTTTATGGCTGCTAATATATCGATTTAATGCTTTGGAATCGGTTGATTTTTGTGAATATTTTGTGTATGTGGATTTTGACACAAAATGGTTTAGAAAGGGATTTGAGATTTGTTGATGATTTATGGATAAAATTGTTATGTAATCAGTTAGAAAGGTATTAGAAGTAACAAAAATTGTTTTGTGATGCTTAGTGTTGATTGATTTTGTCAAAAATGGTTGTTGATTGTTAAATTTCGAGCAAAAAGATCGCACTTGCGCCTAGCAACAAATTTTGTCGCTTAGCGATGGAAATTGTCGCTTAGTGACAACTCTTGAAGGTTGCTAGAAGTCTGTCACTCACTTAGCGATAGAAATTGTCGCTTAGCGATGGAAAATTCTTGGAAGTCACTCGCTTAGTGACAGATATCTCGCTTAGCAACGGATGCTGATGACTCTTCGTAAGTCATTTGCTTAGTGACGGATCTCTCGCTTAGCGACAGAATTTGCGCTCAGCAAGAGAAAAACATAATTTTCTTTGCTTTATTATTGTTGTTGTCGTTGGTTGATGACTTTATTGACTCTTATGGATGTCAAATGTATATTTTAAGATAATTGGATGTTCAAATTGTTTTCCAAACTAGCTTTTCGTTTTTCTTTATTATTATTGTGGATTTGTTTGATAAATGGTTGAAAAATGGTAGTTAGGTGGAAAATTGCTTAGATAGAACTTTCACTGGTTATGTTGTGTTGTTGTGGTGAGACTTTTCATAGGGGATGTAGATCCTAGTGTTGCGTGAGAATTTTCACAAGATATGTGTTGCTTGGATAGTGCCTTATCTATTGACCATGCAAATGGCTGGATTGGGCCTGTATGGGGTTGATGGTGACTATTGGACCACAGGTGGTACTGAGTAGGCCACGTGGTGTGATGATGTGATATATATATATATATATATATATATATATATATATATGGATATTGATTAATGATTGTGGTTGAGTTGTTGTTGTTGTTGTGGCTCATGCATACATGCATATATTGTTGGGTGAGGTTGTATGGACCTCATGTTGTATGTGGTAGGCATGGAAGTCGGGGGTGAACGGAGCTGCGACTCAAACGGGCCTCCAGCCTAGTGCCTGGATAAGAAGTGGGGTCTGAAAGATGGGCTTGGGGGATCAGTGGATGGGTAATCCTGTAAGGGGCCAAGGCAGTGCAGGCCTTGTGTCGCGGTGTACCACCACCCACATTCACTTATCCTAACAACCATAAGCTTATCCATTGATCAGAGTTTTGGCAATTCCTGAATGGTGCTTAAAAGGCCATGGTGGGGGGTAAGACCTGGCTGATCACTTGAAATGTAGAAAATCTCTCAAGAGTCGTGTCATTCATGCATTAACATGTGGTAGTGAAAGCATGGGTGTTGGATTGTGGTATATGTAACCCATTCTTGATGAATTTGATTTCAATTTGGCAAATGATGGTTTGATGATATAAATTATATATGCTATGGTTGTTTATTTCGTAAGCTTACCCTTGCCTTGCTGTTTTGTGTTGTTTTGCTATGGTTGCTATTATTGCTGGTTGTGGTTATATGTGTTGCTGTGACTGTGATGATCACGTCATTTGGAGTGGGAGCAGAGGGTGAAGCTTCAGCAGACCCGGCTTCCCACAAATGATAGTGGAGGATTCTAGTTAGAGTTTGAAGGCCTTTGTAGGTGATCTTTTGAAGGGATCCTTTTGGTTTTCCTTTTGTTATGTATTGTATAGTTGACCAGCTGTAGGGAGTTTTGTTTTTGTACCTCCCATGGTTTTATATTTTTGGGCCTGTATATCATATTATTTTATGTCTTATACATATATTTTATATAGCATGTTGATTTCTTATTATTGGATATCTTACTAATGTATGGGATTGTATGAAATACTATAGCGACAGGGGGTCATTACAATTCCTACTCAAACCTTCTTCCCCTTGTCAGTGACCACCTCCTTCAAATCCTCCGCCGATTGTGGTATCCTATCAAAGAGGTCCTCCCTAGGATTTAAGTCTAGCAAATGGACTTAGTGACTTGTCCTACACCGTACAAACACCTTTTGTTTCTTATACTATCTTTGTAGCATTTTCTCATAATCTCTTAATCCACACCTATCACCCCTATTATACTGTCACTAAAAGGATATTTTACCTGCAAATAGGATGTCAACACTACGACTCCTAACTTATTTAGCACCGATCAGCAGTCAAGATATTGTAAGAGGATGCACATTCACAACTAAGCACTTCACCGTAATAGTTTTAGCTTTCTTGCCAACTCCAAACATGGTCCTCAACTTGGCATGCCCCCAAACCCCCATCTATTCACTAATGAAACCAACTAGGACACTATTAAACGGTTGCAAAAGGTCTATTGAGATCTTCAACCCTACATATGTATCCCAAAAAAGTAAATCAATCGAACTACCTTGATTAACCAACATTTGCTTCACATTATATCCTATCATGGTGACAGCTATTACCACAGGGTCGTCCTCATGCTAAATAACTTTGATGTAATCCTCTTCGCCAAACGATATCACAGGGCAAGGAGTCCTTATCATGTCTATTGCCACTAACATCATACCTTTGGCATACTTCTTCTTGGCTGTTGAGGTTGGACCTCCTCTTGCAAATCCTCCCATGATAATGTTAAAGTCTCCCAGATCAGCTGCCCATGTGTCTCCCTAGATGCCATGGTGTCAAAACCTACACCTGATAGGGGATTCTATCGGTCTCTATCCTACCTACTGCCTTTGCTTTTAAACTCGGCTCTATGCTACACATAATTCGTCAAATGCCTCTTTTTGGGCAATGTCTCAATTTGCCTTATTAAAGCAAAATGTTTCTTTGTATCATGCCCATACGCTCTGTGAAACTCACCAACTATCCCACTCGGGACCTAACCGACGGTCCACCCTCTGTGGAAAGGTCAACAATCTCATTTTGTTATGCCTTTTAGAATCTGCCTCCATGAGACATTGAGTGGGGTTGGCTCCCCCCAGTGTCATAGTCCTTCTTTCCTTTGTACCTATCTCTTTGCTCGTCATTTTTCCTCGGCTAATATTCGTCCCATCTCATACTTTAAGTAGATTTCAACTTTTCAAGAAGTCCTTGTTAGTGAACGATTTCGTATCCAAAAACTTCCCTCCTTCCACTCCATCTCCTTCTTACTTGCCATAACCTCCTTGCCCTCAATACAACACGTTGCCTTAAGCAAATTTTTGCCATGGGGTTAGCCTCTCTATGGACTAAGGACTCACCAAACGAGCCTGCTTGCAATGAACATTCTCTCATTTAGGTTAGGCACTTGAGTGGTTACCTCTATTGAATCTTGTCAAGTAGTCCTTCAACGACTCCCTTAGGTGTTGTCGCGCATGTCAAACAGGTCCACTACTAATAATGGCTTTTGCTTGTTTGCTGCCAATTAGGCTATGAATAGCCTCAAAAACTCCTCAAAGCTAGTAATTGACCTATTTGGAGGGGCCCTAAACCAGTTTAAAGTCATGCTTACTAGTGTACCTATGAACATTTCATAACAAAGGGCATAAGTCCCTCTGTTGATTAGCATTTGGGCTTGAAACGTCTTTAAATGATGACTAGGATCCTAGGTTTCATCAAAAGGTTCAATCTTGGGAATTAGAAAGTGAGGCAAAATAGATTCAACCTCAATGGCCTCTAAGAACAACTAGAAGCCCCTTGGTGGCTCAACCAGGGCTTTTCCCTCTAGCCGTTTAAGATTGGTGATCTGAACCCTCAACACCTCCTGATTCTCTTCAGCCCTCCACCTAACCTGCTTATTGTCGTGCTGCATCTCCTCTTGGGTTGCCTAGGCCCTACGTTTAGCATCCTTCACCCTTTTCTTTGCTTCCTCACTCTCCCTTCCCAACTCCTCTATAAACTCCATCAGTTGTTGTAAAGACAAAGGCTCAAACATCGAGTTCTCCAACTGTGCTCCATGACAATTGCACATCATGCTCACTCTAAAACCTTACGCATCAGGAATTAGCTTCACTGAGGCCCTACAATGGGCTCCAAAATGTTCCAATATAGGATACCTCCAATACAGAATCAGAGCGTTCCTATCACCAAAGCACTTAAGGTTGTGTGTCTTGTTGTGTTACTAGGGTTTTTTTCTCTAAGATATAGGCATATGGAACGAGTAACTAAGGATGGCAACGGGGCTGGGCGAGCACGAGTAGTAGCGACTCGTTACTTGCCCCATCAGATAGAAACCTACCTCGTTACCTGCACAAGTACCTATTAGGTAGATACCTACGAATTTTTTTAATATCTGGGGGTATCCGTGGATATCCATGGATACTTTCTAAAAAAAAAAAAACAAATTTATTTTGTATGTTGTGGATAGCTTAAGGTGCTGTAAATATCACTTTGAATTTATAAATTAAAGAGTTATTATTTAAAATAATCACTTTGACCATAGATTTTAATTATTTTAACAAATTTTCCAAAAAAATAGTTTAAAGGCTCACTAATTTATGTTATTTTTCTCTTGTAATATAATTGTATAAGATTTATCCGATAATGAACAATTGTTTTGAAAATTTAGGACAATTTTTGTGTAATTTTATATGTACTAATATATAAGAATATTTAAGTAAATAGACAATGGCGAATAGCGGGCATCTACTAGCATGAGTACTATGATACCCGTGCTTGCCTCATTAGTAAATAGGTAATGGATATATTTGCAAATACCCATTAAAACTATCCATTTTCTACTTGTGGCAGATTTTATCCGCAAATATTTGCGTGTATGTATTTTTTTGCCATCCCTATGAGTAACCTTCCTAATTCTCCAGGGTGATTTTGCCTCGTATCATGGGGTATGGCAATATCCTGGCTTTTTCGGGATAATAGGCATGGTGGTTAGCATTTCTAAGTTCCTGCCATTAGGGTTGACTCACACTATCAGTGCCTCAATCGGTTCCCGATTGACCATACTAGCATAAGTGTGCAATTACAGGTCACCATCGCCTTAAACCTGTCCTCCCTTGAGGTCAAGGCTTTCCATTCAGCTGTTGAGCCCAAGAGGGTACAGTTTCAAAACTGATCTAGAAAGTATTCATTTTTTATATAAGTTAAATTTACATTTTTATTTGGAACTAATTTAGAAAATTAAAAATAATTGTTCTAAAAAGTGTGTTTTAGACTAATGATATTTTTTCTTGTCATATTGTGGTAATAATTACATTTATAGCATATTTTTATTTTTGAGAAATTAGTTTAATGATAAAAATTTTACAAAATTAATGTAATAGCATACTAATGTTTTGGTTACTAATTTAGAGACCTTTTTCTTGCATTTTTTAAAAATATTTCAAAGTCTTTTTAATATGAGAATTAGAAAAGTTCTTAAAATATTTGTTTAGAAATTCCTCAAATTAGGGGTGTTGACGGGTACAGGGTAACCCGTTGACCTGAACCGACCCAATTAATTCAGTTCGATTTTCTTGAGCATTCGAGTCCCACCCGACTCAACCCGTTGAAATTGGTTCACGTACGGGTTAGGCAATGAGTTTTAATTTACAAACCCGTTTATCCTTGAACCTGACCAGTTGAAGTGATACTTTATTTAATTTATTATTTTTTATATATTTTATATATTAATTATTATTAATTAATGAATTACTAATACTAAATAAGGCAAAGAAAAGATATCCTAGACACCCGTAAAGTCGTGAACTCCTATTAATTTTGGATCACTACATATTCCGCATGTTGTTGCTATTTTTTTTTTCTCTTGACTCATTCTAAATTTCTTGTAAACTTTATATCAATTTTAGAAATAAGAATGATGAGTAACAAAGTCCAAAACTAAATACAATATTTTTATAATGCGTCAAAATTTATAAGAAAAAATATAATTTTAAAAAATTAACAAATTTTAAATACACGGACTTAATTATTCGACCCTAATTAACCCATTAATGACTGGGTTGGTTTGGTTTGGGTTTGACAATAAAAAAGTATGAACCTAACCCAATCCAATCTATACAATTTTGATCGAGTTGGGTAATGAGTTTAGCTAAACCCAAACCAACCCGGACCTGTGTACACCCTTACCTCAAACTTTCAAATAATAAAATATTTATCAATGAAGTGATATAGTGAAAGGGATTAATGTCCTATAAAGTACGGATTATGTTTTGAATTTTCATTTCATATAGTATTCGATCATATCTCAAATAAAATTATCTCTTATAAAAAGATCCATGTGAGATTCAAAAAAATTATTTAAAATATTTCTATTTATCTTTATTCTTTTATTAAATCTACATCATTTTGTTATTTTAAAAAATAATATAAAAAGTCTTAGAAAAATTGAAACGGGTTACGTTATTAAAGTTCTTCTTGTGAAGAAAAACGATGAACAATATCATTGTGGAGAACACCCATAAATTACGACACGTTCCTGCTAATCTTAACTTTCCTCTCCTTAATCGGTTCCTCAATCAAGTTAAGAACATATTAACCCGTAACATTCCCTGATTAAACTAAACCCAAAAGTATTGCTTTTACGCCGCTCGAAGCAATAGGCTTTGTTTGGCCACAAAAGTCAGACCGTCCAGAATGGGGGGGAAACGGCGCGCAATAAGCGTGCTTCCCCGCCTTTTATGCTTTATGAAGCTGGAATTCCGAAAATCCAAAAACAAACAATTGGTATTAATTATTAAAGAGTTAAATATGTTTTAAATCTTCCAAAAATATGACAGAATTGATTTTAGTTATGTTTTTTTAATAAAGTTTTTTAAATATTAAAAATATTTTAATTAGATTCATGTGTTAAACTTTGTTTAACTTTTTAATTTGCTAATGAGACCATCCATATCAATTGTTATATTCAAATCAGATTAGTAATATATTTTTTAAAATAAAATTATTACATAATTAATTCTAAACCACAGATTTTTTTAATCTTAAAACAAAAATAATTACACTATTTTTTATTATAAATTAATACTGAACACTTCAAGTAATAAAATACTTTATTTAAAAATTGATATGACTATCCTTTAACCGAAAAATTAAACAGAATTTAATACAAAAATTTAATTAAAATATTTTAATATTTGAGAAATTTTTTTATTTTTTTGTTTCTAAAAACTAAAACTAATTATATCATATTTTTTAACGAATAAAAACATATTTAATCCATTATTAAGTCACTAGCGCCATAAAGATTAGGACCACATGGCACAATCAATGCGCTTTACAGCTACCTACGTTGCACACGCAGTTGCCTCACATTTCTTTCACAAACACTTTCCTATTCTTTTTCATTTTCCCCCAATTTTCTTAACCTTTCTTTTCGACTTTACCCCAAAAGGAGCGCACTGCTTAATCTCATGCCCATTCACATTTGTTATTAAAAAAAAATGTTTTAGAAACATAATCGTGGAAGTAAATTAATAAATAAGAATATTAACTATTGTATTTCATAAGTAGTTAAAGAATTAAAAATAAGAAATTTATAGAAAAATGTTATCGATGTATTTCTACCGTGATTTTTAATACATTTCTAAAATTTGAGTTAAACTTTAATTTAATTGATCTAAAAATACAATTAATCTCTAATTGAATTAAATTATTTAAATAAAAATAAAAATTAATTAAATCCCAAATGAATTTAAAAACATTATTTTTATTGATACCAAAAATTGCAATAAACTTTTGTGGAAAAATCTTTGTAAAAACTAATCGTTCATATTTTCTTTCTCTAAAAATGTTGACTACAGTAACAGCTATACATGAAATTAAACTCTAATGGCGAAATTAGGCTCATAGTACAGCTGCGTAAACAAAATATTTAATCAACTAAAATAATAAAATAAAACAAATGTTAATCAGTGTTTTAAAGACACCAAATAAAAAAAAAACAAAAATATATATTAAAAAATACTAGTAAACATTTCTATCATGATTACTATTCTAATGCTTTTACGCACAAAATTCAATCATGTTTTTATTCACTAATACTTTGACCAATGTTAGAATTCTAAAATAATGTAGAATGAAGTCAAATACACCTGAAAAATTGTTTAAAAAATAGTCTGTAATATTATTAACATTGGTCAAGTTATAAGAATTGCTTCTAGCATTTATGTCTTCTCCAATCATTCATTAATTCACACCGGTCCACAAAGAAAGAACAATAAATGTGTACCACTAACAACAAAACTGATCAGAGAAGGGAGAAGGTGGGAAAATTTATGCTATAAAACCAAGTTCAATAAATACAAGAATTTTCTCATTAATTTTTTTTTCCAATTTTTCTCTTTATTTTTCTGCCTTTTCTAATTGCTGACAATCACTATAAACAAAAGAATCCATCACAGAAGAACAAATTTGCTTCTTAATAATATAATTCAGGTCATAATTACCCATACCCCGTTGAACTAATAAATAATCCGAAAACGACGTTAACCCAGCCGAGTTCTGACTCGCTTCCGGTATCGACTCGCTCGAGACGATCAAATCAACGTTCCTCAGCACAAACTCGTTGCGAACGAGTTGACTCAGAATCGCCGAGTCGGACACCGAGTTCTTCTTCCTGTGCTGCGTTGCGGCTCTCACAATCGCAACCAGCATCGCGTTCGACACGCGCCGAATCCCGCGAGCGCCACCCATTAGAATCGCCGAGTTAACCAGGTGCCGAGACCGAGTCCTCTTCGAGTTCTTCCCGTGCTTTCCACTAGGGTAAACGAAAACCGAGTCGAGACTCCGATTCCTGACTCGCCCGAGCGGGTCGTTAAAAATCACCACGCTTTTAACGTCCACGAGCATCACGTGCTTGAAGTTCCTCCGCACTCGCCCGAGCAACATGGGGTAACAGGCCCACCTCCTCAAACTCAGCGGAACTCGGTCGAGAAACCCGGCGAGCGAGTTCTCCGGGTCGAGCTCGCTGGCATCAAAACTCAGCACCGATCCGTAACTCGCCCGAGTGAACTCGCCTTCGGAGCCACTATAATTGCTTCGAATTCTCTTCCCCCAGAGCGGCTCTCCCTTTTTGGGGCCTTCAAGAACCGAGTCACGTCGAAGCTCGACTCGGCGGGGCTTCTGCTCCACCGAGTCGAGTTCAACTCGGCGTGGAGGGTAACCAGCGAGAGGAACGAGTCGTTCTCTTCGCGGACAATGGCGGCGAATGCGAACCTCGTTGAAGAGGAGGCGAAGATGAAAACGACGTCGGATTTGGAGGTGAGGCCGGAGCGGTGGAGGAGTCTTAGGAACAGCCTGAGTTCTTCCTCGGTCGTGTCTTCGGTGACGTGGCAAACGACGATGTCGTTCATGGCGCGGGTGCCCCTGCGGTAGAGCGTGCCCATGCGTTGGAGTGCAGTGGAGGGGAAGGGGACGACGCCGTTTGAGGCACTGTGTGGGTTGGAGGCTTTTGAGCGGTGGTGAGGGGTGGGTTCGAAGGTGGAGAGGGTGAAGAGGAGGAGGGTGGTGAAGAGGAGGAGGAAGCACATGGAGATAGTGGATTGGGCCTTGGAGAGAAGGGCATTGGAGTTGGTGGTTCTCTTGAAGGAGGAGGAAGTTGAAGAGGGGGAAGAGAGAAGGTTGGCTTTTTTCGTAGCAATGGTTGTTGGAGTGTGAGTGTTGTCTTCTGGGAAGAACACTAGGAGAAAACCCATGCCCCTGTTGTTATGGGTGCGGGTGGTGTCGGTGTTGGGTTTTGCCTTCGGCAAGAATCCCATTTCTCTCTCTCTCTCTCTCTCTCTGTTGTGGGCGAGGATTCTGTGACTGTGACAGTGAGGCTTTTTACATCCTCTGTTACTGAGCTTTAGCTTATGCCAAGCCGACTTAGGTTACGTTTGGAGGGTATTTGCCAGTTGAAAAATGATTTTCAGACTCTTGTGGGTGTTTATACCTTGAGAGAGATAAGAAGAGAGAAAAGATTGATATGATTGATAATGTAACGTGACAAAATGAGAAAAATAAAAAAAAACTAAAAATGTTGATAGAGTGTTTGAAATTTGTAAATGTTTAAATATAAATACTCTTGCTAGTTTATTTTGGTTATTGCATATTTTGTCATTTAACTTCCCCATGAATGCACCCAAATGTGGTCCGCTCACATTTTCTCATTTTTATACTTTTTTTATTTATTTTGAAGAATCTGTTTTTCATAATTCTTTTATTAAAAAATTTAAGGGAGGGAAGGACACCTTGGTATAAGGCAGAAAAATTCTCCAAACTTAAATAATGTTTACAGAAAAAATTATATTTATCTCACTTTAAAATAACGAATAAAGATTCAAATTTACAATCATCTGTCATATGGGACATGATTTTCATACTCTTAATCAACTTTATTGGAAATTAGTGGAATGACTAGACATTTTTGTCTCCGTTTGTCCACATTTTTTAATATAAAAAATTAGTTTAAAATTCACTGCCCTCAATTATATATATTGTGAATAGTTATTATTTTTTAGTCATGTGCAAATCTGCGCCCATAAGAAATCATGAAGCCACCCATTAATGGTAATGGAACTCTGCGCAAAATTTCCTCCTATGATATGAGTTACTATCCCTTGGTCACTTATACTACCCCAAACATTTGACTGCATTTTCCAACTGAAATGGAATATTACTACTGAAATTGAATTATACATCCAAATAGTTTTAAGAAGACATGATCCCAAGCGGATACTTGGCATGTCCCCCCTCTTCCAGGTCCATCACAAGGGAAATGAAAGCCTAGATTTGCCATAATTGCAACGACCCAATTGCAAGAGCGAAGCTCTACCAATTGAGCTATATCCCCCGAGTCAAGTGGAGCGTGCATGAAGGAGTCAAGTCAGTTTTTTATTCTTTTTTCTTTTCCTTGGCACAGCTGGGCCATCTTGGACTTGAACCAGAGACCTTTCCCGTGAAGTAAATCATCACACATATAAGTATGTAATTATAGAGAGTAAAATGAGTGAAAATAATGTAGAAATCAAATAGAATTATCATCATTATTATTGGCAATGTTTTTAAAACCAAACCGGTCATTGAACCAATCAAGGCACTGGTTCAAGGTTCAATGGTCGAACCAGTATTAATAAAAATTAAATAATACATATAAATAATATTAAAAAAATATAATATCATAACTTTACATTATTTATTTCATTCATCTCATATTATTATTTTGTAAAATAATATACATTAATTAAAAATATTAATTATATAAATTATTAAGATAAAATAACTTTTTAATAATTTTTAATAAAAATAGAAACACATTTGTGAAAAGAATTTAATATAATCATAAGTTTGTTTAAATATTTATGTGAGAGACATATAAATGAAGATATTATTAAAAAGAAATTAATATTATTTTAGTTTTTTAAGTAAAAAAGTGTTTTGACATAAATTATATGAATGTTAAAATTTCAAACCGAAATCATATAGTGTATTGTAAATGTACATAGATTTTTTTTTGAGATACTAAAATTCATGTAGAGTTTAATGACTATGCATTATTAGTATAAAAAGTTTTATACTATCAACCAATTAAAAATCACTATTAGTATGACTTTTAATGTAGTTTTTGTAAAAGTTAACAAACTTATTGTATATAGTGTTTTGTGATTGGATAACAGTATAAAACTGTTTTATATTGTAAATGCATAACCTATTTCTCATTCATTTAAGTGGTTGACCTCTCTAACTAATGCTTTTCCGTACACACGGACTTGGGGTTTGAATCCTTGACTATATGTTTAAGGAGAATGGTTATATATAAACCATAGTAAATTATGTTAGTTAAATGTACACAGAAGTTGAATCATTAAAATATTACATTATTAATGGTTACTCTTCAAATTAGAAGTTGTAAGATATGAATTAATTAGTGCTCAATTTTTTATTTTCTGTAAGCAAACATTAAAAAAAATATCTTCCTCTTGTCTTTTCAGTCCATTATTTTTTAATTTTACTTTATTTAACCAAAAAAGAATGTTCTTGTAATATTTTTCATTCTTATGTTTTTATTTTGTAATCAAATTTCTATTTAATGTTCTAATAAATAAAAATTAATTCTCTTAAAATTAATTTTTGATAATATATTCATTAAATACAATATTCATTTACTAATCATGTCATTAACAATATTTCATCATTAAAATTATTCTATTACAATTATAATTTTTATTTTTTGAAAATAGAGTCAAATGCATTTAGTTTTTATTTTTTTTTATCACATTTAGTATTATATAAAATATATAAAGGAAGGAAACTTAAATAATTTTGATTTTTGTTTAAAATATTTAAATATTTTTTTTAACATAAATGTGAATAAGCATATTGATTTTGACTTTTGTTTAAAGAAAAACTTAAATAAGGGTAAAAGTAGAAAGTTAAAATAAAAATGAAAAGGACATAAGCGTGAATGGATATATTAAAGTGCCAATAACCCCACCCTTAAATGATTTCTTAATGTTACTAGTTTTTCTTTTTTTTTTTGAAAGAAAATATTACTATTCTTTATTAACAAAGTCAATATAATTGGTAAATATAGTTGAATCTCTCAAACCCTGTTAGCCAATATTCAATTCTTGACTATATATGAAAAAAAGAGAGTTGGGAGATGAAAAATCTACTTCAATAATCTCTGTCTTTTGAAAGGAATTAATCTTCAATCTTAGCTAAAGGACCTTCAATACTCTACAGTAAAAAAATTCAGTAAATTATACTTATACTTCATGAAGTTTCGTCAAATTTTTCTTGATATTTTTTTTTACCTCTATATTAACTTCCTTTAATTGTTGAAAAACATTACGCTGACATTCCTCATACATTATATTAATTAACCATTTGATTGTTTGAAAAATATTACACTGTATATATCTATAAAGGAAGTTGTTGTAAACATTAAAAAAATAAGAGAGTTTTGTATATTTTCGAAAAATCTTAAGAGATATCAGTATAATTTACTCAAAGAAATATCATTATTTCCTTTAAACCAATAACAGGTATAATTCTGACTTGTGAGTCAGGTGTTTAATGCTAATATCGCAGGGTAAAGTTTCTTTTAATAAAATTATAATAGCAAACTAGTATTGAATTTTAATATCGTAATAAACTAAATAAAATTGTGTTAATTGAATGCATTTCTAAAAGATAAAAATAGTAAAGGATGACATATATGAATATTGATATTGATTTATACAAATTTATTTAAAAACATATGAAAACAGTATTGATTGTTATATTATATGTTTTGTATAGCATTATATTTTTATACTAGTTTCTAAAAACTATTTAATTATATGGAGATTGGTCATATATAGAGTTGTGTAAGAGTTAGACTAAACTCCTATATTATGCAAGAATTAATTGTTGTAATATTTTTAAAGAAAAAGTACCATAATCATATCGGAATGAAAACTTACTAATCTAAAACGTAAAAGAAAATTTACTAAACTATTTAGCTGTCAAAAAATATAAAGTACCATAATCGTATCGGAATAAATTAGGAATATGAACCTACGTTTGTTCTGAAAAGAAGACAAAAGCAAAAAGAAACGTGCATGTTTAGAAAAGTAACAAGGCCAGGAAAAAGGGCAAAGCAAAAAGGCGGAGGAATTTCTTTTTCTGTAAAAAGAAAATGATACTGCGATAAACTTTGGTTGAAATGATTATATGTGGACTCAAGAAATAATTGCCTCGTTGAATTTAATTTACTGAAGTAAATTGGTAATTTGCACCATGAAGAGAAGGCAAACTTCCTCCATTTGTGGCGAAATAGCTAATTGATAAAAATAATATTTAAGTCCCTCGAACTTTAAAGTCACGTTTAGGATTAGAAATTGTGGTGTTCGAGATCAGAATGATTGATTTTGATCAAACTCTACAATTGTTTTGACTAAAGTATGTTTTTTATTTAGAGCTGTCAAAAATGGCGGCCCGGCCCGATTTGTAGTTTGGGTCTATATTTTTTTAGCCCAATCCAGTTCTATGTGGATCGCTAGGTCAATTTGGCCTGCATTTTTTTACTCACCGATTAACATTGTTATTTATTTTAATTATTTTTTTTGGTCAAAAAATATATAAAATTAAATTATTTAAATCATATTAAATATTTAAAATTAAATTCTACATACTTTCTAGTATAAACAAACATTTTTATTTATATATAATTGACTTAATTACTCAATAGTCTTATTAAAAATATATCTTTAAGCGAATTTTATTTATAAAATGAAGTATCCATGTTAGTCTTTCTTTTTTATAGACGTGTGTGACCCTTTTTAAATTTTTTAACTATATTAATATTTTTTATTTTATTTAATATATATATATATACCGGGCCAGCCTGACTGGGGCCTAGTTGGCCCGCTGAGTCAAGCGGGCCAGGTCAAAATGGCCCGATTTCTTCTGCACTATATTTTTTTGAGCTCAGCCCTTTTTGTGGGCTAAATGGATCGAGCCCCTTTTGACAGCTCTACTTTTATTGTCCAAGATCTAAGGTGTACAAATGGTAATTTTACTTTTCAACATGAATGTTGTGGAAAGGAAATCAATACCTAAAAAAGATACTTCAATACTTAAGTAATAGCAATTTCACCAAAGTGATAGTGTATCATAAATGTGCACTTAACACTGTGACATTGGTTGTATTTATAGCAATTTGAGATGACCTGAATTCCTTAATATAGGGCCCATGGGCTCCAAAAGGTAATATTACCTTGTTTTGGTGTAGCAACATAGTAACTTTACTCTAAACTGAAATGTTCTTCCTTGTTCCTAGGTCATCATGATTCCTTGTTCCTTGTTTTTGCATTTAGGTTAAGGTTGACTTTGGTCAACAGTTGGTAAATTGGGTTAGAGTCCTTGTTTAGGCTGAGGTACTCTATTAAGCAGAGTAATCCTTAAGCCTAGTCTAGAACAGTTGTCCCCCAGCTTAACATGCTCTATATGTGAGTATGTTGAGTTTATACCTTGATTCCAAAGTTTTTGCCTCTTTTGGAGCTAAAGGGATACCTCAATTTGAAGTGCAGTTGTAATCATGTCTTTTTATCTTTGTTTATATTTGCCATATGTCAATTAGCGAGACTCATTACTTTTTTCTATAAGATGTCAATCTTCAAGCCTTGTTGCAGTTATGACAACTACCATAAGGCTCCATGTAGTAATCATGACAATTCAAATTTTTATTGAGGTATCATTTTTATTTTTGATTGTGAAGGGAAAAAGTTAGTTTTCTTAATGCTTATAAATAGGATTTCTCCTTCATTGTTTCATCTTTTTTCTTTGACCCTTTGCCATTCTTTTCTTCTTTTGCGATTTTTGATTACCACTCTCTACTGTATTGCATTTTCCTTTTCCAACTTTTTATGACATTTCTCTTCCACATTTCTATTTCCCCTCCATCTCAGGTACTCCCTCCATTCTCCTTTTCACCTTTTTTTCCCCTCATTTTTTGTTGACCATGGTTAAGTTTAGAAAGGTGGAGGAAGGTAACAATGGCAGTCCTGTGGAGGTTTTCTCAGAGCCTCTACTATCGTGGATGGGGTCTAGTCACAATAAGTCTTCTTCTCATAGGATGACTCAAAAATCGAGTTTAGTAGTCGCATACTGGAAATTATGAGACACTTTTGTTCAACACAAGGTTATTTCTTCTAATAAAATGCAAAGGGCTAAGATGACTATTTTTATTCTATCAAATTCTCATACCTTTCACCTGGTTCTTCTAATTCTTTAGATTTTAATCCAAGTTCTTCTATCCTAACCCCTTTTTTCTCTAACTTAGCCTGTGTAGGTCAAATCATCCTTAATAGGGAAGGCAAAAAGGGTGAAGACTTTACCATCCTTATAGGACTAAACTAATATGTCTAGGTGGACCAAGAATTACTTGGGACCCACATGTTTTATAACAACTCAACAATACCAACTTAGGGAGAGTGTGGTTTTTACCTTAGACCCCCAAAAAAGGATAATTACCTATTGATAATTTTGAAGCAAGCAGATGAGTTTGCAAGCTATCCAAGATGTTGAGTTCCTTTCTATGTGTTTATGACTACATGTTTACAGCATTGGAGTTTGAATTCCCTTCACTAATTTTGAGATCCAAATCTTGGGAGATCTGCCATGGCTCCCTTCCAATTACATCTGAATGGTTTGACCTTCCTAAGAGGTTGTTGTATCTTAATGCAACTCAAATCTTGGATGCATAGGCTCTAATATGGGCTACCACTCTTGTCTCACCAAGAAAATTAAGATCTTCTCTTATAGCTTTCCTATTTTCAACCTCTTCAAACTTAGTCATCCTCCATGAAGATGCCTCGATCTCCACAAAAATTACAGCTTCGATTTCGTACATAAGTTAGAAAGGTGTTTCCCCAATCAAGGAGTGGGTTGTGGTTTGGTATGCCCATAATATATGGTCTATTTGATTTGCCCAATTTCCTTTTCATCATCTAAGTACTTCTTGAGGGATTTTAGTATCACCTTATTCATTGCATCTACTTGCCCATTAGTTTGAGGACGTTTAATTGAAGCAATGTGTTTCTTTATATGTAAACCTTCCAAAAGAGCTCTGAACCCTTTGTCAGTAAACTAGGTTCCATTATTTGTGACTACAACCCTAGGCACACCAAATTCATTGACAATATTCTTGTAGAATAACTTATGAATTCTAATCAAGGTGATGGTAGCAAATGGCTCGACCTTAATCTATTTTGTGAAATAAACAATTGCGTTAATGTAAAACTTCACTTGCCTAGGTGTTGGGGGAAAGGGTTCCAAAATGTCCATTCCCGATTGATAAAATAGTTAAGGGATGAATGTTGTCCAAAACTCTCCTCTTGAGAAGTGACATCTATCAACATTTTGTTGATATTTATCATACCTTTTTACACACTTGACTAAGTCTTGGACCATGGTTGACCAATAATACCTTG
The DNA here is from genome assembly GCA_004329165.1 of Spatholobus suberectus. Classification (NCBI taxonomy): domain Eukaryota; kingdom Viridiplantae; phylum Streptophyta; class Magnoliopsida; order Fabales; family Fabaceae; genus Spatholobus; species Spatholobus suberectus. Next base: position 59,852,544 of record CM014735.1, read on the forward strand.
TTTGCAGAGCCTTCCAAGATGGGGCTTTTCTACCGAGATGGTTATTGCAACTTCCTTCATGCAGTTCAACTAGTACATACTCTCGCTTCTTCCTTACAACCAAGTACCTAAATGCTTGCCTTTTAATTTTTTTTCTTCACTTTTTCTTTTGGTAATATACCTTTCTCTAAGTAATCCATAGGTAGGTTCAACTTCCATTTCATGATTAACTCATCAATCAACATGCTAGGACTTAGTAGTGTCTTTTTAATCAACGACCTATTATTCTTAGCCTTCTTTATACTAGCCAACCATGATAAGACATTGGTCCTCACATTTTGCTCAATGCGAATGTGTTGGAATGAACTTCCTTTGATTGCCTGATATTCGCCTTTCACTGTGAAATCATCAGTTGCAAACCACTACATACTATAACTGACTTTGCCTTAGAGTGTTTAGTCGTCAAGAGTCCAAGCAAACATGTCTTGTACTCAACCTAGTTGTTTGGCATTATAAATTTGAACTTCAAGGATGGTGCTATTAACAAATTGTTTTATTCTCTTTCTATAACTATTCCAACTCTTACTCCTTTAGCATTGGATAAACGATCCACACATATGGTTTAAGTTTATGAAGTACTTGTTTTTCCTACATCCATTATTTCTACAATGAAGTTGACCAACAATTGGCCTTTAATTATTGTTCTAGGCTCATAAGTAATGTCATGCTCGAATAATTCAATAACCCAGCTTATCATTCTCTCAACTAGATTTAGCTAGTGTAAGATTGAGCGTATTGGTAAATTGTTGTGCCTAAAAGTATTGAAAAAGATGTTGAGCTATAAAAATTAAAGCAAAGGATAACTTTTTAGCTTTTGGTACCTCAATTCAACATCTTGTAAGGATTTGTTGACAAAATACATTGGGTGTTGGCCTTTGGCCTTTTGATCAGGACCAAGCTTATTGGTTCATCATTCACTGCTAAATAGACTATTAGTCTTTCTCCTCGGTTAGGTCAGACCAACAATAGTGGATTAGCAAACACCTTTTTCAATTCTTGGAAAATTGATTCATATTCTTTGCTCAATTGAAAAGTCTTGCCCTTTTTCAGAAACTTATAAAGATAGAGTGACTTGTGGGCTACCTTAGCCATAAATTTAGTTAGAGCAATAACTAAGCTTGTCAACTACTAAACTTTTTTCACCAACTTCAAACTCTACATTTCCAAAATTTCCTTGTATTTGAGTGTTAGAAAGGGGGAGTTGGGCCTTAGTGAGCCCAAGCCCTTTCTTAAAGACCATAACTTCTTTTTAAGAGGCAAAACTCTCTTCCTCCTCCTCCTCATATTATCACTCACATTTCTATAAGCATCCAAATTCTCTCAAGGCATTCCCAATTCTCCTCAAGGTTGAGACTTGATCCAAGACCTATTTCCCTTCTTCTTATCTTGTATAGAATCCTTGTCGCCTCAAATTAGTGAGTTCTTCCCATTCTCTCTTGGTTTTTGTGGGAATATGTTGGGGGTGTAGGAAAACTTCGATTGAATCTGAGTTTACTACTGAACATTGATAGATTTTGGGTATGGGTATTGTGGTTGTAGAGACATCCCTTTGATTTTGGTTGTAGGGTTCCATTTCCCCTTTCTCTACTCTTCCACTAATTTAAATCTTGGAGGCTCCAAGAGGTAAGGGAAGCTTACAAATCGTTGTTTCGGGTTTGATATCTGTATTTGTACTAATTTTTGTGTCTAGGATTGGTTGAAATCTAGATGTATATTGACTTGTGGTGAAAGTCTTTATGAAAATGGGTTTAGGATGAGATCTTGGTGATTTGTTGTTGTATAATTTGCTAGAAAGGTATTAGAAGTAACTAGGAGTATTTTGATATGCTTGGTGTTGATTGTTAAAAATGGCCTTGGGTCATCCTCTTGCAAACTGCAAATATCGCAGTTAGCGCTGAGCACCGGTTTCCTAGCAGTTAAGCGTGGGATGACAAAAAGCTGTCTGGTGGTTTGGCACTGAGCGCCAAATTTTTGGTGCTGAGTAAGAGAAGGTCAGTTTTTCCTCTATTTTAGTGGCGCTGAGTGTGGACCTATCAGAGTTGAGTCCAAAAAAAAAGTGAAGTTGTGTTGATTGCTAAGGGTTTAACGCTATATTCGACCCTTTAGAACATTGGGAAAATGTTCTAGCTTCAAAGGAAAGATATACTCACCTTGTATGCTTGGTTTTCTGAGATTATTGTGTTGTGTAAATTGATGTGTATGAGCTTTGTTGTTATTGGTTGATGATGCTATTGCTCTAAAGGATTCAAAAATTTGGATATGCTGTTGAAGTGAGAAGGTTGCTTAGATAGGACCTCCACTTGTTGTTAAAAGGATTTGTTGGTGAAATCCTAAAGAGGTATAGGTTGCTCAGGTAGGGCTGACTTGTTCACCATGTTCGGTGTTGAATTGAGCCTACATGGGGTTATTGGTGGTTGTTGATCATGTGAGGTATTGAATTGAGCCTACATGGTATTGTTGTTAAACTTAGTTAAATTATTGTTGTTAAATTTTATTAAATTGTTGATGTTGGGTTGATGGTGGATGGTGTTGTACATGCATTCATGCATAAGCCTGCAGTGGTGATTGCGTTATGAGTAGGCACATAAGTTGGTCTCTTGACAGGAGTTGAGGCTCAGACAGACCTTTAACCTAGTGTCAGGAAAGGTTAGTCGGGGTCATTGCACCTAGGACCTGAGGGATAAGTAGATGAGCAATTCCACAGGGAGTCAAGGTCGTTGCAAGCCTGTGTCGTAGTGAGCCACTACCCACGTATTTTTATCCTAATCAACCACTTGATTCTATCCATAGATCAGAGCTACGGTGTTGCCCAATAGATATGGATAGTGCTATGTTAAGAAACATGTCTGTGTTGGTTGCTCGAAACGTGATAAATCTCTTGAGAGTAATGTCCTCATACATTGGCATGGTGATTTGTGTCACTAATTCATAATAAGGCCATGTATTATGGAACTATATGTGAATCCTATGTATGTATGTGAATGAAGGTGCTGAATCATGATAGTGGATGTGTTTGTTTACTTGTCAATGTATGAGTAGGAGATTTCATATTACTTTTCTTTCATGTTATATGATATGTTGTTTCAAGTAAGCTTACCCTTGCACTATTTACACTGTGTGGTTTGTGCCTGTGATGATCACGTCATTGATGTGGGAGCAAATGGTAAGGCTTCTGTTAATCCAACTGCTCAGAGTTTATGGCAGAGTTGTCGACTTTGAGATAGTGAGATATGACGAGTTATATTCTCGCTTTGGATGTTCTTTTTGAATAGATATTTTAGACTGGATGTTTAGTTTGACCAGTCTTAAGGAGTGTGTTTTGTATCCCCTCTTCCTTACTGATGTATATCTTGGTTGTGGCATTGGCACGCATGTTTTATAAATCTTTGGTTTGTATATATTGCACAATTGATCTTGGTTAAGACAGATGGTCTTTTATGTATGTCTACATGTTGATGATGATGTTAGTTGTATCTTAACCAAGGTAGTTTTCTTTTGAGAAAAAGAATAAGAAATATATACATATTGACAAATAAAAAGAATGGTAGCATTGTTTAGTAGCGATAGAGGGTCATTACACTAGACCTTGGTGCATAGTGCCTTTACAGAGGATTTCCAAACATGTTCTTTAGAAGTCTCACGCTTAACATATAAGGGCAGTGCTTAGCGTGGATGAGCAAGGATTTTGGACACCTTTTCTAGATGTCCCACACTTAGCGCACAATGAGTGTGCTTAGCTTGAAGGTTCACACTTAACGTAAGTAAAGTGTTGTGCTTAGTGTAGTCACATTGGGTTTCAAACCTAATGCCTTGAAGCTGTGTTTAGTGTGAATGACATGTCTGCAGATCATGAAGGTCGCACATATGCTTACCCAAAGGGCACACATGGCCCCACCCCAAACACATTTGGATACCTAAACATGCATAAAAACACTTCAACAACATTTATAAACCTTAAATTTCACATTTAAACAACTTAATCATGAAAAATCTCCTAAACCACCAAATCCCCAAGTTGGGGTTTAAAAACCAAATTTCACAATCCAAAAACGAATAGATATAATCATATAAAAAGGAAAGGGAAAGAGAATGAAAGGGATGCACCTGCAAAGGGATCCTAGATGTATGTGTGTGTATGTGTGTCTTCTCCCTCTTCTCTCCTTCTCTTCTTTCTCCTTTTTAGGTGTTTTATTGGCCTATGGTCCTCAGGTCCTCTTTGGGCCTTAGGGTCTTTCCTCTCATGTCTAACATAACTCTAACTCATTACTCCCATAAAACACAGAGCAACCCTATATTTTATAGAGCACTTATTAAACAAATATAAAAAAGGTATTTTATTCATTTTATCTTATTAATTCTTATTAGTCTAATCTTAGGGATGTTAAAAGTAAAAAAAAAAAACAAAGCCTTTGTGAGAGCTTTATTCTTTTCAAAAGATGAACGTTAAGGTGCACTAAATGTTTCAATAAATGTTTCTTTTTTTGTTCTGTTGGGAATGTTCAAAATAAAGCAAGATTTTATCTTCATTCTTTGTACTTCGTTTATGTGGCATGTATAGGTTTTTACACTTATGCAAATATCCACTGACTTCTTATCACAACTATTTTATTTGCGTCTACTTTGTGTTAGTCGTGTTCTTTGAAACTTAGAAATTGATAAACTTTAGACTTTGGCACTGTTTGGATACTTCTTTGTACACACTTATAGAAAAAGAACATAAGAATGTAAATTGAATTAAATTTCTCTCATAAGTTAAAATCAACTCATGTATCTTGACTTTTGGAGAAGTTAGATGAGAGAGCTTCTATAAAAGTTGAAGTGCATAAGTTGATTTTAACATATGAGAGAAGTTTAATTCATTTTACCTTCTTATTTTCTTCTCCTATAAGTGTTTATGCAGAACTCTGTCCAATAAGGCCTTTGTCTCTTTTGGATTTATAAAATGATAGATCTTCAAGCTTGTTGAATATGCCATATCGCTTATCTAGTTTAGATGGTTTGAAGTTTTGAGAGTTTTCTAGAAGCTAGAAGGCTTGTGACAGACATGCTTCAGTAGGACGCACCAAGTGATCTTCTACTTGGACAATGCAAACAATTATGCAAATTTAGCAAATATACGTGTATATATATATATATATATATATATTGTTTGTTATAATTAAAAAATAAAAATAAAATTTTGTTAGTGGTTTTTTATATAATCACTAACATAATTGACCTTTATTAGTGTTATTGATCTACTAATAAAAATATTAAATCTATATTAGCGCTTACATTTTTAATTATTTAAACCACTAACATATATCTTTTACAACTGCTAATAATTTTTCGTTCCATCTTCTATCAATTTAAACACAACTTAAGGAAAACTAGAGAAAATCAAGAAAGCTAGGAGTCTCTAATAATTTTTTGTTTCTCTATGGCTGAATAATGTATGATGTTCAAGACCCTTTGCAATGTCATGGACCTCTAATTTATAGATTAGGATGGTAACCGCTTCATGTGTTGAACATAATCTATATCTTTGTGATTATGATCCTATTTAGATAAATTTCTTCTTAAACGCTTATAAGTGAAAAAAATAAAATAAGAAGACAAAATGAAGTAAACTTCTCCTATAAGTTAAAATTGGCTTATGCATAAGCTAAAATTTAACTTATACATAATCTAATTTATAGAAGTCCTCTCATTTAGCTTCTTTAAAAGTTGATTTTAACTATAGCCAATGTCTTTTGACATATTTTTTTATTTTTCTATATTTTATGATTCCAGTTATATTTCAGTTTTAGATGTATTCAACTGTATATGTATTTCAGAAACCTATATGTTTGGTTTTGATTGTGACTATGTGATATGCTTTATTTTATTTATCTTTTACTCCCATTTCAAAATTCTGTTTTACTTATAATTAATCTACTTTAAAGAGTTTTGTAAGACGATCGCACGTAAAATGAAATGCGAAAAATTTTCTCGTAATTTTATCAACTTAAAATTAAATAAATGTATAAACAAATTTTAGTTTATGCGAAAAATTTATTTTATTTTACTTTTTCATTTTCTTTTTATATAAGTACTTATAAAAAAATTCATCCAAATATATGATCTATGTATATTGTCTTCTACAGTTACCAAATTATTTCTCTCCATTCATCTGTACATTCTCCATTTTCGATCAAGTGTGGATCACATGTGTTAAGATCATGCATGTGCTTTTAACGACAAAATGCTCGAGATTAATACCCTCTTCTTAGATGTAGCTAGGTAGAATACTGACAAAATTGATTTGTTTGTTTTAGAAAAACATTCACTTACCTATGTCAGTTATTTTCTCAAATTGAAACTTCCTCGAGATGTCAACATACAGTATTGTCACCATGCAACTTTTATAATTGGATTAAACTTTTTCAATCTTAGTTTTACCACGTTTAGTAGAACTTGAAATTGTTTTCTCACTCAAACTTTGCTTTTCTCCATCATATCTTTCGAAACCTTGTATATTTTATTTTATTTTATTTTAGCTCCTACACAGTAATTCTTCCAGGGTTAGTTTTTAGTCAATGAGAAAAAAATATCTGGGTAGATTCCACCCTTTCAAAGTTAATTGAAAGTCTATATTTACAAATAAAGTTTACGGACAAAGATTGCTAACTTAATCACATGATCATATGGTATATCTTAACTATTTAGGATTTCCAAATTTAAATGAATTTGTTTGTTTTTATCAATTATATATAACTAGTATTTTAGCTTATGCATTGTACAGAATAAATATTTATTTTATATAACTTAAATTTATAATAAATAAATACTTCTAAATATATAAATTATATTATAATTAAAATTTATAATGAATAAATTTTTTTGAACATATAGATTATATTTTAAATTTATAATAAACAATTATTGTAATACAATATTAATTTTTAATTGTTGATAATTTCTTTTTAAAAAAATATTAAAATTCAATTTGAAACTAAAGATATTTAAAATGATATATTGAAAGAGATAAGAAGTTAAAAAAAATCCCTAAAAACGCTTTTCTTGAAGAATGATAACTAAAAACACTCTTGTTAAAAAATAGCAGTTAAAATGGCTCTCATTCAACATAGCTATTCTAATTTATATAGAGAGAGGATGTATGTTTATTTTATTTTTGTAAAGGGGTTTTGCTAGTTGAGTTTATACTTGATGCCTCTTATTTGGTTGATTTCTAGCTCTATCAACTGATAAATTCTCTGTATATATAAATTAGAATAACTATATTAAATGAAAACATTTTTAGGAACTATTATTCAACAAAAAATATTTTTAGGAGTTTTTCTTCAACGAGAATATTCTTAGAGATTTTTCTTAACCTCTTATCTCTTTAATTTTATCCTTTTCATCTTTATTTATAATTTATTATTATGATTAATTATCATAAAAAATATGAAAAATTAACTATATCATATAATTAATGTAAATAAAGTAAATTTAATAACTTTGTTTGTGAAAGAACAATTTTTCTTAGATAAGAATTTTGGCCTAAAATAATTTGACTAAAACATTTATTTCTTTTTTAATCAAAATCAAGAATAAAAATATTTTAAATATAAATGATAGTAAATACATAAGAATAATAGAGAACACATAAAAAAATACCATAAAATACAATGTTGCATGAATAGTACAATTAGAGCTAAGATACAAAAAAAAAATTAACATTTTCACTTAAAAAAAGTAATCAACGTGATAAAAATATATTTATTATTAATTTTAATTAAATTATTTTATAGTTTATGTAAGAGAAATGGAAAGTAAAAAATTTTAGAGATAAGAGAGAAGATTATGGAGAAGATGATATGTTGTTGCTAATTTTGAGTTGGAGGAAACATTATTGTTAGGAAAAAATGAAAAGAATATTTGAAAAGAGGAGTGTGTGATTCACCACTTCACCAGGATAAAATATTTAAATGAAAATGAAAGTGAGGGAGAGTAGGGAGAGTGAGCTCCTGTGGTAACAGATAAATGTTCTAATTTAATATATAGGGTAAATTAAATTTCAATATTTTTTAAAAAAATTATCAATAGTTAAAAAAAATTATATCACAATATAAATTGTTTATTATAAATCTAAAATATAGTCTATTTATCCAAAAATATTTATTTATTATAAATTTTAATTATAATAAAATTTATATATTTAAAAGTATTTATTTATTCTAATTTTTAGTTGTTTAAAATAAACATTTATCTTGTGTATTGTACAAGCTAAAATACTTCCTTTCTCCACATATAAATTGGAATATATAGCTATCTTGAATGAGAGCATTTTTAGAAACTAGTCAACAAGAACATTTTTAGGAGTTCTTTTTTTTAACGAGGGTGTTTTTAAGAAATTTTCTTAATCTCTTATCTCTTTTAGTCTATCCTTTTCATCTTCATTTCTAAATTAAATTTTAATATTTTTTAAAAGAAATTACCAATAATTAAAAAAAACTTTTATCACAATATAAATTACTTATCATAAATCTAAAATATAATTTATACATCAAAAAATATTTATTTATTATAAATTTTAATTATAATATAATTTATATATTTAACAATATTTATTTATTATAAATTTTAGTTAAAATAAACATTTCTCCTATGCATTGCACAAACTAAAATACTAGTAGTATATTTATTTTCTTATAAAAAATAATGCACATTTATTTTTTAATATTTTGAAAGAAAAATCATTGTTTTACTAAATCTTTTGATTATAAACTATTTAAATTTAAAATAAATTAATTAAAACACACATAACTTTGATTAGATGTACATATAGAATGAAACAAAATCTTATTTTTATTTAAATAACTTATACTCCTATATCTTAAGAGATACATAAATTATATTGTCTTCTCCTCTTATTTTAAAAATTACACGCATTTTCTCTAAGAAATTAATCTACTATAATTTAACCAATTTTAATGCAATAAATTACTTTTTCCTTTATAAAATGTTATCATCCTTTTTTCCCCCTATGTTGCTCCTAACAAGTTATTTCACCTGAAGAAGCAGATGATGCCAAAATCAATCAAACCCAATGCTCTAAAAAATTCATTCTGTCTTTACTTCTTTTTAATATCATCTTAATTGAAGGCAATGAATCATAATTGCTGTTGATAATTCCAGAGTAAATATCAAAGAAAATACTCTTTGTCATACAATTAATCAAATTAGTTCATATAGTAGTTAAAAATGTTATTCTTTGGTCCCTGTCGACTGAATAACTCACTCTTGGCAAAGGCAGTCCGTGGAACATCACTCTATTTTGGCGTTTTGGATTGAACAATTGTTTCTCAGACCACTTCTCAAATTTATCTAATGATAGATTCCATCCTAACTATTCATATTCAGATACCCTAAGCTTTCAAGGGATTGTCCTCTAAGAGGGACAGCTACAACCTTCATTGCATATCTATCAATGAATGAATTAAACGTTTCCTATATTCCTAAAATGTATATATATATACACACACACACACACGATAGATAGATGCGAGGAACAATGTCAACACGACATAATTGTATAAAATATAATATATGTCTAAATTGATGACATAGCTGCTCCTCGAAAGCACACTATTTTAAAGGTAAGAGAGCAGAGACACTACACAAATTAAAAGACTTCTCACCACCATAATTGATGAATGTAAAAGGTACCACTAGGATTTGGCACCCCATGGCTAGATCGAGTAGCCACTTCGGCATCCGACCGATATAACACACCGGGCACAGATCGGCCTAACATAAATGAGGAAACAAGATCCCTTATATGCAATCCTGAAAACGAAGATCATGATCCTAGTATTTATGACAAGTAAATTAGGTAACTTGGCAAGGTCTATACACACATATATACGATTCAAGTGTGCACACTTTTAACCCTAGTCTCTAATGACTCAACCCTACATCTCTATCAAGACCTCTATCTCTAACTTAAGCGTTGGAGTGTCTTTACAAGTACCCCCCACATGCGTGATCTAGGAGCAAGGGAGTATGAGAGCAACCCAAAAAGAGGAGGAAGATCGTTCTTGAAGAGGCCAGGAAGAAGACCAAACTCTACAAGAATATTTTGGTGCCCACTGTGGGGCCGAGTAAAATTTTTCTCTCGGTCACCACGTATTCGCAATGTTGAGAATTAGGAGCGTGACGACAAATGATAGGTAGAAGGATCAGGGCAACGACGCAACGCCATCATTGGAAGGTCACCCTCTAATCCAAGCCTTGCACCAAGAAATGGCAACCATGCAAAGGAAAAATGAACAGGTGATGGACAAACTTTGCTAGGAGAATGAGGAGATCCGAGAGCAATGTAAGCAGTTGGAAAGGGAGAACTGACGAAGCCCGACCGCATATGAGGTAGTGGAAGAATCAAAACATGACATGCAGTGATCCCGTGTCGAGACTAACTGCTACCCAAAAATGCATGGCAGAATGTTGACGAAATTGAGGCCCAAGACCATGACCGAGTCTCACCCTTTCACCTCAGGCGGATTAGTTCGAAAGCACCCCTTTGTGGACGACATAATGTAAACTCCGCTCCTGCCCAACTGGAAAAGTCTGAACATAGACCAATATGACGAGAAGACTGCTCCAGACGAACATATCGAAGCCTATACCACCCAGGTAAACTTGTTCCCTAGTGACAATGCTATATTGTATTGAGTATTCTCGACCTCCCTTAAAGAAGTGGCTTTGAACTGGTATAATTAGCTCCCTTCGAACTCTATTGATTCCTTTGTACACTTGTTGTGAAGTTTAGGGTCCAATATGCAACTAGTAGGTCGCACCACCTTGTTAAATAAAAGTGTTGGATCCAAGAGGGGGGTGAATTAGATCTATAAAAAATTTTAACAACCTCAAAGCCTTTTCAAAGATGAAATACTAGATTTTTGAAAAACCTTGAATCAATTTGATTTGGTGATATGAATGTTATAGAATTAGAACAATTAACTTGTCTTTACCATGCAAACATGAACAAGATTATCATGAATTGATATGCAATTGATAAAGTGATCAATATTCAATATATGTGAGGAAGGGTAAAGAAAAGAGGGGAATGCACAAAATTTATACTGGTTCGATCACCACCACTGTGATCTACATCCAGTTTCCAATCAAACCGATCGATATTATCACTATGCAATTCAATTTGTTTACAAGCACACTGCACGAACAAAAGAATCACACATAAACACAACCCAAGACCAAGTTTCTTGAAAACCTATCAAGAAAACTTGAACATATTCTTCTGGAACTTTACCACAAAAGAACCCTTGAGAAAACCCTTCTTAAGAACAACAATTATACAAAAGTAAGGGTTAGATATCACCCCAGTTCGTGATGAATATAAACAATGAAACACAAAATAAATCTATTCAAGTGATGATTTCTCTTCATCCAAAAAGATGATCCATGTGTGAGCTTTTGATTTGATGAAAAACTTGTTATAATAATGACGAACAACATGTTTTCTCTCCTGAAAAACTCACAAAGTTTAGGGATTAGAAGTCATGTGAAAGAGAGCAATGAGGTTCGAAATTTAAAGAGAGAAAACTAAAATAACTAGTTATTCAATCTCGTAATCAGTTATTTTGTTCTTTGCAAATCTAGAAAATGACCTTTGAGCAAAAATAGTTAGTTATTTCCCTTCGTAACTAGTTATTTGTACATGGTTTCTTTTCCAGGTTACTTAAAATAATTGATTACGTAGTTACATGATCAGTTACGTGATCAGTTATTTGTGCATAGCCTTATTTTAGCATATTAAAAAATAACTTATTACATAATCACATAATAGGTTATTTCACATTTAAATTAGCATTCTAACATAAATAATAATGAAATTAACTGATTACCTTACCAAATTAACAGATTAAATTGTTCCAAACACAAGATTGAATCGTTTAATGACTTAATCATAAAGCTATCATTTTTTATCAAATCAAAACCATATTTTAAACATCTATTTTATCTTGGATTCACTTTTAAGTTTATGAAAACATGTTCTCACTTGTTAATGCGTTAAGTTTTAGATTTAGAGCTCATCACCATCAAATCATCAAAGATAAAGATCAATCATGCATGACATGCAACCACACATATACATATAAACACACAATACAACTTTGCACTCATCAAGAGGCTAAATCATCAAAACTCAAGTAATACTCCTCAGAGGCAAGAACAATTCTTCTTCTTGCTTTTTCACCTCGGTCGCCTCGGTAACCTAAGGTAGAAAGACAACGTGTCACTCAGGGCTTTCATGGAGTGGTTTGTGGAGGTCTCGGTGAAGATTTGGGACTTGAACCTCAAGATGGCCTTACACTCAATAATTGTGGCACTAAAGCTCGTACCCTTTTCCAATAGCATATGTAAGAAGTCGCTAGTCGACTTGGACGAGCTTCGTGCCCAGGCCACGAGGTACATTTAGATGGAAGAGAAGGCGAAGTTCTGGGATTGAGTTCGTTTAGGGATGCAGAAAAAAGTTAGAGAGTGAGATAAGCTTAAGGTTGAGCGAAAGAAGAAGCACAAAGGTGACCAGGGCCTTACCAATCCCAAATACATCCATTATACATTGCTTAACACTAGCCGCGCTCGAATTTTAGAGGAAGCATATGGCACAAAGCTCTTACCCTTGCCATCGAACAGTAGTTTGCCGGAGGGAGCAAACTGAAGCAAGCACTATTGGTATCATGGGAACCATGGGCACTTAATAGAGGAGTGTTAGGCCTTGCATGTCAAGATTAATGAGCTTATCCAAGTTGGTCAGTTCTGAAGTTATGTTCAGAGGCCGAGCGATGGCAGGGAAAGGGACTAAAATTGGTCATACAACTGGAGGGGCGGTAGAATTGATGAGCAACCCCACGGAACGATGTAGAGGGGCAAAGCCTGGCTTCCACAAAAAGGGCTAATACTCATTTGAGGGGGTGATCAACACCATAGCTAGGGGACTTTGCTGGAGGCAGCCCCTCCAACTTGACTCGAAAAAAGATATGTCGGCGGTTCGATTGGTAAACACAGTAGGGAAGACCCTCAAAAAGCACCCTATTAAAAAAAGGGCTAGATCCAAGAGGGGAGGGGTGAATTGGATCTTTCAAAAATTTCAAGAATCCCCAATTTCTTTTCAATAATGAATAACTAGATTTTTCAAAACTTTGAATCTTATTGATTTGGTTATACGAATGAAATAGAATAGAATCAATTTATCTTGAACTTTTCTATGCAAAGAGCCTAATGATTTTAAATGCCAGTGATCAAGATTCAATATGCTAGCAAAAGGATAGAGGAAAGAAGAAAGCAAACAAGATTTATACTGGTTCGATCACCACCACTGTGATCTACATCCAGTTTCCAATCAAACCAATTGGTGTTATCACTAAGTAATTCAATTGTTTACAAACACTATGCACAAACAAAGGAATTACAATCAAACAAACCACACAAACAAGTTTCTTGAAACCTATCAAGAAAACTTGAATCCCTTATTGTGAAACCCTACCACAAGTAAAACTTGAGCAATACCCTCTCAAGAATGATAATCAAATAAAAAAGAAAGGTTAGATACCACCTTGGTTTGTGATAGATGGAAAACAATGAAGAACCAACCATATTCTACCCAAGAAGACTTTTTTTTATCCTCAAGATTGATGCATGATGAGCTCTTTGATTTTTGATCCAAAACTTGTAATGATGAAGGAGAATATGTTTTCTTTCTAGAAAAACTCTCACTCAAATTTAGAAAGTTGAAGTTGTATGTAAAGAATCACTAAGGTTCACCTTTTATAGAGGGTTCACTAGAATAACTAGTTATTTTGACTTGTAATAAGTTATTTTGTTATTTGAAATCTGAAAAATGAAGTTTGAATGGGTTTAACTAGTTATTTTTGTATGTAACTAGTTAAAACAATAGCCACACGTTTTTATCTCTGTTGGAATAACTAGTTACGTAGCTTTGTAACTAGTTATTTCTGCATAGGACAAAACAACTTTATAAAAATATAACTAGTTATAGAATTATGTAACTAGTTACAGCAGAAATAACTGATTACTTAATATTGTGACTAGTTAAAACAAAAAATATGTAAATGATTACATGTCACTGTAACTAGTTAAAATAGTGTATTTCTTCACAGTTTATGTGTTTTCAAACGGATTTAACCGATTACAAAGCTAATTTAACCAATTAAATGGTTCTTAAACATAAGATTGAATTGTTCTAAGGCTTTAATATGTAGCTTTCACTTCCTATTAATTTAAAACCATGTTTTATCCAATTATTTCTATTTAAACTAAATTTTAGACTTATAAAAAACATGTTACCACTTTATTAACTCTTTAAGTCTTAAACTTTGAGTTCATCACCATCAAATCGTCAAGGGTAAAGATAAATCATGCAAGACACACAACCACACACACACACATAAAAACTCATTACAACTTTGCACTCAGCAAGAGGCCAAATCGTCAAAATTATATTAAATTTTCTTAGGGGCAAGACTAATCTTCTTACTTCTTCACACCCCTCAATAACCTTTACAAATGCTGACTTTAAGGGTGTAGACCCTGACCAAGATGATCCAATGGTCATCACAATGGAAGTGGCCAACTTTACCATCATGAAAACCCTGATTGATCAAGGGAGTTCAACGGATATCCTATACATGGACACTTTCAGGAAGTTAGAGATCCTAGAGAGCTTGATACAACCATACCCCGAGTAGCTAATGGGGTTCGTTGGGGAACGAGTCAATACTAGAGGGTATGTAGATCTGCTAACCACTTTTGGTGATGAGATGGCTTCCCAGACTATTACTATCAAATACCTCCTGGTCAACGCGAACACCTTATACAACATCCTGATAGTAGATCCATGCTGAACTAGCTAAGAGCAATCGTTTCAACCTTTCATCTTGCTATGAAGTTCCCTTCAACAGCGAGACAGATCGTAACAATTTGGGCAATTAGAAAATCGCCAATGAATGCTACGCAGAAAGCTTGAAGGTGTGGAAGCGGGAAAAAAACCTTACACGAGGCTAGTGTGTACCCTTCATTCGCTAGACTAAACCCGTCGAGCTCGATCCTTGAATAGAGGAAAACAGAGTTGAGCCCATTGAAGACTTGCAAAGGTTTTAGTTAAGGGGACACCCCAAATAATGTACTTAGCTCGGGCTCAACTTGAGCAAAGATGTGTTTGATGAGATCACCCAGGTACAAAGATCCAACTCAGATTTATTCGAATGGATAGCCACCAACATACCCGGGATTAACCCAAACTTTCACTGTCATCAGCTAGCTATTTGCTCTAAGGCCAAGTCGGTGGCAAAAAAGAAAAGGAAACTTGAAGAAAAGAGAAGGCAAGTGGTGGAAAAGGAGACAACCAAGTTGGTGGAAGTGGGTTTTATAAGGGAGATAGAATACCTTACATGGCTTGCCAATGTAGTGCTAGTCAAGAAGGCGAAGAGGAAGTGGAGAATGTGCGTGGATTACACCGACCTCAATAAGGCTTGCCTTAAGGATGCCTACTCATTATCGAGTATTGATCGGCTAGTAAACGGTGCCTCGGGATACAAATTGCTCAGTTTTTTGGATGCCAACTTGGGGTACAACCAAATACTCATGTATCCCCTCGATGGAGACAAAACTACCTTCATAATTGAGGGTTCAAATTATTGCCACAAGGTCATGCCTTTGGCCTAAAATTGTCGGGGAAACCTACCAAAGATTGATGGATAAGGTGTTTGTCGGATAGATTGGAAAAAACTTGGAAGTCTATGTTGATGATATGCTGGTAAAGATTGAAGACCCTAGCAAACATACGAAAGACTTGGTAGAAGAATTTAATGAAGTGAGATAGCATGACATGAGATTGAACCCTGGAAAGTATGTGTTCGGGGTACAAGGGGTAAGTTCCTGGGATTCATGCTTATATATGGAGGGATCGAGGCCAACCCAAACAAATACCAAGCCATCATTGAGATGAAAAGCCTGCAAGATGTTAAGGAGTGCAAAGGTTAACCAGAAGACTCGCTTCCCTTTCCTGATTTCTTCCCTGAGTGACTGAGAAGGCATGCCCATTCTTCAACCTCTTGAAAAAACCCAAGGCTTTTCAATGGGATGAGGAGTGTGAAGCTGCCATCAATGAATTCAAGGCGTTCTTAGCCTTTCCCCCGATTTTAACCCAACCCTTTGTGTAAGAAGTTGAAGGCTCACAAGTCCTAGTGTATTATATTAACTATGTCCTATAGGGGACCGAGACTAGGTACTAAGTGATCGAAAAGTTGGCTCTAGCCTCGGTGATAGCAGTACGAAGGCTTTGACTTTACTTTTAGAGTCACCAGGTAGTGGTAAAGACCAATCATCCGATTTGGCAAGTGTTGAGAAAGCCTGAATTAGTTGGACAAATGATAGTGTGGTTGGTGGAGTTGTTAGAGTTCAGGTTGAAATACAAGGCAAAAGGGCCCATCAAGGCACAGTGCTTGGCCAACTTTTTGGTCGAGCTCACCTCACTGACCAAATAAAAGAAAACCCATTGGAGCGGAGCTGAAGTCATCCTGGAAGGGTCCAGAGGGGTAGTGTTGGAGTAGTCTTTGAGATTCGATTTCTCGGCATCAGACAGTCAAGCAAAGTATGAGGTGTTGATCGCTAGACTGAGGTTGGCGAAGGAGGTTGGGGCAGAATGAGTGAGATGCCGAAGTGACTCCTAGCTAGTGGCAGGGCAGTCCGACACTTTTCAAACTAAAGACACCTATCTGTTGAGGTACTATCACCGAGTTGTCCACCTAATAGGACAATTTCGAGAATTCAAGATTGAGCATATCCTTAGAGAAGAGAATGAAAAGGTGAATCTCCTGTCCAAATTGGCTAACACTAAATGACCAGGGCAACATCGAACGGTCATATATGAGACGATCGCGAAGTCGAGTATTGAAGAAGTCATGAGCATGGGTGTTCAGAAGAAATGATGAATGACCTCATCTGGTAGTACTTCACCACAAGTGAACTGTTAAACAATAAGAATAAAGCTAGCAGAATGCGAAGAAATGCAAGTTGTTATGTGATTGAAGGAGGAGAATTGTACATGAGGGGATTCTACACCCTTTACTCAAGTGCCTTGAACTAGAACAGGCCACTTATATCATGGACGAGGAGCAAACAGGGATCTGCGGTATGCACACCAGGGGTCGGTCGATGGTCGCCTGAGTAATCCAAGTTGGGTACTGTTAGCCTACAATCTAAGCTTATTACACTAAGTATGCCAAGAAGTGTGAAGAATGCCAGAGATATGGGAACTTGGCCCATATGTCATCCAAAGAACTATACACGATAATCTCACCATGGTCGTTCGCCACCTGGGGGATGGACATACTTGAGCCTTTCCCTATGGCAAAAGGCCAAGTAAAGTTCTTACTAATAGGGGTTGAATACTTCACTAAATGGATCAAGGTTGAGCCCCTTGCTTGAATAACAGCTTTGAATATGTAAAAGTTTGTGTGGAAGGACATTATTTGTCATTACAGGATACCCTACTCAGTGGTGATCGACAACAAGAAGCAATTTGTTGATAGGTCATTAAAAGAATTCTACAAAGGCTTGGGGATTCAGCACTAAGTCATGTTGGTGGAACACCCTCAGACTAATAGACAGGCCGAAGTGGCCAACAAAGTGATCTTGGGAGAAGAAGAGGCTAGGGAAGACCAAGGGAAGTTAGGTTAAAGAATTGTTGGGTGTCTTGTGGGTGTACCGTTGCACACCCTAGTCAACCATGCAAGAGACACTATTCTGGCTAGTGTACAACATCGACACCATGATCCTAGTCGAAGTGGAGGAACTGTCCCTCCGCTGAACAGTGTTTGACCAGAAAAGAATGAGAAAGCACTGAAGATAAAGATGGACTTAGCAGAGGAGGTTCAGGAGAATACACAAATACAAGAAGAAGCCTACAAGCAGAGGGCAACCCTAAGGCATAACCTGAAGGTAAAACCAAGGAATTTCAAGCTAGGAGACTTAATCTGGAAGGTACAGGGGGAAGCTCATAAGGAGGTCGAAGCAAGAAAGTCAGCAGCCACTAGGGAGGACCATTTAGGGTGGTCAAACAACTAGGCAATGGAGCACATCGATTGGAGCATTATCCGGTGAAGAAATCCCAAGGACATAGAGTGCATCCCACTTGAAACTATACTTCAGTTAAGAATTGTAACAATAGTGTACTCTTTTTCCTACCTCAGTCTTTTGTCCCAAAAAAGAAAAAAAACTATGGATTTTGGCCAAAGAGGTTTTAACGAGGCACCCCAAGAACATATTAATAAAATATTCATTTGTTATTTATGTCTTCCTTTTGTTAACCTTCCGAGTCGACCCATTGAGTTCAATGACATAGTGGTTTCGACCCATTGAAACCTTTCAGTGCCGACCAACCAAGCTCGATGAGTTAACGGTTTTAACCAATTAAAACCTTTCCGAACTAACCCAACTGACCGAGCTCGATGACTTAATGGTTTTGACCTATTGAAACCTTGTTGAACCAACCCACCAAGCTCGATAACTTAACGGTTTCGACCTACTAAAACTTTTTTGAACTGACCCACCAAGCTTGATGACTTAACGGTTTTAACCCATTGCAAAATTTTCGAGCTTGATGACCTAATGATTTTGACCCACTAAAACCTTCCCAACTCGACTGATTGGGCTCAAGGACTTGAATAGTTTTGACCCACCGAAACCTTTTCGAGTTGACCCATCGAGCTCTAAGACTTAAACGATTTCGACCTACCAAAACCTTTGCGAGCCAACCCACTGAGCTCAAGAACTTAAGCGGTCTTAACTAATCAAATCCTTCCTAAGTCGAATCACTGAGCTCAAAGATGAGCATCAAACCCAATAACACATCGAGCTCACAATAGGGAAGGTAAAATAAAGACGAGTCACGATAGGATTCAATAATAAAGAAATAGTGATAAAATGTGCAAGGGTATTTTCATTAAGTAGCAAAAGTTGAGTACATTGCAGTGAAAATTGCATCAGCAAAAGTTACAAAATAATACGCCTAAGTCCTAAGAAGAAGCTACGCTATCGAGTTGGGGATCTTTTTCTTTGAAAGCCATGTATAAGAAGCAACAAAAAAAGGACATTACATAAGAAGCCGTAAAGAAGAGGCGTCAAGCTACATAAAAGTTCATTTGGCGTTGACATTATCCCCGACCTGCTCGATGGTAGAGGCAGGAAATGCTAAAGCTCCACCCCCTTAGACTTCGTCCTCCTCCCAGTCAAAGAGCTTGGGGTCTTCTACCAACATCCCACCCTTAACGTCTTTCTCCACATCAAAGCCGAAGATGTCAATGCTCGAGAAGAAAAAGGCCAGCTGTTGAGAGCCTTCTGGAAGCCCTTGATGTGCTCCTCCATAATGGATCCCTTGGCCTCCTGTAGGTCAGTTTCGAGACATTTAGCTAAATCGATAATGTTCTCCACCCAGTTTCTACCTAGGTCATCCCGGCATTGAGTCGCAACACCTCGGTCTCTAAGGTCACTGTAAAAGCCTCGACTCGCACAACCCGATCCATCAAAGCTTCATCGTAGGCTTGGGCTTCCTTCAGCTTAGTCTCCAGGCTGGATGCAGCCTTCCTCGCCTTACCGGCCTCGAAGAAAAGGGTGTCGTTAGCCTTGGAAACTTCAACGAGGCTAGTCTTCGCCTTCTCCAACTCAGCCTCAACCTCCTAATTTCAACCTCCTTGGACTCCAGGAGTTGGTTGGTCGACCGAGCCTGCTCTAGGTCGTCCACCCAAAAATGCATGATCCCCCAAGGACGAGCTTAGAAGATTAACAATGCCTCTAAAGCCATTTAAGGGTTGACTACTATAAGGGTATTCTGGCTGCCTCAAACAAAGAGCCAGGGCCCTACAGTTTTCAAGGGTTGAAGTCCCAACCCCATAGGGAATTCATCCCCTCAAAGATGACAAGGAAAATCAGGTGAAGACCGAGGGTTGAAGAAGATTCCTCAACTATTTTGTTGGCGGGAGTGTGGCAAGGTTGAGTCGGGGGAGGACTAGTGAAATGCACTTCGACCACTAGGGAGTCATCTACGTTGGGATAAGAGTTGGTGCTTAGGCAGAGTAGAGCAGAGTTGGGGAACGAGGACTAGCTTGCCCAGCAAAAGCAGCACCAGCCTACCCAGCAAAGGCAGCACCAGTTTCAACAAGCTTCGCTTTCTCGACCTTTTGTTTCGGAGCATCGCTAAGTTGAACTTGCCTATGATCACTACAAAGAAACAAAATAATAGTTAAAGCTCAGGACCGACCTCAAAATTAAGAGCACACATTAACACTTCATGTCCCTTAATGGCCTCCGAAAAAGAAGGAGCCCCAACAAAAGTCGACATGGGAGCTGTTGAGGAAGCTTGTGTAGATCAACCATGTCAGCCTTGTCTTGGACCAACATGTCTTCAACGTGCCATCCAAAAATCTTATTAGGGTTCTTCGTTTAGTAGAATGGAAATCGTGGACGACCCCAAGCGAGAAAAAAGTCAAGCAAAACGACCAAGCCCCAGACAAACAAAGAAGAACCCCCTTGAAGTCCTTGTAGGAGGAAGTGAAAGTAGTGAAAAGTGAGATGTTGCTAATATCAGACAAAGACACTCGGCCACCCTTTTCTTCTCCTTGGTCGAGTAATGATGGAGAAATTTCAGAGCGATTGGTGTCATATGAAGCAAGTTGCAGAGGATGCGAAAGGCACCTATGGCTGCCCAACCATTTGGGTGGAGCTAAATGAGGGCCACGTTCAAGGCCTGCAACACCTTGACCTTGAACCCGTCAAAATGCATTGTGAACTTGAGGTTGCAAAACAACGTCTCGTAGATGTAGGTGTAGTGGGCTTGCCCTGACACTGCGATGAGGAAGACATTCTCATTTGGATGACACGACCCTACCACCACCAAGTCTTCTTGAACCAAATGGAAGGGTGATGGACTTCAAGAGGTCGGTGTTGGCGGCCTCGGACTAGAACCTGGAGAAGTATACCCCCAACCTCTCTAGAAACCCACCTGTAGCGGGGCAAAGTGATTGGAGGAAGTCTCCTTGGGCTGCTTCTTCTTTTTACAGCCGACCAAGGGTTGATTCGGTGTGGCTTTAAAGGATCGATCATCCATATGAATCACAGGGGCCACCTTAACAAATCGTTCGGCCCTAACCACGTTCGCTTGGACTACAGGCTCAACGAGGGCCTGTTGCTTCTCCCCAACTTGCTCGTCTTCCTTCTCCAAGTAAAATGTGTGTACGGAGGAGCCAGAAACTTTTGGGCCTTCTTGCGACGACTCTTTGATAGGCGCCACCTTCGACAGCAACGTGGCTTTGGGCTCTGAGTTGGGTGATCCTCCATTCTCACAAGAAGAACCACTAAAGAGAAAGAAGAAGGAAATAAAAAAGGGTGTACCTGAGTATGCCTAGGAGGAGGACAAAGCAGGAGACCCTATAGTGCCAATGGTTTCTAGCATGGAGGAAGACGGTGGCAAAAGGATAGAGGAAGGTAAGAAAGGCGCAAGGAAGGTAAAGGCAAGACAAAAAATTGGGGAGTGAAAAGGGGGACCCTTTTTTATAGAGGTCGGGTGCTCAACGACCCAAAGACCCAGCCACCCACAACCACTGGATCCTTTCTCTCTCCCCCACGATGCAAGACTTAGATCACGTGACAGTTTGGATTCCCTAGGCCATCATTGGCTTGTCCTGAAACTATCGTTCCACATTTAATGCGCGTGGGAATGTGCACAATGATTCCTAAGACAGACGTGATCCTTTGGCTACCTCGACCTCCAAGTCCCCCCATATGACCTAACTCAGCATGACGAACTCGAAAGGCCAACTATGTGACTGGTTTGGATCACCTACACTATAGCCAAACCATCGGTGGGCATGTTAAGAAGATTGGCACCTCCGAGCGAGCGAAGAAAGAAGCTCCTCCACACATGTCAGAGCTTGGGGACTTGTGTATCGCTCGAATTGGGGCTAGGCCGATTAGCCACTTTAGCATTCAACTGAGGTAACACACTGAGCATAGATCGGCCTACCATAAATGAGGAAACAAGGCCCCTTATACACAATCCCAGAAACAAAGGTCGTGATCCTAGTATTAATGACAAGTAAATCAGGTAACTTGGCAAGGTCCATACGTACATATATACGATTCAGGTGCACAGTTTTCAACTCCAATCTCTAATCACTCAACCTTGCATCTCTATCAAGACCTCCATCTCTGACTTGAGCGATAGAGTGTCTTTGCAGGTATCCCCCGCCCCCCCTCCACCGACGCGATTTAGGAGAAAAGGAGTAGGAAAGCAACCCAAAAGGAAGATGAGGAAGATCATTCTTGAGGAAGCTAGGAAGAAGACCAAATTCTACAGGAACAGTAAACACAATCACCATTGTAAAGGATAAGATTGGTATTAATGGATATAATTAGTCACAATTGTTCAATCCACAAGTTGATAAGCATAAATAAGCTTGACCTAGTGGAAGAAATAAGTTTAAGAAGCATTCCAATAAGAACCACTTTCGGAACACTCATAAGGACCCAAATTTTTTTTTAAGGTTGTTCATCATAAAGTGATTCAATCTTTTAATCTAGGAAATAGGTCATCACCTCCCTTAAACTTCAATCAACCTTGGTCATCAAAGGAAGGTGTGTTAGGCTTTTAGCATTATTGCTAGGGATAGTAATTCTACCCATATTCTATGGGCCCCCCAAAAAACACTTGTAATAGGTAGGGTAAATATCCACCCAATAGGAGTGAGGTTAGATATTTACCCACAAAAAGTAATGATGGGCATGGGTACGAGTGTGGATACTATAGTACCCACCCCACCCTATATATATATATATATATATATATATATCACATGTGTAATTATATATATTATTAATTATTAATTTAATTATTAAAATATAGTTTTAGTTTAGTTATTTATTCTTATACATGTTAGGGATAAATTGTATGGTGTTTACTTTCAAATTATACAAAACTTTTTTGCTTAATCTGCAAGCTTCATACTTGACATTCTTAAACTTATGTTGATCTAATTAATGTATCCTTGACTAGCTCTATATAGAGGTGCTAATGGGCCAGCCCTACCTGACCCGGCCTGGCCTTGCCCGGCAGGCCAAGCGTTAAAAGCAAGCTAGGCTAGGTTGAGTCGAATTCTTAATGGACCACGTTTTTTCCGGCCTGGCAAGCCCATCGGGCTAGGCCAAAATGGCCCATGACTCTTTTTTCTTAGTTTTTTTTATATATTTTACAAAAAAAGAACAAAAAAAATATAGCACTGGGCCAAATAGGTCCATTATCCTTCAGGCCAAAATTTTTTGGGCCCGGGCCGGCTAAGTGCGGTGAGCCCATTAGGTTGGGCCATTTTGGTCCGATTTTTATTAGGCCAAAAATTGTATGGCCCAGCCTGTCAAGCCATCGGGTAAGCCTGTTGGGCTGGGCCAATTTTGCCAACTTTAACTCCATACTTGACATTTCTTAACTTATGTTGATCTAATTAAGGTATTCTTGACACACTAAATTGTACTTATTGTAGGTAGCAGGTGCGGGTATGGATATATAGGCTAGCAAATACAGGGACAGGGATTAAAGTTACTTCCTATTTGGGTTATTAAGATGATAATCTAGTAGAAAGAAATGAAAGAAGAACGAAATAATCAGTTAATGACCACTTAATGTACCTAATGGAATAACAAACTAAAGATAAAGAATGCAAATCATAAAGGCTAATATCAAATACTCCCCTTCAAGTTAGGAGGTATATGTTGAGAGTGCCCAACTTGGATAGTAAGGTTAAGAAACGATGATGAGGTAGTGCTTTAATGAATAAGTCAGCAAGTTGCTGTTGAGTGGGGAGGTAGATCACCTTGAGCAATCCCGAGTATACATGTTTGCGAATGAAGTGACAGTCAATATCAACATGTTTGGACCGATTTGAGGAGGTGGGATTTATGGCTAATTGAATTGTAGATTTATTGTCACATAAGACCATAATTGAGGAGATTGGAATCTCAAAGGTATGAAGGAGCTGCTTTAACCAAAGGAGTTCACTAGTTAGACAGGCCATGGACCTGTATTCAGCCTCTACAAAGGACCTAGCGATTGTAGGTTGTTTTTTAGATTTCCATGTTATCAAGGCATTGCCTAAGTAAACATGAAACTCGGTAGTGGATCTACGGGTCACAAGGCAACCACCTCAATCAGCATCAACATAGGCGGATAGCTTGGTGTTGGATATAGCAGGAAACAATAGTCCCTGTCCAGGAGAAGACTTAAGGTACTGAAGTACTTGACGAGTAGTATATAGGTGAGGAGTTCGAGGTTGTGACATGAGCTGATTGAGGCGATTAATGGCAAAAGTAATATTTGGTCTTTATATAGTCAAGTACATTAGGTGACCACTCGCTTAATGGAATAACAAACTAAAGATAAAGAATACTAATCATAAAGGCTAATATCTAATACGGGTATGAGATTGGATACGAATATTTTTTTCAAACGCAATTATAGAGACAATTACTATAGTACCATATCCATTACCATTCCTATTTATTGCTATAATCATGTTCATCGGAACGTGTACTTGGAATGAGTTATACATTCATGTTCGATGATATTGTCAGGGAACAAATTCAATCTTTTAACAACACAACATTACTTGTTTGGCAGAATTAAATTGGAAGTAATGGTGTGTTTGGAGGCACTCAATCCCATTTAATTTCTAATCCTTTACTCTTTTTGTACATTTTGAATGATGCATATTTGTATTTCATAAGTTTTCATTTTAGTTTATTTTTCCTTAATGTAATCCTAATCATCATGGATTTCAATGGTTCTAATTTTCGTGTTACTCATTTCCTTCCATATTTAGCATTTCCTTTTTGCTTGTTTTAAATAATTTGTTTGTGATTATTTAGGCTTTAATCTTTTTAACCTTGATATTTCTTTTATATTTTCATGTTTTATTTATATCTTAGAAAGTCATTTTATGTATTTTTGGAAGTTTGTGTTGCATATTGCATCTATCATGTCCTCTTTACTCTTTTCAAATGCTTTGTGATATGGAGTATTGTTATGCTTGTTCTTGAAAAATTCCATGTTCCAAGTAGGAATTTGGAAAAATGCACCTAATACCCAAACTTCAACAATTTTACATTTAGGAGTGCACAACAACAACCATTTCCTAGCGTAGCTACGGTGGTTGGGTGATTTATGTAGTATCTCTTGAGTACAACGAGGGTGTAAAAATGTCCAAATTGATGCATGATAACACTCCAAGTATAACATCTTCACACTACCTGTGTGTACGTAGAAATTATTCAAATCTTCATAAGTGTCGTAGCATGAAAATGCCCAGCTTGCTATTAAGCAAACTAACTTGCACAGAGTTGGATAAACATGTAAAATTATAAATATAAGTGACAAAAAATGTTCCCTAATATTTATTGTAAAATACTTATTTTGTTAAGAATAGGTCTGACATGTTGTAAAGTACAAATACTAAATAAATATATTTTATTACTCTATAAGTGTATAAATGCCATCTAATATAATTATACATATTTTTTGTTGCTTTTCTTTTGAATCAAAAATAAAAAAATTATTATTGTTCTTTTTTATTTTCATTTTTTTCTATCTCCCCCCCAAACAACTTCTTATTTACCTTCCACTAACAATTTTTAGTTTAGGCAATACTTTTCTTGTAGATTGTGACATCTTTTTGTTTCTAGTATTCTTACTGCGGGAAAAAATAGTATTTTAATAATTATTAGTATTATTTGTGTTTATAATTATTAATTATTTATATTTATAATAAATCAAAAATATATGGAAGAGGTTTTATTTTTTAAAATTTGGAGAAGATTTTCATGAACTTAAATAAATATAGAATTAAGTGCAATTCTTTTTTTGAAAAGAAGTACAAATTAAAATTTTAGTAATGTCTTTAATATTAAAAATAATATTTAATAAAAATCGGAATTTGTTATGATGTGTATTAAAAATGATTATGTGAGTAATTAGATTTATATGAATAATTAGTGACTAATGAATCAACTTGGGTTGGGTTGTGTTTTTTTTTCTTTTTCTCTTTTTGTTTACTGGGCTGAGATTTGTTAATAAAGCCCAACCTATTGTGTGCTTAGATTCTTTGACTACTGTTATTCTTACACCCATTTTCACTTTTTTCACCACCTTTTTAAAAAGCCAATAATTTTACCTAAATATCCTACCTGTTTCCCTCCCCCCAAAATTTCAAAAGTTCCCACCCCCTTCCTTCTCCCTCGTCGAACCTCTTCCCCTCCCCTCCCCATCCTTCTCTCATTTCCCTGCCCTCCCTCAGCCCCTAGCCTCCACCCTTGCCATTGTTCTCGCTAGAGCATGACAAAGCTTTCAAAGGTGCATCTCATTAGAGTGCCAACCTTCACCCTCGTTGCCAGTGAGTTTTTTTTTTTAAGTTTTAGATTCAATGGAATTGCAATTGCGTTGTGTGGTGATACACATCAGAATTGCATCCAGTGAGGATACAAAATGGAATCGTGATTCTGTTTTGTATCCTTACCAGATACATATACCGTTATGTATTATGTAATTTTTAAATTATTTATTTATTTTAATTATTTATATGAATAAAATAATTTAAATTATTTGTTTTTAAATAGATTTTTTTATTTTAATGAATTAAATAATTTAAGTTATTTGTTTTTCAATTGTTTTTATTTTAATTATTTATATGAATTAAATAATTGAAGTTATTTGTTTTTAAGTTAATTTTTCATTTTAATTATTTATATGAATTAAATAATTTAAATAATTTTTTTTTTTAGTATCCTTTACTTTTAATTTTTTATCCTTTAATTATTTATTTGATTTAAATTATTTGTTTTTAATAAATTTTTGTTAATTAAAGTATTTATGTAATATGTAATTTATTTTTTGTGTTTTAATAATTAATTAATCTTAAGTAATATTTTTTTAGAATAATTCTATAATAATATTGATTATATTTGATATTAATTATTTCTTAATTGTTAATTTATTATTATTGTTTCAAATTCATTATGCCACACATGAGATTTGGTACCTATCGTCTTGGACAAGACCCTCTGTCAGATGATCAACTAGGCACTTTTAGGAGCCCACAACTGACTACATCAGCACGTCAAGCTAGACAGGCTAAAGCGTCTAAGTGATAGCAGCAACAGCAGTAGGAGGTACATGCTAACGTACCAAAGGTAGAGGCAAAGGTACCTTCGATTCAGCTAGCTGAGTGGATTATTGGACCTACATTTCCAAGAGGTCCTGTAGACTTGTCCTTGCTCAAGTCCTATAAAGGCTATATCGCTAGACATATATGGCTAGGACAACCCCATGATGAGCTGAGGCTGACTAGCCATGGGGACAAGATGTTGCTAATGCCCCCTACCAACGGGTCGCAAAAATCGTTTTGGGTTCAGGATTCGCCCCTCTTATACAAACATAGTATACTACGACTAACAAAGGCCTTATATGTGCCTTTATTGAGCGATAGTACAAGGACACTAGCTCCTTCCACCTTTTAGTAGGGGAGATGACCATCACTCTAAATGATGTGTCATCTCTCCTGCATTTGCCTATTACAATCTGCGAGCACACGGCGGGCTTGCTGATAAGCAACCTAGGTATGACCTTTGTTGAGGCATTTGTTGTGATCGAGAGAGTAGTCGCGTGAGCTTATCGTTGCTGAGGGAGACATACGTCTCATGCCAGGTAGCTGGGCAAACCACATTTGTTACATGAGCCTATCTATTACATCTTGTCAGTTACACGATATTTGTCAATAAAAGCTTGATGCATGACCAGGCCTGTTACCTAGACCTCTTCCATGAACTTTAGGCCTGCAGAAGATACTCTTAGGGTTCATTGCATTAGCATTCCTATATGATCAACTTAGCATTGCCAGCCTCTAGTCTATATCGTAATTTGGAGGATATAGGAGCTTGGTCATGGTACAATTTTTTATTTTTTGTACATATGTGTTTAGGGTTTATTTTGTTTATGTAATTTAATATATTAATTGCCGATTACAAGCATGGATCTATGAGCACTTCCCCATCCTAGAGCGAGAGCAGGCCATAAGTTATTTAGAGCAGCTTCCCCATCTCTATTGATGGAAGCCCACGATAAACACAGGCTTTGCGATGGGACCAAGCAGGCACTGGACCAGCTATAGTTGGACGACGTCATTTAGGTGTCGTATGATGCACACCGGGTCGTCCAGCTACTGAAGTCGATATCATTATACTCCTGCTTCATCAAATGTGGTACCTATATGTGCACCCATTTACCAAAAAGGGTGTTCAAGTAGTTTAGTTACATTTAGGAGATCCATTGCCCCCTACCTGTTCAATACCCGTCATTGACCAGCTAGTTTGATGACTGGGAGGCTAGCAAGTGCACACAGTGGACAGAGGAGTTACTATGCCGCACAAGGCTCCATGGACATCTGTCGATGGCTACTTGGAGTGGTTCCACCATGTTTCTCATCCTTTTTTGATACCTTCAGTGGAGGGAGATCCTTCACGAGGCCCTCCACTAATTCTTGTGTTGTAGTAGCCTGTGCAGCCTGTGATGGAGCCTTCATCCAGCAACTCCCATTCATGCAAGGTAAGTATCTATATCTTTATATTGTGTTTTTCTAATGGCAATGACACATTTTTTAGTAAAAGTTTACATTCCTTGTTTTATAGGCACAGTGGGAGAGAGTTTCTGGCATTTAGGAGCACATGTGCGACTAGGGGTGGTGCTTGAGGGCACAGCTGGTGATAGATGCTCCGAGAGGCATTGGCCACTGCACAGTCAAGCATGGCATCTGGGTGCACTTATCAAAGGAGAAGGCGGAAGAGGAAGACCATTCCAAGGATTGACTTTTTATTTTTATTTATTATTGTTCGATGTTTTTTTTTAGTATTTTATATTTTATATACAAATCTTATTGTATATATTTTTAGATTTTGTAGATGTTCATGATTTTATATATGTTACACTTATTGCGTTGTTGGTATCACTATTATGTTGTTACAATTATAGCACACGATACAAATAAAAAAGAACAAACACAACGTAAATAATATATTATTCAATAAAATAAAAGCACTTCTACATAGATTTGATACAAATACAAATAACAGTAAACAAGATGCATCATCATGGTTCACTTAAACTAATGATTGCTTGGTCATTGGAGCTAGTTAATGCCTCAGGTTCACGCAAGCACGTGATGATCTCTTTGGTGGTTCATGATTGAAGCAGACGAGCCAGGATCTCTTCAAGAGATCTGCCTAATGTAGCGTACAACTCAATTGGCCCAAGTCTAGGAAATTAGACAAAGATGGACAATATCCTTACCACATCTCGTCGTGTTAAATCTCCATAGACCTATAATGAACATAGCCATTCCCTAAAGATATAGGTTGATGATAATGAATATCAAGTATTTTTCAACTACTTCCGATCGCCTCATGAATTTTTTTCCTTAAAGAGCAACCTCTATGTCCTCAGTGACCCTAAGAAAAACAAGACCATAGGGTTATTAAAACAATACTCCTTTAGATGTTGTTCATGTGACCATCGTAATACACCACACCAAGGAATCCATCCATCTTCTAAGGAGAAGAAATAATATGAAATAAAAATGGCTATCAACAAAGACAACAATAACTACTTCAGAGCTCACATCTCTTTTATACTAGTGCAAATACTATTCATGCATCAGAGATTCATCAAAGCCTCTATCTTGTGTATCAGAAAAAGAAACGATCTACATTGCATCAACTAAATCGAGGGTTCAAATCACACTGATTCAAACGCATGCCTTATTTATTCATTAGATAATCATTAAATACGATGTCCTGTGCGTCAGAAAATAACCGGTCTACATTGCACTAACTAAATCAATGGTTTGGATTGCACCAATTCAAACATATGCCATGTTCACACATTAGAGAATCATTAAAAGCGACGTCTTGTATGTCAAAAAAAGAAACGGTTGAGATTGCACACAAAATATCAAGGGTCCAGATCGCACTGATTCAAATGCGTGCCCTACTTACGCATTAGTGAACCATTAAAAGCTACGCCTCGCAAAAAAATAAATGAATTTAATAAATAAAAATTATTAACTTCCAAATGCATAACAAAACTCTTTTCCATTATGTATTCCGGGCACACCCCTCATACATAATGGAAATGCGTTTCTGTTATGTATTGTCCATAACAGAAATGTGTTTTTATTGAGGGGTATTTTCAAAATAAAAAATATACAAACAAAAGTTGGGGTAAAAATAGCGAACAGTGGGGTGGGAATAGTAGCCCCCAAATTTTTTTCTTTCTCTTCCACATTAGGCTATGCTCTTTTAGACTTAAGAAGCATGGTTGCCTTCCTTTTTGACATCTGATAGGCTGACCGAAAATTCCATAAGCCTAAACGCCATGTGTATGCAAGTATACATCTTTTTCTCATCCTTGGTTCGGCTGGACGTCCTTCTCTCTATAGTGCAAAAGCAATGTATGTGTATGTGTGATATTACTTATTGGGTG
The DNA here is from genome assembly GCA_004329165.1 of Spatholobus suberectus. Lineage (NCBI taxonomy): Eukaryota > Viridiplantae > Streptophyta > Magnoliopsida > Fabales > Fabaceae > Spatholobus > Spatholobus suberectus. The sequence continues at coordinate 59,883,220 of CM014735.1, forward strand.
GGGTCTAATGGCTCTAAGTGTTAGGTCTTTCTTAATGTATTATGGTGTTGAAATTTGAGTCATAGTAGTAAAAAAAAATTGCTTAAAATCATTGAGTGAATGGTGGTGAGTGCAATATGCACTTGATAATTTTTTTTCTTTCCCTGTACCCATCAATGTTGGATTGAGAAAGAGATTGGGATTGCTCAAGTTCAAGGCTGCAGGATAGGAAACATGGGACTCAAGTGAGTGTGCTTTGGTTTGAGAAAAAAATTTCAAATTGGATGAAAAGAGGTCTTGGACGTGTAAAACAATGGCATTCTTGGTTAGGGGAAGCTGAGGAAGAAGACTTTATGCTTGCAGTTGGTGTTGGGCTATGCAATCTGTTGAGTAGTGTAGTTGGGCTTCACGAAAGTAGGCTAGAAAAAGAAAAAAAGAAAGACCAAATTACATTTTGTTTCCCCTTATTTTTCCTAATCCACAATTTTGGTCTTCCTATTCTTTTTAGAGACATTTAGTCTCCTATTTTTAAAAATTTGTATTTTTGGTCTCCTTATTTTTTTAGAAACATTTAGTTTTCCTATTTTTTAAAATCTATAATTTTGGCTTCGTTGTCAAATCTCTTATGTTGACCGTTAGTGGTTTAACGTTAACTCTGACATGTTATAGTTAAATGACATGTCAGAGTCAGAGTCAGAGTCAGAGTCAATGTTAAACTAATAACAATTAACGTAAGAGATTTGATGAGAAGACCGAAATTGCAGATTTTTAAAAATAGGGGACTCAATATCTCTAAAAAAATAGGGGGACCAATTGTGAATTGGAAAAAATAGAGGGACCATAAATGCAATTTATCCAAGAAAAAAAATTGGGTGCAATCACACCGTTTAGGTTTGCGAGATTGGGTTGAGGAAAATGCAAAAAAAAAAAAAGTAAATTACACTGATACCCCCTAAATTTTTTTCAAATTTCACACGATACCATTCATTTTTCTATTCGACACTAACCTCCTTAATTGTTAGAAAAACATTACACTAACATCCCTTATACATTACACTAACTCCCCTTTATTGTTTGAAAACATTACATTGTGTACCCCTATAATGGAGGTTGTTGTAAACTTTAAAAATTAGGAGGATTATATGCAATCTAAAAAAATCTTAAGAGTGTTAATGTAATTTACTCAAAAAAATGGCTTTTGCTATTTACACTCTTGAGCATAACCATGCCAGTATAATCACTTTATATCTATCCATCATGGTGCCACCCATGAGCTAGCATCAACTCAAAGCAAGGTCCCTGTTATAGGTCGTTCTTTATTTGGCGAAAAGGTAGCATCAAATTGCTTACGTTTTTTCATTACCAAGTACATGACTAAATATGCTATATTTGGATGGTTCATCTTTTTCTTGGTTGTTTGCAAGATACAGAGGGGCTCTTATGTGTCGGTTTAAGTGATGACAATAACAAGATTTAATGAGGCATGGTTTGTGGTTTGAGGCTTTTGCATGGTTTAGGATGAGGTTATGTGATGTTGGCTTGATAGTTTAGTAGCGAGTTATAATGAGCTAAAGGTGAAGTTAGAGAGGTTCATAGAGAATCATTTTTTATATTTTCTTTGTTTTAACATTTTTTAATATTTTTATTTATTTAGACAAAATTGGGTGTCATGTAACACCCACTATAATAAGTCAAGTGTGTAATTAAGTTAGTTATTTCTTAATACGATTGTTAGAAAACGTTGACTCGATTTAAAACTTTTTTTGTATTTGCTTTTCACAAATGTTTAACAAATCAAAAGACATTATATAAAGAACCATGATCATGAAATAAACATTAACATATAACATATATGCTTCAAGCTTTTCGTACAAGGTCAGATGTTAAGTACATACATAAGAAATACATCAACAAATACATCAAAAGCAATCCTAAATACCCGCCCATAACTGTACAACAAAAAGACATACATTAAGGTAGTATAAGACTATACTAAACCACCCTATCCTAATGAATTTACAAAAAGTCGCAAGCAGAGTCGCCATCACTACGAATCCTCAAAGTCCATCATATTAGTATCATATCCCCTCTTTGTCATCTAAAGGAACATGGCCATTGGGCAACTACACAATGCCATCGAAGCTACCAACACTGCTAATCTCTAAGGAAGAATGAATCCATCCATAATCCTCGTTCGGGTAATATGGGGTCCGGACGAAGACTCGGTCTTGTCGGGATACAGTGGGATTATAGGTGGTAGCTCATAATAACAAAGATAGGGCACAAGAATCACCATAATGTCGATGCTTGGAACATCGTCCATCTAGGGAAATAGAGCATCATCCATATCCATGTTCATTGGCAAGGGTGGAGGTGGGTGTGGTCCTCTAACAAATCTGTCAAGGGCAGTAGTAGATAATGTCATAGGTAATGTAAGTTGTTGCATAAGTAAGAAAACATATGGGATAGGGGACATGAATGTGAAGGTCACATGCCCCTAAAAGGTAGAGTGTTGGGTAGTTGGGTCATAAACCTAGTGACCCTATGGGTTGTATGATATATGGACATTCGCCATTACATGAAACATGTCCATCTACTCGTACCACAATCATATATGAAAAGAAACAAGAAAGAAAGGAGTGAGGTTTTTATAAAAGCCTTATTCGTTTTCTTAACAGGCTACAAACACAGATATCAAATAATCAGTTAAGGGAATCCTAAGGTCTGACCTACGTTATTGTCACTAACTTACAAACCTTTACTTGACGTATGGATCCATACCTATCTCTGATGATTCACCGTAACCATTAGGAATCATTAGGAAGCAATTGGGAGTTCATATAATCTCTTATAAAGGTACAGACATCCATGTCGTAATCACCATCCTCGAGGAAAGAGCCACACGCCCATCAAGGATAAACACTCCACCAATCATGGTGATGCTGAGTAGGCGTCAGGGTTACCAAGTTGGTTTATGTGATTTATCCCTGCTCAGGGTGCTAACCTGACCATTTGGATGCTCACAACTCAGTACCTTTTGCCTCAAGACCCCAACAATGGTATCTGCTTTTCATCCTACAGTATACCAAACTATAACTTCCCAAATAGAGGCATCATGCTTCTCAACATGGTCCTAACTCAACTAGGGGTTTTCTATGAATTGCTTTCTAAGTTTCAAGACATACTCTCTGGATAATCTAGCAAAGTCTTAGAATCACTTTTTACAAAGATTGCATTCATCCATCACATTTATAATAACTTAGAAGCAAATTCAAAAGGATAAATATAGCAAGAAAATGCTAACAATTAAAATTTACATACATCACTCATACTTGTACATATATACTATTAAATGTAATTTCTTAATTTAATTTCTTTGATTTATCCTTCTCCTTTTCTAATTTTTCAAATTACACTATTTTAAAGGTAAAGCTTTCAATCCTTAAATATAGTAATAAAGTTTGAGAGAAATGCTTTTCTAATGTGGAAAGTCAGACTATGCTACAACCACAATGCATATATAGAGTTTCTCTCTAATTACTTTCTTTTACTATCATTTGATATTTTTATTTTAGTAAATCAAGATTTCTAATTTTCCCCATTTTTTCTAAAAAAATGTGTAATTTACCTTCAAGTGCATGCATTTTATTTTGTCAAAAACATTTACTAGAAAAACTTAAAAACTTTTCCTAGTTAGGCCTAAAGTCCATTTAATTCAATTGACACAAAAACTTTGTTTCTTAAATTAGTTCACAAAATAAAAGTTTTCCCTTTTTAGAAAAATTTTCTTTCAATTTCTTACTAGTCTTAAGATTATTTTTTTACCAAGTTGAGCTAAATTAATTATTTGTCAAATTGCTTAATTTACTAAAAGAAACTCATTTTTCCCTAATTTATTAAAAAGGACCGTGAGCCTAATTATGTAAAACAACCAAAAAATTTCATCCAAATCCCTTGCTAATATTCATAAGGACCGAAATTGTCCCACTAGCCTAAACCTTATTCTACTATTTTTATTCCAAGTTAAATTGTATAATTACTTTGAAATTTTTTTATTTTATTCCTAATGGGTCGAATGCCCTCTAGAGGAAAAAGCCCAAATTTGTTTTTTTTTTTCTTTCTAACTTCATTTGAATTCAAAAAATTGAAGCAGTTGCTAAGTCGTCTAAAAATTGAATGCCTTCTAGAGGCAAAAGCCCAAATTTGTTTGTTTTTCTTTCTAACTTCATTTGAATTCAAAAAATTGAAGCATTTGCTAAGTGGTCTAAAAATCCACTTTATAATTTATCATTATTTCTCAACGAATGTTATTCATTTGGATTGTTTAGTAATTACTTAGGCATAAAAAAAAATGTCTCTAGCCTTATTTTAGAAAAAAAGGGCCAAGAGGCCATTAGTGGAGACAGATTCCAAATAAATTTTTTGTTCCAAGTTATCTAAGACTATAAAATTGGTTTAAAATAGATAACTTATATAAGAGTAATCTCAATAATAATTAATCATGGTATAATAATTTTAAGGCATAATAAATCATTAACAATAATAGGATATAAAGAAACAAAATATAAAGGCAACATAAAGAAATAAATAATGATAAATTTAAATGGCAACAAATAAACAAATAAATAAATAATAGAAACATAAAGAAATAAATGACAAAAAACTTAAATGGAAAATAATAAATAATAGAGCTTAAGTAAAAAAAATGAAAATAAAGACAACATAAAGATAAATGGCAAAAATTAAATAAACAATAAAGTAAATGGCGATAATTAAATGGGCAAGATTATAAATGAAACAAAAATTAAAAATAATAGCAACATAAATGGAATAATAACAAGAGCAAGAAATTAAATAAACAATAAAGTAAATGACATTAAGGAAAGCAAGAAGTAAAAATGAACAAGAACTTAGATAAATACTTATAGACACACACCCACACACACACACACACACACATATATATAATAGTAGGATTAGTATAATAATATGGTTTAAGGGATAATCCAACACACACACACCCATTAAGCTTAAACCCCACTCCTCCTTTACCTCTAAGCATGGTTTGTTGGTGGTGCTAAGACGAGGAAAGGAGGTGTTTAAGGTTTAAAAACTAAACCTAAGTGTTGGTGGAGTTTTAATGGTGGAGGAAAAAAATTTTAAAGCTTGGAGGTGGGGAGAGGTTGGTTGTCCAGTAATAATGCGAGGGAGGAGTCAGAAAATTGAAGAAGAGGAAGTGAGAATAGTGTAAATGTTGATAGGGTACTTATAGGTCAAAATAGGAGCATTTTTGAATTACTTTTTGTACTAAAAATTAATAAAATAATATTTTTAGGTGTACTTTCCCCCAAGTGGTTGAAGCTTGCGTCCCAATCCAGAGCGGGGTCTGAAAAATTCAAAATTTTTATTTTATATAATTATTAGATAATAAAAATAATTAAATATTAATTTATTGCAATAAAACTAGATATGGTTTTTGGGTAAATTTTTGGTAAATTTTTCCATACCACGTCCTCATATATATTTTTGTGAGTCTTACAAAAATATTTCAAATTTTTCTCATATATATATATATTATTTATAATAAAATTTTCACAAGAAAAGTCATTTATTAAGCTAATAAATCAAGTTTTTATTAAATAAATACAAATTTTGAGGTTTTCACTACTTTCCCTCAAAATAAAATTTTTAAAATTAAAATATACTTAATATAAATTTTTTAAAATATTTTGAAGTAAAAATGTCTTTGATTGGTTCTGTAGTCAATTAGGAGTATTTTTGTCATTTGACAAAAAAAATGTCTCAATAAATTTCAGAAAATTTTTTAAAAATTATTATTAATTATTTTGAGCACATTGAAGACTTAAAAATAAATTTTATACACTTTTAACTATTTTTATCTATTTTCTCAATTATCTAATCGTTTTAGGGGCAAAATAGTCATTTTACCTTTTTTTGAGCTCCGCTTTGAAAAAATTATTAAAAATCTAAACTAACTATTATTCACTAATACGAATGTGACCATGGGGATTAGACTCTTGAGATTTCCATCGGGTTCCCCGCATATAATTATAGAATAATTAGTAGATTAGTAAGTAAAAATGGAAGTGTTACATGTCACACATCACGAGAATATGTTGTGTTTCTTTCCTTTCCTTTTGTCTTTTTTTAGTTTTGTCAAAGTTTTTTTTGTTTTAATTTTATTTTTTTTGCATTTTTTATTAATTATTTATTTATTTATGAACATTATTTTTATTTTTAAACTTTTAATGTAATAATTTTTAAAAAATTAAATAAAAAGATAAAGAAAATAAAATCAAAATAAACAAAATATTAAAATTTGAGACAAAAATTAATTGTGTAATTTTGGTCCATAAAGTATCATGATTGTGCAATTTTAGTCCCTAAAATATTACAAATGTGTAATTTTAGTCCTAGGTGTTGCATTAGCACATGTGTTGATGCTATGTCAACACGTGTTAAACCAACACATCAGATACCACATTAGCTATCAATGTCATGTCATCATTAATGTGCCACGTCAGCATTTTTCGTTAAAAAATTGATGACAGACTAATGATGGACCAACATTGCTCAATTGAGAAAATGTTAGGGGGAGACCAAATGTGCAATAAAATTTTTTAAAGGACCAAAATTGTACAATCGTAAAACTATAAGGACCAAAAGTGAATTTAAGCCTAATTTTTATAATCAATTTCAAGTGGTAATCAATATAATCAGTTTTTTATTACAACTCATAAAAATCAATTTAAATTTCGGTGTATAACATATACTTTAAATATATTAATTAGAACTATTTATTACGAGTAATTATAATATTGAATATTATTACAAGTAATTCAGACTATAATCCAATAAAAATTGGTTTTTAGGTTTAATTATATTCCTATGAATTCAACCTTTGGGCAGTTTAGAAAATACACCCAAGGCCAATGGCTAAACCGGAACATCCGCCAATCTTTTTCATGAAGAGGGTGTTGATAGTCCAATAATAATCCCTTCTGACTTAGATACGAAGTGGGAAGAGGTTGTAAATGAGGAGTTTGGATGGAAAGTGGTTGTGAGGAAAGCATTTGCTGAAAGGGGTCATGCATTGGTAAGTATTTCATTTATATTATAATTCTTAAATTTTATTTTAAACAGTGTCCAACAAAAATAATTTCTAACCATTAAATTTATTTAATTGCAGTTGATATTCGCAAAATTAGTCTACCATCATTTGCTTTCGACATAAGCGATGATTTGGTCGACGAATCTTGTAACGAGTATCAATGTACAATAACAAACTCTAAATGTAGAAGGGATTATAAGCATTACATTAGTGTTGGATGCATGGTTTCGTTCCCTTAGATTGATTAAAGGGGACCGAGTGCGTTTTTGGTGGGTGGACAACCGTCACCAATTGCATTTTTGTGTTCTTCAGAACAATTAATTTATTTTCTTCGTAATGGGTTTTGTTTTTGAGTGTGTTCATGTTCTTAGACATTTGTAGACTATTTGAATATTTGGAATGAGATATTTGAAAAATGATTCTGTCATGGTTCTATTTTATATTAAAATGATTCTACTTTTTAATATTACCAATTTCAACTAATTAAATATATATTTTTTATTTAGTTATTATTTAATATTTAAAATAATAGAGTAAATCTATAATTTCATTTTCAAACCGATAATTTAGATTGATTTAGCATATGTGTGAGTCTCTGTTCATGGTATGCTCATTTGTAAAAGGAATTCTTTTGCAATTTATAGAATGAACATACTTTTAAAAGTAAGAAAATAAGTTTATAGACATAGGCTTATTTCTTAAAATTTATGTTATATAATTTAGTTGCTCAATTTTATAACCAATTTGTCTTTTCATTCTAAAGTTGAAGATTAAATTTATTGTGAAATTGACAGATTTAGAAATTAATTTGTCATGAAGTTAATAGATTCAAAAAACACATTGATAGAAAAATGACTAATTTATCATGAAAGTTGACAATTTAATATTCATATTTGTTAATTTTATAACAAATTTGATTTTTTAATTTGGTCAACTTTACAATGAAATGACTAATTTGTTATAAAATAGATAAATTTTAAAAAAATTACATTGTTTTAATATTTGATAAATGCTCATATAACATTTTTTAACTTTAGAATGACAAATGTTAATTAATACTTTAAAGATACTGATTAATAAATAAAAAATTATTTTTTAAAAATAATATTAATGCATTCCATCATGCATATTTTAAAATATAAAAAGAAATATATCATCCAAACATAATATAAAAGTACTATTTAATATATATAATTAGTTTTTATAATTAAAGGTAATCAATATAATTATTTTTTATTACGAATCATAAAAATTATTTGAATTTTGGTGTATAATATACAAGTATCATTTAATATATATAATTAGTTTTTATAATAGATTTTGGAGGTAATCAACATAATCAGTTTTTATTAAAGGTCATAAAAATTAATTAAAATTTTGGTGTACTATTCATTAAATCAAATATTAACTTATTTCAATTACACAAAAATTGACACATTCAAAATGAATATATTAAATAAATTAAATAAGTAAATAGTACTCATTAATATAATTCATTTTTATGATATATTTCACATTAATATATTAAATCAATTAAATAGAAAAATACTACTCATTAAATCTTCTATTGACTGATTTTAATCAAACATTAATTTTATATTAAATTATTTTCAAAAATAAATTTTAGTACAAATTTTATATTAATTTATTTACATATATAAAGATTACATATTAATATTAAATCAATTAAATACGAAAAACAGTAATCATTAATAGTACTCATTAATTAAATTTGTTTTTGTAATAAATTTCATATGAATATATTAAATCGATTAAATATGAAAATAATAATCATTAAATCAAATATTGACTGATTTCAATCATATATTATCCACTAAGTAATAATTTTCATTATCTCTATCTCAAAAAGAGATAAATTATATTAATGTGGAATTTAAATACCAAATTGATTTAAAGCATTGATATAGCAAAAAATGTCAATGAATATAATAATTATTTGATTTATAATACATATAAAGATAAAAATATTATTTTAAAAAAATATTTTTTTATAAAATTTCTATCAAAAAATATTGTCATTTATTGTAAATCGAATATGCTTAAACAAATAAGTTTATAAAATACTAGGGTTTAAAAATTTGATGATATTTTATCGTGAAAGTTGGCAACATTAATTGGGTTTAAAACTTATATTAATATAATGATATTTCATTTAGATCAAATATTCTTAAACAAATAAGTTTGACATATATTAATATGAAATTTAAATAACAAATTGTTATAACACATTGATATAGCCAAAAATGTCAATGCATAAATAATTATTTGATTTATAATATATATAAAAATAAAAATATTATTTTAAACAAATATTGTTTATAAAATTTAATGGTGCATGTGTATCCTTCATCATAAATAGGATATTTGTGTATTTTTGTTGTTTAACTTGCAATTTTTTTTTATTTTAATATGACATAAATGGGTATATGGGTGTATGAACTAAAGTTTCTTTTAAACATAAACATTGTTACGTTTATTATATTGTTCACTTATATATTTCTTATTGCATCCTATTTGGATGTGGATTTTATGGATTTGTTACTCTTTAGGAATATAATTTTAAAGAATATAAATGGTACTAAACAAAATCCATGAGATCATTTATGAAACGTCATTAGAAAATTAACAATCTTTTTATCTTCTTTTAAGTCTTGATGTTTGAAAAGTTTTTAGTTGTTGTTGTGATACATCATATAAGAGGCAATCACTTGGGACAACCTTCAGATAAATAAAGTCATGGACACAGGTACTCATTGATCCTTTTGTTGTGTTTTGCATAGTAAAAATATAAAAATGTGATTACAATATTATTTCCTATTTTGCAGTTTTATGGTATGCCTATATAATAAAGGAACTCATTATTATTGTTACAAGGATGTATTGAGCCTTATGTTTGATTACATTACTTACTGTAAGAATTGACAGCCCAGAGTGATGTAGTAAATGATTGTTACTTTGAAAGAAATAATATCTTGGCATTGTGGTATGAATGGATTTTACATGATAAGCTTTACAACAACATATAAGATGTCTATAGTTTTGGTATTGGTGACAATTTTATTGATGTGATATGTCTTATCCATCATATCTAAGCCTTGTGGATGTTCTTCAACTATGGTTTTTTATGTATTTCATAAAATTTATTTAATAGCTTGCATGACTTGTTGGAAAAACAATTTAGTAGGGCTTGGTTTAGAAGAATTGACATAAAAGGGCTTATAGAAGTATCAACAAATTTACTCTATAAGCCTTTTTTGTGTCAATGAATTTTTCTTAAATCAATTACATAATGATTTTAAAGTGAAAATTTTATTTTTCTAAGGGGATAAGTGTCAATTGATCTTCCTTATTGCATAATATTTAATTGGTTTTACATTATTTTTAACAACAAAAGAAATTAAAGAAGTTGTTGATATACTTTCATACACACACACACACACACACACACACAAAAGAAATTTACACTCATCACAATTCACCTGTACATCGCACTGGTCCACGATCTAGTTAAAACAGTAGTAAAGAAATCATAGTAATAATAATAATAATATTAATATTAATAATAAATGTTTTAATAATAATAAATATAACAAAGATAAATATAATGATAATAAAAATAATAAAAATAAATATTAATAATGACAAAGGTGAGAATAATTAAGTAGATTTAAGTCAGATCATATCAACAAGATTGGGAATAAATTAGTAATGTAGAATTTAGTCTTGTTATAAATTTTGATAAGACGAAAGATAAAAAATTAATTTAATTTAACTTAAGAAAAAATGTCAATGAGAAATAAAAGATCGAAATAGAAGGAAACAAAAGAAAATAACAAACATGATTCGTATTCTTAGCCTATAAGAAAAGAAAGGAAGGTAAGGAAAAGATAGGGATAATGTATTCTTTTTGACCAAACTGTGGGTTGTATATATGTTTAATGACTTTTTGATAGACTATTGCCGAAATATTTATTTTATACTTCAGCACTTATCAGTTTACTTTATAAAGTTTTAGACATACTTATTTATCCATTTATGTTTTCAACAAGAAGTATAATTGTTTTAGAAAAAAAAATCTCTTCATATATTAGATTAAAGTACATATATCACGTAAATGCATGTTATTATTATTATACCTATATTATTAAAGGTGTTACTTCAACAATTGAAAACCCATTGTTAAAACATACAATAAACTATAATTTTTATGGTGTGGATTATTTCGTTGTCAATGGTTGTAAAATTGTTTTTAAAACACAAATTAATGAATGTTTTTTAACTATTAACAATTCTCTTATCAACAATTGTAAAATTGTTCCTAAAATATAGAATATGCAACATTTGTCAACAATTGTAAAATCATTCCTAAAACATAATATAGGCGGTGATTTTTTTACTGTTGGCAAATTTCTTCACAATGGTTGTAAAATAATGCCTAAAATATAGAATAAATCATATTTTTGAAAGTGTAGACATTGTTTTAGTTAATGATTGTAAAATTATTCTTAAAACATATAATAGACAATTATTTTTTTAAAGCACAATAGATAATCATTATTAAGGATGTTGGATTAGTGAGAGAAAATTTCTATTTTAAATATACAATTATTAAGTAAAATTGTAGAAAACTAATAGAATTTTTTTTTATTCATAACATTTTTATTTTTACAACTAAAAATTCATTGCCTATTTATCTGTCATAGACTAGAGATGAAAATTGTTATCAATGAATTTAATAGTACAATTTTATAACTATTACATAATTTATCATAAACAATAGATAAAAAGCGTTCTCATAAATCAAATTTGTCAAGTGCTAAAACAATTTTCTTGCACTACATAACACAATTTTTAAAATCCAATTATTTTCAATGAACTTTTGTTTGATCACATATCATGTTGAACTTGAACTAATAACCATTGCACATTAATTTATTAATTTATTAAAATTTGTTGGAACCAAAGATGTAGAAGTGTCTAAACCTTCAAAGTTTTGAAGATAACAAACTTATTAATGTTCAAGTTTTTACCTAAGGACTAACCTTGTCACAACAAACAAGCTACTCTTATGTGGACCGTCCAGTAGACGTGCCAAAGCAAATCGTCTAGTAGAAATATAGAAGGAGACCGTCCAATAAACAAGTTGAAGATTACTATCCAAAGCTAAATCTTGTCTCTTAGAAAAAATGCAAATATTAGATGCATTTAGACAAAAGCTTTCAACGACAAATCTTCAAACGGCTAAGTCTTATTTAAACATCCAATTTACTTATGTTCATTTTCCTCGAAACTAACATATTACCATTCTTGTGATCTAACGTTCAAATTGTTTTGAAGCATTAAATGCAATCAAATTCACTTTAATGCAAAAGCGCAGCAAAATAGATAAAGCAAGTCAACTTATCAAGCTGCCATGCTGAATGAAGAATATTCAGAAAAGCAAACCGCCAACACAGCCCTGCGCTTTCTGTTTTAGTGCAAGTCTAAAAGCTGCCACACTTGATCTTTTTGAAAGTATGGTTTGCATGCCCCTCCTTGTATAATGAAGTCAAGTCTTCCACAACAAATCTTTTTCCCTGAAGACTATATATATGCACCAAGGAAGAAGCGAAAATAGACAACCGTGATACGTGCTAATCTGTGACAATCTTAACAAGACATCAAAAACTTTTTGTACATCAACTGGAAGTGTCCATGGGACAATAGTGAAAAAGTCTTGTAAAAATATTCTGAGTGTTTGAGCTTAATCTTTCAAATCCTTACTACGTGAGTTGATACCTTTGTATAAACACTTGTTTGTGTTGTGAAAGTTTGGAGAGGCTTTGTGAGAAAGAATACTTTGGTTGAGTAATCTAGGGTGATTGTCTTGTAAAGCCTGAAGAGGCCGCGAACAATACTTGTGTAACCTAAGGTTGGTTAATGGATACCTTCTAGGTGAAAGAATTGGACGTAGCTCAGGTTGAGTGAACTAGTATAAAAATTCTCTGTGTTATCTTTCTTTCTATCCCTTAGCTTGAACACACTTTCAAATTAATTTTTATTGTATTAAAAAATTTTAAACGCACAATTCAACCCCCCTTTCTTGTGCGCTTTTTCTATTTCAATTGGTATTAGAGCTCGGCCTTTTAGGGTTAAGCATCTAACACTGCAAGGGTAAAACAATCCTGAACACTCATGGAAAACGAGGGACAAGCTGTTAACAGACCACCTCTCTTTAAAGGTCAGAACTACGACTATTGGAAGCAAAGAATGATAGCATTCTTTGATGCATGTCACATAGACATGTGAGACGTAATAGAAACTGACGACTATTTGCCCCTTAACCAAGATGGAATGGAGCTACCAAGAGGTCAATGGACAGAAACTCACAACCAGAGATATCTTCTAAACTCAAAAGCTAGAAATGCTATAATGTGTGCCTTATCTGAATCTGAATATGAAAAGGTGCTTAGTTTAAAAAGTGCTAAGAAAGTGTGGGATACTCTCGCGCTTGCCTACGAGGGTACTTCACAAGTAAAGAGGTCCAAGTTGACCTTACTCGTAAGACAAGATGAACTCTTTACTATGGAAGAAAATGAAACTATCGAACTCATGTTTGGTAGATTTCAAACCATAATAAACAACCTAAGATCCCTAGGCAAAACCTATGATAATTATGATCACATTGACAAAATCTTAAGAAGTTTGCCTAGGCAATGGAGACCGCAGGTTACAGCTTTAAAAGCATCCAAGGATCTAACAGCACTCTCTATGGAAGAGTTACTTGGAACTTTTAAAGTCCACGAACTAGAGCTAAAGCAAGACGAAGGACAAAAGAAAAAGTCCATCGCTCTAAGTGTCCAACGTCCACCCAGAGGATCATCATCCAAAGCCTTAAACATGGAAGAATCCTTTGAGGAAGAGTCCGAAGAAGACGACTCTGATGAGGATGAGGTATCTTTCATCTTTAGAAAAATACAAGCTATGTGGAGGAAGAAAGGGGGATCCAGAGCCAAAAACTTCACAAAGAAGTTTAACAAGGCACCAAAAGAAAAGAGTCCTCCAGTTTATTATGAATGTAAGAAGCCTAGACATTTCAGGGTTGAATGTCCCAATCTACAGAAGGACAAAAAGAAGATGTTCTTCAAGAAAAAGGGTCTCATGGCTACCTAGGAAGACATGGACCTATCTTCGTCAGAAGAAGAAGGAGAGGAATAAGCTAACCTGTGTCTCATGGCAGAGACCAGCTTTGATAGCTTAGAGAATGAGCAAGACAAAGAGGTAAAACTCAATGACTTAATCTCTCTTCAAGAAGCCTATAATGATTTGTTTGCTAACTCCTCAACTCTCTCAATAGGATATAAAGAACTGAAAAAGAAATTTTCAAAAGTAACAAAAGAATTTAATTTACTCAAAGAAGAGCATAAAAAAATTTTAAAAGAAAATGAGTTTTTAAAAACTAAGAACATTTCAAAAGAGGCATCTTCTCATGAAGCCTTAGAACTTCAAAAAGAAGTTACTCATCTGAAAGAAAGCTTGTCAAAATTCGTCAGTGGGACTGAAAACTTAAATAAAATTCTATCTTATAGATGAAGTCCTAATGACAAATCTAGACTTGGTTTTGTTAAGAAAGAAAATTACAAATCCAGTAAAAACATGACTTTTTGTAAAATATATGGGAAGAGTGGGCATGAACCAACAAGGTGTATTCATCGTCCAATAAAAAAGGCGTCCAATGCCTTCAGAACTAATAGAAAAGGACCCAAGTCCATTTGGGTATCTAAGTCAATGATAATCCCTGTTGCAGATTTGCTTGACAATAGAAAGAAGACACCAGTCATGGTACCTGGATAGTGGTTGCTCACGACACATGACAAGAGAAAGGTGTATGTTCCAAAGCCTGCAACCTAAGAATGGTGGATGGGCCACCTTTGGAGGGAATCAGAAGGGAAAGATCACAAGCATAGGGATGATCGGTAAGCATTCCTTCCCTTCCATTGAAAATGTTTTATATGTTGTAGGACTTATACACAATCTACTGAGCATAAGTCAATTATGTGACAGTGGACACAATGTCTCCTTTGATAAAGACAAATGTATTGTTAGGAATTTAGATGGATCCATATTATGCTCTGCTAAAAAGCAAAGCAATCTTTTAAAATTGATCTAAATGACCTCACAAATCAAAACGTATCATGTCTAGTTTCCATCAAAGAGAATCAATGGAGTTGACACAAGAAACTTGGACATGCAAGCTTGAGACTAATCTTAAAGCTAAATAAGCATAACCTCGTAAGAACTTCCAAATCTTGCTTACAAGTCTGATATTCTCTGTGATGCATGCCAAAAAGGGAAGTAACACCCCCACTTTAACTTACTTGTTTGTCTAATTATTCTATGATTAATTGTGAAAAATAAAATAGGAACCTCAAGGGTATGATTTTCATGGATATATTCATGTTAGAAAGTTCTGTCTAGTTTAGATTTTTAATAATTTATTTGGATTAGGACCCGGGAACGACAAAACAACTTATTTATCCCTGAAAACTTGCATAATAGGATAAAAATAGAAAAATTATCTAGAGTAGTTTAAAAATTATTTTTAAATCATATTTATATTCAAAATAATTAATAATAATTTTAGAAATTTTTCGGAATTTTTTTGAGACAGTTTTTGGGAAATGATCGATATACCCTTAGCCGATTGTGAAAGCCAGCAGAAGACTTTTTAACCTCGAAAAATTTTGAAAAATTTATATTGAGTATATTTTAATTATACCAATATTATTTTAAGGGAAAAATAGTGAAAAGTCAAAAAATATATTTATTTGGCAAAAATTGGATTTATTGGCTTAAGAAATGTCTTTTAATAAAAAAATTTATTATAAATAATATGTACATGAGAAAATATGAAAAATTTTCGTAATGCTTAATAAAATATACTTGAAAATATGGTGTGGTCTGATTTTTCAAAAACCTATCCAAAATTTCTATCTAATTTTGTTGCATTAAATTAATATTTAATTATTTTAATATCTAATAATTATATAAAATAATTTTTTTTCGAATTTCAGAAGTCTTGGCTGGTCTGGCACGTTTCCCTTTTGACCACATGTGGAAAATACAATGGAAATGGATATTATATGATTTTTGAGCCAAAAATTAAATCTAAAATACCTACTTTTTGGCCTATAAATAACCCCATCACCCACTCTACTATTACACACTCTTTCCTTCAGATTTTCAGAGCCTCTCCCTGCCTCCCCAGCTGCTGGAACGTGCAGCACTCTTCCCTCTCCCCAAACTCTTGCAAATTTTTTTCTTTCATCACCATTAAGAGCTTTCACCAAGTTTTAAAATCCTAAACCTCTAAACCAACCCTCCTCTCCTAATCTTCTACCAACAAGCCTTGTTTAGAGGTAAGGGGGAGTGGGGTTTTAGCCTCTAAAATTTGTTTCTTAATGGGTGTGTGAGTGTGTGGGTTTTCCCTTAAACCCAATTAATATATTAATACTACTACTACTACTACTACTACTACTACTATATAATTATTAATATTCTTGTCATTTAAATTATTGCTTTATTATTATATCATTTACTTTAATGTCATTTATTTTCTTGTCTTATTATTATTTCCATTATGTTGCAATTTATTTTTATTTTATGCTTTATTTATATTTTTGCCCATTTACATTATGTCATTTACTTTATTGTTTAAGTTCTTGCTATTTAGATTCTTGCTCTTTAAATTTCTTGCTTTATTTATTGTCATTTAAATTTTTGCCCATTTAAATTATTGCCATTTATTTTATTGTTATTATTGCTATTCTATTGTTATTTACTTAAGTTTCACCTTATTGTTATTTTAATTATTGTCATTTATTTTGATGTTACTTTCATTACTATTTTGGCATTATATTATAACTTAAAATATCCTATTATGAATAGCTATTATGGGCTTATGCAAAAATAGCTATTTTTTAAAAAACCCAATTTTAAGCTTCAAGATCACTTAGAGAAATAAAATTTTTGGAATTCATTTCTCATCACAAGGCTCACGGCCAAGACTAAGAAAAAGGGTAAGAAATATTTTTGTTTTTGTTTTTTTGTACCAATTAACTTATTAGAATGGGTAAAATAGTTGGAAATAATAATTGCTATAAAATTAATTTTTGACCACATAGAAAATGAACTCAATTTCTAAAAAGAAAAATATATAAATTGGACTTTTTCTACAAAGGGCATTCGGCCCATTAAAGAAATAAATCAATGAAGATAAATCTTTCATTTAGATTTAGCATTTTTGATAAATACTTGAATTGATAAAAAATTGGTAAGAATATATTCTAAGGAAAGTTAAAGAAAATGTTTTCTTGAAAAAGCAAGTTCTACTAAGTTTTTAGAAATAAAGCTTAGACTTTAGGCCCAAATTTGGAAAAGTTTTTGGGATAAAGACCTTATTAGACAATTTTAAATTGTTACCATTAAACTACTATTTTGAACAAATTATGGCTAGTGTGAAAATAAATAAATAACATCAACAAAGGTTTTTATAAAATTGCGCACCTTCTTGAAATTAGAAGTGTTGGTTCTTATAAGATGAATAATTCGAATTTTAGTAAAAAGGAAATAATTAAAGAGAAACTCTAAGTATGCTCTGTGGTTGCAGCATAGTCTGACCTTCCACATCAGAAAAGAACTTCTCTTAAAAATTTTACGTCCTAGTCATAATTGTAGACGAAAGTTTTTCTCCTTAAAATAGTCTGATTTGAAAAGATAGAAAAGGATAAGGACAAATCAAAATAATTAAAATTGTAATAAATGTATAAACGTGTGAGAATGAATATGCATAACGCTTTGGTTATTGATATTTCCTTCCCTGTGATGTTCATATTGAATTGTTTCTAAGTTCTATGAAAATGTGATGGATGAATGACGTCTCTGTAATGAGTAACTCTGGAACTCTGTTGGATTATCCAGAGAGTATGTCTTGAAACTTAGAAAGCAAAGTCATAGGAAAACCCCGATTGAGTTAGGACCATGTTGAGAAGCATGAGTGCCTGTGTCTGGGAAGTCACAGTTTGGTACACTGCGGGATGAAAGGCAGGGACCATTGTTCGGGTCTTGAGGGTAAAGGTGCTGAGTTGTGAACACCCCAATGGCCAGATTAGCACCCTGGGCCGGGGTAAATCACGTAAACCGACTCGGCAACCCTGACGCCTGCTCAGCATCACCATGATTGGTGTAGTGTATATCCCTGATGGGCGTGTGGCCCTTTCCTCGAGGATGATGATTACGACATGGATGTCTGTACCTTGTGAGGGATTATACGAACTCCCAATCGCTTCCCAATGATTCCTGATGGTTAAAGTAAAACATCAGAGATGGGTATGGATCCATACGTCTGGTAAAGGTTGAGATTGAGTCGTAATAACGTAGGTCAGACCTTAGGATTTCCCTTATTGCTTGTTCAAATTGTTGTTTGTAACCTATTAAGAAACGAATGAGGCTTTTATAAAAACCTCACTCCTTTCTTGTTTGTTTCTTTTCATATACGATCGTGGTACAAGCAGATGGACTCTGAGGACCAACCGTGACGACTACTCTACGTATGACTTTTGTAGATTTTATAAGATGGGCTAGCCTAGTATAGACCTATACTGCTCTGACATAGGTCATTTTTGTTGTATAGCTATGGGCGGGTATTTAGGCTTCTTTTGATGTATTTCTTTTATGTGCTTTTGACGTATGTATTGATATCTGACCTTGTACAAAGGCTTGATGCACACATATATATATGATGATGTTTACTTCACAAGTTCTCTATCTGATGTCTCTTGGAATTACTAACGTTTGAGAAAAATAAGTACGTATTAGTTTTAAATCAAGCCGACGTTCTAATAAACAGATCAAGAAATAATAAAATAAAATGAATGTATGTCTTATTATAGCGGGTGTTACAGGAAACAAGTAAAAAGTTCTTCTAATTCAAAAATATTGTTTCCATAACTAGACCTCTGGAGCTGCTACATATTGATCTATTTGGTCCAACTAGAATAGCCTCTCTTAGTGGAAAACGATATGGACTAGTCGTAATGGATGACTACTCTAGATGGACATGGGTTATGTTCTTAAAACACAAGGATGAGTCTTATTAAATCTTTTCTATCTTTTGCAAAAAAATTCAAAATGAAAAAGGTGTTTGTATAGCTTCAATCAAAAGTGATCACAGAGGGAAGTTCGAAAACAAAAATTTTCAAAGGTTCTGTGAGGAGAACGGAATTCTCCACAACTTCTCTGTACCACGAACACCACAACAAAATGGTGTGGTAGAGAGAAAGAATAGGTCATTGCAAGAAATAGCTAGAACCATGCTCAATGATAACTCCACTCCTAAGCACTTTTGGACTGAAGCCGTAAACACTGCATGTTATTTACAAAATAGAATATATATTAGGCCTATTTTGAAAAAGACTCCTTATGAATTGTGGAAAGGACGAAAGTCCAACATATCATATCTTCATCCTTTTGGATGTTAATGTTTCATCTTAAACACTAGGGACAATCTTGGAAAGTTTGATTCTAAGTGTGATGATGGAATACTGTTAGGCTATTCTGAAACATCCAAGGCTTATAGAGTTTACAACTCTAGAACCTTAACAGTTGAAGAAGCCATCCACGTTAAGTTCAATGACAATAAGCTTGATAAAGAAATATCAGAGCTAGACAATTCATTTGCAGATATAAAGCTAGAAGATGCCAAACCTCCGGTGTCTCGAAATCCGTTAGACGATCCAAAAATAGAATGAAAGGAACCAACTAGACATTTTTGGCAAATGAAGACATATCATCTAGATGATCAAATTCTTGGAAGTGTACAAGATCACGTTAGGACAAGATCGACCTTCAAGGAGCAAGCTTAAACTGCTTTGATTTCCAACTGGAACCAAAGACAGTGGAGGAAGCTCTCCTGGACGATGGCTAGATCAGCGCCATGAAGGACGAACTAAATCAATTTGAACGGAACGATGTCTGGATGCTAGTTCTTGCACCCAAGGACAAGTCTATCATTGGAACAAAATGGTTTCACAACAAGCTAGACAAAGCTGGCAAAGTGGTAAGAAATAAAGCGAGACTTATAACTCAAGGCTACTCTCAACAAGAAGGTATAGACTTCACTGAAACTTTTGCACCAGTAGCTAGATTAGAAGCCATTCGCATCTTACTTTCATTTGATTAGAAGCTCTATCAAATGGATGTAAAAAGTGCATTCTTAAATGGCCTAATAAATGAGGAAGTCTATGTGAAACAACCTCCTAGTTTTAAGTGTGATACTTTTCCTAAACATGTTTTCAAACTCAAAAAAACTTTATATGGACTTAAACAAGCTCCAAGGGCTTGGTATGAAAAGCTAAGTTCCTTCCTTTAGAAAATGATTTTTCTAGAGGAAAAGTAGACACCACTCTCTTTCGCAAAGACGTAAAATCACACTTTATTATAGCGCAAATATATGTGGACAAAATTATATTTTGTGCTACTAATGACGCATTATGCAAGGGTTTTTCTAAGATTATGACAACAGAATTCGAGATGAGTATGATGAGAGAACTAAAATTCTTCCTAAGATTGCAAGTAAAGCAGACTGTAAATGGCATTTTCATACATCAGACAAAGTACGTCAATGAACTTCTCAAGAAATACAAGATGGATGATGCCAAGGAAATAAGTACACCTATGCATCCATCATTAGTACTTAGCTTGGACGACACATCTAAAAAGGTAGACCAAACTACATACCAAGGTATGATTGGGTCTCTATTATATCTCACAGCGTCCAGACTTGACATTATGTTCAGTGTATGCTTATGTGCTTGTTTTCAATCTGATCCTACAAAATCTCATCTAACAATAGTAAAAAGAAACTTTAGATACTTAAAAAGAACCACTAACCTTGGTTTGTGTTTTAAGTCAAACAAAGAATACAGGTTAGTTGGATACTGTGATGCTGACTATGCTGGAGACAGAATAGAACGCAAAAGCACCAGTGGAGGATGTCACCTCATTGGTGGAAATCTAGTCTCCTAGACGAGCAAAAGATAAGGGACGATTGCCCTATCCATAGCGGAAGCAAAGTATATCTCTTGTTGCTCAAAAATTTTATGGATCAAGCATCAATTAGAAGACTACAGTATCTACGAAAGTAACATTCCTATCTTTTGTGATAATATTGCTGCTATAAATCTGTCTAAAAATCCTAATTTGCATTCTCAGGCAAAGCACATTGAAATAAAACATCATTTTATAAGAGATTACGTTCAAAAGGGAGTTGTCAATATTCAGTTTATTAACACTGAAAATCAATTACCCGATATATTTACAAAACCCCTGCTTGAAGATAAACTCATCCATATCCGAGATCGTCTTGGTATGAAATTTATAAATGAATAATTTTATTCAATATGCCTTGATCGTCCAAGAACATGAGCATCCAATGTTTTATAGCGTCCTATGGTTACATAGCATCCAATATTTTATCCGTCCTCTTGCACAACTTTTTGCATTCCATAACAACTTACATTTATGTGTGCATAAATATCTTCATCCATACTTAATTACGTTTTCACTGATAATGATTTGAAATAAATGTTTTATTCTTATCTAAGTCACTCATGCGCCGTATAACCAACCTCGAAAAATGTAAGCGCCTGACCAACATTTATTGCACATCATCTTTCTCTTCGAAATTTAAAGAATTGCCAAAAGCAAAACCCTTCAGTTTCTTCATATACACTTAAACACCAAACCAAACACTCACCTCCATCTCAAATCTATCTGAACACACTCTCTTTCTCTCTCTCAAAACCTCTCAAACCCTAAAACCCTTTAAGCTCTCAAATATGGCAACCGAAAAGGCTGGTGCTGATGTAAAGGCTGTGGCTCGTGTGGAGAGCCTAGACAAGGCCGTTGTTCTTATTGAAAGCCGTTTCAACATTCAAGCCCTGGATGACATGGGTGTGAAAGTGAAGGACAACTTGATCAGATGTGGAATTTTCAACTACTTCTACATGAATGAGATTATCTACCTAAAGCTCATCAAATAGTTCTAGAACTCTGCTGAATTCTCCAAGACGAACATCGTCAGGACCGTTCTAGGAGTCAAGGTCACACTGGACCTTGGCACTGTCGCCTAAGCCATTGGCTGTGAGCAAGCTGGGTCCTGCATCAAGAATGGCTGCGAAGACAACTTTGGTGGACATGACACAGTTAACACTACACTGATGGGTCCAGCAGGCGAAGGCCCAATCAAGTACAGCAAGCTGATAAAAGAGGGAAAGATTTTCCAGTAGTTTTTGAGCAAGGAAATACTTCACAAGGCTGGATCAAATGACAGTGTTACCTTCCTGCACAAGTTTGCACTGTTCCACATGATCACAAGCCAACAGTTCAACCTATCGCACCTCATCCTGAGTAACATCTTCAAGACCATGAGAGGACACGGAGAGCGCGACCAGATCACATACACCATTCTTCTAAACAAGATTTTCTGGCAACAGAATGTGTATCATACCTTATTTGCTTTGTTTGTTGGAGAGTAGAACCATATTACGATTCTCAGTGATGGCCACTGATTTACACAACTATCGTTTAGACGCAACAATGTTGCACAAATGAAGGCTGGTTTCATGCTGAAGCCTTTGGAGACCATGTCCAAACCAGTGGACGTTAAACAAGAAGTTGTTGGGATGGCGCATTAATAGACAGTAGAGCCAATCGTCTAGCATGCTGAGTCGATGGACAACGAAGCACTGCTTGTCAATCCTATTACTACCAAACCGTCTACCAAGAGGAAATCTTCCAAGACGCAAGCAGCCAGAGTTACAAGGTCTAAAACCCAACGACCTTCAGCTCCGCCTACTCCTCTTGCAACTACTCCCATTGCTGCCTCTGCTCCGGCACCAGTTCCTGCCAAGAGACGTTTAATCGTCGCTTCTGATGACAAGGACAACGAGCCTATTGGCGAGCTCGTTAAGAAACAGAAAATTGCCATGATTGCTGTTCCTGCTCAACCACAACCTCTAGCCGTCCAACCATCTGCCCCATCCAAACGACCAGGAGATGCACTACCAGGGGAAGTATAGTCTAAGAAAAGTAAGCTTTCTACTTTTGATGTTGATGAACTTGCTAGTGAATTTGTTGAATCAATGTATGTTGCATCTTCCCAGATACTCACCCAAACACAACCTGAAACACAAGCCACACCTGAACCGGGCATGCTGCTGCCTGGTGATGAAGGTTACACCTGCACCATCCCCACTCTCAGCATCTCTAAGTCACATCTCTCCATCAAACCTCCCAAATCACCTTCCTCCTCAACCATCATTCCTATCCCTACATCTTCCACCCCCTTAAAAACCTTGGAGAAAATAAAACAAAAATGCCCCCTACTTTTTGTTGAGGGAAACCAATAAAACCTTATGGACGACAATGCGATTATTTTACATCCAGAGCTTCCTGAGCCAGACTTCGATTGTGATTGCTCTCCAATTAATATGGACAAATACATGGAAGACTATGTTCATCAACCGTTTGAGGCTTATTTGGCACTTCCTCCTAGAGCTATAGAACACTTGCCGCTCAAGCAGTTTATCAGACGGAGGTATCCCAGACTTGTATGAGCTTGGCGCTTTAATGCCCATCCTCCTAGAGTACTTCAACACAAAGTATCTCCCGTAGAAGACACCGACCAAGCTCTGCAACAAAGAAGACCACCGGATAAGCTAACCGTCCATCTAAGGCCTTCAGATTTGAAGTTTAGGCCTATAGATCTAGTAGAAGATGGATTCTTTCCATTTGCCTTTGAGCATATGTTTTGTAACACTCTCAAAGGTTCAGCGACTTTGAAGCATCAACTTTTCATCCCCCCATCACAACGCATTTGACTTTCCACATCCATCCGCATCCGACTAGATTGAGTCTACCCAAGGCTGCCAATCATAGATGTCAACCACAAAAAGAAGAAGATTCTGACCAAGGCGCCGTCCTTGCCCTCTACCGTCCAAAGCTGAAATTCAACAGCATCGAACCCATTCCCTTGAATGGTTCATAGCTCAGCGTCTTTATACAAACATGGACGAGGACGATGCTGAACGCTTCTGGCACCAACACATGTTCATATGCGAACAAGAAGCGTCCAGTAGTGGAGTCTCCCTAGACGACAAGGCCGACATCCCAACTGCAACGAACTGTGAATTTACGCAGCGTCCAGCTCGTATCTTTCACCTTTCGGAAACTTCAACTACCTTTGTCCGTCCACCGAACGAACATCCACTCCTCGATACAAAAACTTCTATTCTGTACACTATGATTGCTGCTCTCACCCACCCCAACACTTTCCAACCACCTTACCCATGGACCACTCCTCGCCCTTGCCAACTCAATGTACCAAACTTAAAACTTCTGGAAGCACCTCTTCCACCCACTAAAGTTCTTCCACCAACTCTTTTCCAACCACTGTCACCTACACCTCCACCGCTGCGTACTCCTGGCTCCCAAGCCTCCGCAAGCCTTCCCATCTTTACTTTTTCCCCTTCCCCTATCCCCCCTGTTAAACCTGCTATTCAATAGTACGTTGCAAATCAGCTTTAACCCATCTTTACTCTTCTTCACCAAATTCTCCAGAACCAACAAGCACTCCTAGATCCTTCCCAACCTTCCCCACTGCCGCCGCAGTGACCATGATGACACTTCCTTTCCTTTTTGTCTACTTTTTGCTAATGACAAAAAGGGGAGAATTAAAGCGTTCTGTTTTTGCTTTTTAAATTAAAGCTTTGTATGATCTTCCAGTACAATAAAATACATGCTTTGTTCTGATATATCTCAAAGTGTTGCTCTACTTCTGTTTGATCTTATAACTGTTAGATATAATATGCTTTGATTATTAGTATATTCTGATACTCAGTATGGATTTAAAACTAATATATTTTATGTCTCAAAGCATACAAAACATGGCATATCAGACTCAAGGGAGCTTAGTGAGTCTTTCGAAGATTCTTTTATGCGTCTCTTTATACTCTAGCAAAAACTTAAAAATTAATAAGGTTTGTCATCATCAAAAAGAGGGAGATTGTTGGAACCAAAGACATAGAAGCGTCTAAACCCTCAAAGTTTTGAAGATAACAAACTTATTAATGTTCAAGTTTCTACCTAAGGACTAACATTGTCACAGCAAACAAGCTACTCTTATGTGGACTGTCCAGTAGATGTGCTAAAGAAGACTGTCCAATAGACATGCTAAAGTAGACCGTCTAGTAGAAATATAGAAGGAGACCGTCTAGTAAACAAGCTGAAGATGACCGTCCAAAGCTAAATCTTGTCTTTTAGAACAATTCAAATATCAGATGCATTCAGACAAAAGCTTCCAATGACAAATCTTCAAACAGCTAAGTCTTATTTAAACATCCAATTTACTTATGTTCGTTTTCCTCGAAACTAATATATTGCCATTCTTGTGATCTAACGTTCAAATGGTTTTGAAGCATTAAATGTAATCAAATTCACTCTAGTGCAAAAGCGCAACAAAACAGATAAAGCAAGTTAACTTATCAAGCTGCCATACCGAATAAAGAATGTTCAGAAAAGCAGACCGCCAGCACAGCCCTGCGCTTTCCGTTTTAGTGCAAGTCTAAAAGCTGCCACGCCTGATCTTTCTAAAAGCATGGTTTGCATGCCCCTCCTTGTATAATAAAGTCAAGTCTTCCACAACAAATCTTTTACCTTGAAGATTATATATATGCACCAAGGAAGAAGCAAAAATAGACAACCGTGATACGTGCTAATCTGTGACAATCTTAGCAAGACATCAAAAACTTTTTGTACATCAACTGGAAGCATCCATTGGACGATAGTGAAAAAGTCTTGTAAAAATATTCTGAGTGTTTGAGCTTAATCTTTCAAATCCTCACTACGTGAGTTGATACCTTTGTATAAACACTTGTTTGTGTTATGAAAGCCTGGAGAGGGTTACTAAAAAAGAATACTTAGGTTGAGCAATCTAGGGTGATTTCCTTGTAAAGCCTGAAGAGACCGTGAACAATACTTGTGTAACCTAAGGTTGGTTAGTGGATACCTTCTTGGTGAAGGGACTAGACGTAGCTCAAGTTAAGTGAACCAATATAAAAATTCTCGTGTTATCTTTCTTTCTATCCCTTAGCTTGAAAACGCTTTCAAATTTATTTATATTGTATTAAAAAGTTTTAAACTGCACAATTCAACCCCCCCCCCTTCTTATGCGCTTTTTCTATTTCAAAAGTCACCAGCAAAGTCTGTCACCCCATCCTATAAGGTCTACAAAAAGTCACCAGCAAAGTATGTCATAGCAAATCCTCGAAGTCCATAGTCTCAGTGTCCTCTAAGTCCACCATATCCTCGTCCTCGTTATCAGAAGAAACGTAGCCATTGGGCAGCTGCCCAAAGCCATCGAAGTTGTTAACACTACTCATCTCCGAAGAGGAAGAAATCCATCCATTGCCCTCGCCTGGGTAGTACGAAGGTTTGGATGAGGACTCATTTGTGTCGGGGTAAGACGAAATCACTGGTGGTGGCTTATAAAACTAGAAATAGAGCGTAAGGATTTCCATAATGCCGATGTCCAGACCATCGTCCATCTAAGGAAATGGAGTGTCAACCATGTCCACATTAGCTAACGATGGTGGAGGTGCTTGTACTCCTCTATTGAAGCTGTCAGGTGCGATAGTAGAAAGTGTCATATGTAGAGTGAGCTGTTGCATAGGAAGGAAGACATCTGGAATGGGGGACATGAATGTGAAAGTCACGCATCCCTGATAAGTGGAATAGTGGGTAGTTGGGTCATAACCCAGTGTCCTAAGGGACTGTATGCGATATGAATGTTCGCTATCCCGTGAAAGAGGTCCATCCATTCGTATCATGATCATATATGAAAAGAAACAGAAAAGAAAGGAGTGAGGTTTTATAAAAGCCTCATTCGTTTTCTTAATAGGTTACAAACACAAACATCAAACAATCAGTCATGAGAATCCTAAGGTCTGACCTATGTTATTATCACTCACTTCATTTGACGTATGGATCCATACCTATCTCTGATGATTCACATTAACCATCAAGAATTATTAGGAAGTAATTGGGAGTTTCTATAATCACTCTCAAGGTACAAACATCCATGTTGTAATCATCATCCTCGAGGAAAGGGCCACATGCCCATGAGGGATATACACTTCACCAATCGTGGTGATCTGAGCAGGCATCAGGGTTACCAAGTCGATTTACGTGAATTATCCTGGCTTAGGGTGCTAACCTAGCCATTGGGATGTTCACAACTTACCTTGACCTTCAAGACCTAAATAATGATCCCTGCCTTTCATCCTGTATTGTACTAAACTGTAACTTCCTAGACATAGGCACTCATGCTTTTCAGCATAGTCCTAACTCAATCGAGGGTTTCCTATGAATTGCTTTTGAAGTTTCAAGACATACTCTTTGAATAATCCAACAAAGTTTCAGAATCACTCTTTACAGAGATTGCATTGATCCATCATGTCTATAATAACTTAGAAACAATTCAAGATGATAAGTATAGCAAAGAATATGTCAACAATTAAAGATTTCATAGTAGTTTCTCACTTTAATTTCTTTGATTTATCCTTCTCCTTTTCTAATTTTTCAAATTAGACTATTTTAAAGGTAAGCTCTTAATCCATAAATATGACAAACATTTAGTAATTAAAGTTTGAGAGAAGTTCTTTTCTGATGTGGAAGATCAGGCTAAGCTGCAACAACATAGCATACTTAGAATTTCTCTTCAATTATTCCCTTTACTTAAACTTGGAGTTTTTATCTTAGAAAATCAAGATTTTTATTTTTCTAATTTTTTTTTTTAAAGTGTCGTTTAAGTGCATGCATTTTATTTTGTTGACAAAAACATTGACTTAGTATAATTTAGTTGAATAAAAATTGCTCTTTTTCCTATACTAATCATAAGTTGTCTAGAAATAATAGTTACATGAAAGATTCTTCATAAACCTTTTTACCAATCTTAGACTAGTAATAATTACATGCAAGACAATTAAAATTTATCCAAGAAAATTTATTTTCTAAAAACTTTTCCCAGTTAAACCGAAAGCCCATTTAATTCAAATAACCCAAAACTTTGTTTCTTTAATTAATTCATAAAAATTTTCCCTTTTAAAAGTTTTCTTCCAAGTTTCCTACTAATCCTAAGGTCCATTTTTACAAAGTTGGGCTAAATTGATTATTTGCCAAGATGCTTAAATTTATTCAAGAAATTTGTTTTTTCCTGAATTACTCTAAAAGGGCCGTGAGCCCATCCATTATAAACAAAAAAATATTTTCATTTTGTCACTTAAATTTTGGATAATTCGTCAAAATTAAAATTTCAACTTTTGTAGAAATTTCATCCAAGTTCCTTGCTAACATTCTAGGGACCAAAATTGCCCTTCTAGCCTAAGCCTTTATTTTTATTTCAAGTTAAGTTGGTATAAATAATTTGGTTATATTAACTGTATATAGAAAATTACTTTAGTCCCCTTTTTGCTTACTAATGGGCTGAATGCCCTTGTGAAGAAAAATACCCATGTTTACTTGGTTTTCTTTCTAAAGCCATTTGAATACAAAAACTAGAAGTATTTACTAAGTGATCTAAAAATTCATTTTAAAATTTATAATTATTCCTCAACCAACTTTATTTATTTTATTTGTTTAGTTATCATTTAGCCATAAAAAAAATTTTCCTAGCCTTATTTTGAACAAAGGGCCGAAAGCCCAATAGGGAAATTAGGTTCCAAAAATTTTAATTAAATTG
This sequence comes from Spatholobus suberectus, assembly GCA_004329165.1. NCBI lineage: Eukaryota > Viridiplantae > Streptophyta > Magnoliopsida > Fabales > Fabaceae > Spatholobus > Spatholobus suberectus. The sequence goes on from CM014735.1 coordinate 59,912,187, forward strand.
AACCAAGGCATAAATTGGATTTAAAATAAGTAGCTTATATAAAAGTAAGCTCAAATAATAATTAATCATAATATAATAATAAATTTTAAGGCATAATGAATCATCAACAATAATGAAATGTAAAGTGAGAGTTATAAGCAAAAAAATAAAGGCAACATAAAGAAATAAATGACAATAAACTTTAATGGCAATAAAATTAAATAATAGAGCTTAAGTAAATATAATTAGTAATGGAATAAAAAAAATGGGAACAATAACAACTTAAGGCAACATAAAGATAAATGGCAAGAATCAAATAAACAATAAAATAAAGGACAAAACTTAGATAAAGTACCTAAGGTACTGTTGGTGTTGTTCTTTAATCAAAATTGAAGATTCACTTTGGTAATTCATGTAATAAAAGCATGTATTAAAGGATGTCCTAGATTATCAAGGTTAATCTCTAATTCTAATTAGAAAACAATACCAACAATACTTAAGGTACTGTATCTAGTTTTGTCCTAAAGTAAATGGCAATAAATAAATGGACAAAAATAAAAATGACAATGAAATGAAGTAAAAAACTAAAATAGAACAAGGAAATAAATAGCAATGTTAAAATTAATAAGTAACAAGAGTAATAAATTAAATTGACAATAAAATAAATGGCATTAAAATAAAAAAGAAGCAAATTGGAACAAGAAGCTAAACAAATACATTCGTTGACACTAGGTGTAATTTAACTAACTTTGACACCTAGTGTCAACAGATTCTAACCCATATATATGTATTTAATCTTCGATTCTAATTAGAGAACAGCACCAACAATACTTAAGGTACTATATCTAAGTTTTGTCCTAAAGTAAATGGCAATAAATACATGGACAAAAATATAAATGACAATGGAATGAAGTAAGAAACTAAAATAGAACAATGAAATAAATAGAAATATTAAAATTAATAAATAACAAGAGTAATAAATTAAATGGACAATAAAATAAATGGCATTAAAATAAAAAGAAGCAAATTGGAACAAGAAACTAATAAATACATTCGTTGACACTAAGTGTAATTTGACTAACTTTGACACCTAGTATCAACAGATTCTAACCTATATATATATATAGGACCTTTGACACCAAATGTAAGTCTAAAGACTTAACCAAATTTAAACCGTTAATATAGACTAATCTTATGTTTTATAACATCTCAATATATATGGTAACTTTAACATATTTTATGACAATCAATTAGTTAAATTTAATCAATCAATTAAATCATTTGATTTGATTTAATTGATCCTTTTATTAATTTATTTTGCTTTAATTATTTATCAAAATTATGAACATATTAATTTTTACAATTTTTTTTGTAGTAAATTGTAAAAAATATATAATTATTTTCCTTTTGACATGTTTTATTATAATCAATTAATTAATTAAATTGTTTGAGTTAATTGATTGTTTGATTGATGAAATTTTTACAGCAATTATTTACATAAATTATTAACACATTAATAATTTATTATTATTATTATTATTATTATTATTATTATTACTGTTATTATTAATAATTTTTACATCATTAATTCAAATCTGTATTAAGCATAACACATAAATAATAATTTAATATTAAGGTAATTTAATAATCTGTAAATCCCACTAGAATTGTAATTTTTTTATAAATTATTAACAAATTACATAAACGATGTTATTCGTAAATTAATATTGTTTATCTAATCTATTAATAATTTGTAGTGGGATCTGAATTATTACAGATTGTAAAATTTTAATAAGGTATTTATAATAGGTTAATATTACAACATGCAAACAAAATTATTAAGAGATTATATAAGGATATTATTATTACGTAAAAATAATAATCATAAATTATTATTGGGAATAAAAAATAATAATAATTTGTAAATAACAAATTAATTTAATATGGTGTAAAAAATGAATAATAATAATAATAAATTATTAATCAGTTAATAATTTATATAAATAATTGTTGTAAAAAATTCTCTAATCAAACTATCATTTAATTAATTAATTTAATTTTAAAAAATTAATTAATTGATGATAATAAAACATGTCAAAATTAAATTAATTATATATATTTTACTATTTATTGCAAAAAAAATTGTAAAAAATTACTATGTTAATAATTTTCAGTAAATAATTAAAGCAAAAGGTTAAATCAATCAAAGAATCGATTAAATCAAATCAAATGATTTAATTGATTGATAAATTTAACTAATCGATTGGTACAAAATATGTTAAAGTTACTATATATATTAAAATATTATAAACCATAAGATTAATCTGTATTAACAGTTTATATTTGGTGTCAACGAATCTTATATACACACACACAAACACAGAGTAGTAATAGTAGGATTAGTCATAATAATATGAGTTTAAGGGATAACCCAATACACAAACCCATTAAGAAAACAAGTTAGAAGCTTAAACTCCACTCCTCCTTTACCTCTAAGTGTGGCTTGTTGGTGGTGTTAGGAAGAGGAGAGGAGGTATAAAGGTTTAAGACTTAAACTAACGGTAGATTAAGGTGTGGCTAAGTGAAGAAAAAAAAAATTTGAGAGGGAGATGAAGAAGAGGGGTCTCGGTAGCTGAACAAGAGAAGTGGGGAGGACAAATTTTTGAAGTGAAAATAAAGTATAGTGTAGTTGTTGAGGGAGGTACTTATGGGTCAAAATAGGTGAATTTTAGAATTAAATTTTGTACTCAAAATCATTAAAATAATATTTTCAAGTGTCCTTTCCCCATGTGGCTAAAAGGCTGGCGTCCAACTAAAGCTAGGGGGTAGAAAAATTTTTAATTTTTATTTTAAATAATTATTAGATAGTAAAAATAATTAAATATTGATTTATTGGAATAAAATTAGATTGGGTTTTTGGGTTAACTTTGGGAAAATCAAACCACACCACATCCTTACATATGTTTTTGTGAGTCTTTACAAAAATTTTCAGAAATTTCCCATTTATATATTATTTATAATAATTTTTTCACTAAAAAGGTCATTTTATTAAGCTAATAAATCTAATTTTTGTTAAATAAATATAATTTTCAAGGTTTTCACTATTTTTTACTCAAAATAAAATTTTTATAATTAAAATATATTCAATAAAAAATTTTCAAAATATTTTAGGATCAAAAAGTCTCTAGTTAACTCTCGTAATCAACTAAGAGTATTTAGTTATTTTACAAAAACTGTATCAATAAATTTTTTAAAAAAATTCAAAATTATTATTAATTATTCTAAGTATATTGATGACTTAAAAGATATATTTTGACACTTTTAACTATTTTTATCCATTTTCTCAAGTATTTGGCCTTATAGGGACAACATGATTATTTTACCCTTTTTCGGACTTTGGTCTGAAAAATTATTAAAAATATAAACTAACTAGTACTCACTAATATGAACATAATTGTAGGGATTAGATTCCTGAGATTCTCATCTGGTTCTCTAAAGATAAATTTAGAAAAACAGATCAGGAAGCAAAAGTGGGAGTGTTATAACTTATACCAACAATTTATAATTGTTGCCTAAGTGAAAAATGTTGTAGTGATCTTCACCTAGTAGACTATCACTTGCTTCTTAATTAACAGAGCAGATCATCTTCTTTCCCCTTATTACAATCATCATCTTCTTCACGTCATCCATTTTTTATATAACTAGTCATAGGTCATTACCAACATTCTCAACATTACCAATTTGACTCTAATAGTTTTGGACCTAATTATCATGATCTCCAGGCATGGACATTGCAACAGCTTCAACATTTTCAGACTCGTTGGTGATTTCTGATGGCTCTAATTGACTCTTCTTTTTCATTTCTTTGCTTTTGCCCCAAAGCACTACGTATAAACCAAACACGATCAACACTGCTCCAAGCACACTATATAAACAAAATCAAATCAAACAATAAATATGGAAGGTTGAGAAAAAAAAACACCACGGATTAATTGGAAATGGATAGGTGAACTACTTAAGATTAAGAGTATACCTTCCTAGATATAATTTCTCATCCAACATCAAATACGCAGCGACAACCACAAGCAAAAGTTGTAGAGGATTGAAAACAGACACAAATAGAGGGTCTCTCATTTTTATGCTCCAAGCAATAGCCATAACCATTACTCCGGAGACCACAATCCCCTGCATTAACACTTATTCATAAAATAACTTCCTTATAGCTTTTATATAATTGAGCTTTTACTATCTTGTTTTATTTTTCCCCTTAATTTATAATTTACGCACATGGATCTTAAAAACTCTAGGTGAAAAATGTTAAACCATTTTCTAAATAGGGTATAGCAGTATCACACACACGCGCGCACATATATGTGTGTGTGCCTGATAAATCACTCTAATTATAGTGATTTATTACACAAACACACACATATATTTCTAAAATTCTAATTATAGTGATTTGTTAGCAATGACTTAATTTTGTACTAAAAAATATATTTTTTATTTTAATTTCTATAAAAAAATATTATTCATTTTTAATTTTTATATCAAACAAAAATAATGTGGTTTTAATTCCTTGCCAAGAACTGAAAACATATAATTTTTATAACTCTAAAAACTAAAAATAAATAAAATTTAAATAGAAATTAATTTCAGAAACACAATATATTTTACCAAAAGGATATTTAAATCGTAAAAGAAATTAGTAAATAGGAGCATACCGAATAAACCACAGTTAGAAGCCTAATATTGTTATTAAGCTTCCATTGGTTCCAATCCCTATCAACACAAAGAGCAAAAACAATGGCCTGTATTGCTCCCATTGTGGACGTCAAAGCTGTGCTTGAGTGATAACTTGGACATTCTTTATTCAGTTTAGCCTGTGTTAACATGCAAAGCAATGGACGATAATAGGCAACACATTATCTCAAACGACATATTCTCATAAAAATATTAATGCAAAAAATGACAAGAATCTAAATAAGACGATGAACAAGTGTGCTTTGTTTGGTTATAAGAAACAAACTAACCTGAATGTTGAACCACGTAGAGAAACAACAACAACTTGCTATGGCACAAGAAACACCCAATAAATTACTACGAGAGTCAGAATGTTGTGGTGCTATATGCACATTTTGGTTCTGATGTTGATCCATAAGGTTGATTTTGGAAGACACAATTTTAATTTCTATCCCCTTGAAAAAGATCAGCAGCATAGCTCCACTAGTTCCTATTATTGTTCCTATCACCTTGGCCATTCCTTCTGCCACTCTCAAATTTAATTTTTCAAATCTATAGAAAATCAAAAGTAAATTAAGTGAAAGTAGTATACAATTAAGTGTGGTTAATCATAACTTTATTGAAGTAATTAGAAAATATGTGGATAAGTACGTGGGTCACCATTTAGGTATTCTGAGATCATGACACTAACATTTTTATTGTCTATTTTTTTAACCATTATGATGAAATTGTAGTAAAGTACACAACGTGACAAGTTTGAGACCATTTTGCACATTTTAGGTTTAATTGCACTTTTTGCTCCTAAAGTTTTACAATCTCATGAATATTGTTCCCCAAAATTTTTTTCATGAATTTTTCTCCCAGTTTACAAAATATTGCAATTTTTATCCTAACATAGAAAAATCATCACAATTAAGACATTTTGTGGCAGATTTTTCCTTTAAATTGTCACAATTAAGACAATTTTTATGGTGATTTTTCCTTTAATTATGACAATTTTTCTATTTGGGGGGCAAAATTTGAGATATTTTGTAAATTAGAGACAAAATATGCAAAAAAAAATTTGGAAGGCAAAATTTGCAAAATTATAAAACTTTGGAGCAAAAAATACAATTAAGCCCACATTTTAAAAGTAATAGGATCAAAACATTCATTGGTTAACATACAAGGGGTTTAGAGTTGTCCCATTTTTATATGAGATTACACTCATATAGCTTTCAACACATGTTTCTATAGGTAAAAAGAGTTTAGATCTCTTATGTATGTAATATTAAAAAAGATTATGAGAATCAATAGATGTTTGGTGGGAGAAAGGCCAAATCAACAACCATATGTTAACCTATAAATGAAGCATGATAAGGGAAGATCAAAATATTGGCAAGATGAAAATAAGATCTACAACCAAATGGTAACATTTCTTTCAATAATTTTCTTGATAAGTGGACAATAATGGACATGTGGAAGGAGTACATAAAACACTGAATTAGGAATCCAAATTTATATTCCAAAGAGAAAGTATGATAAAGGTAAGAACTTTGATTTTATGCGGCTTCTATAAGCAAAGTATTGGAAAAAGTTGGAATTTAAGCTCAATTGAATTAGAATCAATTCTTATAAATTAAGAGAAAACATAACTGGATTGAAGGGATTTACAAAAGAATGAAGATAGAACAATAAGATCTAGAAGTTATGTGTATGCAATGAAAGAAAGTTTGAGACAAAAGGAAATGAGGAAGACTAGAATGAAAAAAAAAATTAAGATGGAAGGAATGGAATCATATTCAAAAGTGAAGGAATTGATAAAATATGAGGACTAATGAATTGGGCTAGAATTTAACACAAAAGAGGAGGATTATTGTTGGCTAAAACATTGCTTTGTAGGGAATGTTCATGATCCATGAACGATTAAAATCTTTAGGAAAATTTTACTTAAAAATATTTTTTCATTAAAGTTATCCAAATAGGAGGGAAAATGTTGTTAAGAGGCAAAAATGCAAAAAAGCAAAAAAAAAAAAAAACTATGGAATGAATGTATTCGACTATGAGTTGGTTAAGTAGACAAATTGTGGATGTAATATAAGGCCTTGGTCATAAATGGAGGTGGATAAGGTGACATATGCACGGCTCCAAATTCAAGGTGTTCCTTTGTGTGAATGGTCTAAGGAAAATTTAAATTGATTGCAATGTTTTGTGGTACCTTCATTTCATTGGAAAATAATACTATGAATAAAACAAAGACATAAAAAAAGTTTGTTGAGTATTAGACTCCCTTCCAATATAGAGAAAGGCCTAAATCACAGGTCCATTTTAGGTCTCATTTGTCATTGTGGAGAGGGATTAAATTAGGGCAATCTAGAGAGCTTACTCTTTTGGAAAAAAATTGCAACCAAAAAGAGAAAATCAACTTCGATACTCACTTGGTAGATACCATAAAATTGCGATTATAATCCATTCACCATTAGATCAAGCTAAAATTTGTATAGGAAGTCAAGGATGTCCATTTTTTCAAAGTGAATGGTTGGATTGATGATTCATGACTTGTAATATAAGTCATTCTATTAAAAAAAAAAGCTCTTTTCAAGATTGATTTTTATCTTCTTTTATCAATTGTTTTGGTACTTGGATGTTTTGGATTGTTATTAGCATGATTTGTGTACTTTTTTAAAAGTAATTTGTACCTTATTTTTAACATAGTGCAGTTGCTGTATTGATATTAAGGACCATGATTTTTATTTCTCGCATTAACAGAGTATTTCATGTTCAAATATTGGTGGTTCTTATTGAATTTGTGCTTTCTATTTGTGTCAAATATTTTTTTAATTGCTCCTCACAAATTCTTGCAAATAGGGATTGTGTTTTTGTTGTCTTGTTATAATCCCCATCATAATGGCATCATAGCTCTTTGATTTAGGTGTTTTTTGGTTTGCTTGAATAATGGAGACAAATACAAAAAGGATGATTAGTTTGAATGACACTACTTATCACTTATAGAAGAGGAAAATGAAAGATTTAATATTTGTAAAATGTATACATCTTCCTGTATTTGCTACTTAATTTTGATTTTAAGTCTAATGAGGAATGAGATTTTGAGCATCAACAAATTTGTGGTTTTATTCAACAATTTATAAAGATAGTGTTTATAATCACATTGCTAAGACACGTGCTAGAATATTGTGGGAGAAGATCAAGTCCTTCTATGCATCTAAATCAAGGAATAATAAGTGATACCTGCTAAATTCTATGATAAATTTGAAATATAGGGAAAGGATTCCAAGTTCAAATCACCCGAATAAATTTTAAGGGCTCATAAACCAAATGTCAAGAATGGGAATCAAGTTCAAAGATGAAGTCTTGGGATTATGGCTATTGAGTACTAGGGTCGGTCCAACATATTCTTAGGCCTAAAGTAAACTTTGAGGTGAGTCCTTTTTAAAATTAATAAAAGTAATAAAAAATTAAAGACATTACAAAAAATAAAAATGGTTTTTCTTCTAGTAAGGTTTGAACCTCATTCATTAAGCAAAAATCTCACCTTAATTACCACTACACTAAACTAGCTAATAGTAAAAGTTGTATCAATATTAATACTAAATAACATTTTACTAAGGACCTAAAGCAAGGGCTTAAGCTGCCTAATGGTTGGGCCATTAAGTACTATACCTTAGCCTTGGGAGACATTTCATATGTCATTTACAAATTCAACCCTAATGGTGTTATTTCTTTGCAATTGGTAAAGAGTTGTACTCTTAATAGAGAAAAGAGAAAAAAAAATGTGATTCTTCATCTCAGCCCAAGGTATTTGTCATTAAAAATAGGGAGAAGTTAGAAAAAAGAATCGAGGAGTGGTAAAGAGAAGAACAAGAGTAAGTCCTACTCTAAATACAAAAATATAAAGTATCATCATTGTCACAAAATGCAATATATTCAAAAGCACTATTCTTGTGGAAGAACGAAAACATAGGGAAGAAAGGTAAACAAGGTGTGACTACTATTGCCAATAGTGATCTTCTTGTTTTTTATTATTATGATATTGTTAATCTTGTATCAAATGAGAGCGTGCGGGAAATTGACAATGGTGCTACATTGCATATTACACCAAGGAAGGAGTTCTTCACATCTTATTAAGTGATTTAGAGTGTTAAAGATGGGTAATGATGGTTTGTCCAAGGTGGTTGGTATTTCTAATGTTTGTGGACAAACATAGATATCAAATTATTGCTCAAAGAAGTTAAACATGCTCCAAGTGTCCACTTTAATTTGATCTCTTTTCATATACTTGATGATGGTAACTATGATAACTATTTTGGCCTTAGAAAGTGGAAGCTCACTATAGGTAACTTGATTAAGGTGAGAGGGAAGAAAATGTCTAAATTGTATTAGACAAAAGCATTAGTTGCTATAGTGTGAATGTTATGGATATGGAAGCTTTAAACTTGTGGCATCAAAGGCTTAGTTATACTAGTAAGAAAGAGTTGAATTGCTTAGCTAAAAATGATATGCTTCTTGGATTGAAGAATGTAGAATTAGATAAGTGTTCTCATTGAATGGCTGGTAAGCAAACTAGAGTATCCTTCAAGAAGCATCCTTCTTCATGGAAGTCAAAGTTGCTTAAATTAGTGCATTTTGATATTTGTGGCTTGTTGAAGGTGAAGTCATTTGACACTGCATTTAATTTTGTTCGCATATTAATGATTGTTTTAGGAAGTTTTAGGCCTATGATTCAAAGACAAAAGACCAAGTGCTTGAAAAATTCAAACAATTTCAAGCTTTGGTTGAGTTATAATCAAGTAAGAAGTTGGAATGAATTTATATTAACATTTGCAGTAAATATTGTGGACTCTTTGAAAATCTATTGCAAGCAATACGATATTGTACATGAAAAAACTCTTCATAAAACTCCTCAACTAAATGGTTTAGCAAAATTATAAACATAACTTTGATATCTATTACAAGCAATAGGGTATCATACATGAAAAAACACTTCATAAAACTTCTCGACTGAATGGTTTAGTAGAGATGATAAATATAGCCTTGATTTATAGACTTAGGTGTATGCTTTCTAAAACAAAGTTGCCTAAGCATTTCTAGTATGAGGAATTATATATAAAAGTGCATGTTATTAATCTTAGTTATGTAGTTTCTTTGAATAATGAGATGTTAGACAAAATTTGGTTTGGAAAAGATGTTAGCTATAACCACTTGCGATTCTTTGATTGCAAGGCATTCATGCATGTTCCAAAGGATGAAATATCTATGTTTGATGTGAAAATAAAGTAGTGCATAATTGCTTGTGGTTAAGAAGAAATTGGTTACAAGTTTTATGATCCTATAGGGGAGAAGCTTGTTAAAAGAAAAAATGTGGAGTTCATGGAAGACCAAAACATTGATGACATTGACAAGGTGGAAATGACTAAAGCCGCAAAAGACAATGGTTTTGACTGATGTTAATCCAATGCAACTATCTGCTCACAATTAGATACAACTAAAGGTAATGGTAAGAATGTTGTGCAACATGATAATGTTGATGATTAAGAGCTTGGAGATGGGTTGGATGTTCCAATAGATGATATGTTGAAGAGGACCTTAAGCTACCATAAGGTGCAGCTCAAGATGATACACCTCCCAAACCACCTCAATTGCAACTCAAGAGTTTTAATAGGTATGACAATAATCTACAATGTATTCTTTTGATGAATGAGACCTTGATTAATTAAGGAGAGCCTAAGCATTATAAGGAGGCCATAAAGAGCGAAGAAAAGCAAAAATGGTTAAATGCAATGCAAGATGAAATTAACTCTTTGCATGATAATCATATATTTGATTTAGTGAAGTTGTATAAAGGAAGAAAGCCTTAGAAAATATATGGATTAATTTACTAGGTGAAGCAAAAGAGTTATTATATGCTTTTTAAATATAAAACTAGATTGGTGGTGAGCTTTAGGTAGAGAAAGTGTGTTGACCTTAATGAAATTTTCTCACTAGTGGTGAAGATATCATCCATTAGAATTGTCCTAAGTTTAATTGTTACGCTTACATAGAGGTAGAGCAGATGAATGTGAAAACCACTTTTCGCCATGGTGATTTTGAAGAAGAAATTTAAATGAAACAACCTAATGATTTCTAGGTTAAAGGCAAGGAAAATTATGTGTGTAGTTTGAGGCTTTATGGTTTGAAGCAATTTTTGAGATACTAGTGCAAGAAGTTTGAGTCTCTTATGTGTGAGAAGTACTAAAAGAAAACTACTTTTGATCATTATGTTTTATGAAAAAATTCTCGAATGATGGGTTTATTGTCTTGTTATTGTATATTCTGCTTGTCTACTTCATTTACACATAATTGTAACTAATTCTTGTAACGTGTCTATATTTTAATGTGCCATGTGTTATATGCTTGTAGTATGTGCCTCTTAATTGCATATTTTTGTTGATAGTAGACATTCTAATAATAGGAACAACCTATGGTATTGACACTATGTACTATGTTTGACTTCCCCATCTTATTGAATCTTTTCTTTGCCACTCAATATTTATCTTAGCCAAATATGACTGAAGTTTTCTATTTTCTTCTTATTATTGTCATTACACATTAGCGTGTCTCAAAATTATTAAATTTTCCAAATAAATATTAATACTTTCTGGTTCTTTTCTTGTAGGCATACACTTTCACTTTGAACATAATTGAGTTTGCAGGTGGTTCTGTACAATAGGTATAAATAAACTAGCCATCCTTTTTAGCTTAAATTATATGAGATAGAACTATCCACTATCCTTGTGAATAATATGATGTATTCCCCGCAGTTTATTTGTAGGTAGGTGTAAGGAAAGAAGAGCTGAAAGTGGAGGTTAAGGACTCAAAGTACCTCATAATCAGAACTGAAGCGATAGATAGATCCATAGAACTTGTGAGGAGGTTTAAGAGGAAGTTTAGGCTGCCAAGGAGGGTTGATCTTGAAGGCATCTCTGCTGGGTATGAAGATGGAGTTTTAAATGTGTTGGCACCTAAAAATTTAAAAGCAACCTCGATTGTTTGGAGAAAGTAATCATTAAAAGAATAGGCTGAACTTGGTGCAAGAAAGCCTTAGCCGAATAAGGCAGTCAAATGGAAGTAATTCGGCTAGCCTGGATACTGGAATCCATTCGACTACGTATGCCTAAGTTGGTGCATTCAGAATTTGGCTAAAATTATTGAAAGAGGCTTCAAAGTGGACGATAAGCTGAAGGCTATTAAGAGTCATAAGATTCTCCATAATTTTTGGAGATAAGAGATCGTGCACAATTTGAAAATAGTCAAACCACACTCCTTAAAAATAGGAGGTGATTAGTAGTAGATCACAACAGCTGAATGTAGCGATTAATGGTAGATTTCTAGAGGATCCAAGTAATGGATCATGATCCCTAAAAAACAAGAATAGTTCGAGTCACTTTCAGACAAGTGGACCCACTATATTCAACCGAATGAAGCCTTAGTCAGTCGATCCAATGGCTAGGATGTGCCAAATGCACAAGAAATAAGTTAAATGACTTTTCTAGCCTCAGTTTAGGTAGTTATTGTAACACCCTTACCTTGATTTTATAATTATTTTTTTAATATTTAATGATTTATTTTTGAAAAATTGGGAAAGAATCTCAAAATTCTTTTCATCGCCATTGTGTAGAATTTCAAAAACTATCTAATTGTGATTTTTAATAATTTCTCTGAGCCATAACCTAGAAAAATAAGAAAATAACAAGTACGTCCTGATTACTCAACTTAAAAGGTTGACATAAGAAAAAAGTTCAATTAACAATAAAATGTCATTCTAAGCCTGAAATCATGCCATACATATTAAAATATATTTTTGAAAACTTTCTGAGAACTTTTTGAAATTCCTTTGTAAAATGACAAAAGGCCCCTAGTCGTTTACTAAGTCAAACCAGTATTGGTTTGACATATAAAAATAGTGAAAATGATGATCTTGGTTCATTTTAAGGTAAAATATTTAATTTTAGAATTTTCATAAGAATTTTGGCATTTATTGAATTAAAGTGGATTTAATGTGAAATTTTAACTCAAAAATACTAATTAAATAAATAAATATCAGAAAAAATTAATAAAAATTAATTTTTATTTCTAAAAATTAATTTTAAATATAAAATAATATGTGTATCAAGTTTCACACAATAATTCATTAATTTGATATTAAAACTAATTTACTAAAGTTTAAGCGATAATGGCCAAATTAAACAATAAAATTAAAATTGAACGTAGAGACTTGAGAAACCTCTACAAGGTAATGTAGAGAAACTTCTACACTTACAAGGACTAATTTGAACCCACATAATTAACACACGGTCTAAATTAATGACATCACCTTGGATGATGTCTTTTGTGTGACATCATCCAAGGGACACCTAAGCCTTCCATTCCTCTATAAATAGATCAATTTGGAATAGATTTTATCACTTCACTTCCTCCATAGTGCTGGCCGAACTTGCTCCTAATAACCCCCTCACCATCACAAAAATTTTCTCTCCATTACCACACCAAAGCTTCCTTATCAACCATAACCTAGACTTCCATTGTTGGAGCTTGGAGACAATCATCCTTTTTCATCCTTTTCTCCTCATCTTCACCTATTTGAGAGGTAATGGGGGGAGTGGGGTGTGTTCTAATTTGAATTTGTTTTCATATGGTAGTGGGAAGTGTTTTTCCCCTAAACCCATTGTTGTTGAATCCTATTCTTTGTTCCTTTCATTGTTGTTGTTGTTGTTAAAGCTTGATGATGGATGTGTTAATAATTTGATTTCCTTTTTTTATTATTTTGTGGCTACTCTAAAATTAGATTGAAAATGGATTATGCTTGATTTTATGTTTTGTGGCTATGGTAAAATAAAATCAAAAGTTGACTATGCTTGATTTTGAAGTAAAAAAAATATATTGTTCTTGGAATGAATAATGCTCACGATTTTTTTGAAGATAGAAAGGAGAATATGTTGTTTTAAATTTTTCTCTCATTGGAACAAGTTTATGTCAAGAAAAATTTTTGAAAATATTTGGCTTTCACTTCAAACAACTCATGGCATTAGAAGAGTAAAAGAGGGAATGGAAAATTTTGCCTAATGGAATCAATTAACATTGGTTAATATATCAAGTGTTAAAGATGATAATGTTTCTCTTAGAAACTAGAGGCTCACGATTTTTTTAATTGGAAGGTATTCTTGATGAAGTTTTTATATAAATTGTTAATTGTATGTTGATAAGAAATCTGTATCACAATAGGATTAAGAATCATCCTATAAGAAGATTAGAGTTTTATGCAAATTGGTCCCTTGCCAACAAAACCTCATGGCCCCTCCATTTTAAAGGGAATAAATTGAATTGTTCTACTTAGATTAACATTGGTTGAGCCATGAATATTTTGCCTAAATCAATTAGCTAAAGAAACATGATGTAGAGATTAAATTTGGGATGCTAAGCTCATGGTTTTAAGGGATATTGAAGGCAACAAAATGAATTTTTTAATGCTTAGTAAAATTGAATCAAGAAAATCATGATGAATTGGGAAGAGCATTCGGCTCTTGAGGGGTTTAGGAACAGTTTGATTTAACCTTAGTAACAAATACTAGATTTAATTCATGAGTTGTTAAATGAGTAAGAAATTTTTTCTATTTTGAAATGGTTAGGCCATTCGGCCTTTTAGCTTAGTGGGCTTACATGAGAATTTAAAAAAAAAAAAATTAAGATGAGCTTTAGTAAATTAAAAATTAGATCATGTGTTTAATAAACTAAAATTCAAAAAATTCTTTTAGCTAAACTCTATATTAGTATAACCTTTGTAAAATGGAAGTTAAGGCAACCATAGATCCAAGATTTCAATTAACAAAGGGGTAAAATTGTAAATAAAGACAACTGGAGTTTTTAGAATAAAGTACCTAAAACTTTAGCTAAACTAAGAATAGAATTTCCCTTAACTTAAGAAACTTTGATTTCTTAAATTATCAATCACCAAACATTGAAAGTTTCATTAAATAAGTTTTAGATTTAATTTGGGCACTTAAGATAGTAATTAAAATTTTCAATTTCTTAGAAAATTATTATCATTATTAATTGATTTTAATTGTGTAGATATTTTGTACAAGTGTTTAGACTCAAATTTATTATGCTATGAGATAAATTGAAACTAAGTATCTGTAATGAGAAGTAGACATATCAAAGAGAGAGTGGACTGGTGCTTAGATGAGTAGAGACTACGAAAATTCTCTACCCAAAGTGATAAGTAAGGAAATGTTAATTAGTTGAGTAATGTGATGCAAAGGACATGCAATGGCATGACACCCTGCATGAGAAGCCACAATTTGATATGCTGAGGAATGAAAGGCACGGACCCACTAGCGGTGAAGGTCCTAATGGCAATGTAGCGTCCTTAAGCTGAGATATTCATGTAACCAAGCTTGATAACCTCGATAACTACTCCGCATTCCAGGATTGGTTAGAAAGTATACCTCTATATGGACAATGGATGTCCTGAGCTGTTGCTCTAATCCTTAATGATGATGAGGACTGTACTATGAGATGAGGTTAAGAGAGGTATATGTACTCTCAATCATTACACGATTCTATTAAGAACTATTACTCACAAATGGGAAGTATGGATCCATACAAAGTCAAAGGTAGCCTAATGTAACTTAGAAAAAATCCGAGGTTCCTTTTTTGGTTATTGTCAATTGTGTTTTATCTATATTTTATGGTAGGATTTCTTGCCACTCTTGTGAAAGTGATTTTTTAGAACAAAATCACCTCACTCCTCTGTTTTCTCTTTCATGCATGATTGATCGTGGTTAATGAAGATGGCGATGCCAGTTCTCTTTAACCTACACATAGAGTATCACGATGAGGGAACATGGGTATATCATAAGGATACTGACTATTTCACCTACATCGACCTCATGACTATTACCTTTTTATCTCTCATCCTAAGGGTACCTATGCCCCGGTGACCTTTGTTATACCGATTTATGTGGTGACGACTCTACTGCCAAACTTTTATTACGCACCCCCTACTCCGCCATCACCGCCAGAGGATCCAATAGTTCGCTTTGCCATACCCTTCGTGAATGCATACCCACCTCTTCCTGAGTTACTAGTAGCAGCAAAGACACCAACTGCAGATGGACAGATACCAGTAGAGGATGATGGTTCACGTTTAGAGGTGGTCCTAGTTGAGCCCCCATAGACTCCCCTACGGTTGATTACTAGGTGAGGATGGCTAATGGGTGGCACACTTCTCCATCATCCTTCTCTTATAGAGTAGGGTCACCTCACAAGGTACCCAATGGGCACACTCATCACGCAACAGCAGACACCTTAGAGGACACACTTACTAATAAAGATCAGTAGGCCCTATCTAACAACCTTTTCTTTTTATATATGGGATAGCGTAGATTGACACTACTCTGAGTATGACTCTTTTGTTGTACATATTGGGGTAGGTAGTGTCTATTTTGGATGTACATTTCTACTTTCCCTGTATCCTAGTTATTCTTTTTTGTATTTCAGTCGACTTATATGAACAATCACAACATATAAGCACGATACAAGGGTTACATTACATTTATTATTCTTAGTTAAATTATGACCAAGTATACAAATCTAAGTTGACCGATCAGCCAAAATATTCCTTAATCATGGTATAATCAACATAGATACCCTACCAAGGGTTAATAAAGTGGCACATGCTAAAACCATTTGGGGAATGCTGGCTACCAATAATGGGAACTAATGCTTTAGTCAGGATTTTTGTATGGGGTAATCACACACCACAACACAGGGTTGCAAGGTGCCAGTCTCTTGTCGAATTGCATCATCCATAGTCCTCAAGCTTTCACATTCGGCGAGCACCTGTTATTCCCTTGATACTGCCACCTTTAGTATCAAATGCTCACAACAATGCATGCGTGCATGGCAATCAATTCATCATAAATAGACAATGATGGCATTTCATATGAACAACTACTTATCATTCACAACCTGATAAGTTTTAATCATTGGTTTAAAACATTTCAACACGCCATCATGTCACAAATATTCTCCATGTCATGCCTTTCGCAAAACAATTCATGAAACTCTTAAAATCCAACATTTAATAAAGTTTTATTAAGTCTTACATAAAATTATAAATTCTATTTTTTTAAAATATTAAAATATTAATTTAGATAAAAGATTTAAATTTTAAAGCTATCATTTTAAAACTTTGATCATAGGTTTCCATAAAAACTTAGTTTCATAAGTTATAACACTATTCTCTATAATTAAATCATTAAAATACCTTTAAAATTAAAAAAAAAAGATGTATTTTCTTGAAAATCATATTTAACTTTTATTTAAAAGATCCATAATTAAATTTTAAGTGTAAAAACATAACATTTTATAAATCTAGTAAAAAAGTTATAAACTTTTGTCAAAAACAGATTCTAGTGATAGCTAGTTTTGAGCCTCGGTTTTGAAATTCATTTTGAATAGATAAACGATTTTTGCTAGACATGATCCTTAGCTTTTGAAAGAAAATTTTGTTTATTTTCTAAATCATCTAGGATCACCTCAAGAAAAAAATTACAATTAAAGATACAGAAATAACAAAACTATAAGGTTAGAACACCCTGTTGGAAGACTAGTGAGTCTGTTTTGCTATTTCCACATCCAACCAAAATTTTCTAGAGTCCAAACCATTTATTTTATGAAAGTACACTTAAAAAATTTTCAAAAATGACTAAGATCATTAAAAACAAAGGTCTACACGATTTACTATGATTTTCAAAATTTCACAGTTTTTAAAAACACTTCTAGTCAAAAAATAGGTACAACCATCAAATTCTAAAAATAATTAAAAATAACAAAATATATTAAATATAGGCAACCCATATATTATCAAAAATTTTATTAAATCTAGTTTTTGTTCATTTTAATAGTTTTAAAAACACACAACAAATCTTTCAAAATCGTGTTTTAGTACAAATTGCCAGTTTAGCATTTTCAGAAAACAAGCACAACTTTCAAAAGGCATAACTTTTTCATTTATTAACATTTTCATGTGTTTCTTGAGTCCATTTTAGAGAAAATTTTGCCTAGTTTACAAAAAAACAAACAAGCACTCAAAAATATAAGCCACAGCTTAAGTTACAGCAAAACTAGTGAGCGGTGTCTAGACAGAAAACGAAAACAACATCATGAACATTTAGCATACCTTCACAAAAACGGTTTCTTTCATTAAGTTAGCAACTTTTTAAAATACTAACAACATTTATAAGGCATCAAACACATAAAAAATAGAATCATTGCAACCAGAACACATAGAAAATGGTTAGCTTTCCTTACTCTTAAGCAAGGTCCTTCAAAGGGTTTGGAAAAGGGTAGGGCAAAGATAAGTATCTCCTTCAACTTTGGCAAGATCAAACTTCATCCATCACCATGAATGGTCAATATATGAGATGAACACAAGAAAAGAGCAAGGTTTAGAACCAAAGAAGTAAAGAGAATGGTCTAAACAACTTGAGTCTTGATAAACATGGAAATGATAAATCTATATTTTATGTAGATTTATAGAGCAAGTTCACGTGATTTTTGCATTAGCTCATAGGAAATTTGTGAGAAAATAGATCATTAATGAAGGATTTCTTGTGATGTGCATTTCTAAGCTTTCTACTTTAAATCGCATGAATTGCCTTGATTTTGTTTGATTTTGTGAAAGGTAGTTAGGTGAGCAAAAAAAAGATATACAATCCATAGGTACAGAGGAGTATTATGCTAGTCAAAGAGGTCTTAAAGGAAGCAAGAACTAAAGGGAGGATTGAAAAAGAAGCCTACAAGCATAAGAACGGCCAAAAAGGAGGCTAAAAGAGAATAACAGAGTGCACAAAGTCACACACGCTTAGCGAGATTGGTAGGCAGCCTAGTGGGAATCACTTTAGTAGCACTCGCCTGGCAGGGTAGCCCGCCCAGTGCCAACACGAAGCGGATTTCTTCCAAAAAAATCATCCAGCGGGTTTCCAAACCCACCAGGCGAGTCCAAGGTCTAAATTCTAATTTTATTTTAATTTTCAATAGGCCTGGGTTGTGCGAGATGGACCAGGTTATGCCTCCTTTTCTGAAATTTTGGAGATACATTACAAATAGAAGGGAGTTCAATTCCATTCTCATTCTACTCTTTCTCGTGGATTTTGACTGAGGAAGGACTCCCCCAGAACTTCAGAGGATTCTCCTTGCATTCCAGTGGATAGAGACTAAAGTCCATCTTTTTTGTTAAGGTTTACCTTTAGTTTCTAATGATATATATTATAATGGGTTGCTTTTTTGTTGTTATGGAGAACTAATCCTAGGCTAAGATTGTAGTGTAGCAATGCTTGAGATAATTGGAACCTCATTTTGATTGTTAATTTTATTTCCCTTTTTCTTTCAATTGAATTGCCTTAGTGTTCTTCATTATATTGTTTGGAATTGATCACTCCTTGTATGTCTTTAATCAGTTAATTAATCGACGACTATATTGTAATTAATTGGTAGACCTCTAAGGTAATTGGGTTTAGGACGTTGCATGATCAAACTGCAAACTAAGCTCTCAATCAAATTCGTTCACCCTCTTTGTTCCTAATCCTTTCCTGGATTAAACCACTGCATGACCAACTAGTGGTTTAATACAGGAAAGAGTTTCTACAACCCATGACCAAAGGTTGTGAAAGAACTCGGTATCCTATGTTCTTAACTCGTTAAAATCCAATTTAATTTTAATTATTTTTTTTTGCAACCCCTTGAATTTTAATTCTTTGAACTCAACCCATAAAACTTGAATAACCTAGACAACGTACATAGAAATTTCTTTGAAAGGTACTCCATATCAGTCCTTTGGGTACGATATCTAGACTCAAGTTCATTCTTACTACTGCGATAGGGTACACTTGCCCTTAAGCGTGTTCTAGACGCATCAGCAAGAATGAAGTAAAAGAGGATGAAAAGGATGAAGAACATACTTAGACCAACACTTGAACACTTGAAGCTTCTAACATACATTCTTAAAACTTAGTGAAATTTTTAAAGCAAGAAAGGAGAACTCTCTAAGCCTCAGGGCTAGGGAGTTTAAAGGGGAGGGGTTGGCTTTTTGTGATACACTTAAGAGCACTTAATGAAGGGTAAAAATGCAACAGGCAAAATAGGTAACAATTTATTGTAAAATGGAAAACAAATTCAACTTCTTTGGCAAGCTAGAGTTGGACAACCACAACCCCAAAACCATGGGTGGTTTTACGGTTTTGAGTACACTTAAAGTACCAATTGTAAGAGTGATGTGATTAGTTGTAGGAAATTAGTGAATGGAAATCTAATTAGGTTGTAACTAATTAGTTTGCTTAGGGAAAACAAATGGTTAGTCTAGTTAGGATGGGCTTCGACAAGTAGCTCTAAGCTTAAGTAGTAGAAATTTTAATTTCTCACACTGATAGAGAAAATGTAGTCAAATACCGAAATTGATTGGATTGGGTTAGGGTTTTCTAACACTTGAATTAATTAAAATAATTTAATTGACATTAGAATCTAAATGAGTTTATGACCCATTAGAATTTCTCTAGATAGGGTTGAATTGTCTTTGTACAAGCCAAGCAGTCAAATCACTTTATCTTGCAGGATTCTAGATAGACTTTTTAACAGATAGATTTATAAGGAATAGAACTAACTTGGCAGTAAGGAAAACTATCAACTTGTATAGAAACTAATCATAATTAATTGTAAATTAATTACAATTAAATTTCTTAACTCTATACTACTCATCAAATTCTTGTAGATATTTCTTTGCTCATTAATAACAGCATAGATCAAATTCCCGTAGAATTTTTCTATAGAAATTTACACAGAAATCAAGCACAAGTTTTAATTAATAATTTTCATAGGAAATTTTTTAATTATTCAATCACTTATTCACATATTAACAAGAAACAGGTATTACATAACCAATTCTAAATCGGTAGGAATCAAACCAGTTTTAAACTGGTTTTTAAAGTTGAACGGATTTGAAATCAGTTTTTTTTTAAATCAATTTTTTAACCAGGTTAAAACTAGTTTTTTTTTTTTTGTAAAATTAATTTTTATACATTAAGACTATTATTTTGGTCTTAAAACTTGCTATTTTCCAAAACTGTTAACAAAAACAAAACATTGTTATGAAAATTACTTTCCAGAATAGTAATTAGATTACATTCTACAAAATAATTTTCAGAATTATCAAAATAACTAAATTGTAGCTTGCCTCATCGCGCACAGTATTAACATGGAAATATTTTACGTGTACGATGGAATTGAATATAGGATTGCAAATGAACAAGATTAAGGTAAAATTCTAATACATTTGATAGATACAAGAGGGAGAGGGGAGAAAATAGGTGGAAAGGGTTTTAAGAACAATGAAGATAGAATGCAGAGAATAGAATTTATATCTTTTTATATAAAAGGATGTTTTTTATAATAAAAAATACAAAAAAAAAAAGAGTATGTTTAATAATCGGAGGAAGTGTAAATAGAAGTTGCCTTAAATCATTAGTGGAAGTTGATAATGGGTTGTAGAGGTAGGCTAGTGGATTCAGGTTGAAGAAGTAAATGGCAATAGGAGGTGTGCTTCCAAAGGTCATCCCGGAAAAGCAGTTCAATAATGCGAGGAATTAAATATCAGTCTCAGGCTAGGAACCAAATGATAGAAATTTAAGTGACAAGTGTGGAGTCTAAAAAACAGGATAGTATGGGGTAAAAAGGATTCTTGGCATTGGGCTTATCGCAAATCAGACATCTATTCAGTTGGGAATGCTGATAAATTGCTGAACCAGAGGCAAAGTTCTCAAAAGTGAGCCTTGTATTAGAAGATTTGGAATTAAAAAAGTGCCAAATTAAGAGGGTTCCTGTTTTCTTACGGAAGCTAATGAATATATAGGAGTCCTACAAAAGATAATCTTGGAGAAAGGGGAATTCTCCAACGTTGTTCTGAAATGATGTGTGTTGTTTGTGGAAAAGGCATAGAACACTTGTTCATAAAATGCGAGGCAGCAAACTGAATATGGTTCGAATTCTTTAGTTGATGGGAGATACCGGATATAAGTACATGCGAAGCTGGGATGGTGGTGTCTTATCCAATCTTTTGGCCAATTGCTCTTATAGGTGTTTGGTAGGAAAGAAAAAAAAATAAGTAAGAAATAGAGTAGATGAAAAAAAATAAATAGATAAACATAAATAAGTGAGAAATAGAATAGAAATCGAAGTGTTTGATTTAAGAGAAATAGGTGAAAAATAAAAAAATAAATAAAAAATAAATTTTAATTGAAGTGAGGGCCAATAGCCGACTATTATATGTTGTGATTTTGAATAATTAAGTGTTACACTTTATAATGGTTTTAAACTGCCACAAAATATTAAAAATGCTAAAAAAAATGACACTTTTTGGCATCTCTCCTTCCACATTTTTTTGCATCTCAGCAGAGAAATAAAAAGTAGTGCATCTCACCACCTTTTTATTTTTCCATTCCCCATTTTTGCTGCACCAAACAAGCACACTTTTACATTTCTTATCCATTTCGTTTCTCATCCATTCATTTCTGCAATATTAACCGAACTGCGTTTGCTCGTGGAAAGTTTAATTGAAAAGGTTAAATGGGCATCTTACAACTCGCTTTATTCAAAGTGATTTAGGAATTCAATGTTCCCAATGTGATTCGTTGCTTGACCCTTTTGATGAGCTATAATTTTAATATTTGGCATATTCTGGGTAGAAGTATTGCTTGTGCTCTGAGTATATAATAATTTTACTTTCAGTCCTTGTTTTCCACATGCCTTTAGTTCCTCTCCATATCTGGAGAGGTCAATTTCCTATATATTTAGTGGGGTACTCTATCGAAAAGTTAAAACAAAAAAAAGAAATCGTACATACCCAACATTTAAAAGCAATCGTACATACCGAACATTTAAAAGACTTCACCCAATTTCACCAATTAAATGACGTCACTGTAACTGGGTTAACAATTTTTCAATGTAAAAAATATTTGACAACATAAACATCATGTTGAAAGAATTCGAAAATACCAAACAAAAAAATTGATGTTGAAATTAAGATAAAAAAAACACGAGAATGACTTAGCTGTCTATTGAGAGAGGATCTAAGTTATGGAGAAAAGGCAAGGCTATAGATTTTGCTTAACACTGACAGTATGATGAGTTTAAAATTAATAAAAATATAGCTTAAATATGTTTTAAGTCGCTATAAATATGGTTCTATCTGGTTTTAATTTTTGCAAAATTTTTTTAGTTTTAGATTTCTAACATTTTTTTAGTGTTCTTTTTTTAGTCTTTACTATTAATTGTAATTAATTTAATGTTATAATAACTAACAAAATAAATAATATTAATTATGATAATTAAGATAATAAAAAATATTTTAAATTAAGATATTTAGATCATTTTTAAGTGTGTAATTCAATTTAACAACATATTTATTATTTTATATAAATAAGGTTATTACATATAATTTACTTTTATAATTTATTTTTAATGTTTAATATATTATAAATAGTGATTTTTATTGCTTTTAATATTGTTCTTACTTTTCAATTCACTACTTTACTTTTAATATTATACTTTTTAAAAAAATTATAATTTACTTAGACACTTATAATTTATTTTTAATATATTACTTTGGTCTTTGGAAACAAAATTACTGCTTGTGATATATTAAAAATTAATTATATTACAATCAGTCAAAATTAATGAATAAAATGTAAAAATAACATCAAAGTAATATATTAAAAACAAATTATAAGCGTCTAAGTAAATTATATATTTTTTAAAATTATAACGTTAAAAATAAATTAGTAAATTAAAAAGTAAGAATAATATTAAAAGCAATAAAAATTACTGTTCATAATATTTTAAAAATTAAAAATAAATTAAAAAATATATTATATATAATTACTTTATTTATATATATAAAATAATAAATACATTACGTAATTGAATTACGCACCTAAAAATAATCTAATTATCTTAATTTAAAATATTCTTTGTTACCTTAATTATCTTAATTAATATTTTTTATTTTGTTAGTCATGACAACACTAAATTAACCATAATTAATGGTAAGGACTAAAAAAAAGACTAAGAAAATATCAAGGATCTAAAATAAAAAAAAATTTGCAAGAATTAAAAGTAGATAGAATCATATTTGCAAGAACTTAAAATATATTTAAGCTTAAAAATATTCTATAATTCTGTTAACAGATTTAGGATGGAAGTTAGTGAACATAATCAAATGGGCCATAAAGTGAAAATTTTAGGCAAAAATTGAGTTTAGTAAACACATCTTAAAATTTAAGAAGGTAGAGTGTTATTTAATTACTTAATTAGTCAACTAAAAACCAGTATTTAAAATTTTTAATTCTTAAAAATTTTAATGTGGTTAAGGATATGCAATTAGTTCATCTTAGTTTCATTTTGTCGGACGTATTGATAAGCTTGAAAATAAAATTATCTTTCGGGGGAACTAAAATATATAGCAATTTTGAATTCAATAATTTTTTTATAATTGATGAAGGCATTAAAAAGAGAGAGAGAGGGAGAGATAAATTATAGTGTGGGTGGGATTATAGTACCCGAACGATATGGCCATAATGAAGGTAATGATTGGAGTAAGGTTGGTCACGGCTAGCACAGACGTTGTGGATGTCAAAGCCAATGCCTCGAGGTAAAGATTTAGATATAAACTTCCCCTGAAACATTATAATTGTAACCAGATCAATATTGTCAATTAATCTCCTTATACCATTGACAATTAATAATAGAGGTTTCTGAAAATATCCAAATACTTATGAAATGGCCAAAAAGGTTGAGAATTCATGTAGCATACCCAAACAATCCACAAAGAAATCCCATAATAAGTACCCTCCAAGTAATCTTTGGTCTCTTCTTCCTGTATGGCATGGGGGGAAAAAAATAAAGGAAAGCCACTTAATAGGTAAGTCTCATGTTCAAAAGATGCTAAATTATATTTTCACTCCTCTTAAACATTTAATGGGGGAATTTTTTTTATATACTCGAAATACTATTATGAAAAAATATTTACAATGTAGTAAGAAAAAGCGATGTCAGATTGTTCGATCAAAAACTGCTGTACCAATAATTTTATTGCATTTCCAGCCAATAAATTTATTATATATATCATATAAAAGATATTTTGCCAACTCAACTTATATCGATCATGTGACAATATTATAAACATTTAATTTTTCACTTAAATTGTTATCTTTAATCAAATCACACTCTTTTTTTTTTACTATTGAACATATAATTAATAATAAATGCTGATAACTAATACATGTCAATAAAATAATTGATCATTATGATTAAAAATTAAATAATTAATTAGATATAATTTTAACAATTTTATACAATCAATTAATTAACTATATAATTTAGCTTTCACATAATTAATTAAATATTAAGTAATTAATTTTATTACAATCAGTTAATTAAATATACAATAAAAAACTTTTGAGTAATCAATCAATTAAGGTGATCTTTAAATATATTAATTCATGCGATGCAAACAGATATCTATAAATATATGTAAAATATAAACAAAAGTATAACTTTAAAAAAATATTATTTTGTTATAAATAAAAAAATAAGTTAAATATAAAAATATATACATTTAAATTTTTTATTTTTTAAAATATTTAAAAAATTATTTTAATTAATAAGATATTGTTTTGCAAATATATCATTATATTTAGTGTTGATTAAATTTTTTTGAATATTCATTAAAATAATTAAGGAAGTTAAATTTTCTTCAATCTAACCAGTTAAAAAGAGAAAAAACATCATTATGATTTGATATAAAAGTTTAGAAGTCATTTATTACAAAAGTGAGAAAGAGTTGTGGTTATATAGGAGAATAAATATAATTATTCTATTTTATGAATAAAAACTTTTTATTCTCTATTCCCCAACTTATGGACAATAAATTTTAGGTTTTTACTGCTTTGCTATTAAAAAGTTATTCAAACAAAAGCGGAAGGTCCTGTCCTTCCTCCTCCTTGCCACCACATTCTAATGTCAACAATAGAATAATATTTCTCATATTATTCATATCGAATATATAAAGTAACTTATATCAGCATAAATAGATAAGATTAAAATATAGGTGCATAAAAATTATAATAAACCAAGATGAATTGTATAATGTATTTAAAATATGAGTATAAATATCCATACCTGACACTGTGCATTTCAGACCGGACAATTATTGCATTCATGGCTGTAACTCTTGATTGCAAAAGTAGATGAGTATGTAATTTGCACATTTCAAACAGTAAATATCCGCAGGTCGAAAATAAAAGATTCTCACTAGTCTCATGAAAATTAATGTGAGGAAATACTTGAAAACAATGATTGATAATCTTTTTTTACACAAAAAATAACTTTTGAAATATTATATCTCTATGTAATTGAAAGATATTTTTGATATATTAAAAAATTATTATATCAAATATATATACTAATTCAGCATTCCCATATACAAAAATTAATTCACATAAATAAAAAAAAAATTATTTAACAAACCAAAGTTCGTAAGTAAGAAGACCATCACATGTTTATGATCTTGATAATCAATCTTCACGTGATACGTAATTAAATTTTATTAATTATTTTACGTGACACATGGAAATTAATTGGGACTATGAACACCTAGTAGTCCCGAACCATACAATAATTTTTCGCAAATTACAGATGTATATATTAGTAAAAGAAGCTGCTACACAATCACCCACCTATCAAAAATAAGAGCCAGGGGTATACTGAAAGCTGATGCAAGAAGGAGACGATAGGCAATAGCTACCCTCATGCTCATTCCATCTTTGATGGCCAGCTTGTAGATCACATTAACCGCAGCAAGTGCAGTCTGCGCAAACACCATTAGCATTTCGGGTTTCAACCCTTGCAACACATTCCGTATGTTCTTCATGTTATTGAATGTGCTACAAATTAATGAGGTTTGAGGCCGAAGGATTTATATAGGGAGAATATGAAGGTGTTGAAAGTAAGCCTCAGCGTTGCGGTTTTTCTAGAGGGAAAACGTGCAAATTCCACGGTCATCCCTTCAACTTTGTCCTAATGACAGATTCGTAAGCATCTCTATAGTATCGGTACAACATTTGGTGTATAGGTACATTATTATTTATAGTGATTGAATATAATATTTTTTATTGCACAAATGAAATTCATTGTTTGCAAACTACTCACTACTCTATTTTTTTTTTCCAATTCTTTCCAATTAAGTCTGAACCAACCCAGCTATCCAAGTAAGGGTGGCAAAATGGGTTGCACCCGTTGGGCCAGCCCATTTAGCCCGTCGTTTTTGGCAGGTTGGGTTAGATACTCTAACCCGTTAGCCTGTATAACCCACCCTGTTTTGGCCTATATAAAAATGAGGCTGAAGGCAAGGCGAGCCGGGCTAGCTTGTCGTGCTGAGAACAAAAAGAGTTGTTAATTTATTTATTTTTTATCTTTAGCTTCAGCCTTTAGAGTGAAGACTTCAATTCAAAGGCCCATTAGTCATTACTCCATTAGGTTTTCTCGTTCTCCGCTAGTTGGTGCTGTCCAACTCCAAATCCAAAATAGAAAACCCCAAACCCATTGTTGTGACCAATTCTCGACTGCGACGTTGCCTTCGCCGCTTTGCGCCTTCCTAGCTCCGCGCCACCACCACTCTGCCTCCCCCGCTCTATGCCTCTGCCTACTCTACTACAAACCAAAAATAGAAACCCTCAAACCCACTGCAGTACTACTACACATGTTTTAGTAGTTCTTATCTTCTTGATGCTACTGTTACGTCGCGCTCAATAATCTTTGTTTGGGTTTGGGTGTGGCTGGTTCTGGGTGTGGCTAGTTCTGCACTTCCTCCCTCTACTCTTTCTAATCTCTGTTTGGGTCTAGGTGTGGCTGGTTCTAGTCGTGGCTGGTTTTGCATTTCCTCCCTCTGTTCTCACTAATCTCTGGGTCTAGGTGTGGCCAAAGACACTTCATTGGTAACTTTTATACTTTTATTGGATTTTTACAATTTTATTGAATATTTGAGTTTGTTTGATGATGATTCTTGTTGCCTAGTGCTTGCTAGACTATTACTCTATTAGATAAAAATTTGTTGCTTAAATTTATTGAAAATTGAACTAATTAGGTTTTTATTGCCGTGATTGAATTTTCATTTGATGGTTTGAATTGTTCATTGTGTGAATGCTTGTAAATGTTTTTTGATATATTTTTTTATATTTTCTTTTGGATTTGGAATAGATTTGGTTGTTTTAAGTATTGTGAAATGGAAATGAACGAAGCTACTAATCCTATAGGAGTTGATATTGATGTTGAAAATTTAGGGATAGAGTTAATAGAATTTGAAAGTGTTGAACCTAGTAACACTAGGAAAAAAGCTAAAACAACAACATCAGATTGTTGGAATTTTTTACTAAAGTGGGAATGGGTGAAGATGGAATTGAAAGGGCAAAATGTAATGGTTGTGGACAACCATATAAAGTTGGGGGTAAAATATATGGGATATCGCATTTACTTTGTTATATAAAATCACGTAAGCAAATCAAATTTGAAGATGTTGGTCAAATGATTTTAGATATGCAAGGCAAATTGAAATCTTGAAAGATAGATTAAATGGTGTCACGTGAGATGTGTGCTGCTACAATCATTGAGCATGATTTTCCTTTTAAATTTGTTGAGTTGAAGAAGATAAGGAGTTGGATAAAGTACCTGAATCTAGATGTTGTTCCTATCTCTAGAAATGTTGCTAAGGTCGATGTCTTGAATATGTACTTGAGAGAGAAGGAAATACTTAAACAAGAGATGCCTAGCATTCCTACAAGGATTTCTTTAACTTATGATTTGTGGACAACTTTTACTATTGAGGGTTATATATCTTTGACAACTCATTTTGTTGACAATGATTAGAAGTTATGCAGTAGAATTCTCAACTTTTGTCACGTGCCTTCCTTCACACTGGATTAGAGTTATCTAAGAAGATACTTGAATTTTTGAGTGATTGGGGAATAGAAAAGAAGATATTTTTCCTCTCACTTTCGATAATTCATCTGCAAATGATGTCAAGAAAATTTGAAAAATCAGCTTTCTTTGCAAAATTGGTTGTTATGTGATGGAAAAAAAAAATTATGTGCGTTGTTTTGCTCATATTTTGAATTTAATTGTTCAAGAGGGGTTGAAAGCACCTAGTAAAGCCTTAGAAAAGATTAGAGATAGCATCAAATATGTGAGGCAGAAAGTAGAATGAAAAAATTTAAAGAATGCATTGAAAAAGTTGGTGGTGTGGATACTTCAGTTGGCTTGTGTGTAGATGTTCCTACAAGACAGAACTCTACTTATTTGATGCTTGAATGTGCTCTCAAATATCAGCGTGTGTTTTCAAATCTTCATTTTTTTGATGAAAACTATAAATGGTGTCCTTCAATAGAAAAGTAGCAGAGAGTAGAAAAAATGTGTTCATTCTTGTTACCTTTCTATAAGTCCACCACCTTGATCTCTAACACATCCTATCCTACTTCTAACTTGTATTTTATGCAAGTTTGGAAGATTCAGTGTGTCTTACTTGAAAGTTTGAAAGATGAGGATGAAGTTATAATGAACATGGGTGAAAGGATGATTATGGAGTTTGTGAAATATTGGGATGAGTATAGTATTGTGCTTGCATTAGGAGCAGTTCTTGACCCACAAGTAAAGCTTGAGACATTGAATTATTGTTACACAAAAGTTTATGCTTCTACTTGTGAAAGAAAATTGCAATTGGTAAAGAGAAAGTTGTATATGTTGTTTGATAAGTATGGCAACAACAGCACTACTCAAATCCCACTTCCACTTCTAATATGCCTAAAGAAAATGTGTTCAAGTCTTCATCTTACTCCTTATCCTACTTGTGGAATGTAAGTTTATATACTTTAATTATTTTCTTTAGTGTATTTCTTATTTTCAACTTTATCTTAATTTGTTTTTCATTTGTTTCATTTGTGTAATGTGATAGGAATTTGATGTGCACAAGACACAACTCTCTAAATTTGGGAAGTCTCAACTTGATATTTATTTAGATGAGCCAACATTAGAATTTAGACATTATGGAGATATGGACGTATTACGATGGTGGAAGGATAATGATGGTCGGTTTTCGGATCTATCAATAATGGCTTGTGACTTGCTAAGCATTCCTATCACAACTGTTGCATTTAAATCTGATTTTAGCATTTGGACATATGTTCTTAATAAGTATAGAAATCGACTCTTGTCTAAAAAAGTGGAAGCTTTGATATGTGCTCGTAATTGGATGCATGGTTTTGTTTGTGATGGCAATGTATTTGTAAACCACAGGACCATCACAACAAGGGGGGTTGAATTGTGTTGTTAAAAAAAAATTCAAAACCTTTTTCAAAAAGATGTTTCATTTGAAGGATAAATGATAAACATTCTTACAAGAGATTTGTGAAAACGAATGGAAGATGTAAAAGAAAGAAATACAGAAATTTATATTAGTTCGTCTTACCTTAGAGTCTACATCCAGTTCTTAGTATACTACCAAGTCCTATTATAACTTAAACAAAGTTATAAGTATTCTTTTATTCAAGCCTCTTTAGGCTTCCACCAATTTCACAGAGAAATGGTTAAGGGTAAAATGTCACACTAGACTAGCGTCTTATTAGATGGATATACAATGCAGCTTAGGAATTTGTTTCAAGAAGAATTTGTTCAAGATTACAAATTGAGAGAAAGGAGAATTTGCCAAGAGTTCCGTCAATTTGACAGTGATCTTCTCTTCTATTTATAGAGTTCTCCCAAAGTACTCATTGTGTGTGCTTTTGGAGACATCCTTCGTCTGGTGTTGTAAAAAGAAGAAAATAGTCATTGGAGCATTAAATGTCGTATTTAATGCTTTTTACCAATTGGTCACACTGATAAGATAAAACAGTCTACTTATCTAACATTTCTCGTACTCAATCTTGTTGTAATGGACATATTTCATTTTCTGTACTGACAACTGTACAATAGTTCCTTCTTTTTAGCATAAAGCTATACCTTTTCAATGATAGGTACGTAGTCGTCTTCTTTTTCGAGGAGAAGGTACGCGAACTTTAAAACGAAAACGGTTCTCGTCTAACAAAGCTTCTGAATAAACAATTTGTTCAACACATATCGTTTGAAGGAGTTAGTCAACATAACATTTTTAATTTATAATATACGCGTGAACAGACAATAGTGAAAAATACAGTAACAGCATGTGATCAGATAATTAAGCATTAAATTATTTGTTATTATCAAAATGAAGCGAGGACCATAAATTTGTCCTTTGTCTTAACAATTTCCCCCTTTTTGATGATGACAAACATCTACATTTTAAAAAAGGTTTTAATTTACATGACCTAAGCTTTGATAGACAATGTTTACCAAGCAAGATCTTTTTAGTTATGAAAGATATACCAAAAGATGCTTTTCAAAAGGAACTTTTAGAGAGATGCAATAACATGCGATAAGCCATAGTAGACAAGAGTTCAGATTCATCAAAATGAAAATGAGATAATCGTAAATTTATAAAAAAAATTCATAAACTAATTGTAAACATTGTAATGAATGATTGTTCATGAATAAAGAAAAGATAAGTGATACTCCCTTTATTTTTCCTCGCCCTGTGTTTATGCTCCCCCTATTGTTCTCTTGTTCTCCTGTTGTTCTCCCCCTTTTGGCATCATCAGTCCGAAGAATCAGAGTCTGAAGAAGGTGTGGATGATGAACCTAGTTCCCCTTTGAAGTGCTTTGCTAATTTTGTGAGCAGGGCTTCCGTATGCTTTTGCTTTTTTCTTTCTCGAAGAAGTGCAGCCTCCAGACGTCAAATAGTTTGCTTCAGTTCGGTGACAAACGTCTGGAAGATTTTGAGTAGAGGTGGAGCCAACATCTTCCTCTTCAGCTAGTTCTTCTACAAAATAGAGATTGAAGACATAGGAGACAGGGGGTCCACAGAACCAAAAGTGGCCAACAGAGAGGAACACTTCAAAAGTGGTTCCATTAGTTGAAAAGAAATCATAGGTTCTTGGGGAGTTATAAGTGATCTGGTTGGCAGGGAGTGGATCAGAGGAAGATGAAGCAAGAAAAACTTGCACTCAATGACCTTTGAGGCGAATAACTGTGTGATGGCTCAGAATCTTTTTCTCCTCAATAGACAAACCGGAAAAGTGCATAAGAGCTCCTTAAGCCTCTATCGATCTGAGTTCCATAGAATCTCCTTCCCTTTAAGTGCAGCCAACTGTGAAGGGGAGAGAGCTCTTCTTTTGATCATTAAATGTCTCTTTGGGTCTCTTCTAAATTTCGACTCTTTGCTTTTACCCATAGACAGATTTTGACAGTTGTATTTCTTTTGATAGTATATTCTGAAGATGGTCCATGGCTTAAGTAAAATCTTCATTCAACCAGCCATTAGCCTTAGAGTTCCCGTCTTAAGGTCTGAACACCTTTTCTCACAGATTGCTCTTTGGAGGATGATTTGTATTTTGCTCACAAAGAAAGTTATACATAACCTTGTCCAGTTCCCAGTCATCATCACCAATGCTCCATTTATCAAAAACACGGTTGTTTTTAGGGCAGATGGCAATTTGGCTTGTAGTTGTAACGTTCTACACATGATCAGGTACTTAAAGTAGTTGCATTTAAGGAAAAATGGTGAGATGTGGCAAAGAAGTCCCCGTTGTCTCCAAACTTTACACCTTGGAGGGAATTTTGTTCTAATGGAAGGTAGGTAGACGAATATTGGTGTGTCTAACTTCATGCTATATCCTTCTTCCCAGACATATGGCATTATGTGCGGCTTGTATGAGAGTGCAGGGGTTGCTTTTCCTTGTTCGACCATTTTCTCAACATATCCATAGAGTACCAAAAGTGGTCATTCTTCTTCAACTATCATTCTCTACATCTTTGGGTTGTTGACCTCGCCCAATTCATAATTGATAAAAGCCTGAAGGATTTCTGGGTCAAACGGCTTAGGAAGTTGATATTCCTTAGATCCTCTAACGCTTTGTGATTCTTGTTTTTCATACAAAGTTGTGTCTCGTCGGAGTTGTTCAGAAGGAGGTGTCTCTGATTTGTACATATCAAGCAAAACATCTTCCATTATTGGTTCCACCAAACCTCCAGACAATGAGTCTTTAGCTTATAGCAGAACGAATGTACCAGTCCTTTCAGACTGTACATTGTTGGGTCTTGCCATGACATCAATTATCAACAGCTGAAAGACTTAAGAGACAGTGATAGATTGAGGAACTTCCTATAGAAAGGGTCTTGGCAATCTTCCTCTTGAAGTAGCGATGATTTCTTCTTGATTAAATAATTCATCTTCATCATGCTCTTCATGGACTTCTTGCAGAAAGTGTTTAATAACATATTGAAGCACTACTTCCTCTATTTGCTTTTCCTCTTTTGCAGCCAATGTTTCTTCTTCTTTTTTTCCTTTTTCTTAGCCCGTTTAGATTGAGCTTTAGCTTTTTTAAGCTGCTTAGCCTCATCCGCTTTTGTCTTTAGCTGGCTAATTTTTTGCACGTTGTGTGACCTCTTAGTTTTTTTTGTTGGAGTAGATTCTTCAAAAGCAACAGGAGTCAACACTTGTTTTTCTGTTGTGGGTTCAGGGATGGCTATGTCTTTGGGTGCTAGTAGGTTTTTGATAAGGGTGGCATAATCTGGATCAAGTTGAGTAGAAGATTTAGATTTAAGATGAATGGTGAGGGGTTTTTATTTTTTGTGTGGTGAAGAGGATTGGTCTTGTGTTTGTGGTTTTGGTTCCTGTTGGGATGGTGTTTTAATGGGCAGTTTGTGTTTGAGGGGTTTGGTCTATTTGGATAGTGTATAAGGTTGTTGAGGTTTCATCTATTGGGGTTGTGGTTGAGTCTGTTGGGTAGGCTCAATGCGGACAGATGGATCAACAAGCGATCCTACTCTGCATGCAATACCTACTGAGTCATTAGTAGGTTCTTCCTTGATCACAACTAATTCTGGATGCTTAGCAATGTATCTAGGAAATAGATGAGCTATCCTTATCTTTTTGATGATGGATACATTGATCTCCAAGCTAGACTTTTTCTTCTCCCAACCAGACTCATTCACACCAGACATTCTTATAATCTCAGTGAAAAGCATGACATAAGGGATGGGGTACCTTTGTTTTTCTTTTGAGCTCTCTTTGGATTTGGCGAGGCAAGATCTCCAGTTCTCCATAACTAGTGCTGGGAGGTTCACTTTTTGACCGATGACCATCCTGTATAGCCAGAAGCGGTCACGTGAGGACACATTGTCCTTCGATCCTTTACAAGGAAATATGATGTGCAGCAGAAGATTGTGTAGGAGTCTACAATCCCTCTTCATGTTAGAGAAGTAGAGGAACTTCTTCAAAACACCCTTATTATTTGTTTGAGGTTTGGGTCTTCCATAGATAGTCAAGTCGACAGTTTCAGGGGTTATAACCCTTTCCCAATCTTTAGTAACAAGCCACCTTCTTCCTTGTAGCTAGACGTTGCAACAATTATGTCAAAGGAAATGATGATGGCTTGATTGTCAACGGTCCTAGTGATGGTTTCGTCGACTTCAAACGCAGAGGCCCAAAAGTATGCGCAGGGTGCATGATACTAGTGGGTCTTCTTCTGCACGAAAGATTTCCACCCTAGATTTCTGATGTAAAGTATCAGAAGGAAGCCTTCATCTCTAGCTTCTTCAAATTAATCCACTTTTCGGCACAAATTCGTTCTTGGGGAGCCTTTCCATGGGAACAAGCTGTCTTGGAGTGGTCATGAGTGCAAGTTCTGAAGCTCTGAGTGTTTGAGAGAAATGGTAGTATAGAGAATGCTAAGGGATAGGTGTTTCAAAAAGGTAAAGGAATAGGCGGTTATTTTGAATATTTGAAGGACTGACAGTAATGAAGAGACGTGCATTAATGTGACTTAATGAAGTAGAGAAAAGCGGTGCACGTTTTGGGGGTTATTCATAAGTAATAATATTAAATGAATCACACGAAGGAATTAGATAAGCAAAAACCTTTTCATATACTAGAACACACGTGTCAGTAAGACGAAATAAATGAATAATAAAATATAAGACGATAATACATAAGAAGATATACGAAAAAGTTCATAAGATGATGCATACACAATGTTTAAATCATGCAAGACTTTCATATGCAAGTTTTTTATTATGAAATTAAAACGTTCTCCAGGTAAAGCCTCGGTGAAGATATCAACCCATTGATGATTTGTATTAATGAACTTAATGTCAAAAACACCTTTTTGAACATAGTCACATATGAAATGATGTCTTATTTTTATATGTTTTGCCTTAGAATGCTGAATGAGGTTTTTAAACAGATTGATTAGACTAGTATTGTCACTAACACTAGAATGTTATACTCAAAACTAGAGTAATCTTCAAGTTGATATTTTACCTATAGAAGTTGTGAACAACAATTAGCAACTATCACATATTCTACTTCAGCAGTTGATAGAACAATTGAGTTTTGCTTTTTGCAAGTCCAGGATATAAGGCATGGTCCGATGAAGTGACATCCACCACTTGTACTTTTTCTTTCGATTTTGTCACCACCATAATCTGCATCACAGTATCCTATTAACCTGGAATCTTTGTTTTTCTCATAGAACAAACTTAGGTTAGAGATACCAACTAGATATTTGAAGATCCTTTTAACAACTTTCAAATGTGATTCTTTAGGATTAGACTAAAATCTAGCACATAAGCAGATACTATGCATTATATCTGGTCTACATGTAGTTAAATAGAGAAATGAGCCAATCATACCTCTGTAGATAATTTGGTCTACAGGTTTACCTGATTTGTCCTTTGTCATGACAACAGACAGATATATAGGTGTACTCATAGGCTTAGATTCATTCATATTATACTTTTTGAGTAGTTCTTTGGTATATTACTTTAAAAGACTTATATTGGTGAGTTAGGAAGTAAACCTATGTATATTTAGAATAGTCATCTATAATAACAAATCCATATTTTTTGCTGCCAAGATTAAGAGTCTTTGTAGGACCAAACAAATTCATATGTAATAGTTCCAAAGGTTTAGAAGTGGAAACAATATTTTTCAATTTAAAAGAGATTTTAATTTGTTTCCCTTTCTAACATGCTTCGCAAAGAAAATGAGTTTTTCAAGAAATCTCAGGCAATTCTTTTACTAGACCATTTTTATATAATTTTGAAATGTGTTTCAAATTGATGTGCCCAAACCTTTTATGCCAAATCCATCTTTCATCTTCTTTAGTCATCAAACAGGTGACATTTTGTTTATTTAGATCCTCAAGCTCAATCTTATAAAGATTGTTACGCCTCTTAACAATAAAAAGAACAGATTCATCATTTCGTCTAACTATGCAAGATTCCATGTTAAAGGAGACGATGAACCAACTATCACAAAATTAACTTATGCTAAGTAGGTTGTACTTCAGACCTTCAACACATAGCACATTATCTATAGTAGGAAGAGGTGATTACTCACTTTACATATACCAATGCTTTTTCCTTTTCCATTTCCTCCAAATGAAATAGTTCCTTCATGTGGTTGGAGGTCTAGGATCATAGACTTTTCTCCCATCATGTGACGTGAGCATCCACTGTCCACGTACCAGAATGAATCCTTCCTTATTCCTATTAACGATATTTGCAACAGGAATGATTTGAGATTTTGGTACCTAAATACTCTTGGGTCCTTTTATGTTAGTCCCAATGGTCTTATTTGACCTTTGTTTTCTTTTATATTGATGCATTTGAGATGAATGTCCAGATTTTCACAAAAGTTGCAAGAGGTTAAATAAGATTTAGAAAATGATGGTTTAGAATCCTTGTCTCTTTCAAAACCTACGCCAGATTTGTCAAATGGAGGTCTTCTATGTTTCAAAATCAAATGTAGTTTTGAAGAACCATCTACAAACTTAGCCAAATCTTGCTTTAGACTAATGACTTCCTTCTTCAGTTTGTTGACCTCAAATAAAAGCATAATCTTTTCAGGATTTGTGGCTTGACTTTTACGCATATTCTTCAGATCTTTCTTGAGAATTTTATTTTCTAACATGGCTTCTTTGTATTTCTTATACTCAAGAGAGATTATGTGAGAATTTGTAAGAAGAGTATCATAGGACATCTCTCCTTCATCATCAGATTCGAATTCATAACTATCAGACGAATATGGATTAATCTTAAGGATAGATTTTACCTCAGGTATTATTTCTTCTGTATTTGCCATGAGACAAATGTTGGCTTTTTCTTCGTCTAAACTACTACTGTTGCTATCCATATCTTCCCAGGTCGCTAGAAAGTTATTTTTCTTATTCTTTTTCTTTATGTTCCACCCTTTTTTTTACTTGGGACATTCTGCCTTCATATGTTCAGGTTTCTTACACTCGAAGCAAATAATTTCATCACTTTCTACTTGAGGTGGCTTCTTGAATCTATTGTCTTTTCTCCTGGATGAGTGCTTGAATCTTCCTTTCTTCTTGAGCATCTTTTTGAATTTTTTGGTCATGAGAGAGACTTCATTGTCTGTAGAATAACTTGAGCTTTTGTCTGAGCTTTTTGACTCATCAAACTAAACCTTTAGGGCTTTGTCCTTGATTTTTGTCTCTATCTTATCTTTTGCTCTTCGACTAGTTTCACCAATCTTTAAAGCTATGGAGTCATTGCTTTTGATTTTATCTCTTTTGAAGAGATGGACCTCATGAACTCTTAGAGCTCCCAACAGCTCATCAAGAGTTAGAGTCTTCATGTCTCTAGCTTCAGCTATAACTATAGCTTTGGGTTCCCATACCTTTGGAAGACTATCCAAAATCTTGAAATTGTTTTGAGCTTTAGTAAACTCAACTCCAAGACTTTGTAGGCCATTGAGAATTGTTTGCAATCTTCCAAACATTTCATCTATGGTTTTTGTTTCCTTCATGGTAAACATTTCATAGTGTCTTTGAAAAGTCATAGCTCTTCTTAAACAAACATCTTCAGTACCTTCATATGTTAAGCAATTAGCATCCCACATTTCTTTTGCTAATTTATAGCTGCAAAATTTGTTATATTCAGATTTAGATAAAGCACAAGTTATTATATACCTAGCTTTTGCGTTTTGTTGGAGCATGTTGAAGTCATCTAGGTTGTATTCACTTTCAGGCTTTGTCACAATAAGATCTCTATAAGTGATGATTCTCTAGATGTTGTAATGAGTGGATTTGATGTACATCTCCATTCTATCTCTCCAGTAGGCATAATCTTTTCCATTGAAGGCTGGAAGCCTTGACAAGGAGGCTCCTTTAGGGATAAACTGTCCTTCAAGGTTTGCCATAAGAATCTTTTCCTCTAACACTTGTTAACGTGCTCAACCCTTAGAGGTTGAGCTCGGATACTAAACTATAAACCACAGGAACAACACAAGAAAAGGGGTTGAATTGTGTTGTTTAATTTTTTTTTTCAAAACCTTTTTCAAAAAGATGTTTTGTCTGAAGGATAAATGATAAATACTTTTAAAAGAGACTTGTGAAAACGAATGGAAGATGTAAAAAAAAGAAACACAGAACTTTATACTCGTTAGTCTCACCCTAGAGACTATGTCCAATTCTTGATATATTACTAAGTCACACTATAACTTAAACAAAGTTACAAGTATTCTTTTATCTAAGCCTCTTCAGGCTCAACCCAAGTAGTCTTTCACTTGCCTCTCCAAGCAAATATCCAAGCATTCTTTAATACAAAGCCTTTTCAGGCTTCCACCAATTTCATAAAGAAATAGTTAAAGGTAAAATGTCACACTAGACTAGCGTCTTATCAAACGAAAACACACTGAAGCTCAAGAATTTATTCAAGATTACAGATTGAGAGAAAGGAGAATTTGCTAAGAGATCCGTCAATTTGACAATGATCTTCTCTTTTATTTGTAGAGTTCTCCCACAGTGTTCGTTGTGTGTACGTTTGGAGACATCCTTTATTTGTGTTGTAAAAAGAAGAAAACAGTCGTTGGAGCATTAAATGTCGCATTTAATACTTTTCACCAATTGGTCACATTGATAAGATAAAGCAGTTTGCTTATTTAGCCTTTCTCGTATTCAATCTTGTTGTAGTAGACATATTTTGACTTTCTATACTGACAATTGTACAATAGTTCCTTCTTTTTAGCATAAAGCTATACCTTTTCAGTGATAGGTACATAGCCGTATTCTTTTTAAAGGAGAAGGTATGCAAACTTCAAAATGGATATAGTTCTTGTGTAACAAAGCTTTTGAATAAACAATTTGTTTAATATATATCGTCTAAAAAGGTTAGTCAGCATAACATCTTTAATTTATAATATACACATGAATAGATGATAATGAAAACATACAGTAACAGTGTGTGATCAGACGATTAAGCATTAGATTGTTTGTTATTATCAAAATGAAGCGAGGGTCATAAATTTGTCCTTTGTCTTAATAGTATTCAATTTGAACGTTACTATTTTAGTACATATATTTTTATAATCATTTATCTATTAAATTATTTTCTTCTTAAATTGTGATATATATATATATATATATATATATATATATATATATACATGTATATATATACGGAGATGATGAGGATGATGGTATTGGCAATGATGGAATAATGGAGTCGTCTTCCAAAAAAGCATCTAATTCTAACATTCTTAATGTGGAAGAACATGATGATTAATTTACACATTACTTTAGTTTATGTTTTGGGCCTTTTGGTTAAGACTTAAAACTATAATGTTTGACTTTATTTTATGAAATGTAGTTTAAAACAACTCTATTGATACTAGTATGAATTGTGTGGTTATGGACTTAATGAACAATGTATTTATTACTATAATGGATTTTGTGGTTCTACTTCTACATGTAGTGGAATTTTAAATAGAGAAATATGTCATTGAAATTTAAAATATTAGAGATTGATAGTTTATATCTTTAATTTGAAGGAAAGAATGGAGAAACATATGTCATTAAATGAAAGAATGGCATATGTTAGGCAACGGTTAAGATGGTGCTCCGTTGCGGCGCCCTCAAACCCATGACTTCTGCAACTACAACTCAATTGGCAATAGCAACAAAGAGGTTTATAGAGAATAGCAATTCAACGAAACTACCCTGCAATATTGCAATCTATTTGATATCTCATTTCTCCTCGCATCTTTTTTTAGGGATATAAGGAATCATAACAGAGAAGTAAAAGCCACTGGGAAATCGCACACTAGCCGTATCAACAAGTAGTGAAATTGTAAGCAAGATGTCACCAAAATGCACTATGAATCTAGAAACAAATTGCAAGCACAATGTCACCAAAATGCTTTATTTGATTATTTTGATTATCAAAATGCTTGTTTCATGTCATTTGACCTACATAATGATATCACAAATTGGAGTCTTCAATCGTGAGTAGGCAGAGCTAGTTTTATAATGATAATATTGTAGACCCAGTTCATCTTTGTTCCTTTGTGCTACTACTATGAAATTGCTCCTATGTTGCTTTATGTGTAATCCTTTTAAGCATTGTCAATTCAAGTTTAATTAATATTAGTTGTGATTTATCTGTTATTTTCATATGTGTATGTGTTTGTGCAAATATGATTGTGTATTTTAGTTGGGATTTTACAAGCCATGTTGTGATCACATGATTTACATGTCTTTCCCTTACCCCTTCCATTAATAGGCAAGACCTTGATTTTGACAACCTTGAATTCAAGGCTTAAAATATCAAATTATAAAAATTGTCTACCCTGAGCAAGGTATTAATGATTGGATTTTACCTATTTTTCTAATATTTGCATGAAAGTATAGCATTTGTGGGTGTTTGGCTATGAACCATATGGCTAAAAGGTTTATATAATAGCAATGAAATAGAGATAGCTTTAGAACTTGTGGATCTACTAATTTGTGTTTGTAACTTGTGCACACTTAATGACAATGTTGCTATTGCTTGGGGTAGGGAAATGGTAGAGATAACTTTAAGAATAGGAATTTAATTGTTAAATTTAGAAAGCCATTGTTTTGTTCTGTTTTGTTGGGTTAAGTGATATCCCTTTGAATTTCATTACTACTATTATATATTAATATAGACATCTATTCAACCATTTCAAAACCTTGATCATCTTTGCATAACTTAATGTGTTTGCTTTGGTGTTGATGTAGACATGTGAGAAGGCTTCAAAGGGTGTTGTTAGAAGAGAAAACTGATATAACCATTTGATCACTAAGGCACAACCATAGTTCTCCACACCTAACAGTAGTGCATCATTGTGAGATAGACAATCTATTTGAAATAGCAAGAGACGCATAAGAGGGGGGGTTGAATTGTGTGTTTAAAATGTTTTTCAATATTAAAACAAGTTCGAAAACGTTTTTGAGCTAAAGGATAGAGAAGATAAATACATAGAGAATTTTATACTGGTTTACTCAACCTTGAGTTATGTCCAATCCCTTCACCCAAAAGGTATCCACTAACCAACCTTGATTACAAGTATTCTTTACGGCCTCTTCAGGCTATACAATGCAATCACCCTAAATTGCTTAACCCAAGTATTCTTTCTCACTAAGCCTCTCCAGGCTTTCACAACTGAACAATTGTTTACAAACAGATTCAACTTACACAATGAGGATATAGAGGATTAAGCATAATTACAAAATTGTTTTAAAGAATACAAAGATCGTCCAAAGGACGCAAGAAAGCAATATGAATGTTTTAGAGTTTCGCTTGTTGTGTCACTTGGTTTCTTCGTGTTCGTCATTTTTCTTCTTCTTTCTTGATGAATATATAGTCTTTAGCGAAAAAGAGTCGTTGAAGATGACTTAGCTTTAGTCTTCAAGAAAGAGGTGCGTGAATCAAGCTTCTAGACAGATCAAAAAGGATAGCTTTTGAACTTACACTAAAACAGAAAGAGTAGCTCTAAACTGGAGGTCTACTTTTCTGAAAATTCTTCATTCGTCTTGGAAGTTTAAAAAGTTGAGTTGCTTTTTCTATCTTACTGCGCTTTTGCACTAGAATGATTCTGTCTACCATTTAATGCTTGAAATATTTGAACATTATATATCTTAAAAAGGTAAGGCATTAGTCTCGAGATATTTATGAAAGACATATAGCTTGGACGAATATTTAAAAAAAACTTAGCCGTTTAAGAGCTTTCATTTGGACGCGTCTAGTATAAGTGTCTAATACTTAAGACACATAGTCCACGAATGAGACTTTACTCTTGGACGGTCATCATGTATACGCTTTAGACATTCGATGAGATTAGCGCGTTGGACACCATGAGTTTAGACGCTGTAAAACTCATTAATTTAAAAATAGAGACTTAAACTTTAATAAGTTTGTTATCTTCAAAATTTGAGGGTGTAGACGCTTCAACGTCTTTGGTTCCAACACTATTGTCCTAAGTTTTCTTAGCTTTGGATAGCCTTTTAATGCACATTGATGCCACAAGCACTCCTTTTAGCAAAAGCCACTAATGTAACAAAATATGTAGTCTGAAAAACAAGTAGAATAAGACCTATGTAATCTATCAAATATGTACTTCTCAATTTCAATTGTTGTACAACGATGTAACAAAAGTTTAGATTGTAATAAAATAATATTTGAAGTCCAATTCCTTCTATCTAGTTCTTTTATATAATTTGGAGCAAAATCACATGTGTAGTACATGTCATTACAAAATAGCACAAAGACAAAATACATTTGTTATCTATTCCCAAAGACAAAAAAACATATGGTTTTGCTAACATTTCAAAAAATATGGTCTATGCTTTTGCTTCACATCTTCATGTTTGGTCAAAGTTGTAAAATCCTTATCAAATTGTCCTTACAATTTGAAAGACATAAGTTAATATTTTAAATATAGAAATGAAAAAAAAAATTCTCACTTGGAAGTGAATCTTATATTGCTAAAACTGACCATCAATAAACTAGTAAAATTATTGACACTAAATTGGCTTAAAGTGTCATTGCTTTCCTACATAAAAGACAAAACCATTTAATTGCTAAATATTTTTAGTTCATTCACAAATGCAAATTGGTATTACCTTACCACAAATTGTTGATTGTATGCATCATTGAGCCATGTGGGTGCATTTCTATTAGGAACGTCACTGTACACTCCAGTTACCATGACATTTTGATTGTATGTAACTTATGGAATGTCTGAATATACTTGACTAGAAGTAGGTTCTTTATTCTGTATGGCAAAAAAACTAAGTGAGTAAAAGTAGTCAATAAAAAGAGAAAAGATGGTTAATTTATGTAATTGACTAAGCTAACAATAAAACGCATAATCTTTTAATACCATTGAAGATTCTTGACTTTGTGAAGCATTTGAGTTTTCATTTTTCTTTCTTTTGCTAAGTTAGTGCTCTACCCAACCTTTCATACACTTTGAACCCTTTCTACCTTCTTTTTTCTTAAACCTTTTTACTTGTGCTAACTTATCATTGTTGCTTTCAATCTCTGTAACTTTGTTAAAGAACTCATCCACTCGAGTAACACTTGTTTGTTTTTTTTTTTTTGAAACTCTACTAAATGCTTGTCCAACTCATCAGTAAATTTGCTAAGGAACATGAATGTCTCTTGATTGCTACAAGCTAAAGTGGCTATCCTAAAATGAC
Organism: Spatholobus suberectus; assembly: GCA_004329165.1. Taxonomy (NCBI): domain Eukaryota; kingdom Viridiplantae; phylum Streptophyta; class Magnoliopsida; order Fabales; family Fabaceae; genus Spatholobus; species Spatholobus suberectus. The sequence goes on from CM014735.1 coordinate 59,955,644, forward strand.
AGGGACAAATCAATTTATAGTGTTGCATTGTGGATAGTTGTATATCTTCCATGACATGACTAATAGTAAGAATAGATAAAGCCCCACTTCTTAGTAACTTTGTCCACCTCTTCAAGATATATTGCTCAAGTATTGATTTGACATCCATATGAATAAAAACTCCAAGACAATGACAACAAAGTATGCCAAAAGTCTCAAACTTACAACAAGAGCAACAAATTGACTTCTTTTTCAAATTAAAGGACGCTTGCCACTCTCCTAAATCTCTTACCATGGCAGTAACATAATCAATTGATGATGTTTTAACATCCTTACTTTTCACAGAACATGCTTCAAACAACTCATACTCATTTTGGAATAGATCAAAAATAGTGGGAGTGTAAAGATTAAACACTTATTACAAGATATCAAAATATAGGTTCTTGAGTCATGGAATCTTTTGGCGTGCTTCATATTCATACTTCAATTCATTATATTGTTTTTCTTCTACAACATCCTCAAAACGCTTGAAAAACTTGATAATATCTAAGCCCACATTAGTAAAACTTTTAATATCTACATTCACACTTTCACTAAGTTGGGTGCTTCTCATTCCCATGTAACAAGATGCCCATTTTTCCTTCATAGTGTACACTCTTTGCAACCAAGTATTTTCTTGGACATCATACTTTACAAGAAGAGTTCTCCAACCTTCTTCAAATTGCTCTTCATCTTCATAGCTATAGATGCACTTTTTAAAGTCACTTAGAAAATGAGATTCACCCTTCATTAAATTCCCTAAGTGCTTGATGTCATTTTGCATCAAGTGCCATGTACATAGGCCATGGTAAGTTCCAGGCATAACGTCGACTAATGCTTTTGCCATTACTTGCTCTTGATCAGTAAAACTATTTGAGGCATTTTTTGCTTATATGCCTCTAGAAATGTCTCAAAAAGCCACTTGTATAGCTCTGCTATTTCATCATATAATAATGCCAGCCCCAAAGATCATTGCTCTTTGATGATGGTTAAATCCTAAGAATACTGCTAGTAGTCTATGTGAGCTATTTGTGTAATAAGTTGAATCAAGAGAAACAACATCACCCAAATACCCATAATTAATGAGCATCCTTGCATCTGTCCAAAAGACATTGGTAATTTGATTTTCAACATCTAGATAAGTATGGTAGAAAGTTGGATTTTCTAACAACTTTCTCTAGAAGTATTACAATAGATAGCCCGCTTTCCCATCTTTATTTTCGAAGAAAATTCTTTTGATCAAGGTGAATGTATCCCAAGTTAGTTCTACCTCTCACTTCTTTACTCATCAAATCAAATGATTTCCTTTGTTGTAGATTAGCATCATCAGCTAAATTAGTTTGATGGCCACACATTTCTAAAACTTTTTGTTAAGATGAAAACATGTGGATTATTTCTTGAAGATGTAAAATATGTTTATGTTCCTCCACAAATTCATGTAGGGTTAATTTTCCACGCATAATCTTAATTCCCAACCTTGCTTTACAATTTGTTCTAGTCTCTGCTCTTAGATTAATTGTTTTATAATCTTGTTTGTCTGGATTTCGAACCCTTTCTTTACAACAAAAAACCTACAAGAAGAAAATGAGCCATTTTTTTCAAATGTGCATAATGTTTCTTCACTCCAAATCCAACTCTTTCGCCATAATCAACCCAAAACTTCCAAACATCTTCAAAATTATCAAAAACCATACCCACTCTTGGCTTTCAATCTTTTTACATCTTGTATCAACAATCCTACAATTATCAAAATATAAAATCAATTTATTTATTTTTGTAAAATAAAAATATGTATTCTTTTATACATGAAGAACAAATAAATGAAAAGAAATTTCATTCCTATAACAACGAATAAATTTATACACATTTAGTAGATTGGAAATAAGAAAAAATAGAATCTCAACTAAAATATAAATAACAAATGTAATAGATAAACAATAGATAAGTAAAGATTGAATAAAGAAGAAAAACTTTCTCTTTTAGTTCTTATACTTAAGAACATTCCCTTTTAGTCCCTACACATATCATGTTTAATTCTTTTTAGTCTTTACACACATCATTTTAATCTCTTTTAGTGCCTACAAAAGGGATTAAAAATATTATGCATGAGAATTAAAAGGAAATATTTTTAGTATAAGGACTAAAAGAGAAAGTTTTATAGCTATAGAGATCAAATGAGTAACTAAACTAATAAAGAAAAATGAAAATTAAAGAAGTCTTACAGTAAGCTAAGCGTTAAATTGAGGAGAATCAACAAAACTTGCAATAGTGAAATTTTGTTTCATTTGCTTGCTCGAGTACATGTGTGTGGCAAGAAAGAAAGGTTACATTTTTATTATATAAGAGTAGTTTTTAATTATTTTAATGTTTGAACATATATGAGCCGTTAGATGTCATCTACAATCAATATTTCTGCAGCAAGGAGCTGTAGACAATTTTATGCGATAAAGTTATCTAAATTGTTTGATTATTTATTTGTGAAAATTAATATTAAATAATTATTTAGAAACCTTTAAATTATTATTATTATTATTATTATTATATATATATATATATAGGGAGGGATCAAATTACACTCGTGTAACTTTTATCAACTATTACACCATTTCACTATAAGAAAAAACAAATTTATCAGGGTTTCTTAACAAGGGTTAATGTAACTGTTGTTAATACATGAAAATAATGGAGGTCCATGTAACATTATTAATTACTCGCGGTTATTAGTAAAATCGTGGGTAATTTCCGACAATTCAATAAAACCCCCAATTAATTTCGTTTATTTTAATTTAATTTTGAAAAATTCAATTTTTTAATTAATTAAATTGTTTTGACATTTCCCTCGTCTCTTTGTATTGAGCCTCAAAGGAACTTTTGAGTACCTCATATCCTTTCATCTTAGCAAAATTTCAAGATAAAGGCTTCATCCTCCTCCATTGGTCTTAGTTTCTAAGACTTGGTTACTAAGCAATTTTTTTTCTTTTCTCCACCTACTTTGACCAAATGACTCTCCCCTATTTCTAACATTCTTCTTTTAATTTTTGCCCATGGAAAATGATTTGTTGGCTATCTTGTGGTGTTGCTCAAAGGATTGTTTCAAAAGCTCAAATCTCGTTCATTTCTCCTTCTCCCAAGGTTCCTAAGTTTGGGTACTTCAAGGGTAAGGAAAGCCTACCCTCTTTGCTTGATGATGACTAAATATTATGTGTTATGAAATGTGCATTTGGCATTGTAATTCTTAATGGTATGGTTTGCCTAAGTTATTTGGTGGTTCAGGTCACAAAATGGCCTAAACCTTGTTTTGTTGTTATTGATCCTTAGAAAATTATACCTTTGTTGGTTATTGTTAAAAAATTCCATGAAAATAGATTTGATTATTGGTTGTATGAATTGCTGGAAATTTTCTATTTTTGGTCATTTTATTGAGTTTTTATATTTTATAAAATTTATTCAAGATAATGCATGATATTGGTTGTAATATGTTTGATTTAGCTTGAAGTCCACGAATTTTGTGTGATTTTGCAGGATTAAGGGACTGTATTGGACAGTCAAAAATATTGGTTGTTGTCCCACAATTTATTTTGCTAAATTTTGGAAATTTTTGTAAATTTTATAACCTAAAATTACTTAAAACTTCTAAAATACTTAATAAAACTTGAATAAAAATTTCGGTCGAATCCCCTACATTTTTGGAACCTTGGAGGGTTTCTGATTATTGATCAAAGGCGTGGAGGTGCTGTACTTGAAGAAAAGTAGCAGAGTTTAGAAGATTCAAGTGATAGTAGTTGGTAGAAAATTTAAAATAAATGATTTTAATGGAGTAAAAAATTTAATAGTTGTTAAAGAACATTATTTCATTTAATTAGAGATGAAAATAATTGGTTTTGTAATTAAAACACTTTTAGATAATTTATAATGAATTTTATAAAATTGATGCGCAAAAAGTGGCTTAAATGACACTAGTTTTGATAGAAAAAGTTAAAACAAATTATATAAGGGATAAATTTGTAATTTTTCATTTCAATAATTATTATTATATTATTTTTGAATTAAATCCACTAAAAAATAAACTTTTAGAATTTATTTGGCATTTTCAAAAAATTTAGAGGTAAACTAGGACTAATTAATTGAAAATTTTTGTGAAGGACAAAATGGTCATTTTATATTTATCAAAGCTTATTTCAGACTTAGAATAGTATATTTGATGATAACTATCCAAAATTTTCAGAATTAAAGGTTTTTATAATTATGTGAATTATTTATGCTTAACTAGTATTTTAATAATAATATAAGGACATTTTTGTAATTTTAAATTTTAGATATTTTAATTTCAAAAATCCCTTATTATAGAAGAAAATTCAAAAACTAAAATGTTAAATTAAATTGATTTAAAAATTTTCAAGTGGAATTAATTGAATACCCACACCAAACGTAATTACAAACATCATTTGTCATAAATGGAAAATGTTGGACATTTGGAAGAAATCGTTGGTGAATAATCATAAAGGATTTTCTAAGAGTTGTACCTTAAATTTTAAGGTGTCAGTTTGTTTAATACCTAGTGGAGGGCCCATCCTAGATGAGGTGGTAAACACAATGCTGATATGTTTAATCCACATGATAGGATTTGAGCGGTGATGATGCTAAATCTTGTTGATTGAGATTGAATATCGTTAGTTTACGTGCATTTATGCATAAGTCGTTGAAGAATGCTTAATAAGCACTGGGAAGGATAATGGAGGTACTATTGGTATCCTTAAGGATGTACGGATGCACAAATTCACATGAGATTAGGGTTCTTGCAAACCTTGAATTGTGGTGGCGACTACCCACATATGTATATCTTGATGAAGTCACAGTTGCTTTGAGATTAGGACTGATGTCACCCCAATGATTATGACATATGCCGCTATTTGGATCTACATGGTCCTTTATGTTTATTGTACCATGTTAAAGGATACGTTTGATTGGTTGCTCAAGTTGTTGGAATTTTCATGGAGTTGAGTCTGCATGCATTGCTTAACTGATATCACATTGTTTTGTTTTATATGTTTGTATGTTTAGTGATGATATTACATGAATTGACATATGCATTCATTGTTTGCTTTTGTAGATAATATTAATTGATAATACTGTTTTATTTGAAATAAATGTAAACCAATTATTTATCTATGTCTATTTTTTTGTAAGATTATCCTTGCATTACTTGTTTATATGTTGTGACTGTGATGATCTTGGCATGGTAATCATAGAAGTAGATGGTAAGGCATCAGCAACTGGGACCTTTCATGATTGAGTTTTAGGACACCGTTGTTGGGGACGATGAGGCATGACTCATAGAGTGGGCTAACTAGCGAGGTATGGTATAGAGGGGTGATCACAATCACTTATACCCTCATTGGGATTCCACTCTTCTTTGTCACTCTAAATGTGTTGCTTAGGTTTTGGTTATCCATCGATAGAATATGGAGAGCACCTGTGCATAAACCTCAAGTTGCATCACACTCATCATCGTACAAGAGGCTGTTTCATGCCAGTTCGCACCTAAGGACGAATCCATATCGAGTTAGGGAGCAATGTGGCGACCCTTTGCCTTGTTCCTCTCGCCCTTACTCTTCCTAGGTGTAGGGTGTAGTGTTGTGGCTAACTAAGGAGTGCGTTTTGTATTTAGATCTCTTCTCCCATTCTGATGTTTGTATCTTGATGATAGGTACACTGTGTTGGAACACACTTTCATTCACTTTTTGAGATTCATTGACAGCATTCTATATATGGGTTATAGTGCAATAAGACAAAGCACTATATTCTAATGTTTATATTATGAGCTTATATGTTATTCAACATGTGCTTTGTTTATGTTTTAAATTTTATTTTGTTGTATGCTTTGTTGGCAAATAATATGCAAAACAGGAAAAATTTACATGTATTTTCATAAATAAATTAACAAGAGTTTTAAATTAAAATTGGATCATCCTCATTCACGTTAATTAGTCTCATGTAAGAACAATGGGTTGTTACAAGAGCGAGATTTCCTGAAAAGGCGCTTCTGTGTGGGTTGTATATGGCATCCACAAGACATCTTGCATCCTTAACATATCCAACACAGTCTAAATGGTAAACATGTCATTAGAGCCCCTAACACCTCCCACTAACATGCACAAGGTGTCTGCTTAATATATCTAGTCACCAATTAGCAAGAGCTAATGGCTGAAAAATGCTCAAAGATCCATGCTTGTACCAACATTAACATCATTAATTGAATTAACATGAGAAAACACTAGAATTGAAGAAAATAAAATACAAAGTTCAATACTTGTAGAAGATTTGTATGTCCTCTTAGTTGTTTCATATGATCATCAAGCTAATCGTAAAGGTATGTTAAGATAGATGCACCCTCATGCATACTTACATATGTCGAAAGTTAGTTTCTAGAAGCCTGTGAGTAACATTCTGGAAATTAGTTTTTGGGATGTTGGAATACATTCTGAAAACTAGTTCTCTAAAGATATGCAAAAAAAGAGATTGCTAAGTGGAGAAGAAAATGAAAGATGAGAAAGCTCCAAATTAAGCAAGAGAAGGAAAGAAAGAAACAAATAAGAAGAGAAATGAGAAAGAAGTGTTTTGGTGAAAGCAATGCTTTGGTGAGAATGAGAGGGGGTGCGTGTGAGTGGGTGGGTGCAAGAATGGTGAAGGGAGAGGAGTTTTTATTTTAAAAAGAAGGAAGAGATAAATTTGATATTTTGAATATCTTTTTAAAAAGGGAGATGTATTGAGAAAAAAATGATAGAAAAAAGGAAAGGAAAAAAACAAAACAAAGTATTGAGTCTGGGCTGGCTAATAACCATTATTTTAGGTAATTAATATTTACACCCCCTTATTAATAAATATACCCCATTTCCCTTTTTGTCCAATAAATTTTCATAAATATCCTTCCTAATTTATTCTTATTTTTTACATAATTCCTCTATCTCATTAAGGAACCTTTCTTTTTGAAAACTTTCTTTCTTACTTACCCTCCTCTTTCTTCGCCACCTTATCTTTCCAACCACTTCGCATTAATTTCTCTTTCTTGTGTTTTTAGTTCAGTTCCTCAATTCCTCTCACAGGAATTCAATTTCTTTTTATTTCTTTTTGGCCTTTCCTCTCTAACTTCTCGTGTCTTCCTTTTTAGGTCTTACATATCGAGTTTGATGGATAACATAGTATCCAGTGTAAGAAATGAAATTATGCTAAAATTCTATTATTTTTGACAGAGAAAAGAGAGAGGAGAGAAAGTAGATGTAAAGGGGTTGAAAAAATATGACTTAAAGAATGATGCAGATGGAGTGTTTAAGAATATTGAAGGTGGGAGTTGCAAAAATAAGCTTTAAAGAATAATGAAAATGAAGTGTAAAAATAACATTTATATTGTTTTTATATAAAATAGTATTTTTGATAGTAAAAAATATAAAAAAAAAGAAAGTATACTTAGTAATTAGGGGGGCGGTTGTAAATATCAAAACCTTTTTTTATGGTTTAATACATTCGTATGTCTTTAAACTTTATAGAAATTTTAATTAGGTTTCTAAACTAAAAAATTTTATTATTAGATTCTTTATTTTTAAAATTTTTGTAATTAAATCTTTAGAGTTAGTTTATAGCAGCTTAAAATTGTTAAAAATTTTATAATTTGTAGTGGTTTTATTAACTCTAAGGATTTAATTACAAAAATTTAAAAGATTAAAAATTTAATTACAAATTTTTTTAGTTTAAAAATCATATTAAAAATTCTTAACATGTTCAGAGAGTTACGAAAATATTAAACCCTTCTTTTATTTATTTCTTTTTTCTTGAAAATCATAAACCCTTACCTAAAACGTTTAAACCCCCTATCCTGTGCGCCTTTGTTTCCTTCCCCCCCCACTCCGCGGCCGAACAAAATTCTCCGAGCCGAAGAACCAACCAACTGATTCGAGCCGTTCAAATTCCATGGAAGAAGAACACACGGAGCCCTTCAAGGACGGTTCGGACCTCTGCCAGCAGCTCATGGACCGTTACGCCAACTCCGCCGCGCCGCAGCACCGCCACCTCCTCGCCACCGCGGCCGCCCTGCGCTCCAACCTCGCCGCCGAGTCCCTCCCCCTCACGCCGCCCGCATACTTCGCCGCCGCCATCTCCGCCCTCGACGCTGCCGAGGCGCTGGACCCCGTGGCGCTTTCCGCCCTCGTGTCCTTCATGGCCATCGCCCTCCCCCTCGTGCCGCCCGCCGGCATCGCGGCGCCAAAGTCGCGCGAGGCGACTGAGATCCTCGTGGCAGTGCTGGCGAGGGAGGGGGAGGGTTTGGGCGTGGCGAGCGTGAGGGCCATGGTGAAGTGCTTGGGGGTTTTGATTGGGTTTTGTGACTTGGAGGATTGGGATGGAATCAAATTCGGCTTTGAAACGTTGCTGAAGTTCTCCATTAGCAAGCGCCCGAAGGTTACAGTCTATGGAGCTGTGCTTTTTCATGCTTAGTTTATATCCAATTATGAATAGATTCATTTGATGATAGTTTTTACCTTGCAATGGAATCAGCATTGTGCATTTGGTTATGGCATTCAAATTTGCTGACATTGGTCCCTGTCATTGTATCATTGCCAATTCTGCGATAACAATCTGTTTTTTTGTTTTTTGTTAATGTATATCCAATGTTTTAAATTATGGTAGCAACCGCAATTGCGGCTCCGATATGGTGGTCTTGGAGACCTCTACAATTACTTTCAAAAGGAATTAGCTGCATTTGCCTGCAATTGTCTGCAATTTTGGTGCCTGCAACTGTGACTGCAACCTTAATTTTAATATTTAAACTGTGTTAATATCCAATTATACATACTGCATAGATTTGGTGATGGTTTTACCTTGCAATACAATCAGCATTTGGTTTATCAACCTTGGATTTCTGGACATTGGTAATGCCTATTAATCATTTCATCACTCTGATATTAATCATTTCATCACTTTGAGGTTATGGATTTTTTTCTTTTCTTTTTTTCTTTTTAATTGTGTTGTGTTGTGGTTTGTTTGTTTGTTTTAGGTACGCAGATGTGCTCAAGAATCTGTGGAGAAGGTTTTCAAGTCTCTCAAATCGTCCACAGCTACCAAGGAAGCTAGCAAGTTGGTTTTGTCAGAGTTGAAAAGTTGCTGGGCCTTGGCATTGAAATTAAGTACTTTGAAGACTGTTAATGAATGTAAAGAAGATAAGGTTTTGAAACATGAACAGCTGGAGGTCCTACATGTACTGAATTTAATTAATCTGATTGCTCCATATCTTTCTGCAAAAGTCATTCTGAAAGTTCTTTCAGAAGTGCATAAATTATTTAGTTTTATGTTTTCGGAACTTGCAAGGCACGCTCTTAAAACTATCGAAGCTATCTTTGAAGCTTTGAGAATTCAAAATATAGTGCTAGAGACAGAGGACATTGTAGTTTCTCTTGCTTCATTTGTATCTTTGGGAGATAGGAATCCCTTGGATACTGTGATTTTTGCAGCAAAATTATTAAGAGTTGCAATGGACTTACTTTATAACGGACAATCAAGCTTGTGGATTAAGAATCTCCCTCTAGTTTGTGGATCTGTGATGGGTATGTTGGTTCCTCCATGTTCATCAATTGTAGAATTCATTTAATTGTTAATGTTATGAATTCATCCTAGTGGTTTTGTTCTGATTATTTCATTTCATCTGGTTATGCTTAACACTATCTTCTGATTTTTTGATTAAAAATATTCTGTATTAAGTTACAATTGATCATATCACTACATCATTAGTGAATTAGAAATCAAAATCTATCAATGATCCCCCTGTAAAACGTTTCCCATGTAGCCATATAGCAATAGTTGGTGGTTTTTCCCCATGGATTTCTTCTACAGTCTGCAGGGATTTTTCTGGCAAGTTGTGTCTTCTTCAAAATTTAAGATTTATATAGTTTGAATCTACAAAAATTTCTAAAGAACTTAGTACTGGTTAATGATAAAATGATAGATTAATTATGTCACTGCAGGAGCATGGTTTTGAAAGCCATCTTTTGTTTAACACCTGCTTAATTTGTCTTTTGATAACTAACATGCAGCATTTGAAGGTTATTTGTTATTTAGTTAATGATTTTATTGAATTAATGGTTTGGGGGGATTTGTGTTGCCAAATACTTAATTTTACTGATGCTGCTTTTTTCCCCTTGTATTTTCCCTTTCCTGTGTTATGGTCTTCTGATTTAAGCTGCCAATGTTGAACTTAGGTCTTCTAACTTTTGAGGGAGACACTGCATCACAGGCTTCAAGTATTTTGAATGATGTGCTCAAGCATCGTATTGGTCCCTTAAGCTTGTTAATGGGTACAGATCAAACATTTCATGATAGTAGCCAGGAAAGTGTGGAAGCTGATGCAATGAAATCAACATGTGCAGTTTTTGAGAATGCCCTTTCTGCTACTGATGGAATTCCAAACGAGCACGTTTTGTCAGTCATATCTGTTTTATTTCTTGAGCTTGGTATGGAACTCTCTATCATTATTAGTTTAACTTATAAAATAATCGTTCTTTTGAATTTCTTTTTATCGGTCTTAGTTGTGGATTGTAAGAGACAATGCCATAGTTTGGTTAAGCAAGTTACTTTGGTCTTTGGCATTGCACGATGTTACATTTATAATTTTTTTTTCCAGAAATTATTGTCCACATGTTTTTTTTGTGTTATATTGTCTTGTTTAGAATGTTACTGTTTGATTTGTAGTGTTTTGCTTATTTATTACCCCCATTAATGTCTATAAAGACATGAGGTACTTTATCTTGTATACCAGACTCTTATATAGATACGAGGTTCATGTGTCTGGACTGAACAAGGGTGTTGTGTTTTAGTAGAGGTTGCTCAGTTTAATCAGTAAACATAAAATTTGGGTTGCATAGGTTATGTTTAGCTTAGTTTTTTTTGGGCTTAAAGACTACTTTAAAGTTAAAGCTCAAAATGAGAGCTTTAAAAGTAGTTGTTTGGTAATTTTTATTTCTTTTATTTTAAAGTTCCTTTTAAGATAAAAGCTGTTTGGTAAAAAAATTTAAAAATTTTAAATTTATTTAAAACTAATTGCCTCACTCAATGGAAGAATATATTTATAAAACTAAAAAATATTATGGCAATTTTTTTAATTAACATAAATTTATTTTACTGATAACAAAATACATAAAAGTATTAAAATATATACATTTAAAAATTTTAATTTTAAAAATGTCAAAAGATTATTTTAATTAATAAAAATTAATTTTAAAGATGATTTAGAAAAAAATTATTATATTTAATATTAATATTATTAATTAAATAAATTTAATTATTAATTACAGAAGATAAAATGTTTACAAAATTCTATATTATTGTTAATAATATTTTTAGAAGATAAAAAATAATTTATTTAAACATAATTCAATAATGTCAAATTATATTAAAAAGTATTTAATAAATAATCCAAAAAATATTTAATAAATATATTGTAATTAAGAATTCGAAAACTTAACCACAAATTAAAAAGTTAAAAAAATTTCTGAAATCTAAATTAAATTTAATGAATAAAAATTATAGATATTTTAAAATATGAAAATTTATTTAACTATATTATTTACTTATTTCAGTAATGTTCTTTCATTTCATCTAATGAAAATTAAAAATTAAAAATAATTAATATTTTTAATTTTCTAAAATAAATAATTTAAAAACAAATTAAATTAAAAATGGAGAAGCCGGTAAAGTAGTCAAATTGGGAAGTCAGTGAAAATTTTTAAAAAAAAAATGGTATTTTAAGATGAGTTGTGATTCGAAAAGGAGTCTGGGTTAATAAACTCTGTGTAAGCTGTGAAAAAGCTTCTCCTACTTACTTAATTAAAAACTCCTTTTTTTCAAGTTTTGTTCTATAAAATTAAGTTATTTTAAGAGCTTTTTATGAAAAGTGTTTGGTCCAGCTTCTCCTTTTAAGGAGAAGATAAGATAAAAAAAGCTGGGCCAAACACACTCATAGTGAGGGAGAAAGATGATTGTGTTGTTGAACAGATTAACAAAAGTTGGAAAACTTATTTTAAGAGCTTTTTATAAAAAGTGTTTGGCCCAACTTCTCCTTTTAAGGAGAAGATAAGCTCAAAAAAAGCTGAGGGTAGAACAGATTATGTGACTATATATCAGGATTTAGGAAAACTGAGGGTAATCTAGGTGTTATTTATGAAACACCATAAGCGAATGCAACATTGCAGATTCACAGGCCTTAACATCTGTTTCCCCTGATTTGTTTGCTATACTTATGTGCAAGGTCAGACTGGAAAAGGCTTCACAATTTTGTGCATTGTCGATGTCAAGTGTGTGTCTGCACTTTTTGCTGTGGAGAAGTTTCTTGATGTGTTCAAGGTTTTGGAAGGAATGAGAAGACTAAGGGTGTGTTTGTTTCCTATTTTTGAAAACCGTTTTCTTTTTTTTTTTTTTTAAAAAAAACTTGTTTGATAAGAGTAGTCTTTGAAAACTGTTTTTGAAACTAATATCACTTTTTTACTTTTTAAAACCCAAAAACCAGAACATCTTTAAGTTTCATTTTTCTACTCTTAATATTTTATTACTCGTGTTCTTCCTTACACTTTTAGATCTTCTTCCCCCCCTTCTATGCTCTAAATTTCAGTTTTTAAAAATTATTTTATAAAATTATTTTTAAAAACTAATAAATACAAACACACCCTAAATATTTTTGGCATTGTACAGTTTTTGCTGTTCTCTACTGTATTTAGTTGGAGCAAAATGATACGCTGTCAGTTGCATTCTTTTCCTTTTATAGATGTTCTTGTATAGGGTGTTTGTGGTCTCACTTTGGTGTTCTGAACATGTTTTAGAAGAGTTCACATGCAGAGAGATTTCACAACTTCATTGCATTATCAAACTTGGCTCACTGTTTTCATTTAGATTCTTTTTCTAACTAGATACCTTACCCACTCTCTTCATTGTACTTTTCCTCTTTTCTATCTTATTAATGTTATATTTTGTCAAAAAATAAAATAAAATACGGGGTTGATTCTTCACATCTGATTAATTGACCTGAGGGATTGAAGTGCTTGATTGTTTTTACATTTCTTTTTGCTATCTAGTGTTTTGTTATTTGCTACTATGTGAGGAGATAATGTCTTATTCTCTGTTATTGCACTTCTTTCTTTATAGTAAAATTTCTTGCTTAAAAAGATAACAGTTATAAAACTACATTTTATCCATATCTTTTAATTCTATTGTAACCGTTTTTGGTTAAAGGAGAATTCTCACTTGTGTTCATGAGGAATATTGTGCTTAAACTTGCTGACTTGATGACTCGAATTTCTGGAGGCAAGGTTCATAATGAGCATGTAAGTACCTGTGAAAGATTCTTTGGCTGTTTCCTCATTGATCTAAATTTTTGTTAGATTGATTTCTACATCTTAACCATGTCATCTTTTGATTCATTATTTGTTGTTTCTCACTCATTTTAAAATTTGTGAGTAGTTCAATTTATGAAGTCAATATGTTGAATTTTTTCATTATTGACAAGGAACATTTAAGTCATTAACAATTGGCTATAGATAACTTAGGTAAGATTTTACAAATTCAATCTCTGGCTGGCTAAATTGTTGGTAAGGTACTTGGGATGCTAGTGAAAATAGGATATATCTGTATGTCTATTTGCTTTTAGATCAGCACCATGGAGCCTCATATATTGGAACACTTTGTGAGGATAAATTTTTTAATTTTCAGTATAATGATGTCTTCTTTGATATATTAAATACTTTTGCTTGTTGGCACAGCCAATGTCTCATGTTACATTATTATTGACTATACTAATTTATTGGTTATTTATTAAAATTGCTACTTTTTTTTTAGATACTCCATTTGTTGCATATATTAATAATATGCGAAAAATTAGTTTATCATATAAATGTTACCCTTACTCATTTTTTACATATTTAATTTAAAGATAATAAAAAATAATTTGTTCAGCATGTAAATAAATTTCATAATATTTGAATTATTTCCTGTATACTTAATTAATTTAATTTGTTTATGATTAACTTGTTTATTTATCTCATATATACTAGAATAACATCGTAGGCATATTCTGAAGACCAGTTCATCTACAGCTCAACCCTAGTTGAATCTCTAACTGTGTCCTCTCTCTTCACTGATTTAATGATCAGTTTCAGTCTGTACTGTCTAAAACATTGATTACTACTTACTACTAGTATTCTTTTATTACTGTTATTTCTGTTATGGTACAATTTAAACTCAAGCTGGTTCATTTGCTGTTATTTATCTACTGATTGCTGGTTCATCTGCTTTTCAATTTTATGCAGCTTCAGAAATGTGTTGGGTCTGCTGTTTGTGCTATGGGGATAGAGAGATTTCTTACACTTGTACCTATATCTCTTAATGAACAAAGCTATACTTATTCAAATATTTGGGTAGTACCTATCTTGAAGCGCTATGTTACTGGTGCATCACTTGCATACTACATGGAGCATGTCATGCCTCTTGCCAAGTCCTTTAAGAAGGCTAGTCGAAAAGGTATATTTACTACATGTTGTGTATCTTCTTACTGTCTAAAATATGTTTTCTCCTTTTCCTTTTCTTTTGGTTTAGAGGTGGAGGAACCTAAGTGATTTTCTTCTGATTTTTCTCTCTTTACCTTTGCCACTTGCATTGCTTTGAGCATGGTTCCCCATCCCCTTTTTCCTTTTCTTTTGGCTTAGTGATGGATGAAACTTATATGATTTTCTGCTGATCGCTCTCTCACCAAGCTCAAAGCTTTATAATATTTGGGGTTTATTTAACTGAAAACAATTTGACTCTGTAAATGCTTATGCACTGCATCATGTCCAGAGCAGATATATAGGGTAGGACTATTAAATTTGCTTGTGTAGACTGACCATCTTTTGTTTTGTGGCTTGAATACTTTCAAGTTTTCCCACATTCTAGATTTACTTGCTACTCTAAAAGCTTATGCTTATGAAAATGATGTGGAGTAGAACATGGATACACTTCTGGGCTGATAATCAACCAGATATATATGGTTGGAAAGTTGCTTCAACTGAAAGTATTTCTTTTCCCCTTGTTTGTTAAGAGTTGGAAACCTACAAGTACTTAATCTTTGTGAATGGACTAAATTCTCAACATTATGGCCATGGTGATGCCACCATTTGAGTTTTAATACATTCAGGTAGAGATCATATTACGCTTTCATGTCCAAAAAAAAGAAAAAGAAGCAATAAAGCATTAGTTCCCTAATATATATGTGTGTGTGTAATCTACTTGTTGAATAAGAGGACCAAAGGATAGGTTTGCAGAGAAACCGTGTGTCTAAAAACACAACGGACAATGGTTTATATAGGCTTTATTGTAATGAATGTACATAAATAGAGAATATTTTGTTTCCCCTAAACTAGATATTTCTAGCCTATAAACCATAATAAATACATAATCATAATTTGATTTTCAACAGAATCATAATTTGATTTTCAACACTCCCCCTTAAGTTGGAAAATATAAATCATATGCTTCTAGCTTGTTACATATATAACCAATTCTTGGACCCTTCAAGGACTTAGTGAAGACATCTGCCAACTGGTCACAAGAGTTGACAAAACTTGTGATAATGTCTCCTGACTCAATCTTCTCCTTGATGAAATGACAATCTACCTCAATATGTTTGGTCCTTTCGTGAAAGACTGGATTAGACGCAATATGCAAAGCTGCTTTATTATCACAAATCAGTGTCATTTGTGTAGACACTTCAAACTTGAGCTCTTTGAGAAGCTGTTTCAACCACATAAGTTCACAAGCTACTAAAGCCATGACACTATATTCTACTTCAGCACTGGATCTCGCCACAACACTTTGCTTCTTACTTTTTCAGGATATCAAGTTTCCTCCAATCAATACACAACACTCGGAGGTGGATTGCCTATCATTGGGTGAACCAGCCTAGTTGGCATCTGAGTAACCAATTATCTGAGCATGTCCTCTGTCTTCATAAATGAGGCCTTTGCCTTGAGCATTCTTAATGTATTTCAGTATTCGAATTACTGCATCCCAATGATCTTGATAGGAAGAGTTCAAGAACTAGCTTACCACACTCACTGTAAAGGCAATATCTGGACGAGTGATTGTGAGATAGTTTAGCTTTCCAACCAACCTTCTATATCTCCCAGGATTCGATAAGGGCTCGCCTTGATTGGGTAGCAGTTTGACATTAGGATCCATAGGAGTGTCCATTGACTTGGCATTCAATAAGCCAATTTCTTTAAGGATGTCAAGAGCATATTTTCTTTAAGAGA
This sequence comes from Spatholobus suberectus, assembly GCA_004329165.1. Lineage (NCBI taxonomy): Eukaryota > Viridiplantae > Streptophyta > Magnoliopsida > Fabales > Fabaceae > Spatholobus > Spatholobus suberectus. The sequence goes on from CM014735.1 coordinate 59,971,981, forward strand.
TCACCAAACCATCCTTGGATTAAGTAACCTTGATACCTAGAAAATACCGAAGCTTATTAAGGTCTTTAGTTTGGAACTAACGTGAGAGGTACTGTTTCAGGTGAAGAATGCCATGCTGATCATTGCTTATAATGACAATGTTGTCCACATACACAATGAGATAAATGCATCTTTGAGGAGAATGCGATAGAAGACGAGTTGTTGACTTCACTGCGAATCATACCAAACTGTTACACAACAGTACGAAATCGGCCAAACTAGGCTTGGGGAAACTGTTTAAGTCCATATAGGGACTTATGAAGCTGACAGACCATGGTGGAGGACTCCCCCTGAGCAACAAATCCAGTGGTTGTTCCATGTAAACTTCTTCAAGATTGCCATGTAGGAAAGCATTTTTTATATCGAGCTGAAATAGAGTGCAATGGTGAATGGTGGCCATGGAGAAAAGGAGTCTGACAGAAGCCATTTTGGCTACCGGGAAGAAAGTGTCAGTGTAGTCTTGCCCAAACACCTGGGTGTAAGTTCGCCACCAAGCGGGCCTTGAAATGATCTATCTTGCCATCAGGACCAACTTTGAGGTGTAAAGCCAACGAGACCTAATCGCGGACTTGCTAGGGGGAAGAGGAACCAGTTCCCATGTACCACTACTTTGGAGAGCACACATCTCGTCAATCATCGCTTGTCGCCATTCTGGGTGAGATAATGTTTCACCTGGAGAGTTAGGGATAGACATCGAAGACAAAGAAGAGAGGCAAGTATAATGCAAAGGAGAAAGGCAATGATAAGTCAAGGTAATATAGTGAGGAGAGGGGTTACGAGTAGAGCAGGTACCTTTTCTTAAGGCAATGGGCAAGTCAACATCAAATTGCAGGATCGGATTTGGTAAAGGAGTTGGCATCGGGGAAGCATCTTGCATGACCGTCTTAACTGTGTTAGGTTGGTTGCAGGTTGATATGTTTGAAGAGGTCGCACAACCAGGGGATGCTTTGGCAGAACATCTTGGGGAATTAGTGGGGCATCCTATTAGATAGTGGGAAGAGGAACGAGGGAAGGGTGACTAGAGATGTCATTAGACGACATGTGAGGAGGGGGGGAAGCAGACTCAAAGTACGAAACACATTCAAAGAAAGTAATATTGGCAGAAATGAAGTAATGGTTAAGAGTAGGAGAGAAATAGTGATAACCTTTCTACGACTGATGATACCTGAGGAGGACACATTTGAGGGATCGAGAGGAAAGTTTGTCAAGGCTTGGAGAGAGGTTGTGGACAAAGCAGGTGAAGCCAAAGACCTGAGGAGGAATTGGATGGAGCGATGTATGAGGAAACAGGAGTGAGTGTGGAACTTAGTCATTTAAGATAGAGGAGGGCATGCGATTAAATGAGATAGCAGGCTGTAAGAGCAGCATCATCGCAGAAGCACAGTGGTACATTGCCGTGGAGGAGAAGAGTTTGAGTGGTTTCAATCAGATGCCGATTTTTGCGTTTGGCAACCCCATTTTGTTGAGGGGTGTGAGCACAAGAGGTTTGATGAAGGATTCCTTTAGAGGTCATAAACTTCTGAAACGTATGAGACAAGTATTCACAGGCATTGTCGTTATGGAAAGAACGGATGGGAACACCGAACTGGGTTTTGATTTCATTGTAAAATGTCTCAAATATGGGAAACAATTTAGACCTGTTTTTCATTAAACATAGCCAAGTACACCGCGTAGAGTCATCTATAAAAGTAACAAAATACCTAAAACTAGAAAGGGTAACAATGCGAGAATAGCCCTAGACATTTGAATGAACAAGAGCAAAAGGGGACTTAGCTCGTTTATTGACATGATTAGAGATCGAAGTACGAGTTTGTTTGCCTAACTGACACGACTCACACTGTAGACTAGACAATTTGGATAGGCTGAGTATCAACTTTTGATGCTTTGGAAGGCTAGGATGTCCTGACTGAGTGTGGATGGTAAGTGGAGTTGCTGTGGCAGAGCATGTTTGTGGTGGGGCTGAGAGATAATAGAGGCCATGAGATTCACCTTCGACGCCAAAATTCCGTCCCGAACTCTGTTCCTGCAAGGTAACAATGTTTTTAGTAAATGTAATGGAGCAATTGTGGGAGTGGGGTAAGCGATGTACAGAAAGTAAATTAAAGGGGCAACCAGGGACATAAAGGACATATTCTACGGTCAAGGAAGGGAGTGGGTGGGCTGTGTCGATTCCTTGGGATTGAGTTTGGGAACCATTGGCAGAGGTAATGGAAGGTAAATACCCAGTTTGAGAAAGGGAAGAGAAAAGGGATTTATTACTAGAGATGTGGTTACACGCATCGGAGTCAAGAACCCAGGGACCAAGAGGGAGATTGAGAGATGCAAGCGAATGAATTACCAGTGCGCTACTGAGGCAGTGCTGCTAGGGTTTTGGCGGGTCTCATACCATTGGATAAAGACTTCATATGCTACAAGAGTGGCCCAGTGTTGCTCAGCAGGCTGTGAGGTGTCAGACGGAGGCTGTTGGGCAACATTGGTAGGGCGTGGAGGTTTGCCATGAGGTTTCCAATAATGATCAATAGTGTGGCCTATTCGATGGCAGTGGTCACATTTGTAATGACTCTTGGAGTGAGATGATCCACCTCGAGAGCGACCAAAATTGTTGCTCTGGGAGGCAAGAGCAGAGTTGTCACTAGGAGGGGCAGTAGGAGGATCAGTAGTGGGTTTAGGAGGAATCTAGAGAAGGGTCGTAGAAGCCATGGTCATAGTGGGTACTGTAGGGGACCCTAAAATTTGATCACGGGTGGCAGAGTACTGCGGAGGTAAGCCATAGAGTACAATAAGCATGAAGAAGGTGCTGCGGTTGTCAAGTTCCTTCTTAACCTCAGTCGGATTAGTTGCAGCAGGCGGTAGCAATTAATTAAAATCATGAAGAGCAGCGTGGATTTGCCCAAGATAGGTCGACATAGGTCCGTCAAATTTTTGTGGAGCTATTAGGGTCATCAAATCATGACACATGCCATAGAGGCACTAAGTGTCATTAGTGTAAAGAGCACGGACCTCAGACCAAACCGACTTACACGTGATATGCGGGCGAAAAATCGGTTTGATAGACGGGTGGAGGGTGGATTTAATGACGCTACATAGTTGAGCATCAATCTTCTCCCATTTGGCATGATCAGGGGCGTCCACAGATGCAATCGTAGTAGTGAGATGGTCCTTGTAGCCTTGACTGCTAATCCACAATAGGTATCAGAGGCTCAGGTGGCATAGTTGGATCCATCTAATTTCTCAGTGGCGGGAACAAAATTGGAAAGGAGAGGAGGCTCTGCCTTAGGCAGATCTGTAGGTCTAGGAGCAGCCATTAGCACAAAAATCGAAAAAAAACAATACTTGGAATACGAAGAGAAAAAGCGGGTCAAGGCAAACAATCACAACACAGCCCGAAAGTGGATGGGCTTCGTAGATTGGGGGTCGGTGAGCATGATGCAAGGAGTGGCGGCCGAAAAGAGGGTCGGACGCACCGCCAAGTGAGAGTGAGGCGTCAATAGCAAGAGCTGTTTGGCGCAGACTGTCAGTGTGCGTGAGGGTGTAGAGCAGGGGGAGGCGCACCTCGTGTTGGTCTTGGCCTCCGGAAAGTCACCAGAAAAAGTCGCTGGTGAACGGTGGCTGCTAGAAAACTGCTAGAAAAAAATGCTGAGGAATGGGCAAACCGGAGAAGGGCATAGTTTGCCAAAAAATTTTGTCACTGGAGGACAGTGGGTCCCTCGGGTAAGCACAGTTCTAGGGTTGCCTTTGTTAGGCTTTGGATACCATGTTGAATAAGAGAACTAGAGGACAGGTTTGCAGAGAAACCGTGTGTCTAAAAACACAACGGACAATGGTTTATAAAGGCTTTATTGTAATGAATGTACATAAATAGAGAATATTTTGTTTCCCCTAAACTAGATATTACTTGCCTATAAACCATAATAAATACAGAATCATAATATGATTGTCAACAGAATCATAATTTGATTTTCAACACTACTCTTTGTATATGCATTTGCTATGATGTTGGATAAAAGCCGTGACTAAATCTATAGCTTTCAAGACAAGAGGACTTGGGAAAGTAATGGGATCTGGTACACAGCCGATAGATGCTGGTCTTCAGTTCAACAACAAGGGAAATAGACTAAAAACTTTCTCCAGACCCCTTTTGTAAGATGGAAACCCTAATTTCTTAAAAAAATTCAACCCGTTAAAATAAATGTAATCTAGCCATTAAGTTAGCAAAAGAAAGAAAACAATAAATAAAATATAACAACAATGCTACAATACCATGAATAGTACTCATGAGTCATGCTAAAATAGTGTGAACAGTACTCATACAATAGTGGAGCAGCAGCCCAACAAATGACTGTGATTGTTCCATTTTTGTGATGCATCATGATATTACTTAAACAGATCTGACCTTGAAAAAGTGGAAAACATGCTTTCCAGTAGAGTTTGGATAAAAGTTCTGCTGTTATTATTAACAATCCTAGAGAGGGTGATCCTTACTAACAAAGGAAGCAGAATTTGAATGACAGAAATAGAAAACAAGGAAAGAAATCACTAGGAGAGACGCCTGTGCAACTGTGCATGTCAGACTTGCCCCGAGCACAATGCCGAAAAGGATCATAGCTTCTAGATACTCTTCCTTCCCTCCAGCTTCTTTATACTGCTGTTGATCATACCAAAACTACCTGTATTGACGTGGCCTCCTCGTGATTCTTTGAAACAGATTCCTCACAATTTTCCACTCCCCCTAATGGTTTCTCCTTGTCTTTGCACAAATTATCCTCTCTTATTCTAGTATTGATTGGTCAGTGTCTTGGGCTTCCCTCCTTTGGGCATAATGTTGGACCTCTATTACTTTCATATCAGAGAAGTTTCTCAAAATAATCTTGAGTTTGTAAACAGTGAAAGATAATTTTTTCCATTTTGTTTGGGAAAAAAGAATAGCAAAAGGAAACTAATTTATAGCTATTAGATAATTTGGAATATTCTGATCATGCTGAGGGAAATGCATTTTGTGTTAGTTTTCTTGTTGTTCTTCACTTTTTTTTTTTTTTTTCCTTTTGCTGTTTATCCACGCAATTCCTATTTTATGACAATTACTATTTTGTTCAAATTGTTGAGCAAATATTTTTTCCTGTTTCTTTCAGTCAAAAAATCAGGGATTAGTCAGGATTTGCTGGTTTGCGCTTATGAACTGTGGGGATTGCTACCTAGCTTTTGTCGTCAAGCAACTGATACTTACCAAAATTTTACTCATCTCTCTGATGTCCTAATTACTTTTCTTAAAAAGGATCCTTCCATGCATCAAAATGTTTCCACAGCATTACAGGTTACATTTCAACAAACTGGTGGAGACCCTTGTACTTTTTGAGGTTATATGTTTATTTTTTTTCAAATTGACTATCCTTCTAAATGTTCATCAATTTTGTGTAGATTCTTGTGACTGAGAACAAAGCTGCACTTGGCCCTAAAAAGAGTGCGAAAGATTGCCATGCTGAATATGATTTTTTGTCAGAGTTTGGCATGCAACCTACTTATTCAAAGAAAGCTGCTACCAAAAACATAAAGTCTTTGGCGTCTTGTTCGATTCAGTTGCTTTATGTTTTATCAGATTTATTTATCAGTTCACTTCCTGAAACACGCTTTTGTTTAAAGGTTCTGCATTTATCACATATGTTACTCATTCTTCCATATAGAATGATACCTTTCTCTTATGTTCTATTTTGTTGTAGAAAATGCATGAATTATTCTTTCCTGCTCAAATATTTGAACAGTATTCTACTTGGGCCATTTAAAATAATTTTGGAGAATTTCTAGGTTGAACATTATACTGTGGCTTGCAATGTTGCCTCTAGCTTTCCTTGTCGTTAGTATGATGGTTTATGAATTGTTACATGCAGTTCTCAACTGCTCTCTGATCTTGGTCATTATTTACTTTTTATTAACGTATTGACACTGTTTAAGTAATTTAAAATATTTTTTTTCCTCTTCCTTTTTCAGGGAGCAATTGGGTGCCTGGCTTCTGTCACTGATTCTTCTGTAACCAAAGAGATGTTTTTGTCTCTGTTTAAGAGGTTTCAATTTGTAGATTGTGAAGGTGAAGCTGAAATATTGACAAGTCCCACCGGAGTGGTAGATAGTGATCAAAATGACTTGAAGGGATATTCTCAGAGGTGTAGTGATTAATTTATATAAGAATAATTGTGTCAGTGGTGATATGGCAGCCAGCAATTCCCATATTATATTGGTCTACCATTTCTTTTTGTTTCATAGAAGAAATAAGCCCTTTTATTTTCTACCGGCTTTTCATCTAGAGTTTTTGTAGAATAACTTCACTAAAAGAATGTAGTCAGCATCTTGTTGATTTTCTGATCACACAGGTTTATTATTTCTTTTGAAAGCTGCACTGCAGTACCTGGTTTGAGATAGAAGATTATGCATAGACCGTTCCACTAAGTTTAACCATAGAAGGATGCCATTTACTAACATGTATAGGAAAATAATTGAGTGATTGGCTGGAACTACTGATCTAAAGACTCTATTTTCGTCTGATTTTGGTTGTTTATTGCTAAAAGATGTAGTAAAACCATTCATGTGCTTACACCCAATAACTTAAATTTTTAAGAGTTGGTTCTTGACATGGTGATGGTATCAAAGTCAACTTGGCCAAGTGGTCAAGAGTTTGATCCTTAACTTCTGCATTCTTCTAAATAAAAGTTAGATTTATGATAAAAATAGGTTGGTGCATTGTCCTTGTTTCATGCCTAAAGAACTATTGCGTGAGGAAGCATGTTAAGAGATTTGATAAAATCATTCACGTGCCTACACCCAACTGCTTAAGTTTTAGAGCATTGGTTCATGACATTTATAACATTTGTTTTTCTGTAGCTGGATAAAATTAATTGAGAGTTGTTCATTTGTTAATCTTGTTCAAAAGCCAACCTTCTTATGTATTGGTTGATTTAGATATGGCTGAGCTTTTACATCATCCGGAGCAATAGTCTGACCTTTTCCAATTTGAATTGGAGAATCTAGAAACCATAGGCACTGAAAACTAACTACAGTCTTTCAATTTCTTGTTATTATATAATTGATGACAAGTCACTTTGTTCTTCAGGTGTCTAATATTGGAAATAGCATCTTGTCTTGTTGAAGGAGCCAACAATAATCTTATTGAGTTAATTTATAATTTAACTATATATTCATTTCAGGTATTTCTCAAAGGTTGAACAATACTTTTTGTTTTGTTATTATGGTTGACTTACCTATATAATTTTGTAAAGAATATCATGTTTGCTTGGTTATGTAGGCAACTGATGAGAGTGTTCATCACGAAGCATACAACACTTTGAGCAAAATTTTGGAGGTCTGCATTTGTGAGATTTTTCTGTTTCATTGTCTCTCTTGTAGTCTTGTTTCTATCTTTATTAGTATTGTTGCTTAATGATGCAGGAGCATTCATGCTTTTCTTCTGCTCGATACATTGAGCTAATTGATTTATTACATGGCTTAAAACCTCCAACTGCTATTGCATCTCTTAGGAGTCGGTATGCTTGTTTCCACATGCTGATGGTACATGCAGTGAAGGTCAGAATTCTTAGTTATGAATTGTGATAATGTCTCATTCTTATAGACAATTTATTTTAATCTCCGTATGTCTTAGATATTACAATGTGTAACATGCTTCTATAATTTTTTTGGCAACTATGTTGCAGAAATCCATTTCAGCATCCAGCTCCTTCTACTGCTAAGTCTATGCGTCATTTTCAGCTATTGCTGTATCTAAACCAACCAAAACTGGATAGCTAACCTGACTAATAGCTTTGACTAGTTTGGGTCTACTAGTTTAATTATAGCTTCACATTCAAGATTTAACTTGGGTGTCTTGATTATTGTACTAATATACTTTTAAATTTTCAATTTTTCTATTAATAGTAATTTTAAATTGCAATTAAAATTCTTATTCTGAGAGTCATATACTTTTTAAATAAATAAACTGGTAACATTAATGTTAGTGTGACCAACTTGCTGTATTGAAGCATCACTTGCTGTGCTTGTTTCCACCTGTATGTTGTAGGTTTTCAGAATTTAGGTTGTCATACACATTCTCACCATAACAGTTTATATGATTATTTTTCTTGAGAAATTGTCATTTTTTTTTCCCCCTTTGATTGTTGAAATTACAATGAAACTGGTTTAACAAATGTACACGGCACTTCTGTTAGATATCTGCATGTTGTTGTTTTTTTTCTTTTTTGCTAAGAGCCTGCGCCAAATTCTTGCATATTAAAGATGTTTTCTTGCTGGGATTTGCTTGTAAGGCAATTCATAGCCAAGTTATTTTCATGGTCTTTCTATTTCTTGTTCTTTGATCATTGAAGGAGGGTGGGAGGGGTGCATTTATACTAGTTGTAATATACTCTATTAAGTGGTCTTTTTTTTTTTTTAATATGCATTCTGCAGGTTAGTTTAGAAGAAGAGGAGAACTCAAAGGCTTTTCTTATTCTCAATGAAATCATTCTCACATTAAAAGATGTAAGTATATCAAGTACATGCCAATGCCATGCACATTCTTGAAGTTCATTGGCTTAGATTTGTCTGCCATGTATTGAATCACTGAAGTGAGATGATACGTCGATAACTGTACTGATTTATGTTCAATGGTATTGTTTAGGGAAAGGATGAAACCAGGAAAGAAGCATATGATTTACTCTTAAATATAAGTTCTAGCTTGAGAGACTCATCATTTGTTGGTTCTATTGAACCGTATCACAAACTAGTTAGCATGGTAAGTCCAAGCATGATTTTAATTTTACTTATTTTTATTAGACAATCACTAATTTGAGAAGATTTGACGTACTAGGCTGCTACTAAATGTATGCTTGTGGAACATCACTCTAAAATATTGAACTTCCCACAATTATCACACATTTTTGTTTTAAGCCAATAATCATGCAAGTATGCAACCAATGTGGTGTCCACACTCTTATTTTGTTTATGAAAAAGCTTACTTCATATGGTGTAATAATTAGACTTGATAATATACAGTTTGTGGAATGTGTCAGTGATTTATAGTCTTATACTATCAATATACAGATAATGGGATATCTTTCTGGTTCATCTCCCCATATAAAAAGCGGAGCAGTGTCTGCGCTGTCTGTGTTGGCATACAAGGATACAAAGCTTCTTCTCTCTATTTCTGATCTTGTCCCTTCTCTTTTATCTTTGCTGCAAACCAAAGATGTGGAAATCATAAAAGTGAGTGTTCTACTTTTGAAGATCATATTTTGGGTTTGAGCATCTTTCTGTCATTGTTGAGTTTAATCTTACACATCTATAACAGGCTGTTTTGGGCTTTGTTAAAGTGATGGTATCTAGCTTACAAGCAAGAGAGCTGCAGAATATCCTCTCAGATGTTATTACTGAAATCCTCCCCTGGTCGTCTGTTTCAAGACATCATTTTAGATCAAAGGCATGTACAATATCTAATGTTTAGCTCCTAGTCCTAAACATGCTGGTGTGTGCTTAAATAGATGCACCTGCACAACATGAACACATTCATCTGTATACTTGATAGAACCATAGGAATAATGTGTTCTTGGTTTTCTGCAGGTCACTGTAATATTTGAAATATTACTACGGAAGTGTGGTTCTGCTGCTGTCAAATTGGTTACCCCGGAGAAATATAAGGGTTTTCTGAAGACAGTTCTAGAGGTACTTTTTTTAGTACTGATTAAAAGACTGATGGTAGTGGTCCTTCTTTAGCTTAAGTTTGGTCTCTGCCTAGCCATATGTTACAGCATTGTGTGCAAATCCATGCAAGTCATCTACATAGGGGCATAAAAATTCGTATCAAGTTTGAGCTTTTGAATGATTGGGCTTGTTCTTTTAACGATAAAAATGACAGTAAGTCATTAAAAATGCTATAAGCCACATTTTTCTTCAGTACCATAATAAAAGAAAACAAATTTCAGTTTGAGTATATTTAGGCAAAGGTATACCTGCTATCCATTTGGTTCTAATTTTTTCCTACTGTTTTCTGGGATGCTGATGGCACTGAAGGCCCAATGAATAAGGGTGCTTCCTCTGATAGCGTGAGTCACAGGCCCAAGAGAACTATTAAGCGTCCACAAGGCTGGGAGGAATATACCCACTAAGTTATTTATGAATATTTAGCATCTTAGGTGCTGTGCTGTCACCCAATTAGTGGGTTAGTTATTTTGAATTGTTATGCAGTATTGTTAGTCTGTTTTGCAGTATAGCAGTAGGGTATTTTGAGCCGTTATGCAGTAGCTGTTTGTGTGTAAGCTTATATACTGTACTGATTGGAATGATTGAGACAGACTAGCATTATTCAGAAAATCTATCTTCTCTCTTTATTTCTGGAGGTACTTTCTTGGCCTTTAACTCAGGAAAACGTCATTATTCTCACCTCATAAAACATTACCTATCATTTTGGTGCTCTCGTTGCCTCCCTTCCATGGCCAACAACACCTGTTCCCAGGCTGTCAATCGTCTTGAGGATGCCATTGCACTCTTGACCCAAACCCAGAATGCTCTCTCCCTTGACCAGAGTTCCCTCCAGTCCAAAATCGATGAGGTTATCACCCGTTTCAATTCCCTTGAGACCAATCGCTCCTCTTCCTCAAGCCCCGATGACAGCCCCTGCCCCGCAAACCCTAAATACCATATGAAGCTCGACGTCCCTTGTTTTGACGGCACTGATGCCATGGGTTGGATTTTCAAAATCTCGCAATTCTGACTATCACGGTACACCAAAGGATGAACGTATTCAAGTTGCTTCTTTCTACCTTGATGGCCTTGCTCTTAGCTGGTTTCAATGGATGTTTCGTAATGGCTAGATTTCATCTTGGTCGGGGTTTCTCCAGGCCCTCGAGATGCGTTTCGCCCCTTCATACTATGATGAGCCCAAGGTTGCTCTCTTTAAATTGACCCAGCAACGTACCGTAAATCACTATCTCTAAGTTTGAAAGTTTGGCTAACCGTATTATTGGCCTCCCTCCCCCTTTTCTTCTCAGTTGTTTCATCTCGGGGTTATCCTCCGACATACGGCGAGAAGTCTAGGCCCTTCAACCATTAACCCTCGTTCAAGTCGCTGCTCTTGCCAAATTACAAGAAGACAAACTCAATGATGCCAAACGGCTCTCTCGCTCTCGGTATAACCCAGTGCCACTTGTGGTTCCTCCTCCATCTTCGGTTTCCCCCGCCCAAACAACCATCGCTTCTTCCTGCTCCCCCAAAGACCACCTTTAAGAAACTCACCCCAGCGGAGATGGTGACCCATCGTGAGAAGGGTCTTTGTTATAACTGCGATGAATGATATAGTCCTAATCACAAATGTAAATCTCATTTTTTCTTGCTCGTCGTTGACGAAGAGGATGATATTGAGCCTGAGGCACCGGCCCCGTCAGATGCTCCTCCAGCGCTTGATACCATTGATTTGGATGGCTCTTCCTCAACCCAAATCAGCTTCAATGCATTGTCGGGCTAGCTAGCCCCTAAAACTTTGCGGATCACTGGCTCTGTTAATGGGCAAGAGGTGGTTGTTTTGATTGATGGGGGCAGTACCCATAATTTTATCTAGGACACGATGGTCTGTTTCCTCAACCTCAAGGCCTAACCCAACAAGCATTTGTGTGTCATGGTGGGTAATGGAAGTGAGCTCTTGTGTACCAATGTGTGTAAGGATGTTCCTGTCCTTATCCAGGGCCATCTCTTTCACGTCGACCTTTATGTTATGGCCCTCAAAGGTGCGGATCTTGTTTTTGGCGTGGAATGGTTAAAGAATCTCGGCCCAATTATTACTGATTATTCTCTCCTCACTATGAAGCTCCAAAAGGGTGACCAAATGATAGAACTAAAGGGTCGGCCCGGATCAGGCCCAAAAGAAATATCCCACACCCAAGGCAAACGTCTCATCCACACTATTTGTGCAGCTACCTACTTTCATCTTCAGATGGACACCACTCCAGCTCCTTTATCAGTTCCACCCACCACCCATTCCTCGTTGTCGTCGGGCCTACAACATTTGTTGGATTGCTACTCTCGACTCTTCCAATTACTGAGCTTCATCCCGCCCTCACGATCCACAGATCATTCCATCCATTTGCTCCCACATGCTGCACCGGTGAATGTAAAACCCTACTACTACCCCTATTTCCAAAAACATGAAATTGAAAAACAAGTCAAGGATATGCTCCGTATCGGGATGATCTAGCTGAGTAGAAGTCCTTTCTCTTCCCCAGTCTTGTGAAAAAGAAGGATGGCACTTGGCGGTTTTGCGTTGATTATCGTGCCCTTAACGCAATAACGATCAAGGATCGTTTTTAGCTTCCCATAGTCGACGAGCTTCTTGATGATTTCGGAAAAGCGAGTTGGTTCTCTAAATTAGACCTAGCCCAAGGCTTCCATCAGATTCGTATGTGCCCAGAGGATATTTCTAAAACTGCTTTATGCACTCACCAAGGCCATTATGAGTACCGTGTCATGCCATTTGGCCTTTGCAACGCCCTGTCTATGTTCCAAGCCACCATGAATGATCTCTTTTGCCCATTCCTATGTAAGTTTGTGTTTGTGTTCTTTGACGATATTCTGCTCTATAGTTGACATTTCAACGAACACTTGGAGCACCTTGAGATTGTCCTTCGTACCTTACAACATGGCCAATTCTTCCTCAAGCTCTCTAAATGTGCTTTTAGTCAAAGACGGATCGAGTATTTGGGTCACATTGTGTCTGCTAATATGGTGGAGCCAAAACCCTCAAAGATCCAGGCAATGCAAGAATGGCTTGTTCCTACTTATCTCAAATCCCTACGTGGATTCCTTGGCCTTATTGGGTTTTATCGCCGTTTTATTAGGAACTATGCCCAACTAGCCTCGCCCTTAACCACCTTACTTCGAAAGGATCAATTCAAGTGGTCCTCTGAGGCACAAGCAGCGTTTGAACAACTCAAGTCTGCCATGACCTAGGCCCCTGTTTTGGCCCTACCTGACGTCGGTGCTCCTTTTGTCATTGAAACAAATGCTTTAGGTACTGGAATGGGAGCTATTTTGATACAACACAACCACCCAATTGCATATTTTAGCAAGCAATTCTGCCCCAAGTTACTACACTCCTCGACTTATATCCGTGAGCTTCACGCCATCACCACTACAGTGATGTGTTGGCGCCAATATTTACTTGGTCACTCTTTTAGTATCCTTATTGATCACAAGAGCCTAAGGGATTTGATGTCGCAGTTGGTGCAGACACCCGAGCAGCATGTTTATCTGGCCAAATTGCTTGGCTATGACTACACCATCCAGTATAAATTAGGGACGAGTAACACTGTGGCTGATGCTTTGTCTAGAGTCCATGACTCATCCGCAAAAGCTTGTTGGATTCTCACTATGCCTTATTTTTAGTTTCTAGAGGATTTGACACAAGAGTTGGAAAGCAATGCATATTTTATTGCTTTATCCAAAGCTGTTCGTGATCACCCCGAAAGCCACTCTGGCTACAAATTCCACAATGGCTTGTTGCTTTATAAGGGTCGAATTTGGGTCAATAAAGGCAATTCTTTCATTCCACTGTTGTTAGAAGGGTACCACAAATCACCTTTGGGGGGACATACTGAGCTTACTAAGACTCTTCGTAGGCTTTCTGAGAATTTCTTCTGGCCTAACATGAAACAGGATGTTCACCAATATATCATACAATGCTTTGACTGCCAGCAAACGAAGTATGTCCCTCAGAAATCTCCTGGGTTACTTCAACCTATTCCTGTTATAGCACTACTTGGCGCTCCACCAACTTAACTCCGTACCAAATGACCTATGGCAAACCACCCCCTAGTATCCCTCATTATATAGCGGGTTCTTCTTGTGTGGAAGCTGTTGATTCCTTCCTCACTTCCCGTGAGGATATGTTTAATTTCCTAAAACGAAAGTTGTTGAAAGCTCAACAGCAGATAAGAAGTATTGCTGATACACATCGTTGCGAGGTTAACTATGTGGTTGGAGATTGGGTCTATGTGAGATTTCGTCCTTATCGACAAGCTTCACTCTCTGGCACCACTTACCAGAAGCTAAGCAAGCGGTACTATGGCCCGTACCAGGTGATTGAAGTGATTGGCTTAGTTGCTTATCGTCTCGCCTTGCCAGAGACAACAAAGATTCACCCAGTGTTTCATTGCTCCTTATTGAAACCCCACCATGGTCCGATGCAGTCACAGCAAACTATTCCTGTAGAGGTCATTGACAGTCAACTGCTTATTCAACCTCCTATCTTGGATTACAAGTGGGACCCTTCTGTTGGTCCTAGTACAATGGGTAGGCTTACCACCTGAAGACACTACTTGGGAAGATTGGGATGATTTGAAAGCCACTTATCACCTTGAGGACAAGGTGTTTCTCCAAGGGATAGGGATTGGTGGCACTGAAGGCCCAATGAATAAGGGTGCTTCCTCTAATAGCATGAGTCACAGGCCCAAGAGAACTATTAAGCGTCCACAAGGCTGGGAGGAATATACCCACCAAGTTATTTATGAATATTTAGCATCTTAGGTGCTGTGCTGTCACCCAATTAGTGGGTTAGTTATTTTGAATTGTTATGCAGTATTGTTGGTCTGTTTTGCAGTATAGCAGTAGGGTATTTTGAGCCGTTATGCAGTAGCTGTTTGTGTGTAAGCTTATATACTGTACTGATTGGAATGATTGAGACAGACTAGCATTATTCAGAAAATCTATCTTCTCTCTTTATTTCTGGAGGTACTTTCTTGGCCTTTAACTCAGGAAAACATCATTATTCTCACCTCATAAAACATTACCTATCAGATACATACTCTTATCAGAGTGACTTTTGTATTTACATATGTATATATTTAAAACTAGAAAAGTTGGTTGGAGAAATTGTTAAATTAAAATATGTACTGTCAATCACAAAAAAGGAAATTACATCCCTACTCAATATGAAAGCTGAAAGCATGATTAATGTTCCATGTTGCTGTTAGTTTTATTTTCATTTCTTTTCTTTTTATCATCTGTGACTTTTTACACTTTAGGTTTTTTATTAACATTTTTGTTGTGCTTCCATTGGAGTTTTTAAAGACAACCTTGCAATTAGGTAAACTCAGTGGCTAAAAGAATTATTCACTATAATGAATTGTTGTTGGCTGGAAATTCTTTTTCTTATGCTTTCTTTCTTTCTTTGGATTTTGTATTACTTTCTAGCACATTTGAAATTTGTAATATTTGTAGATGGTGTACTGCTGACTGATTTTACAGGTTTGATAAAAGTTTCTATTGTGGTGTCTATTGACTTGCAGAATCGACATGGCAAATCAAGTGAAGCAGTCACTAATGATACAGAAAATATGCCTGAAGATTCATCTGCCAAGCGGTATGTTCTAGTTGCTTGTGAAAAAATTGAGTTGAGTTTTTGTTTCTTTGAAGCTGATTTAGAGTTCTCTCTTCTCTCTCACTTTGTAGGCCAAAGTGGAGGAAGCCCGAAAGTTCGGATACCCAAGAGAAAAATTCAATTAAAAACAGAAAGAGAAAGAGGGACAACAAATTTGAGGGAGATATGCCTAGCCAAAAGGAAGCACTTAAGTCTACTGGTAATGATGGATTGAGATTAGGCAAGAGAAGTAGGCATTCTAATGATAAAGATTCAAATGTGGAAAGGTCAGAGGGAAGTAAAAAAGGAAAGAGAAGTTGGAGCAGAAATTTCACTGAACGTGGTGGGAAGAGAAAGGTAAAGCTGACAAGTACAGAGAAGGATAAAGCAGCTTCTCGTGTACCTTTACGACCTTCCAAGCCACACAAGCTAAAAAGGAAATTCAAAAGAAATTGATACATGAGTCGAATACTCAGGCTGGTGAAACACTTCTAAGATGTCATATCTCCCTGACCGTGTAGGTGTTGATGATGTCATTTTATATCTGTAACTGCAAATAGGAGCTGGGAGATAACAAGTGAAGGATTATAAGCAGGATTTTTTCTCTTTCCTGCTGAGCAACCACTATAGAGAGGAACTCGACACTTTTTTCAAGCTTGATGCTCGAATCTACTGGCTGAGAAAATGAACAGTTGCTTACTGCATACATATTTTGGCGGGAGAAAGTTAAGATAGTGGTGAGGAAAGCTGTTGTAATGGATGTCTGTTGGCCATGGTTGATTACGTAATGGCTATGTTTTGCCATATTTTGCCCTCGGCAGGATTTTTCCCTAGCTGCTAATTCTCACTATATATTGCTTGTCTTAACGAATGATATATTATGTTAACATTTTTTGAGTATTTTTGTATTATTTTCCTTATATTTGCAAAATAGTCAAGCAAACATGATGCAGGAGTCTTAGTGGATGTATTACTCCATCCGAGGGATAAAAAGGTACTAATTAAGTTACCACCTATAAGCTGAATTATATTCAATTCTTAAGTACTAGTGTTGAAGCTGCCTTTCAGTCTGGCACCTGTTCTGGCTTTTGGTTAGCTTGAGTTCTTTCCAGTATGTTATACTAAGCATGTGTTTGCATTTTGAAGACGTGCGCCTTTATATTTTCACGTCAAACAGATGAAAAACCGCAGAAGCTATTTTTTGTAGCTTCTATCTTAATGCGGGTTAAATGTAGTCAAACGCAGTAATCTATTCATATGAATGCATCAGTCCATGCTTAACATATCTATCGTACTTAATGTATGTAATGATCCAAGTAATGGACTTATTGTACTTTATTTTTATTTCCCATGATTTTCCAAATTTTAATGCAGAGCATCAAAATGCTTTCAAACTAAATCCATATTCACCATACCTAATTTTTATTTTATTATTTTGGGATCCATAAACTTGTCTTTAATATTTAAGCGGCAATATAGCAGAGAATTCTTTCCAACTTTGGTTTATCAGATGTGAAATTCATAGAGGTTAAAAAAATAATAACTTCCATATGAATTGCATAGGCCAAAATAAAAATTAACGAGTATAAACCCAAAGTACATAGGCCACAATAAAAAGTGAACTGCAACCGTATAATTGCATATGTTGCTGGCTTTGGCTTGCTTTGGCTTTTTCCTGATTAATTGCTCATATAGTTACAGTTTTATTTTCTATCATTTTGTTACGTGTCTCAAAATTCCAAAGCTACTAAGGTAATCGGCTTCTTGAATTTCAGGTGTTGACGCTTGAATAATCAAAGCTGAGGCCAAAAGCCACAACCATTTCAAAAACTGATGTGTTTGCGGTATTGTGTACTATTTAATTATATTTTACCCCGGTTATCTACTCATATGAATGCATCAATCCATCCTTCAAGTAACAAATATCATATACTTAATGTATGCAATAATCCATCCAAGTAATGAACATATTGTACTTCCTTTATTTTTATTTCCCATGATTTTCCATCTAAATAATCCTTACGGTTATCTAATATCTTAATATTGAACTTAGTATATCTAATTCTATATTGTTTAGTTTTGTTGATCAGTCACTGGTTGTAGATTGTCAATTAGACATTCTTACACAGATGCGATATAATTTTCTGATGGGCCTTTGCAGCATACCAACTGTACTAAGTTTATTTCAATTGTTTTTCCCTTGAGGTGGATTTAGATTTATAACACAATTGTGTGATGGTAATTGAAACCACTTGATCTTCTTGATAAGCATTCTATCTCATGCTTGTTTACAGAGGTGTTGTTCCTCTTGTCCCCAACTCATCTATTGATATATGTAAATCGCACTCGGAATTCATAATATGTCCCCATTTTTTTTAAAGTATTATTGGTTGACATATTGGTATGTTTAACTATACAACCATTAATGACAAACTAGGATCAAGATGGACAATATTTATTGGAATACGTCCTAATAAAAAGACTGACATCGACAACGCTGATATAGAACCATATAGAACATAAAAAACAATGTACTGAACTAAAGTTGAAGATGAGAAGCAGACATGGGCTCGAAAATTGGGTCATCCAGCAATGCAGCTTCCAGTTCTGGCCACAAGATGGCAGACACAGTCCACGAACCATCACCCTTGGCACTTAGCCTTTGGTTCATGTAACCAACTCCCACCCTTGGAATGGAAGTGTATACTGTCCCTAGCAAGGGAGTCCCAAATCCAAAGTCAACTTCAGTGACAGGAAACCTTTGTCCTGAGGACACCACTACGGCTGGTCCTTCTTGACCCAACAGTGCCTTTGCTAGCATTAAACCCGGCCTATGGCACTCAATCCAATCAATCAAGTCCAAGAAATGAGCCTCATTGTTGACCTTTGAAATTGCCTCATGCACTGTGTTAGCAATGTCTGATATAGGGGCTTCCTTCAATTCTTGAATGCTTGCCTCCCCAAAAGTCAAAGACAAGACATTACCGATGTAATTTGACATGGAATTCTTACCTCTTCCCATTCTTTCTCTTCCATCCACCAACCAGCCCATCTTGCACTTTTTATGCCTTTGATCAATGGTGCCAATCATTATCTTCCATACATACGCGGAGAAAGCCTCAATCTTTGTTCTCTTGATCCCATTCACAGAACCAAGTCTCTGCAGCATGTTGATATTTGATGCTTCGATATGATAAAGGCGTTTAAGCGAGATATGGTTCATTGGCATGTTCTGTATCTCTTTCAATGTGCACCTTATAAAAGTTTGATCCAAGGATGGGTGATATTTGGGAGAAGAACGCGCACGAAGGTGTCTAGTATGGTCCGGTATACATGAGAGTGGTTTATTCTGAGCTATTTCACACCAGGAAGCAATAAACTTAGCAAAGGAACTGCCATCACCTAATGCATGATCAAAAGTAAATGCTATGGAAATGCCTCCACAAGTGTATTCTGTCACCTGAATTTGCAAGGGGAAGTTTGGTTCAACGGAGACTACCTTTTCCTGAAGAGTTTCATTGAGATTATAGAAATCTAAATTCTTTAATGGGATATTTGGTGAGCTTCAATGACTAGAGCACCATTGTTGTCACAAATGATTTCAGGCTCACTAGTTTTGGGGTTTTGAACAATTTGGCCAGCAAAGGGATAATAGTGATCCAGTATTTGTGCAAGAGAGCTTTTGAGAGCTTCAACAAAAGCCTTGAAGTTATCTAATTCTGGTTTGCGATAGAAATACAAGTATGTAACAGGAAAACGACCTGAAAGCAGGTCAAGATTTGAAAGAGTGATTGAAAATGGCTCTGGTGAAGGATTCAGTGGTTTTACAACACTTTTCCTACTGAACTTGACTTCAAATTTTTTTGGGGCTGCATTTTTTTTGAGAGCGTCTGACATTTTCCAAAGGAGGATTGTGTTTCTCTTTGATATTTTCTGTCTTGGGGCTAACGTTCAAAATGTTTCTGGATCAATTGAATGTCGTATATACCACTTATATAGTATATTTCCAGTGCATGTTGGTGGATACTGACGCCAATGCTTCAGATATAACTTCACAGATATTTTCTAATCACTAATTATGAATCGTAAGTTGGTGCTTATTTCCACCAATATCATCGATTACCATTACCATGATACCATTACCATGTCTCATGATTAAGAGCTGATCTCATGAGGCCACTTTTTGTTGCTAAGTTAGTGCTTATTTTCACCAATATCGTCGAATGGTTAAGTCATAATATACATGAAAACTCAATAAATGGTCAAGTTTGGTAGACAACTTAATTGTGGAACCCAAATAATCAATGTTATGCAGTAAACTGGTCCAACAAATTAACAAGAAACTAATTACGACGGGGTAGATTTCGCTCACACAGAATCATCCCTGTGTACGATCAAGATTCAAGGATGTCTCGTTAAACATTCATTTTTCTTTTTATTGCCGGACATCAGACTTCAACCACCTATAAATCTGATTTAATTGTAACATGTGAACACATTGCTTAACTAAAATGTTGATTTTTTTATTTATTTTTTGTTTATGAGACTACAAATATCCTTTACGTAGACAATGCTGCATAAGCCGGGTAAAACTACTATGAATGACAAAACTCTCCTTCCTAGAATTTAAGGTAGCTGTCGAGACTACTAGTTAAGCTAAAATAATTTCGTAAAAGTTGATTCACTTGTTTGTGTGTACATAGGTAGAGAGAAATGCAGTCCATTTAACTATTTAAGGAAGAAATACAATACATCCACCGATAGTGGGAAGGATAATGGTTTCTTGTCACATGTCAGGGTTCTTGTGAAAGGCTATAAAATTACCGTCAAATAAGGAAAGCGGAGCTTTTGTGCCCACTTTCTTCATCTTAGACACCGCTAGTTTCCCATGTGTTTGGGGAATCCTGATTACAAACAATGTCCACGTTGCACCACCAACTAGTGCTTGTCACTTCAAAAGTTCAAAGCATGGACCATGGACCACAACACAAACATTCGTATTGGCATCTTGTCATGCTAATTAAGGAGCGCTTTTCGCTAACCATTCCAATTTCTTAAGACGTGACTTTTGCCTTCTTAGCACTATCTTAGCACTATCAACGGTCGTTTTATTACACTGAGCTTGAGATGGCAATGCAAGAAAGAGAGAATGAGAAGGAGCAATGATAAATTGGCTTTTAGTATTAAAGCTCCAAGTGCTTTGGCTAGTGCTTACAATGCAATCTCCAATTTCAGCAGCCCTAAGGATTTCATGTGAGACACTGTGTGGAGCTGGATGGGTCTGGGAAGAATCAAAGCATTGTTCTTTTTGTCTTTTTTGGGTGAATCCAGGGTATCTTGGCCGAGAGTTAATTAAGAACTAATCCTTCAAACTACTAACATCTATTCAAGGGATTGATGCCACTCATTAGATATGAGATTAAATCTTTAACCACATGCTTAAAAGACAAGGTTATTTACCAACTGTATCACACCATGTTGGTGTCAAAGTTGCTCTAGAAGATATACAAGGAGGCCCTCCCCACTAATGAGTTGAGAAAAAAAGAGAAATATTATCTCAGAATCCGCCTGCTCTGTATGTAAAAGAGAGGAGGAATCTTTGCTCCATGTATTTCGAGACTACCACCACTCTAGGAATATGGAAGAAAGTGCTTACTCGTGATGGCGAAGTGGACTTCTATATTAACAATATCAAACTAAGGTAAATTTCTAATATAAAAAGAAATACGTGAATGACCACTGACTAGGAGTTTTCGTGTCACGGGTTGAGATGAGTTTACTTCTCCTTACTCGACCCAAAATATTGATAGAGTCAAGTTTGTGAAGTTGAATTTGACTCTATTAAGACCTAACAATATATGAGATAAGACTGAGTTAATTTGTTAGCATAATAATCTAATCGTAACATTATATATAGTTAAATCATAAAATTAAAGAAATATACAACTATAATTATGATATATTTTACAATATATAATTTAAGGTAAATAATATTAATATAAATATAATATCATGTTAGAAAAATATTTTTTATTAAGTTAAGAAGTTGTATTATTAATACATAATTATTTAAAAAATTATACTTTTTAAAAAAATATGACATTAGAGCGAGTTTAAACGACTTGAAGTATAATTTGAATCCATCTTTAAAATATATTGAATTTAATTTCTTGAATTCCAACTTATCAAAAGTCTTTTTGAGGCCAGACTGGATTAGTGAGGTGGGACAGATTATGAAACCCCTTCGGTTGACCTTTTATTTTTGGTAGAGTGACTGAGCTCCTTTGGAAGAGAAGGAACGATTTTTTATTTAACAACATTTGGGAACAAGACGAAAGCATTCTGGTGAGGATGAGATGGGCATCAGAGAATTTCAAGGATACCTCTTCTAAAAGTATGGCTCTTGCTACTAATAAAGATGGTCGAGCTACGCAAACAAGGGTGAGATGGAAAGAATTGAGAGTTGAGACTATGCTGTTTGAAAATCTTTATTGGCTGATCTTGCTAATGCAATTTATCTAAGGTAATTTTGGGGCTCTGCTACCATTATTACATTAAAAAAATTATTTTGTTTAATTTCTTTATTCATCTTCTTGATTTTTATTTTTTTTAATTTCAGTCATACCCTTTTTATTTGAACAAGTAACCAAAGTAGAACAAATATTTGTCAACAATACCTATAAGATGATATTATATTTTTTTTTCTTTCATATTATTTTAACGAATGTACTTACCGAACAAAAAAAAAAAAAAAACTATAGAACACAGGCATACCATTTGAATTCCAAAACAGAAGCACCAAATTTAACACAGTATAAAAATAAAAATTATTGGTTCACTGGATGACAAGATCTAAACGAAATATATAATTCCAACTTTTCTAACGTTCAGATTTAACATATTAAAAATTGAAAAACCTTTTGGCTTGGAAATAACAGAAGCTGGGTTGGTTGGGGTTCTCTCTGCCCACGAGTTGTACTATACATATGGTTGTGTATTGGCAGTTCATCATGGCGTCAAGGGGTGTTTGTGGGATAAGTTTATCTATATTCTCACTCAATCCGAAATGTTGATAGGGTTATTTATTAAAACCCACTAGTGGTGGAAAGTTGGGTAATATACATGAAGTTATAGATTTTAATCTCAATACAATTATTATACACTAAAAAAAATTGTATTATTAATACATAATGTTTAAAAAATTATACTTTTTAAAACAATATATAACATTCAACCAGGTTGAGATAACCTAAAGTCTAACTCAAACCCGTCCTAAAAATGTATTCGGTATAATTTCTTAAACCTAAATTCACAAAAATTCCTTCGAGTTGGGTCAGTTTAATGGAACCAAATAGGTCATGAACACCCTAATGATGCCAAAAGTTTGCAGTAATACCGTGCTGGCAAGTGGTTCCCAAAGCTAACAATTTAGGACTATGCCAGGGTGATTGAATCATGTTGTTTTACTAACCACAATCTATTTTAAGCTTTAACAAATGTAACTGTTCCATAAAAGAAAGCAAGAATGTAAAAGGAATTAAGTTTTTCTCATAAATTAAAATCAACTTATGTATTTAACTTTTATAGAAACTTTCTTATCTTTTCTAAAAGCTAAAGTACATAAGTTGATTTTAACTTATGAGAAAAGTTCAATTCATTTTATTTTTTATTTTTTTTTCTTATAAGTACTTATATAGAGATTTAATCCAAACAAAACTAAAAAAAATGACAATTTAGTTTAAAATGAAAAATTTAATTAGAATGTATCGATAATATAATTTTTTTTTGACAGTTATGTAATTATAGATTATTATATATGATAAAATTGTTGATTTTTGTAATCATTATTTTAAAAATCATACTCAAGGTGATATGTATTTGTACAACATGAGAAAATAAGGACGATCAACACAATCAATGTGGCTAAGGAAATAATTTTCAGACCATAAATCACAGATCATGAGCAAATATTATCAGAATCAATAATAATTATATTCCCTTGAAATAAGGAAGCAAATCAACCTATAATCAGGCAATTATGTTCACCATTAATGCCAATAGTTTTTATATAATGAGGTACACTACATGGGTAAATCTAAGTTCATTCCTACTCTTAAAACCTAGAATTGTCTTGACTTGAATGTTGAAGTGTTTTTGCAGGTACCACTCCCGTCGTACCAAGGAGGCCGATCAATTGGAATAAGGAGGACGATTATGGACACCGTCACATCTCTGTAGAAGAGTACCTCTGATTTTTACAGATACATTTAGTGTCTCCTGTAAGACCCGATAAAAACTTTTTCCAGCCACACGAATCAAGAGTCTTTGCTCTTCTTTGAGCCGCACAACTAATTATGAACACGTTTACAAGCATCGTGAACAGATGTACGTCCAAAGTTGATTTGATATGTTATCTATCACTTATATGCATATGATATGCACTGAGAACATGGCATTAGTTTTTTCTTGATCATTCCGTGACATTATTTTTTTCTTAATCTGGGGAATGCCCATCGTCATGCCAACTTGATATGCATAGATAATTTAGAATATGGCTAAGAATTAGATGACCAAGGCCATTAGCTTCTTGATCATTTAAAATTATGATATTTCATCATTTCAAAAATTCCGACAAAGGCTTATGGATGATACCATATGCCAATATAAATTTTTATATTGATATAATATACTATCCTGTATTATCCTATATTACCCTATATACATTTTGCAGTGCCAATAATTTAATCCTACATTATCCTATGGTGCGTAACATCACTCTAATATCTTGACTGATAATGAGACTATCAGAACTCACAAACCAATATTATTGGAAACAAGCAGTGAGAACTCGGTATATATCATCTTTTATGAGAACCAACACTGGTTGGCACAAATGGTAGCGGCTTGTGTCCCTTAATTAAGTTGTTCAGGGTTCGAATTCTGGTTTTGAGTATGGAATAGACCATGTTGAGAGGAAATACTCACCTTGTGTGCGCTCACAATCCTTGGCGGAGATTAATCACTGGTTTCGGTGAGAGATACTTCGTATCAATACTATGGTAAACAAAAAAAAAAATCTTTTATGAGATATAATAATGCCTTTTGGATAGCTTTTTTATGATAATCTGGTGCCCGGTTCTTAGCTGAGGAAACTTCCTTACCATGCATCGAGGATATTCAACTTCGAATCGACGTTGTTGTGCATCCTAAATTCAAACCTATCTCTAGACATCAACTATCCATCACTCAAGTCTCTTGTCACAGCTATTTTGTGAGTTCCAAAGTATATATGGCAATCTTCAAGATAGAGAAGCTCAGAAACACTCAACAGAAACGCAATGGCTCACATTTTGGAGTTCCCTAACAAACCCCACCTCCGTTCTATCTCTCCTATTCCCATTACTGTATTATCTAATTCACTTTTACACGCATACTGTATTAAAATGTGATCCCTCCATGAGTATGCTTTTCACCTATATGTCTATTCTGTCCACATACATGATGAGCACATTTTAATAGATTGACACATGATGCTCCCAAGGATGGAATCCTTAACATTGATGACACGGAAAACATAGTTGATAAATGCCGATGGAAGATTAGCATGTGGCATGAAAATATCTATGCGTATATTAGTAGAACAGTTCTATTCTCTTTATATGCTCACAAGATTTGCTTTTTGCTGCAATGTTCAAGTATGAACTATTCTATATATCAATATGATCAATTTTCGTTCTTAATAAAAATTACAATGATATCCTCATAAACAGAGGCACTATTTATTCAAGACACATTTATGAGGAACATTCTCAAATTGCTGCATTTAGCTTAGGTCCTTGACCCATATAGTTGACAAGTACTATTGCCAGATAGAACAAATACATGATTTATTGACATGGATATGTTGCTAAATGTTCATACACATAACTGATAAAGAACGACGAAGACTAAAGACCTAGAAGATCTTTATTTATATGCTTTCTGACCTACGGCAGCGATATAGCCATGGTGTTGTCCAATTAAAAAAAAAAAAAAGGGAATACGTTGTTAATTCCCCATTGTCTTGCCTCCTAGGCATAACATTTTGGCTGAAAATCAAATTTGACCAATTTTGTGTTCAATGGCGTTTATGTTCGGCATTTAAAAAGGAGATTGCAGGCTTGAATTGTACAGGGGGTCTCGTTGCTGCCATGGAAGCGGGAGACATTGACCATGACTGCATGAGAATGGAGAAGGATATGAAATAGTCGCCTACAGCGTGTTTGAATATGGTGAAGCACTTCCAGCAAAAAAACAGGACTCGAGAATGTTATGGCTATTCAGTTACGCAGGTCCTTTCAGTTAAAGAGAACCCAAGAGATCTTCTACTTCTGGTACTTCAATTTTTTACTCGCTTCCTTTAGATGATCCCTCTAGTTTTGTTGGTTTGTTTTGGTGAGAACGAATTATTATAGTATGGAGGAAGAAATGTGTGAGAATACTAGTATTTATAATATTTGAGTTTTATCAAAATGAATTGGTGATGGAAATGGAATTATACAAGAACCGAAATAAGTTAAGGACTTCAAGGTAATCATTGATATAAGTAGTAATATATATAGGCACGATCACGTGATATGTTTTAATGATATACATATATGACAATTAGAATCATGTCATCATGATCATACGCTCCGAGGGCCGAAAATCCAAATTATTAGTCCTACACTAATGGATAGCTGCTCGAAAAATTCATGAGCATGTTGATTAATTCATTTCACATCTCGGATATGGAAAATAGCTGAGTGACTAATTGATTTGCATGGTACAATCTTGTATTGCCCTGTTTCTTTTTTGTTCAAAAAGAAAATTGGAGGGAAAGCACACACTAGCAGAGAAAGTTTGAGCATTGGCACGACTTTACCAACCAAACCAGTCGGTCTAACACTGAAATTATAGGGTTGAAGAGAGGACACTCATCTGGTGTCATTATTTAAAAAAAAAAAAATGTGCGTCAACTCAACTCATCTCGCAACCCATCAAGATTGGGTTGTTGAAATTTTCAACCAGGATCTCAAAACGGGTCCAACCTAGCCCCATCCATTTTTAGTAACTTGAACGTGAGTTGAGTTGAACTATTTTGACATCACTACCTCTTTCTCTCTTGAGACATCAACCTTCTCCTTCGCACCTTTTGCCTCAAGTACGATAATTCTTCCCCTTGCGATCCTACATCATTAGCTGATTTGTTTACGTTGCCGTGCAACGCGACCTTCGCTACCTTCACCTCAAAATGGACTTTGCCATTTGAATCAACTTTCTTCCTAGCATTCTTAGTTGCACTACCCTCATTGTTCTCAAGTTGAAGAATCTAAGCCTTAACGATATTCTCTACGTTGATATTCCCTCCCTCAAAACCCTTAAATTGGATTAGGGTCTCTTTTCGGGGTCATAAATATCTTATGGAGCTTCTCCTTGGGTATCTCATTCTAGAGGATTTGCTAACCAAAGATTTATTTGTAATTAGGGAACATCGTTGTAAAGGAGACATTAAAAGTTTACCCAACTTCCTCAGAGTAGATATTTCAAATTTAGACATTCCCTTTACTATGCTACATAACGCACTCTTTCTGCACGCAAAATTGGTATAGTATGGATGAATATCATGCTTTCTAGTAAAAGAAATTGAGATTAATCTTTGATGTTTTTGTCTTTTTGAATTAGACAAAAGAGTGCCTACTTTAGTAATGTTCCCTGGTTTCAAAACCTATCCCATTAGAGCTTACCTATGAGTTCAGTATGTGGCATTGGATTGGTTGGTAGAGACTCTCTAGCGTTGCCCCAAGCTTCAAAATCTTACCATTGATAAGCTCTACATGGGTTAAGTTGTGAAACCAAGGAACATCACTACAGTAATTATTCTTCTATTTAATTCACAATGATAAAAACCTTAGAAATTAATTCCAATTTCTTTTACTAGAAAGCATGATTTTATTCATATTATACCAGTTCTGTGCAAAAAGTGTGCGTTATGAGGTAGAGTAAAGGGAATGTCTAAATTTGAAATATTTGCTCTGAGCAAGTTGGGTAAATTTTTAAGGTCTCCCTAGCAATGGTGTCCCTTACGTACAAATAAATCTTTGGTTAACAAATTTTCTAGAATGGGTCACTTGGAAGAAGCTCCATAAGCTATTTATGATCTTGAAAAGAGAACCAGTCCAAATGAAGGGTTTTGAGGGAAAATTGACGTAAGGAAGATCGTCGAGAGTTAGATTCTTCAACTTGAAAATAGTGAGGGTGGTGCAACTGAGAACGTTAGGAGGTAAGTTGATATGAATGGAAAAGTCCATTTCAAGGTGGAGGTGGTGGAGGTCACATTGCACGACGGTGTCGACGAATCGGTTGATGTCGTAGGGGTTGCAAGGAGGAGACTTATTGTAGATGAGGCGAAAAACGTGGAAGGGGAGCTTGAGGTCTCAAGAGAGAAAGAGGTAGTAGGCGAAAGATGTGGAAGAGTTGTCGTACTTATACTATCCCATTTTTTGTTTTTGTAATTTTCTTCCCAAAATAGCTTGATTGCAGTAATCAACAAAGTTAATAATGTTAGCAATTCTATATTGTTGTCTACAAGATGGAGCACCAAGGGAAGCACCATTTGCTACTATTCATGAATGGCGCCATTGACGATGGCAACACAACGCAATAGAGATCTGTTTCATTCATTCATCTAGCAATGCTTTTTAAAAAATTACATGGCTTAACCTAACTCATCTCGCAAGCAATCATGATTGGGTTGTTGAATTTTCAACCCGATCTCAAAACGGGTCCAACCAAGCCCAATCCATTTTTAGAAGCTTGAAGGTGAGTTGGGTTGACCCATTTTGACATGACTACCTCTTTCTCTCTTGAGACATCAACCTTTCCTTCATACATTCCTGCCTCAAGTGTAGCAACTCTTCCCCCTGTGATATATACATCAGTTAATTCGTCTACGTTGTCGTGTAACACCAAGCTTCACCACCTTGACCTTGAAATGGACTTTGAAATTTGATTCAACTTGCTTCCCAGCATTCTCAGTTGCAATTGTTCTCAATTTGTAGAACCTAAGCCTCAACAATCTTCCTTATGTCAACTTTTCCTTCTTTAAAACCCTTCATTTGAGTTGGGTCTCTTTTCGAGGTCATAAATATCTTATGGAGCTTCTCTCAGGGTGTTCTATTCTAGAGGGTTTGCTTATCAAAAATTTATTTGTATTTAGGGGACACCATTGCCAAGTAGACCTTAAAACTTTCTCCAACTTACTCAAAGTAGATATTTCAAATTTAAAAATTCCCTTTACTTCGCTACATAATGCATACTTTTATGCGCAAAACTAGTATAGTTGTAATGAATATCATGCTTTCAGTAAATAGGATTATTCTTTGATGTTTTTGTCATTGTGAGTTAAACAAAAGAATGCCTACTTTAGTGATGTTTCCTAGTTTCACAACCTATCCCATATAAATCTTATCTTTGATTTAGCACTTGGCACTAGGATTGGTTGGTAGAGGCCCTCCAACATTCCCTCAAGCTTCAAAATTTTACTATTGATAAGCTCTATATGGGTTAGGTTGTGAAACTAGAGAACATCACTAAAGTAGACACTCTTTTGTTTAATTCACAAAGACAAAAATATCAAAAATTAATCCTAATTTCTTTTTCTACTAACACATGATATTTATTGGGCTTAAATAACTTATTCGTCCTATAAATTAAGGATTTTTTGCTTTTAGACCTTTATGTTTTTTTTTCTTTCATTTTCGTCCTATTATATTTTTAGTTTAATTATAGTCCTTGTTGTTAAGTTTGTCCCTCAAATCTAACTGAAGGGACCAAAATAGAAAATGTAGAAATTATAGGGACCAAAAATTAAGAGGACTAAAATGAAAACAATCAAAATTAAGAGGACCAAAATGAAAATAATCTTATATTATTGGGATTAACTAATTATTTAAACCAAATTTATAGAAATTAAACTTTCAAACATTGCAAATGCACTAATGAAGAGCAGAAAAATTAAACTAACAATGAATGTACTAGTGACCAGCTAAAAAAATTATTAAAATTAAACCTTTAGCATACAACTTCGTAGAAGTCATGTAATGATGCAAACACCTTTAAGTTATAAAGCAAATATAACCAATGGGGAGCAGCATAAGTGAACATAACCATGACATAAGTATCAAAACGAATGGTATTAAGGGGTAATGGTTTTCAAACAATTAAGGGGTAATTTATAATTTTTTTAGCTGGTCACTAGTGTATTCATTGTAGGTTTAATTTTTTTGCTTCTTATTAGTGCATTTGTATTATTTGAAGGTTTAATTTTTATAAATTTGGTTTAAGTAAAAATTTAGTCCCTAAAATAGAAGATTATTTTTGTTTTGGTCCTCTTCATTTTGGTTGTTTTCATTTTGGTCTTCTTAATTTTTGGTCCCTAAAATTTGTGCATTTTCTATTTTGGTCCTTTCATTAGATTTAACAAACAACCTTGATGGTAGGGGCCATATTGAAACAAAAAAAAAAAAGGACAAAAATAAGAAAAAACATAAAGGAGTAAAAGCAAACTCTCATTTTTTATAGGGACAAAAAGTCATTTAAGCCTATTCATTCATACTATACCAGTTTTGCACGCAGAAAGTGTACATTATGAGCAGAGTAAAGGGAATGTCTAAATTTGAAATATCAGCTCTAAGCAAGTTGGGTAAATTTGTATGGTCTCCCTGGTAATGGTATTTACTAAGTACAAATAAATCTCTGGTTAGCAAATCCTCAAGAATAGGACACCTGGAGAGAATCATTATAAGATATTTTCCCTGAAAAGAGAACTAGTCCTAATGAGGGGTTTCGAGGGAAGGAAAATTGACGTATGGAAAATCATTATGGATTAGATTCTGCAACTGAGAATGCTGGGAGGCAAGTTGATTCAAATGACAAAGTCCATTTCAAGGTAGAGGCGGTGGAGTTTGCATTGCACGATGGTGTAGACTGAATTGGTTGATGTTATAGGGGTTATAGGAGGAAGAGTTATCGCACTTGAGGCAGAAAATGTGGAGAAGAGGTTGATGTTTCGGGAAAGAAAAAGGGAGTAGGCTACAGATGCATAAAACTTTCACATTTATACTATCCCGTTTTCTATTTTTATATTATTTTTCCCAAAATACCTTGATTGCAAAAATTAACAAAATTAATAATGTAGGCAATTCCCATACCATTGCCAATGAAATGGAGCACCAACGGAAGGGCCACTTGGTGTTGTTCATGAACGGTGCCACTAATAATGGCAACACAACATAGAGGAGATCTAGGCTTTGTTTGGAGGAGCTTATAAACAACTTATTTAGATTTATCTTATGTTATAAGTGTTTGTGAGAATGTTTGGGAGCACTTATACAAATATCTTATGACCGGTTCATAAGATGTTTTTAGCTTATTTTCATAAGCTCTCCGATATAACTTATAGGAATAGCTTAGCGGGGTTTATAAAAAGACTTACCTTCAAATCTTACTTAGAGATTGCATATTTTTTATTTTTTTTGTTTCTTTATCCAAATTAAACATTTAAGTATTTTTTATTTCTTCACCCAAATTAATATTAATATTAAATTCCACACAAAACAAATTATAATTATTCATTGCTAATAAATTTTATTATTATTTTTATATGTTTCTTTCTTTTTCACAAAAAAAAATTAATTAAATAAATTTATATTTTTATTTGTTGCTAGTAATTTCTTTTGTATGTTTCTAGTGATTTTTTTATGTTCCCTTCCACAATGGTATGTAGTAGTTGAATTTTTACAATGATTTACTATTTTTATATACTTATATTTATTTATTCATGTGAATGATGAATTTTTTAAGTTCATATCATTTTTTATGATATATAAGATTTTATTTTCAACACCTTAATTTATATTAATCATGTTTTGATTATTATATATTTTAATTTTTAAATTTATTGATAGGTGTACAATGAATTTTTTGTTTGTTTGTGTTACATAATTTTTTTAAATTTATGATACTTAATTTTTGTTTTTTAAAACTAAAAATAGGTAAATGATGACTGTTGATTTTTATTTTTTAATATTTTTGTGATATATATAATATTAGTATGTTAATTATTTAGTTAGTTTTTAAATTTTTAATTTATTTTTAGTTGTGATTTTGATTTTTTTAATTTAAAAAATATGACAACTTCTTATAAGTGTTTATGTAGCAATGCATCCAAACACTTTAAAATTGTGTAAATGCTTATCAACGTACATATCCAAACGCAACTGCTTATTGAATTTTAAGTACTTATAACTTAAGTTCTAATATAATAAGAACTTATTGAAAAAAATCTTAATTAGCTTCTTTTTTTTTTTCCAAAAAGGCCCCCTATTCCATTCACTCTTATGGTGACAATCTTAAAAAAATTATGTGGGTCAACCCAATTCAACCCACAACCCATCAAGATTGGGTTATTGAAAATTTCAACTCGATCTCAAAATAGGTCCAACTAAGCCCAATCCATTTTTTAGTAGCTTTAAAGTGAGTTGGGTTGACCCATTGCTGAAATGGACTTTGCAATTTGAATTAACTTAGCTCTTAGCATTCTCAATTGCACTATTCTCAATTTGAAGATTCTAAGCCTCAATGCTCCTTCTTACATCAATTTTCCTTCCCTAAAAGCCCTTCATTTGCATTGGGTCTCTTTATAGGGTCATAAATATCTTATGGAGCTTCTTTCTTGGTGTTCTATAATAAAGGATTTGCTTACCAAAAGTTTATTTGTATTTAGGGGGCACCATTGCCAAGTAGACCTTAAAAGTTTTTCCAACTTGCTTTGAGTAGGTATTTCAAATTTAAAAATTCCTTTTAATCTATTACATAATGCACACTTTTTATGCTCAAAACTAGTATTATTTTAATGAATATCATGCTTTCTAGTAATTGGGATTAATCTTTGATGTTTTTGTCATTGTGAGTTAAACTAGAAGAATGCCTACTTCAGTGATGTTCCCTAGTTTACATAGAGCTTATCTTTGAGTTTAATACTAAGCGCTAGATTTGTTGGTAGAGGCTCTCAAACATTCCTTCAAGCTTCAAAATCTTACCATTGATAAGCTCTATATGGGTTAGGTTGTGAAACTAGAGAATATCACTGAAGTAGGCATTCTTTTGTTTAATTCACAAACAAAAACATTAGAAATTAATCCCAATTTCTTTTTCTAGAAAGCATGATTTTCATTCGATTTAAATAACTTTTTCGTCCCTATAAATTAGGGATTTTTTTGCTTTTAGTCCTTTATGTTTTTTTCTTTCATTTTCGTCCCTATTATATTTTTTGGTTTCATTACAATCCCTACCATTAAGTTTGCACTTCAAATATGTAGGAGGGATCAAAATAGAAAATGCAGAAATTATAGGGACCAAAAAGTAAGAGGACCAAAATGAAAACCATCAAAATTAAGAGGACAAAACAAAGATAATCGTATATTATTGAGTCTAAAAAATTATTTATACCAAATTTATAAAAATAAAACCTTCAAACATTGCAAATGCACTAATAGGGAGAAAAAAGTTAAACTTACAACGAATGCACTAGTGACCGAGCAAAAAAAAATTATTAAAATTAAACCTTTAGCATACCACTTCATAGAAGTCATGCAATGATGCAAACACCTTCAAGTTATAAAGCAAATAAAATAAATGGCGAGCAGCAAAAATGAAACATAAACCATGACAGAGGTATCAAAACGAATGGTATTAAGGTGATGTTTTTCAAACAATTGATGGGTACCATTATAATTTATAATTGTTTTAGCTGGTCACTAGTGTATTTGTTGTAAGTTTAATTTTTTTGCTTCATATAAGTGCATTTATAGTGTTTGAATGTTTAATTTTTATAAATCTGGTTTAAATAACAATTTAGTCCTTATAATATAAGATTATTTTTGTTTTGATCCTCTTCATTTTGGTTGTTTTCATTTTGGTCTTCTATTTTGGTCCTTAAATTGTGCATTTCTATTTGGTCCTTTTGTTAGATTTGAAAGACAAACTTAATGGTAAGGACCACATTGAAACAAAAACAATATATAATATGGTCAAAAATAAGAAAAAACATAAAGGACTAAAAGC
Organism: Spatholobus suberectus; assembly: GCA_004329165.1. Lineage (NCBI taxonomy): Eukaryota > Viridiplantae > Streptophyta > Magnoliopsida > Fabales > Fabaceae > Spatholobus > Spatholobus suberectus. The sequence goes on from CM014735.1 coordinate 60,005,543, forward strand.
AAACCCCCCTTTTTATAGGGACAAAAAGGGAATATAAGTTATGAGCAAAGTAAAGGGAATGTCTAAATTTGACAAACAAACCAGATTTGATAGACAAACCTGACGGTAGGACTATTAGCCTATTCATTCATACTATACCAGTTTTGCACGCAGAAAGTGTGCGTTATAAGCAAAGTAAAGGGAATGTATAAATTTAAAGTATTAGCTCCAAGCAAGTAAGGTAAATTTGTATGGTCTCCCTAGTAATGGTGTTTGCTAAGTACAAATAAATCTTTGGTTAGCAATTCCTTAAGAATGGGACACCTAGAGAGAATCATCATAAGATATTTTTGACCCTGAAAAGAGAACCAGTCCTAATGAGGGGTTTTGAGGGAAGAAAAATTGACGTATGGAAGATCATCAAGGATTAGATTCTTCAACTTGAGAACAATGAAGTTGGTGCAACTAAGAATGCTCGGAGGCAAGTTGATTCGAATGGCAAACTCCATTTCGAGGTGGAGGTGGTGGAGTTTGCGTTACACGACAATGTAAACGAATTAGTTGATGTTGTAGAGGTTGCAGGAGGAAGAGCTGCTACGCTTGAGGTGGAAAGTACGGAGAGGGATGTTAATGTCTCATTTATAATATCCCATTTTTTGTTTTTGTATTATTTTTCCCAAAATACCCTGATTACAAAAATTAACAAAGTTAATAATGTAGGCAATTCCCACTCCATTGCCAATGAGATGGAGCACCAAGGGAAGGGCCATTTGGTGTTTTTCATGTATGGTGCCATTGACGACAACAACACAACACAAAGGAGATCTAGTCCATTCACTCCTATGGTGATGTTTTTAAAACAATTTTGTGGGTTAACCCAATTCAACCCACAACCATCAGGATTGGGTTGTTGAAATTTTCAACCCAATCTTAAACATGGTCCAACCAAGCCCAATCCATTTTTAGTAGCTTTAAGGTGAGTTAGGTTGACCCATTTTGACATACTACCTATTTCTCTCTTGAGACATCAACCTTTCCTTTCACACGTTTTTCCTCAAGTGCAACAACTCTTCCCTTGTGATACCTACATCAGTTGATTCGTCTACGTTGTCGTGTAATGCGAGCTCTGCCAAGTTGACCTTGAAATGGACTTTGAATTCGAATCAACTTGCCTCCCAGCATTCTTTATAACACCCTTATTTTTCTTTAATTACTTATTTTCTATTTATTTCAAATTTATTTCTAGATAACTGAGTGGGAATCTCAAAATACTGAGAGGCATAGTTCAACTTAAAATAGTGGGTGTTATTTAGTGGTGATTTTTAATAATTTATCTAGAACGAGGTCAGACAATTGTGAAAATGGCAATTTTGTCCTTAAAATTAATTACGAAACAAATTAAAATTTAATTAAGTGATCCAGATGATGATAAAAAATTATTTTTAGCTTAGAATAATGTTTTAAACATTAAAATTCAATTTTGAAAACTTTTTGAAAAAATTCAAAAAACCTCGCACAAAAAGAAGATAATGCCCTTAGTTGACTGTGTAGTTAATCTAGTACCATTTTAATGTCTAAAAGTCATGAAAAACTTATCTAAAATTAATTTTTAAATAAATAAATATTTCATTAATTATTTTGAATGTTTCAAAGTTAATTAAAAATAAAATTGATTTGTTAGTAAATTTTAGCTCAAAATTGCGTTTTATTAGTTACAAATTCTAGAAATATATCAAATTTTATTTTAAAATTTAAAATAATTAAAGGATCATGTATATCATATGAAAATTGTCACATTGAATTAATTATACACAAAAAATGATGAAATGTAAATTATTTTGGCAAAAATGACATTAAATTATGATTAAGTTGTATCTAATAGATAAAATTGAAATAAGATTTATTGTTGTTGGGATGAACCTGCACGAAACCATAAATGGGCCAATGGAGGTCAGATTTATAGAGCCTATGTTGTTAAGACTAATTGCTTTACAAAAAAAAAATAAACTACTAATTTAAGTCATGTTTAGCACATGTTTTAATTAAGTAACTAAGCACTAACTAAATGGTAACTAAATAGAATCTTGCTAGATGTAGATAGGATCAAGTTAGATAGAGATAAGAACTCCTTAGTTATAGATAACTATCAATTATTTTTTATTTAATTAAATTCCTTATTAGTATGAGCTCTTTCTTACACAAATAAAAACACTAGGACTAGTCACGGGTCGTTTTGATTCAGATTGGGGGGGGGGGGGGGGGGTGGGGTGGGAGAGAGAATTTGAACCATCATTTTTCATTGATTCGGTTTGGTTTAGATTTCTCTATTTTTTTGTACAACCCGAACCAAACTAACCCAATCAAGAATGGGTTGGTTTCATTTAGGTCTGTCGAGTCCATCATATAAAAAAATTGCAAAATTCTATTTTTGAAAAAAATAAATTCAAGGTTTTGACCAAAAATTCATTGTTTGTGTTAGGAAATTCTTGCAATTGTCTTTCAGGGCAGTCATCACTTGACGATGAACAAGACCATCAACAACCAAACCTTGGGATCAAACTTTCCAAACATTCTTAGAAAGGTCAGAACAATGTATATAATAATAAGAAACTAAAATACTTATCCAGCAAGCTTTAGGAAGTACACATTTAAAACTAGAATCACATTCGCATACTCACAACGTTAACAACACGCTGGGCCTTGGTGATGGGTGACCCAATAAAGAGGGGTGGAGGAGGTCGACGAGCAATGCTAGGTGACTAGGTGTGGAGGAAGACTAGAAGATTGCAAAAGGATGAAGGATGTTGACAAGCGACATTGATCTGAATGCTAACAACAAAAGACTGGAAGAGGTGAAGTAAAGTCACAAAGAGTAAGAGCAACGCGAGGTTACAAGTCACGAAGAGTGTGTGACTTAGGGTTTGAAACTCAAACGTATGATTAAGATTGAGTGGTCTCAAGTCTGATTATTACAAGGGTAGGAATGGAAAATATGGAAAATACTAAATCAGGTCACTTTATTGGTTCAGTTCAGGTTTAATCGGGTTTGCAAACCCAAACCCGATGCTTAAACCAATCAACCTTGGGTTTCATTGGTTCGATTTAGGTTGGACCCAATTGGCTTAAAAAATTAGAACCAATTACTAATTTAATTGGTTTGGTTTGGAATATTGGGTTGATCTAAATTGATGAACATCCCAAAAAACACAACCAACCACAAAACACCCCTCTTTTAACACCCTCACTTTTACTTAATTAATTGTTTATTATTATTATTCTATATTTAATTTTGAAAGATCGGGAAGGAATCTAAAAATTTTGATCCCCACAGTTAAACTTAGAATATCGAAAACTATTTAATCGTGATTTTCAATAATTTTTTCGTGTCGAAGCCAAAGAAATTAGAAAATGATGATTTTGTCTTTATTTGTCAATATTAAGGACTGACATGAGAAAAGATTTAATTAATATTAAAATGTTAATTTGAGTTTAAAATCATGTCATATGTATTAAAATATAATTTTGGGAATTTTCTAAAATTCCTGTACAAAATGACCAAAATAGCTATAGTTGTCAAATAACCAACTCAGTATTGATTTGACATTCAAAAATGGTAAAAATGATATTCTTAGTACATTCGAGGTAAAATATATAATTTTAGAATTTTCATAAAAATTTGAGCATTTATTGAATTAAAATGGATTTAATATGAATTTTCTAAGCTTAATATATATAATATATATTTATAATTCGAAAATAATAAAAAAAAAATAAAAATTATTTTTAGAATTTATTTTTGATGAAAAATAATACATTTGTTCAAATTTATATTTAAATTAATTATTTTGATATTAAAAGTTCTTTTTTTCAAGTTTAGGCGATTTTATCGGTACCGACTAATCTAATAACAGATAAATTTGCACTGGAAATTCCATGGGACAGCTGCTATCCCATGTACCAGCTCTAGTAAGGGGTGATTCATCCCCTATATGAATATGTGTCCCTAATTAAAAAAAATAAAAATTGAAATTTTGACATCATGGATGACACACTCCCATGGATACCTAAGCCATTTTTTTTTTTCTATAAATATCCATGAACTTGAAGTGAGTTCTCATTTCTCTTCTCAGCCGTGAGTCTCCATAAAGAAGCTCTCTTCCTCTAGAAAAAATTCTTTTACTTTGGTTTTATGCTAAAATTCTACTAGTTTTCCAATAACTAGTAAAAATCCTTTTCCTAGGAACTTTGTACTAACAACTTCACCAACTCTTTGAGGTAATGGAGGGAATGGGTTGGTTCTAATTTTCAATTATTTTGCATGTTGGTAGGAAAGGTTTTCCCCTTAACCTTTCGATGTTTAAGTTTATTAAGTTTTATAAATATTATAATGTTTAGTATTAAATTCAAGCTTTTACTAAGTTGTTATGCTGCTCAATTTTAGATCATTAAAATACATTTATTAATTAGTTATGCTATTCAAATTTAGACAACTATAGTATAATTATTAAGTTGTTATACTGCTCAAATTTAAACAACTATAGTAGAATTACTAAGTTGTTATACTGCTCAAATTTAGAAAAAAATATTTTTAGCTGTTATAATAGATAATTAAATTATTATATTATCAAATTTTAGTAATACTCAATTAGTTTAGCAAAAATAGGTAGAAGAAATAAACCATAAATCTCATAATGTGAAACTAAATATAGAAATTATTTTATGAGCTATTTATGAATTTATTTTTAGAAAACTACTATAGAAATTTCAGTTTAAGTTTTTATCATTGAGGTAAAGTCTAGACACACTAATAGACCATCTATAAAAATTTCATAAATTTTAAAGCTTATTTAGTACTTCTAATTGTGCTTCTATAAGTGCTTGTGGACACATTTTTCTTAGAAATACCAAATTTCAAAAATTTTCGAAAAAATTCTAAAAATTCATGATAGAATTTTAATTATTTTAATAAGTTTAAAAATTATTTTTATGAAATTTTTTGACCATTCTATGATTTATTTCTTAATTATCAGTCTTTATTTAATTTGTATATCTTTATTTTTATTGAATTATTACTTATGTGTTTAATTTGAATTATGAATTATGTGAATGATATGTATGGATCAAATCTCTGTAATATAAGGTAGAGATATTAATAGAAATTATACTGGTGCTCAAATACTTGAGACCAAAATGAATCTTTAGAAATTAATAGATTAGTGAGTAATGTAAAGCAAGGGACATGCAGTGGCATGACACCCTGTTAGGGAAACTATAATTTGGTACGCTAAGGAATGAAAGACAGGGACCCATTTGGGAAGTCTCGGGGGTAGGCATCGGGTGGTGAAAGTCCTAATAGCCAGGGTAGCGCCCATAAGCTGGGATATTCACTTGACCAAGCTCGATAACCTCGACAACTGCTCAACATTTCGGGATTAGTTTGAGAGTATACCTCTATAAATGGACGTCCTGGCTGATATTTGTTCCTCATTGATGATGAGGACTGTACCATGTGATGATGTTGATGAGGTATATGTACTCCTTATCATTTCCTAGGTCCTATTGAGAACTATTACTCACTGATGGAAAGTATGTATCCATACCAAGTCAAGGGTAGTGTAGTATAACTTAGAATAAACCCTAGGTTCCCTTTGTTAATTGTATTTAAATTCCTACCATACATGTGAAAGTGATTTAGAACAAATCACCTCACTCCATTATTTTTGTTGTGCATGTTCAATCGTGATTATTGAATATGACAATAATGCCTGATGTTGTTGAGGACGAGTCAGAGGATATTCCTCCAGATTTGAAGACCTAGTTTATAACATCTTCTTAAGAGATAGGGTAGATAAATACTGCTCTATATAAGATCTCTTTCTATGTATATATTGAGTAAGGTAGTATATGTCTTTTGATGTACTTTCATTTTCTCTTTGACTATTATGTATTACTCAAACCATGATATACGGTTGGATATATATATATACATAAGCAGTTTTTATCATTTCACTTAAATTAATATGAATTATATTAAAGTTAAAGGAGTGTGACACCCGCCCTCCCTCCCCCTCACCCCACTCCCTCACGTATTTTCATTTTTCTCTCCTCCATCCCAACACTCATAAGCCATCTCCATCACCAAGAGTTCAAAAGCTACTCTAGTTGAAGAGGAAGACCACCACTGAAACATCTTTGGAAGCACAACTTCTTCCCCTCTCTCCCTCAAAAATCACGTGTGATTGGGGGAGGTGTTAATTTCAATTATATATTGCTTTCCATGATGTTGATGATTGATATTTTATGTGATTATATACTTGTTAATATTTATCTTGTTGATTTAATCGGGTTATTTTGCTAATTTAATAATAATTGGTTAAAAATTTGATTTATTCGGTTAGAAATTATTAAACTGTTACATATCTGATTTATTTTTATTAAAGTTGATAATAGCTATTCTAAAGCATTTTAAATTTTATTTTTATTTAAATTAATTTTTGATATTAACTATAACAGATTTCTATATAACTATTCTAGCGTAATATATATATATATATGGGATACACCTGTTTTTTAGTTGTACGTTAGCAAGCTACATCCTAAGTGTATTTTAAGATACATTGTAATTATAACTTGTTAACGTACTCCAACTAAAAAATAAGTGTGTGTATGTTTACAAACCCCACAAGTATTTGCTAACGTACATACACTTATTTTTTAGTTAGAGTACATTAGCAAGCTACACCATGGTGTATTTTAAGATACATTGTAGCTATAACTTACTAAATGTACTTTAACTAAAAAATAAGTGTGTACGTTAACAAATACATATACATACATACATACATATATATATATATATATATATATATATATATATATATGCTATTTTTTAAAGTTAATACAAATTATAAATAGATTATTTATAGTTTTAATATACATATATTTTCAGTATAATCCAAAAAAGAAAAATAATTATTTTAATAAAGATAAACTGATTTTAAATGAAACAACATAATATTTATCAAATTTTAAAACTTCAATTTTTTATTATAATTTTGTACAGACTAATTAAAATTAGAAAATAAAACTTTAATATATTTATATGTGAGTATAATCGGATAGAATAATGAGATTGTTAGAAATGATAATTTTGTGTTATAAATAAAGTAAAAATAATATATTTATTTATTTATTCTTTTTTCGGTCAGATTTAATAAACTAGTGAAAATATGTTTATAATTACTACTTTGATAAATAACATAATATTATTTAGTATGTAAGAATTTGGGACAGATTTAAGTTAAAAAAATTAATATAAATGTATATATAAATAGTCGGTACTATTAAAGTAATACAGAAATTAATCTTACAAATTTCAATAATTACTGATTATATATACAGAAAATTATGAAGGAAAAGTACTTTATAAATTGAAGCAATTTTATAAATCTGTTAACTTTGTGATAAACTCAAAAATTTAAGTTTCTCACTGTTATATAATCGAATCTGTTATAATAATTAGTATATATAATTATATTATAATTAGATTCTAATTAGATAATTATAATAAGAAAATTTTAAAGTTATTAGTTATTTGATAAATTAGTTTTCGGATTAATTTATATGTATAGTTACATTGTTAAATTTTGTGGATATAATAATTCTAGAGATTATATTCAAATTATACTTTATTTTAATAGTTAAAAAAATGATTTAATTAACTAAATTAAAGGTCATTGGCCAAAAATATAAAAATATATAAATAAAAGAAAATAAATTTAATATAATTAATAGATTATTAGAATAATTATTATTTTGTTAACCAATAATTGTTTAATTAATATTGTGTTATTGTAATTATGTGATGTTAGGTAAGAATCACACCTCTGAAATAGGTAATGGTGTTTAAAGAACCTGTGTAGTTGGAACTCTGTTAGATTTTTCAGAGAGACAATATAGGACACATGTTGTCAAAATTATGATGTGGCATGCATAAACCATGCATATTGTGCAAGTTATGACTAAGATTAATTTAGTATGCTTCGAGAATAATGTAGGCAAGGACCCCTAGTGTGGTCTTGAGGTTATTGGCATCGAGTGGTGAGAATCATATGGTCAGGGTAACGCTCTTAATGTCAGGACAATCACGTAATCGACTTGATAACCTTAACAATTGCTGAGCGCGATTGGTATAGTGTAAACCCCTAGTTAAGCTGTAGTTGGGTTGAGAGTTCGTTTCTCAAGAATATTGATAAAGACGATGACATTAATGTTGGTACCTTATTTGGAGGGGGATACAAGCTCCCAATCACTTTCAGGATCAATTATGTTTGATGATAATCATCAATGGGGTATGGATCCATACGAGTCTTATGAATTGTACGAGTCTTGGGTAATTCATTAGAACTAGAATAGACCTTAGAATCCCCATGCATATGATGTGTTAATTTCTTTTTGTGAACGATGACATAGGTAATCCTACAAACCTCTTGTGATAGTAATTTAGAAATTAAATCACCCTACTCCTTCTATTTTTCTTTGTTATTATTTGTATATGTGTGTGGTATGACACTACTACTGATAATGGATAAAGATGGTGGATGCTAAGAATGATGATGCTGAGACTAGAAAGAATTCAAATAAGGGTGACGTAATATGAGAAGAGGTAATAGACACTGAGGATGACGTTGCAGAAGATTAACCACCATAACTACTACAGATGCTTTATGTTTTGTTCTAAGATAAGGATGTCATGGTATATAGTCATTGCTCTAACTTAGGTCCTTTGTATTTTGTTTGTATATATAAAGGATAGCTAGTTGCCTTTTAGACATGTATATATATTTCATGACAACAAATATGGAACTTTTTCTTCAAATGATTACAATTATATTGATAATAGTGATGTGTGTTTTCTCACCAATGTATGATACATGAATGCATGATATATGTCTTAAAGTGTTATTTTATTTTTTGCTAATACTTCATAAATCATTTAATTAACTATGTAGTTTAACTTTAATTAAATGTTAAGAAAATAAAAATAAAAAATTTAATTAAAATAAATTCAATTTCTAAATAAAATCAATTAATTGAACATAAATTCTAAGTAATGGGGTTAAGAGTTAATGTGATATGGTGTCACATTTAATGGTATTAGAGCAGTTTTTTCTTGTCAAGCCTAGGTAGGGTATGGTCTTGACTTTCTTTATGTTGTATGTTCTTGCATTCGCAGTCAATAAGACAGGAATGGAGGATGAATTGTTTGTTCTTGCATTTACCATTGAAAAACAAAAATGTGAGATAAATTGTACTAGTAATAGACATAAGACGAATATCGAAGTAGCAAACATCTGATACAACCTACTTGTTTTAGAAGAATTGTCAAAGACAATCTGCAGATTCGATAGAAGAATAAAATATTCTTGTAGCTGGTTATAGAGTACAGTAGTGTGAAAGTACATGCCTAGGAAAAGTTCTAGCTAGAAAAGACTTGGTATTTAAGAGTGTCCATTGTGACTCACCTCTCTTGGAAACTTACCTGGTGTACTAATTCACAAATCTACCATTACTCCTCTAGTAATGGTATTATTCATGGAAAATCTGAATGGATGTTTTCTTTTCTGGGAAAGATGGATGGAAGACCTCAGAATAACGATACTACGCAACATCTGTTGGAAATGATGATTGTTGTTTTAGACAATATGAACCAAGAAAGGGATGTTGAACTTGTTGAGTACAGAGGCTTAGCAGCCTTTAGGAAGAATGATCTGCCTCAATTTAAAAGAGGTTTTAATCCAGACGGAGCACAACTCTGGAATAAGGAGTTTGAGAAGATTTTCATTGCCATGGCATGCACTGATGTGCATAAGGTCGCCTTCACAATGTTTATATTGTCAGGAGAAGCAAAAAATTGGTAGAGATATGCTTGACAACAATTGAAGGCTGAAGGAAGGTAGATTATTTGGGAGTATTTAGGTAGAAGTTTTTGGATAAGTATTTTCCAAAAGATCTCGAGAGAAGAAAATAAATTGAGTTTCTCAATTTGAAGTAAGGTAACATGTCGAGAGGAGAATATGCAGTAAAGTTTGACGAATTATCTAAATTTTGCCTATATTTCAATGAAGAAGTTGACGAGTGCTCTAAATGCTCGAAGTTTGAAATCAGACTACGTCTAAACATTAAGCAAGCTATTGGACACTTGGAGATTACCTAATTTCCTACTCTAGTGAATCATTGCAGAATCTATGAGGATGACACAAAGGCGAGGCAAGCTTAATGGAGGAATGTTGGACCTCAAAGGAATGAGTAGAGGGTATTCCTTGAAAAGCTTAAGCCTTACCATGTTTCATCTCGATTCTCTACAAATACTTTTAGACAAAAGCCTTAAACTGCTATTAGAAATCCAAGTATCACTTTGAAGAACCCGATTCAATATTTTCAGTGTGGTGGGCCTCACTTGTCTAAATTTGAAATATCTATTGTGAACAAGTTGGATAAATTTTTATGGTCTCCTTGGCAATGGTGTTGTCGTAGTTAAAATAAATCTTCAGTTGGAAAATCCTCTAGTATGGTACACCTAGAGAGAAGCTCCATAAGATATTTATGACCACGAAAAGAGAACTAGTCTAAATAAAGGGTTTTGAGAGATTGAAAATTAACATAGGAAAGATCGTCAAGGCTTAAATTCTTTAACTTGACAATAGTGAGGGTGTGCAACTTAGAACATTAGGAGGCAAGTGGATTCGAATGGCCAAGTCCATTTCGAGGTGGAGATGGTGGAGGTCACGTTGCATGATGGTCTAGACAAATTGGTTAATGTCATTGGGGTCACAGTAGGAAGAGTTTCTGCACTTGAGGTGGAAAGTAGTAAAGGGGGAGGTTGATGTCTCAGAGAGAGGAAGTGGATACAAGGTGCGGAAGAGTTGCCGTAGTTATACTCTCACATTTTCTACCTTTATGAATTTTTTTCAAAAATACCCTAATTGCAAAAATTAACAAAGTTAATAATGCTGGCAATTCCCACCACATTACCGATGACATGGAGTAATAAGGGAAGCGATATTTGTTGTTCTTGAATAGTTCCACCAATACTTGTAACACAACGCAGTAGAGATCTATTCTATTCACTTATTTGGCGATGCTTTTAAAAAAATACATGGGTTGACCCAACTCATTCTGCAACCCATCCAGATTGGGTTGTTGAAATGTTCAACCCAATCTAAAAAGGGGTCCAACCTAGCCCAAAATATTTTTTAGCAGCTTGAAGGTGAGTTGGGTTGACCCACTTTGACATCACTACCTCTTTCTCTCTTGAGACATCAACCTTCGCTTTCGCACCTTGCGCCTTAAGTGTGACAACTCTTCCCCTTACAATCCCTACAACATCAACTAATTCGTCTTCATCGTTGTGCAACACGACCTCTTCCACCTCCACCTTAAAATGGACTTTGCCATTCAAATCAACTTGCCTCCTAATTTCTCAGTTCCATTACCCTCATTGTTCTCATGTTGAAGAATTAAAGCCTCGACAATCTTCCCTACATCGATTTTTCCTCCCTTAAACCTTTCATTTGGACTGGGTCTTATTTCAGGATCATAAATAACTTACGGAGCTTTTCTTTAGGTGTCCGATTCTAGTAGATTTTTCTAACCAAAGATTTGTTTGTTCTTAGGGACATCATTGCCAGAGAGTAGTAACAGTTTACCTAACTAGCTCAAAGCAAATATTTCAAATTTAACCATTCCCTTTACTCTACTTCATGACGCACACCTTTTGTGTGCAGAACTAGTAATAACATTTTTGGTTTTAGGTTATAATAAAAAATTGTGGTTAGATGTGTAAAAACCATGGGCTAAAGTTTAAGCCACAGATTGGTCACGATTTTTCAATTACACTCTAAGTGGTCGTGGTATTTGCTAATAGATCACGATTTTTTGGTTTCAGCTAGTGTAGAAATAACCGCGGCCTAAAATAACAAAAAAGACCACATTTTTATGAATGTGGTTATATATTTTAGACCACGTATTTTTCACCGTGGACAAATAGAATAGGCAACTATTGTAATGTTTAGCAATATTTGTATAAATGTTATCTACCATGATTTTTTAGATGTTGTCGTACATGTCATATGATTAAGTCATAGTTATAAAAGTGTGGTCATGTATTTTGGATAACACATTTTAGACAACCACAAATTTTTCCTACATTTAATTTATCAATTTAATGGTTATGCACTGACAGTATAAAGTAATTTTATAGTGTCATCAAATCACAAACTAGCATTTATTATAAGTTTGTTGACTTTTATAATAAATACTTTAAAAGTCATATTGATTTCTGATTGGATGACAGTGTAAAATTTTTTATACTGTCAGTGTATAACCATTAAACTCTTAATTTATTTTTAAATTTGGCTTTCTTTTATTTATAAAACTTATTTATTGAACTTTTAGTGTAAAATTACATAAAAATAAATAAACAATAAAGTAATACAAGTAAATTAATATTAAAACTAATTCGTAAATAAATTAATGAGTTATATAATGTGTAAATACATATAGTGCAAATTGGTTCAACTAGCTATGTACAAAAATAATAAAACATGACTAAAGTTCTTAACGTTCATAACATAGACATGATGATGCTCCATGATCATTAGGCATGTGACTAGACTCGGAAGAACATCTTATGTAACACTCATTCTTATTAATCATAGTTCGTATTAATTTAGTTATTTAATTATTATGAGTACAAAAATTTCGATTCTTATAGTTGAAAAGTTCTAAAATTAAATAGAATTTAGAAATAGTAGTAAAAGACAAAAGAGAAAGACTGTATATACATATATGTTGTAAAACTATACATCATGGTTTGATAATACATGACAGACATAAAATATAAAAACACTAAAATACATTAAAAGATAAACACTACCTAACCCAATATATACATAAAAAAGATTCTATACAAAGCAATGTTTATATATTCTATCCTTATACAAAAAGAAAATACTATAAACTAAGTCTATAGATCCTCGTCCATAGGGTGTCCTTTGACTTGTCCTTAGCATCATTAGGCGTTTCTATTTTCTTCAATAATCACGATCAGACATATATGAAAGAAAAATAATGAAGTGAAATGATTTGTTCTAAAATTACTTTCACATGTATGGTAAGAATTCTACAGATAAAATACAGTTGACAATAGGGGAAACCTAGAGTTTATTTTAAGTTATACTAGACTACCCTTAACTTAGTATGGATCCATACTTTCCATTAGTGAATAATAATTCTCAACAAAACCTAAGAAGTAACTAAGAGTACATATACCTCATCAACATTATCACATGATACAGTCCTCATCATTATTAAGGGAAATAACAGTCAGGATATCCATTTATAGGAGTGTACTCTCAAACCAATCTTGAAATGCTGAGTAGTTGTCAAGGTTATCAAGGTTGGTCAGGTAAATATCCCGGCTCAAGGACACAACACTGGACATTAAGACCTTCACCACTTAATACCTACCCCTAAGATCTTTGCAAGTGGGTCTCTATCTTTCATTACTTCAGCATACCAAACTGTAGCTTCTCTAGCAAGGTGTCATGCCACTGCATGTCACTTGCTTTACATTACTCACTAATTTATCAACTTCCTACTTCTCAAACAGAAGTTTTCCTAGTCTTATTTAGTTTGAGCACTGGTACAATTAACATTTCTACCTTATATTGCAAAAATTACATGATAATAATTTAACAATCATCAAAATTTTGGTAATATAATTACTTACCCAAATTTTAGCAAAATAATGATTAGGTAATCACAATTTAATTATCAAAATTTTAGCAAAATAACAATTTAATAACTAAAATTTTAGCAGACTAACAATTTAATAATCATAATTTAATTTAGGAATGACAATTAAATTTAAGCAGAGTAACTATTTAGTAAATGCATTTTAATATTCTAAAATTAAACAGAATAACAGCTTAACAATTATAATTTAATAATTTAAATTTAAACAGAGTAACAACTTAGCCAAAATTAAATTTTAACATCAAATAATATAATAATATAATAAAACTTAAGCCTAAACGGATTTAAGCGAAAACCCTTTTTACCAACATGCAAAGTGACCATAATTTAGAATCAACCTCACTCCCTCATTACCTCTGAGGTGATTGATGAAGAGATTAAATTGTTAATGCAAAGCTCCTAAAAAGAAAACTTTACTAGTTGTTGAAAAACTAGTAAAATTTAGTATAAAAATAAAGTAAAAGAAAAAAATTATAGAGAGAAGCTCTCTAATATTTTGCATACCTTGAGAGAGGAAGAGGTGAGTGAAAATCTGAAAATTTTGTGGTCTATTTATAGAAGAGAGAGGTTAGGTGTCCACAAAGTTAGATTATCCATTATGTATGCAATATATTATAAATCTAATTTTTATTTATTTTTAATCCAATTTAGGAACACACACCATTTAGGGTGGTGAATCACCCCTCCTAGGCTTGGGGACGTGTTATATGAGTTGTCCTCAAGCTTCTCAGTGTAAATTTTATCTAGAGGTAAATTAACCGATACCGATAAAATCGCCTAAATTTAAAAAATTAGCTTTTAATATCAAAATAATGCATTTTAATGCAAAATGGAACAAATATATTATTTTTCATCAAAAATAAATTTCTAATAATTAATTTTAATTTTTATTAATTTATTTCGAATTATATGTATTTATTTTGTATTTTTAAACTAGAAAATTCATAAAAAATTCATTTTAACTCAATAAATACCAAAATTTTATGAAAAATTCTAAAATTAAATATTTTATTCATAAATAAACTAAAATTATTATTTTCACCTTTTTTGGATGTTAAACCAATACTAACTAAGCTTAACAGACACCTAGGAACATTTTGATTATTTTACATAAAAATTTCAAAAAAATTCAAAAATTACCAAATTATATTTTAATATACATGACATGATTCTGAGCTCAAATTGACATTTTAATATCAATTGAATCTTTTTTCATGTTAGCCCTTAATGTTGAAAAATAGGAACAAAATTGTCATTTTTTAATTTTTCAAGACTTTGGCTTAGAAAAATTATTAAAAATTATGATTAAATAGCTCTTGAAATTCTTTGTGTATGGTTTGGGATCAAAATTTTAAAATTTCTTCTCGATTTTTCAAAATTACATTATCAAATATTAGAAAAAACAGTTGAAAAATTCAAATAAGATTATTATATTTTTCACTAAAAATAAATTTTTATAATGAAAAATACTTAGTATAAAATTTTCAAAATATTTTAAGGTTAAAAAGTCTCTAGTTGGTTCTTGTAGTCAACCAGAGGTATTTTTGTCATTTTACAAAAATTGCCTCAATAAATTGTTGAAAAATTTCTAAAATTATTATTAATTATTCTAAGTACATTGATGACTTAAAAAAAATTAAACACTTTTAACTATTTTTATTTATTAATTCTGTTATCTAGCTTTTTAAGAACGAAACAATCATTTTACAAATTTTCAAATTGCATTTCCTAAAAATTATTAAAAAGAATCTAAACTCAGTACTATTTATTAATATGAACGTAATTATAAGAATCAAATTTTTTAGATTCTCATCTGGTTTTCAAAAAATAAATACAGAATAATTTAATATATAAAAGTAGGAGTATTACATCTTAAACCTCTTAGAGACTCTAAATTAATCACCTGAAATAAAAAAAAATCATAAATTAAATATGCATATTTAATTACAAAATAAAATTACGAACGTTTCATGCTAACTTAGAATAGCCAATAAAATTTCTTGTGTAAAATTATTTTCTTGTACCTAGCTTTACAATATATATATATATATTTTAAAATGCTTTTTAAGATTAAGATATATATTATCCTAGGTGCTTGAGTTATACAATTTATATGAATATAACTAAAATTGGCTCCAGTATACGTCCACCTCTAAATAATAGGCGTCAAGTGACTTCTTAAAAGCAAATAACATATTATTTTAACTAGTCTACATTTTAGTGTGACATCTTTGGATCAATTAAAAATTTTTAAAAAAATTTTATATAAATTAAAAAACACAAAATAGGCGATAAATCAAATACGTGAATTAACCAAAATATTAAAACTACCAAGTTGCTTTTTTTATTAGATAATACCAAAGCATCTAACAAATCACATCACCTATAATATCTAAATTTTAAATTTTTACCGTAAACTAAAAATGAAAATTATATACAAAGATTCCTTTTTCGGTCAACAACTAAATCGCAAACGACAGCCCATTGTTGCTTGACTAATTCCCTTTTCTAAATTTTACTAACACCAAACATTCAAAGCCATATTCTTGCACTTTTTCAGTGAGTGAAGAAAGGGAAAATAGAGAATAAAAATAATTAAAAAAAAAACTCACAGGTATTGTAGACTATTCAACTGACGAGAGACACGGGAATCAGCCCAAAGAATGTGTTATTGGAAAGATCTACTGGTTGAAGCTTGGGAAGTGCCCCAAGCTCTGGCAGTATTTGGCCAGAGATGTTATTTTGCTATAACCTGCACACTGCCATCTACAAATAAAACAACCGTCGCCTATCAATTCTCTATCAACAAATTAATTATAAACAAACAATAGGTCTAAAAAAATGTGTGAATGGGTGATTAAGATATTGATTGAGGTTGGGAGAGGGGGAATTAAAAGAAAACATTAACACTATAAAATTGGGAACAAAATCCACACAGAATTACACCGATTCAAATAGAACTTTTAAAATCGAGATCAAATGGTTTTTAAAAAAATAATAAAATTTACAATTGCATAAAAAAACTAATAACAATGAGGGACCCTAATCTAACGAGAAAAGGAAAAAAAAAAACCATACCTTGGCCAAGAACATCAAGATTGAGAGCAAAATGAGGAATTTCTTGTATCTAAAACTCAGAAAGAAGACCTGTTAGAATTGAAACTCCTTAAACAAACGGTTTCTGAGCAAAGCTTATATAGTCAAAGCAGGGAAGCCAAATGCACCACATATCATAGAAAAAGATAACCGATGCCAGAAAAACTCAATGCCAGCTTCAAAAAAAAAAAAAAATTCCAAACAAACCACATCCAACTGGGTTATTGAAGACGCAAACCACAAAAATAAAAAAGAAAAGTAACAAAAATTAATTTCGTTATTTCAAATCCACATAGGAACCAAATGTACCTGACGCACGGAATATTTCCAATGGAACGTGAAACGATTTGCCTCCTGCTGGCCCTGGGAACGCGGTGATTTGCTTTGCTATTTTTCCACATTCAAGCTCGTCGGGAAAATGCCCATGGTTCGCGACATTATTACGATTGAATTGTGTTGGAAGCAATTTGGTTAAGACCACTGGGGAAAAATAATTGTACTGAGGTTTGATCACTTTGCAGGTTTCTGGCTCGTTATTTTTTTAAAATTTAAATATGTTTTTGGTTTTTGTAATACACTGTTTTTTAGATTTTAGTCCTTATAAAAATATTTTTTTAAAATGGTTCTTGTAAAAAAAAAAAAATTGATTTTGGTCTTTATTGTTTTGTTTAGTTCTTGTAATATATTTATTTATTGTTTTTGTTTTCATCCTTATAATATGTAAATAATTTATTTTTAGTCATTGTCAAATTTTTTTAAAAGAGACTAATTCAAAATAAACAAAATATTATAGGGACTAAAACAAAAAAAATAGACATATTAAAGGAATTAGAACAAATAAAAGAACTAAAATAAAAAAAAAACTTTATGACGACCATTTAAAAAAAATAATTTTACAGGGACTAAAAACAAAAATGTAATATTTTATGAGGACCAAATATATTTAAATTTTTTTAAAAAAAATAAAATGAGAATTAATTTATTTTGAATTTTTTGTTTTTTCTCTATAAATCTATTATTTTGAAATTTTTGTTTTTTCTCCATAAATCTAAATTACTTAATTTTTTTTACTTATTTATTTGATTTGATTAAATATACATGTTTTTTATAATTTTAAATATTTTTCAAATTATAATTTCAATAAGAATGTTTTTCAGATTCAACTAAAATTTTAGGAAATTTTCAAATTTGACATTAAGAGCGAAAGAGTGATTTTTTATAAGAGTTTTTTTAGTTTTTAATATACTTACCCTGCTTGGCTTAATCCAACTATGATTTAGAATGTTGAATTTTATAAGCCACGTTTATTTAATTGTGGTTTGATATATCCACTGTTTGGCACCTGTGGTCCATTACTAATTAATTGTTTCAAAACCATTGTTTTATATAAACCAACCACAGATTTTATAAGCCGCGATTATTTAGTAGTGGTCTAATATATCCACGACTAGAAAATTGTGGTCTATTCTAATCTACAGTTTTAGAACTGCTGCCCCATATACATAGGCACGCTTATTGTCTAAAGGTTAAAAAAACCGTGGCATGTTTCATGTTCCAACCATGGTTTTTTGACCGTGAGAAAAAGCGTGGCCTAAAGTCAAAAATTTTGCTTTTCAATAAAAGAATTAAGGATTAATTTCTAATGTTTTTTGTAACACCCCTACTTCCAATTATAATTGTTTTTCTATTTTCTTCTAATTTTGTTTCTAGACACTTAGGCAAGAATCAAAATTTTGATACCCATGGTTGCGTTCAGAATTTCGAGAACTATTCGATAGTAATTTTTTAATAAATTTTTCAATCCAAGGCTCAGAAAAATAAAAAATGTCAATCACATCCCGATTTTGCTCAATAAAGGGTTGACATGAGGTCATTATGAGCTTGAAATCATGTTATATATATTAAAATATAATTTTAAAAATTTTCTATAATTCTTGTACAAAATAACCAAAATGTCCTAGTTGACTCTAGAGTCAAACCAGTATCTTTTTTATGCATAAAAATGGTAAGGAAATTATCAAAAATATATTTTCATGTGAATAATTGATTTCTATAATTAATTTTGAAAATTTTGAATTTAATTAATAAAAAATAGGTTAATAGTAATTTTTAGCTTAAAAATACATTTTAATTATCTAAAAAAATAGAAGAAAATTATATAAGATTATTTTTAATTTTTAGAAATTATCTAGGACCTTGATTATATGTCTAACAAATATCATGGTTATCTACACTCAATTAATACAAAAAATCGAGTTATTTAGTGAAGTAGGATTAATTAAGATTAATTAGTTTTTAATTGATAAAAAAAATGAAGAAAATGCAATTGGGCCACACTTTGGGCTGCACGTCCAAGCATAATAATAAGTGGTGATCCAATTGGTCATGCCCAAATTAATTTAGTTAATTAAAATAAAAATTGAAATTGAAATTAGAAGTAAAAAAGCTTTAGCATGTGCTTCTAAGTTTGTAACTAAATGACAACTAAAAAAGAAACTTAGTTACTTGTAGATGAGACTTTATTAGTTAAAGATAATTACACTTGATTTAAATTTAAATAAAATCCCAAATAATTACATCATCTTGCATGATGTCACACCCATGATGTCACTAATCCTTATTTAAGCAAAAAACTTTCTCATTTCTCTCACTTTCTCTCTTTGGCCAAGCAGCCTTCCCACTCTCCTCTCTACATTTTCTTTTTTTCTCCTTCTTAAAAGCTTGAATCACCATAACCCATCTTTGGAGACCATTTCCCACCTTTGGAGACCACTTTCATCTCATCTTCTTCTTGATTTCCCAAAGGTATAAGGTGAAGGAGTGTGGTTCTTGATCCTTTCTCTTTCACAAAGATAGTAGGATGAGGTTTGTTTTGGCCCCAAAACCCACCTACCATCTTTGGTGTCTTGTTTTTGTGAAGCATGATATTGTGGTTATGTTACTATCTTGATTTTCAGATTTGGCACCCATTATTGTTTTGCTTATAACTCAAGTTGTAGCTGTTATTTTTAAGTGATTATTTTTTTTTGTATGAAACTAGACTCAATATGATTCATAATGGGCTTAAAAATCACATAAAAGAGTTAAGAAATGAAAAAGTTATGCCTATAAAAAGTTGAACTTGTTGTTTAAAAATGTGGATCTGGCAGAGTGTGCTTTTTTGTTATTCTTGAATTTATGGATGGTTGTTTGATGAAACTCCTATAACGAGTGAAAACTACATTTCCCAAGATTTCTAGTGATATATGGTATGCTTATTTTTATGTTCATTTATGATTTTTACCGATTTTTAGAAATTGATGGTTATGCATCAATTTTGGTCAAAAATGTTTTTTGAAACTATCATCATTCAAAAATCACTATAAATCGTGTAGATTTTTTTTTTTTTTGATGATCTTGGTCAGTCTAGAAATCTTATTGAATGTTCTTTAGAAAAAAATTTCTTTGCTACCAAATGTTCTAAACTGATTGAGAAAAATGAAAAATATTTTTACTAGTCATTGAGTAGTTCAGTTTGACCTTGCTGGCTTGTCACTTTTGTATATTTTTTGTAGATTTTTGTTTAATGTGATTTTGGATGTTTTAGAAAATATAAAAAAAAAATATCTTTTGAATAAGCTATGGATCATTTTTTATAAAAATCATTTAGTTATTTTACTTTGAGGATCAAATCGAGCCACTGATTTTGGAAAAATAAAAAAATTTCTAAATACTTCTTTAAACTAAGTTTCCAATCTTTTTCATTAAATTTTATGTTAACTTAAATAAAAAAAATTTAACTTTTATTCCAATATTTTATAAAAAATTAAAATATTTTTTTATGAACTATTGGTAAATTAAATTAATTTTATCCAACTTCTAAAGTGTTTAAGAAGTATAAAAGTCAAGTTTCCTCACTATTTTTCTATACATGGCCCACAACCAGTTTGCTGGAAACTTAGAAGAATTTTTATAGTGCAAATTTGATTTTGGTTTTAAGAAGATAATTTTTGGTATTTTATAAATTATTAATAATTTTAATTGGAAAAATTTTGGTATTTAAGGCCATCGGCAATTTGGCCTTATTTAAATACTTAGGTATAGTTTTAATTTCTATAAGTAATTAAATAAATTTTTATGAATTAGTAGTAATTAAATTGGTTTTGTAAAATTTCTAAGATATTTTAAAAGATAATTGATTATCTTTATATTAATGAATTGATAAAGGTAAGTCTCTGTATGATGAGGCAAAGATAATGGTGGTGATGGACTGGTTTTCAAGTCTTGAGACCAGAGATATATCTACTAAAGAGATAGGTTTGTGCTATAGTATGATGAATTGATGTTAGATGAACAATTAAGATGTGAAGGTCATGTTGAGGGCATGAATCCTAAGGAAGTCACAATTTGTTACGTTGTAAGATGAAAGATAGAGAACATTAAAAGGGTCTAGAGGGTATGGTATTGAGTGGTGAGTGTCCTAATGGGCAAGATACTTCTCTTGAGTGGAGACAATCATATAATTAGCTTAATAACCCTAACACCTACTCAGCACCATCACCAAGATTGGTGTAAAGTATGCCTTTGTATGGGTTGTAATAGCTCAAGGCTGAAAGATGCTTCGGTTCTTCAATGATGATGAGGATTTGTACCTTGATGTGAAAGAGGTATATATACTCTCAATCGTTTCTCGATTATGATGTGGATATTGCTCATCAATGGGGTGTATGAATCCAT
Organism: Spatholobus suberectus; assembly: GCA_004329165.1. NCBI lineage: Eukaryota > Viridiplantae > Streptophyta > Magnoliopsida > Fabales > Fabaceae > Spatholobus > Spatholobus suberectus. Next base: position 60,027,152 of record CM014735.1, read on the forward strand.
ATTAAGTCTTAGGTAAAATAAGACAACTTAGGGTCTGTTTGGATAAAACTTTTCTATAAGTACTTATGGGAGAAAAAATAAGAACAAGAAGTGAAATTAGCTTCTCCATAAGCTAAAATTAGCTTATGCATAAGCTAATTTGTGGAAGCTTTCTCATATTAGCTTCTTCAAAATCTAATTTTTAGCTTATGCATAAGCTAATTTTAGCTTATGGAGAAGTTTATTTCATTTTTTCTTCTTACTTTTTTTCTCCTATAAGTACTTATGGAGAAGTTAATCCAAACAGGCCCTTAGACGAAAACCCTAGGTTCCTTTTTTATAGTCAGTTGTGTTTTATTTTTGTGCTTAATGGTAGAACTTTCTACTCATATTTGTGAATGAGATTTTGAGAACAATTACCTCAATCCTTCTACTTTTCTTTCCATTATTTGTGTATGTGCATGGTACGAAATTAGTACTAATGGTATCCAGAGATGGAGGATGAGAACACTAAGATTGAAAGCAACCTAAATCATTTTCACCAAAGGTTTGTAGGATTAACCTATATAACTGCACGAAGATAAAACACATATACTTAATAAATAAAAGGAAACCTAAGGTTTGACCTAAGTTATCCTAATGTACCTAAGACTCTGACAACTCATATAGATCCATATATACTTCGCTGATGAGCAATATCAATATCATCAATACTGGGAGGTGATTGGGAGTTGTATCGCCCTTATCATGGTATTATCAAAATCATCATCCTCATTATTCTCAAGAAATGAGCTCTCACAACTACTTGAGGGTATGCACTACACCAATCCTAGTGATGTTTAGTAGGTGTTAGGGTTATCAAGCTGGTTAAGTGATTGTCTCGGCTTTAGGGCGCTACCTTGACCATTAAGAAGCTCACCACTTGATACTATATCCTCTATATCTTAATAGTGATCCCTGCTTTCATCTCACAATGTACCAACCTGTAACTTCCTATTTCAAAAACACATGCCTCACTGCTAGGGATGTCAACGGGGCGGGGTGCGTATGGGTAGTAGTCCCTCGCTACCCGCCTCGTGGGATAAATATCCATCTCATACCAGTCCCCATACCCGCGTGGGTACCCATTAACTGAATACCTGCGGATTTTTTTAATATCTACGGGTATCCGCAGATATTTACTGAAAAAAAACTTAAAAAATTTTAAAAAACCATTTAAACCATAATTCAAAATTACTCTTGACAGTTTTTAATCATAATTATTCTACACGGCTACACAACAACAGAATAATTATAGAAGCATAAAATACCTAAAACATTCAAACGCAATAACAATACAACTCCTTTGCCAATCATCAACAACCACACATCACTTCTCTCACCATTTTTTGGTTACAACTACAACAACTTCGCACCTAAATCCTAGCATTGAACCAATCATTGGAACCACAACAAAACCAATCAACCTAATTAATCACGGTTCAACTTGCGAACTTCACTTAAACCAAATGCAAAAATGAAATTACCTGAAGCTGAGGCATAGAGGTGGGTCGCGGAGGCGCGAAGGCGGAGCTGGGGGGTCACAGAGGTGGAGTTGGGGGGTGGGTCGCAGAGGTGCAGAGGCGAAGCTGGGGGTGGGTCGCGGAGGCGTGGAGTTGGGGGGTGGGTCGTGAAGGCGTGGAGTTGGGGAGGTGGGCCGCGGAGGTGAAGACGGTGCAAACAGCAACAACGAACAGGGGAGGTAGGTGCGGAGCAAAGAAACAAAACAAATTCGAATAGAGAAGGAAGTAAAATGTAAACCTAGGGTAAAGTTCTTATTATATATATATATATATATATATATATATATATATATATATATATATATATATGTATAGGTAGTTACGTAATTTAACATTAGCAGGTACCTGTGGGTATGGATACCACTCTACCTGTCCTCACCTCGTTAACAAGTGGGTAGAGAAAATACTCGTATCCATTACCCACGAGTACCTATTAACACTACCCATTTTATACCCATGGCGGATTTTATCCGCAAATATCCACAAGGGCAAATTTTGTTTGACATCCCTACTCACTGCATGGTTCATTCACATCATTATTAGCTCATCACATGCCTCATCGCATGTTAGACTCAACAACAATTCATATATCACCTCTCCGAAACATTTGACAGAGATATCTCTGTGACTCAATACTTATCCTTTAATACTCGTTTTAGAGATATGGTTTTAACTCACTATCTCAACTTATCCATCACAAAGCTTTAGTATTATTTCCAAAATCACTAATATAATTCTTTTTAATAAAAATATCTTAGTTAAATATATGTATATATTATATTTATAATCCCAATCCTTTAAAATCTTATCCATAACAATTATTAATTTTGAAAATCCTTTAAATTTCTTTGCTTACAAAATTTTGGCTAATAGAAATAAATTACCGAAAATACCATAAAGTTTATTTTCTATCAAATAATTATATTTAAAATAAATTCTATTAATTATTTTTCTATTAAAACTAAAACTTTACGTAAGTTTCAAAAATTTACATAAAACTTTATTTATCAACCTATCCATTAAAAATTCTTCTTAACTGGATAAAATCTCATAATTTAATATTAATAATTAATATTATGATGAAAATTTTAATTTTTCCACTAAATTTTTTTTGAAATGTCCGAAAGCCATTTTTAGCAAAACTAGCCCAATTTTAATTTTTCTAACTAATTAAAAATAGCTAAAATTTATTAAAAGAATATATTTTATTGTTAATAAAAATAAATATTGAATATTTTCATAAAATTTTCCTTTAATTTCCTTCACATGATCGAATGCAATATTTTGCATTATAAATCATGAATTTTAATTTTTTCATCATTTAGTCATTTAAAAATTATTTTAAAATTAATATATGATCTAATAATATCATATAATAATAATAATAATAATAATTTTCTTGCTCTTCTTGGAAGCTATGGCCGAATAACTCTCTTGGTATTCTAGACCAAGATGTTAATTGTTATATTATAAAAACTTTTTTTCTTCAAATTACCTACTAATCATTTATTTAAACCAATAATAATAATTGGTAAAAATAATTTTTTTCACCATCCTTCATGGATCAACATGACTGAATAGCATGGACAAGGTCATCACCATAAGTTTGTTCTATTTCAAACAAAATCTTGATCAATAGCAAAGAGCCAACATATATAAGCATCATTATCCAATAAATCTACCATATTAACCATAGATCTCAAAAATAAACAAAATAAACCATATAATGATACAAGAATAAGATACCAACATATATTCATCCATCATATACAAGCCAACTCATCATAGAAACAAATTTTTAAACAACATAATCAATAAATAGGAAAAAAGAAAACTATAAAAGATTTGGGGGTCAAATCTCATCCAAAAACCTTTTAAGTGATATGCAGAAAATAATCACACCCCTTCCCCTTACCTTGATCAAGAAGAGGATAAGATGGAGATAGTGAGAAGAAACCAACTTGGCCAAGCAAAAACACTCCAAAAGTTTAAGAAAAACGAAGCTTGAATTTTCTTATAACAAGAGAACTTTGTTCTTCTTTGATTTTGGAAGGTAGGAAACAAAAGAAATTTGGTGTTGCATGTGCTTGAGTGTTTCAGTCAACGTGAGAGAAAATAGAGAGTGAAAGGTTTGGTAAATGTAATGCATTTAATCTGAATTTATCTAAAGCTTAAAGAAATAGTAAAACATTTAGTAACAAGCTAATTAAATTAATGTAAAATGTTAGTAATTATCCATTTACCATCACATATCTGGCAGTAAAATGGGGTGTGCTAGCTGAAATTACCACCACCCAATTGGCTAGATATTTTCAAAATTTTACCAATTAATTAATTACTCAATACAAAATAAATTCAATTAAATTTAATTCTAAAATGTTTGATATTATCCAACTTTGACCAAGGAGTAGTGACTTGTAAATACATGTGGACAGTTTCTAGACCACTCATGTTTAATAAAATAATTTTTTATTGATATTTTTAGCAATAAAAATGCATTTTTAGGGTAAAAATCACCAAATAATCGATTTTAATTTAATTAAATCTGAAAATTTCATATCAATTTTAAAAAATAATATTTTATATAAAACATAATTTAAATAAATTTTTAGAATTTTTGGATGTTAAAAAGACACTCAAGAGGCATTTTGGTTATTTTACAAAGAAATTTCAGAGAAATTCCAAAAAAAATCAAAAATTATATTTGATAATTATTATTTTAAGTCAAAAATAAGTTTTTCTCACCATTTAGACCATTTATAGAAATTTTTAACTTAATTTCTTTTATTATTAAATCTAGGGACAAAGTCATCATTTTACCATTTTTCAAGCTATAGTCAGAAAAAATTATTAAAAATCACAATTGTATAGTACTCAATATGCTGGGTGCAACTATGTGAATCATAATTTTGATATTCTCACTCGATTGTTTAGAAATAAATATAGAAGAAAATAGAAAAGCACGCAATGAATAACTATGTTACATCACCACCGCTTTCTTTCTTGAGACATTAACCTTCCCCTCCGCACCTTTCACCTCAAGTGTGACAACTCTTCCCCTGACAATCCCTATGGCAACTAATTTGTTTATGTCATCGTGTAACACGACCTCCGCCACCGCCACCTTGAAATGGACTTTGCCATTTGAATCAACTTGCCTCCCCGCGTTCTTAGTTGCATTGCCTTCACTATTCTCTAGTTGAATTATTTAAGCTCCACGATCTTCCCTACATCAAATTCCCCTCTGTTAAAACCCTTTATTTAGAAGGTCTCTTTTTGGGGTCATAAATATCTTATGGAGCTTTTTCTCTCCAAGTGTCCTATTCTAGAAGGTTTACTAACCAAAGATATATTTGTACTTAGGGGACACTATTGCAAGGGAGACCATAAAAAGTTTACCCAAATTGCTTAAATTAGATATTTCAAATTTAGACATTCCCTTTACTTTACTTCATAACGCACACTTCGTGCACGTGAAACTGGTATAGTATGAATGAATATCATGCTTTCTATTAAAAGAATTCAGGATTAATTTATGATGTTTTTGTCTTTCTAAATTAAATAGAATAGTGCCTACTTCATTGATGTTCCCTGGTTTCACAACTTAACCCATATGGAGCTTATCTTTGAGTTGAGTACATGGCACTAGGATTGGTTGGTAAAGGCTCTCCAACATTGCCCAAAGCTTTAAAATCTTACCATTGATAAGCTCTATATAGGTTATGTTGTGAAACCAGGGAGCATCACTAAAGTAGGCATTCTTTTGTTAAATTCAGCAAGACAAAAAACATCATAAATTAATCCCAGTTTCTTTTCTTGGAAAATACGATATTCTTCATACTATACTAGTTTCGCACATAGAAAGTGTGCATTATGAAGCATAGTAAAGGAAATGTCTAAATTTGAAATCTATGCTCTAAGTAAGTTAGGAAAACTTTTAAGGTCTCCTTGGCAATGGTGTTCTCTAAGTACAAATAAATCTTTGGTTAGCAAAGCCTTTAGAATGGAACACTCGATGAGAAGCTCCATAAGATATTTATTACTCTGAAAAGAGAACTAGTCCAAAAAGAAGGGTTTTGAGGGAGGGAAATTAACGTAAGGTAGATCATCGAGGCTTAAATACTTCAACTTAAGAATTGTGAGAGTGGTGCAATTGAGAACACTAAGGAGGTAAGTTGATTCAAATGGCAAAGTCCATTTCGAGGTGGAGGTTGCATTGCATGGCGATTTAGACGAGTCGGTTGATGTCATAGAGGTCAAAGGGGAGGGAGTTGCCTCATCTATGGTGGAAAATGCAGAGGGTAGGTTGATGTCTCAGGAGAGAAAAAAGGGAGTAGGAGGAAGGTGTAGAAAAGTTGCTGCACTAATACTCTCCCATTTCTTGTTTTTGTATTTTTCCCCCCAATACCTTGATAACAAAAATCAACAAAGTTAATAATGTAGGCAATTTCCATGTCATGGCTTATGAGATGGAGCACCAAGGGAAACACTATTTGGTTCTGTTCATGAATGATCCCATCAATAGCGATGACACAACGCAATGAAGATTTGTTCCATTCATTCATCTGGCAACGTTCGAAACCAGGGCGATGGAGAAGGATCTCAAGAGCAAGATCAAATTAGACCTCGAATCATTCGTTAAGGCGAAGCAGTATTACTTGTAGTATGACTGCATGTGGAAGTGAAGCTTCCTATTGTACAATCCCTTTAGCATTGGAAAATGGAGTTTGTAAGATACAAAGATAATATAAGAAGATGGGTTGAATTGTGTTATAGAAAATTTTCGCAAAACCTTTTTCAAGATGTATCGTTTAAAGGGTATGATCAAAGAAGTTTTCAAAGATGTTTTATAAAATAGAAGAATATTAAAACTAAGCAAAGCAAACTGAAAGGCACACAAGATTTATACTGGTTCGTCTCATCTTAGAGACTACGTCCAATTCTTGGCTACAACCAAGTTCCACTAACTTTTCAAGTTACAAGTATTCTTTCCACAAGCCTCTTCGGGCTCAACCCAAGTAGTCTTTTACTTGCCTCTCCAAGCAAATACCCAAGTATTCTTTGAATTAAAGCCTCTTCAGGCTTCCACCAATTTCTTTGAGAAAAAGGTTAACTTGTGAGTTATTTCACTGGGTTTAACGTCTTAACAGACGAATATACAAGTAAAGTACAGGTAGAAAATTTTTACAAAAAGAATATATATATATATATATATATATATATATATATATATATATATATAGAGATATATATATAGAGAGAGAGAGAGAGAGAGAGAGAGAGAGAGAGAGAGAGAGAGAGAGAGATTACAAAGAGAACTTTTCAGCAAAGAGATTTTATGATTTGTCAACAACGTTAACTCCTGAAATGGGGTCTCTTCTTCTATATATAGGCTTCTCAAAAAGTATCCGTTGAGAGCTTTGTAGGAGACAACATTCGTCTGTTGAAAAGAGTCGTTGGGACAATGAATGCATCATTTAATGCCTTTCACCAACTTGTCATATGATAAGATAAAGTAGTCTGCTTATCTTTTCCATTCTTGTACTTAAACTCGTAGCAGTTGTCATGTCTGCTTTCTCGTTCTGACATTCGCACACACATTCCTTCTTTTTCGCTGACTTTCCTCAAAAGTAGGTATATAGGCTTTATGAGTTTCGAGGTAGTTTATGCTCTGATTGATGTGTAGATCACTTTAGAACGTTGATATCGTCTGAAGAATTTATTAGTTACTGATTTGACCGAATCAAAGAATAAAGACGATATACATTTAAAAACATCAGACGGTTGCGTGCAAATGAATGAATAGACGATTAAGTAAAAACATATATTTTAACTGTTTGTTATTATAAAAAAAATGAAGGTTATAATTTCATCCTTTGTCGTAACAGAGTTTCTTTGTCATCATGGCAAACTTCTTTCGCTATGACATGGACCTCTTCTCCTCAAAATGGCAGTGAGATCGATTGTCGTTGTGGAGGATCTGGACTAATTCCTGGCAAAGGAATTGGAATCGATGGTGATTGTATTGTGGATCCAAAACTCCAGGGATGGAATCTTGAACGCGTGTTGCGGCGAGGAGAGGGTGATGGTGTTCACGGTGAATAATAAGGAGTGCGTGGACTTGAACCTGTTGTGTCCAGGTCAATTCAATGTGCACATTCACTTTTCGCTGTGCAATTTTTGGACGTTCAAGACGTTGACGAGTAGCTACCATGGGGTGAAGGAGCACAAGTCTCGGTCATGTTGGGTTGTATGCTTGGAGGTGTATGGAGAGGAAGTGAAGAAATATCCTATTAGAATTAGGGTATTTTGAAAAAAAATTACAAAAACAAAAAAGAGGAGTGTATAAAGGGGAGTACAAATAGCAATTGCTCTCAAAACAACTTCAACCTAACCCAATCCATTTTTAATGTGTCGAAAATGAGTTGAATTGAGTTAGATTAACTCATTTTTTTTTTAATTTTTTTTTATATCTCTACCCAAACCATCTCCACTTTAAAAAAAAAAACTGTTCCCTCGAGAGCTGGCAGCTTATCAAGGAGCACCCTGGCTTGGAAACCAGGAGACCAGTTTGCACGGATCATGCACGACCGTCATTATGTTTTCAAAATCCCCAAATGACGCTTTTACCCTCATCGCATCCTAGCCGTTACTTTCAGTTAAGAACCGCACGCCACCTTTCACCCGCAACCTGTAAAGCCCCTTTTCGTAATTTCACTGCTTTCTTCTCCCCCTCCAAACGAATCCTATGTAGTTAGTAATCACCCCACTCCCCTGCGAATGAAAACACACACACACACACTATACTCTCTCCAGTGTTAGGGTTAGGTTCGGTTCCATCAATGGCTTCGTCTTCTTCCGATCCCGGCAAGTCCGAAGCTGGTGGCGGTTCGGAGACTCCGGAAGCAACCGTGGCGAACGATGAACAGTTACGGTTGAAGAAAGCGAAGAAAGAGAGAGTGTGCACCGCGAAGGAGCGAATCAGCAAAATGCCTCCTTGTGCTGCAGGCAAACGCAGCTCCATATACCGCGGCGTCACCAGGTCAATATATAGGATTGGCTTTTGGCATGTAAATTGTGCTGAGACTTTGGAGTTATTTTTTATTTTTTTTAATTTTTAATGTTCCGTTTGGGTTAATTTGCAATTGCATTCGCCTCTTAAAGATTCTTCGCAGTGGAGTGAGTGGCAAGTGAATGTTTAGCGTTGCATTCTTGTAGCTCACTTTGAACTGAAAAAAAATGCATAAATGATCATTTGCGTGATTTAATAATATATTTTATAACAATCTCAATTAACCTCTTACTTTGAAACCGAAAATAATTACAGTAAGAATAAAATGTTTCTTTTTTAAAAATAAAAATAAAAAATGCCGCTGCTTATATGCGACAAACTAGTGAAACTGAGCGTGCAACTGAGGCAGCTAGGAACCGAACTGAGGATTTGATGTTAAGGGAATGTTTGGGAGTGGAGTTTTGAGGGATGGTGGACGGAGTAAAACTTTTATTTCTATAATTAAATATTTTTTTTAAATGAAAGAAATAAATAATAGATTAGCATAAATTTAATGTTCTAATATTTTGTTTATTTTTATAGACATTACATAACTCTCTTAATTTACAAATATAAAAATTGTCTTCACTTCCCTCTTCTTCCCAAGTCCCACTTTCAAACATGCCATGAAAGATATATCCCACATTAGAATCTATTTTAAAATATATTTTAATCATTGTGATATCATTTATTTGCAGATATGCTTATTGGCGCATTTTTTCTGTCATTAGAATTTGTTTTCAAGGTTGAAGTGCTTTTTGTTTGTCACTGGTGTTGGGATTTAATGGTTTCTGTCTCTGATCATGGACTCATTGTTCTAGTTTCATAAATTATTTATAGACATAGATGGACTGGTCGTTATGAAGCACATCTTTGGGATAAAAGTACATGGAACCAGAATCAGAATAAGAAAGGAAAGCAAGGTCAGTTCTAAGATGTAACTTTCTTTCCTGTTCTGTTTCTTAATATACTTATATGAATGTTAAAAAAAAAATAAAAAAAATATGTCCTAGTCCTACAGTAACTTACATCATCTATTTTTACATGGTGCATGACTTGATTGGACGACAATTTGTTTATGATGCCAGTTTACTTGGGTAAGTTGGATATGTGGTACTCCCTTTATTTGAATCCTGCCCTTCCCCCTCCCTTCCTTCTTCTGTTTTTTAATGAACTTGCTGCATCATTCATAATGATATTTGTTGCTGATGGCTTTCAAACAGGGGCATATGATGATGAAGAGGCAGCAGCTAGAGCATATGACCTTGCTGCTCTGAAATATTGGGGTCCGGGTGCTCTCATAAACTTTCCAGTAAGACAATTGCTTCAATGAGAATATTGATTTGCCGGATACTTCAGTTCAGAAATGCTGTATAGTTTGGTACTTTGTCTTTTCAATTTTCATATTTGTTGGGTGCAAATGACGTCTGCTTATTTCCTGCTTTACTTTTTGATATCAAAAGTTGCTTTGGAGATTGCATGAATTTGAAGTTAAAAACCAGTCAATTTATTAGTTGGGATTGGTGCTTCTAGAGTTAGGTACACATTGCTTGTTGACTATTGACGATAGCATTTGCAAGACCTTCTTTCGCTAATAAAAGCACGCACCACCTATTCTTTTTGGGTAATTACAAAAGTTCTGTACCAAGTTTGAGCTGTATGCTACAGGTGACTGATTATGCAAGAGATCTTGAAGAAATGCAGAATGTATCAAGAGAGGAATACCTAGCATCTTTACGGCGGTGTGTATATACTGCACCAGAATATTTTCTAGCATGAAACCATCCTGTTTCTTATTTGTGATGCTTTGTGCAGGAAGAGCAGTGGTTTTTCAAGAGGACTAGCCAAATACCGGGGTCTCTCCAGGTTTGATTCTTTCAAAAGAATACCAAATGATTGCAATTAAAATGATCCTACAGGTGCATGCACACAATTTTGCATTCATTATCTCTGTGCATTGGTTATAGTTCTCTACTAGAAAACTATTATATAGGTTTTGCTGTGGAAGCTTTTTGGTGCACATTTTGAAAATTTGAATTGTAATGCTCATCACTGCTCCATTTGAAGGAGCCTTAGAGGTGTGGATAGCTATTTTTCTTTAACAACTTTTCAGGTGGATGAAATCAATTTGAGGTTATACATACATCATTGCCAGTGTTTTTAGGCGTCTATTAAACCAAGTTGTTAATTTGATGTTTATCATGAAACCTCGCTTGTATTAGTTTATACAGAAACTTCTGGCAATTGAAGTTTTATTTATATTAATATTATACGCACGTCTCTGGTCTCTCTGGGTTTGTCTGTACATCTAGTTCTTCATTGATCAATAGATTTTGTCCTTTTCCACTCTGCTACATCTCTGTGACCTAGAATGGCTGTTGCTCAATACACAGGTGTTAATTTTATGGCCTAATGTTGCATTTCTTTTTTGCATGTTTTGGTACTAACAATTAGTCGATGGGATCCAACATATGGTCGTATGGCTGGATCTGACTACTTCAATAGTACATATTATGGTAAGTTCTAGTCAAATTCAAATTTGAACTATGCCCTATTGAACCGAATTATACAAATCAAATTCATTTGGGCAACACATTTGGCTATTGAAAGGAAGTGAAAGTATTCAATTAATTTCACCTGTTTTATCTGCAAGATCATCATCATCCCGCATCTCAATGTTAAAAGTGCAGGTGAAGATTCAGCAGCAGAAACCAAATATCTAAGTAGTTTCAGCATAGAAAGAAAGATTGATTTAACAAGTTACATCAAATGGTGGGGGTCTAATAAAAGTCGACAACCTGATGCTGGAGCAAGATTTTCAGATGTTAAAAAGCATGGTTTTGCTGGAGATATTTGCTGCGAACTCAGAACATTGGAACAAAAAGTCCATCCTTCAGAACCATACCAGTTGCCAGTGTTAGGCATGCCTCATGAGAGGAGAAAACATGAACGTTCTTCAGTCTCTGCTTTAAGTATCTTGTCACAATCAGCTGCTTACAAGAACTTGCAACAGAAAGCATCAAAGAGACAGGAAAATAGCAATAATAATGATGAGAATGAAAATAAAAATACCATCAATAAATTGGACCATGGCAAGGCAGCTGAGAAATCTTCAAATAATGATGGTGGCCATGAAGGACTTGACATTGGAATGGGAATGAGTGGATCACTGCCTCTTCAAAGAAATGTTTACCAAATGACACCATTATTGTCTGCTCCGCTTTTGACAGCCTACAGTACTGTTGATCCCTCGGTAGATCCTGTTCTCTGGACGCCACATGTTCCCATACTTCCTTCTGCCCTTTCCGGTGTGGCTGAGGTTGGTATAGTTGCTGAAGTGCTTTACTTTAGAAGGAATGGGATTACATAAACATTGCTTGCAAATAGCACAAACGCGTTCAGTAATTATATAGTAGTCTTTAAATAATGATTCATATTATAAATTGAGTAATTTCTGATATTCAAGATAACAAATTCATTGAATCAGAATAAAATTAAAATATGAAACAAAAAAATCAATCACAATAGGAGAAACAAAATAAATAGTCTTCATTAGTATGTATATCAATGTTTCCGTTAGAACATTCTTTGAATCAATACCATAACATTTTTTCTTTTCTTGTTCTAAGTTAAGTGGTTGCATGTATAAATATTTGTTCTATGTCGATTAAACCAGCAGGTAGTGTCAACAAATTGGATTCGTTGTCTCATGTTCAATATATAATGAGAGAATATTATAGAAAACCTTATTTGCTGATGAGCTCTTATTACCTGTTTCTTGGATTTATCAGAAATGGTACTTTTTCCGTTGTATAGCCGGATATTTGCAATTTTAGATACATCACAACTATGTTGAGATTTTGTTGTTGCTTGGAAATTGGTTGCCGATCTTTATAACCCCTATTTTCTAACATCTAATGATTTATAGAGGAAAAGCTTCCTGTTTGGCATTAAAATTTTATGACAATCAATAAGGTGGCAGGCACAATAATTGTTCAAAATATCAGTTACAGTTTGTCCCTTCAACCCCAGATGAACGTATATGGTAAGATAGGAATTACTTATCACTTTCTTGTAAATTCACCTCACTAAGTGCTTGTCGATTGGTGTGCAGGTTTCCAAGACTGAGACCAGTTCAACGTACACCATTTTTAAGCCAGACGAGTGATTAAGATTTGAATTTCTGAATTGGAAAACGGCAAGTTTTGAAGAGCTGAGATTGTACCAAACAACGGCATACGAGTTTGAACTTTTGATGTGCTCAGCTAATGTGGAACCCGTAGCTTGGATTAATTTACTTCAATTATATTTCGTGGGTTTAAGAAATCAGAGGAAAATAAAATATTACCTTCGTTATACAATATAGAATTCTCATAAACTCTATCGTGCATATGCAGCTGAACAAAATTTCATTTTATATAAGAAGTATGTTATGTACAGAATAAGAGGAATTATGTAATATTGTTACTTGTATGTTAGCTCAAATACAAACTTTGTTGGTACCTTATTACAGGGGAAACTATCAATATACTGACACCAGAGCCTTTATTATATTGCAAGAGCCATCAATATGTCTTCTGTGTCAACACAGAAAAACTCCATCGAGAAATCCGCTATAGCCTGTCTTTTCATTGCCTTCAAAGGTTTGTATTGCAATGAAAATTGTGAGAAAGTAATGGTCCAACGGCCAATCCAGCTGGGTATGATAGGGTTAGACAACATGTTAGGACTTAAGCACAAGAAGAGAGTCCAAACCAAAAGACTAGTTCATAAGGTAGGATAGTCTCTTGACTTAAGTACCACATTAAATTTCTTATTTTACATTATGTGGAACTCTTATTGTCACGCCTTTTAAAAGCCAATGACACTGACCCGATGGTAGTCCTTTTTATTTGGACGGCTCCACTCACTTATTAGTATTCGGTACATTACACCTTAATCCAGCTTATAAATTGCCCTTTTCGTAGCTCAACTCTCAATGAAAGCACCAATTTTTAGGATTTAAGCACAAGAAGAGAGTTCAACCTAAAAGATTAATCCATTATGTGGAAGAGTCGCTTGACTTAAGTATCACATCAAATTTCTTATTCTACTCAATGTGAGACTCCTAACTCAACATATACTTTAGGTCAACATCAATCTTAGAAAAAAGGTGCACAGCAGAAGGCATTAAATAGTGTTTTAACTTCGTATAGAAAAAATATAAAGCAAGGCATAATTTTTCAATAGGGCTTCTTTTCGACGTCATTCATCTCCTCGCTTAAATAATAACTGTTGTTACTGTATTGAGGTTCTTGAAATCAATACAAATTCTTAACTTGCCATTCTTCTTTATCATTAGCACTAGCACTATGTTAGAAGCCGGCTTCACTGTATCCACATTTTAACGATTAGTATAAATTTGGCTTTTAGCAAACAGTCAACTTTTTTGAAACAATCTCTGGTGAAAACCATGGCACAACTTGTTTGACTAGTCGGCAATTTACCTTTAAGGGCAAGGATGTTCGACTTATTTGAAGAAATAATCGCTTATCTTTCTTAATTTGAAAGAGCTTCTGAAAAATAATCAATTTTTTTTTTCATATATCCGACAATGTGACACTTATGTTCGTTGGATGCTTGTCAGCGTTATATTAGTTCCCAAATTTACCTCCTCCTAATGTTTTTAAAACCGGACTGGTCATTGAACCGGTCAAGACACTAATTCAATGTTCAATAGTTCAACTAGGGTTGAACCGTAGTCAAACTGGTATTAATAAAATAATAATAATAATAATAATTAAATAATACATAAAAAATTAAAATATAATATCATAACTTTATAATATTAAAAACTAAAAATAAAATATAATTTTATAAGTTCTTAACATATACAATACTTAAAAAAGTTCAAATTAAATATGTCATAATGCTTAAGTCTAAGTTTTAATAATACACATCAATATTTATTAATAAAAACAAATTTATATTTAGAATAAAAAAAAATGACAAATACTTTAGGTTGATTTTCATTTTTTTAAAGAAAAAACATCAAAATAATATTTTATTAAACATTTTTTATTGAACCGCTACGAACCGGTTTTTGACCGGTTTTGACCAGTTTTATCGGTTTTTGACCGGTTCACAGACCCGTTTTTTGCTTGACCGGTTCTCTGGTTTAATTGGACCGGACACAGGACTGGTTCACCAATTTTCCGGTTGAACCGGCCGATCCGGTATGGTTTTGAGAACATAGCCTCCTCCAAAGGGTCACACACATCTACTTTCTTAGAAGAGTCCTTCTCTTAACACTTTTGCAAAACCCAAAGGTTCATCACACGTCCACCACATAACAGAGAAGGATCCAGAAATTTATTAAAGGGGAGAAAAAAAATTAATAATATAAATTAAATTATAATAATTAAATACATTATATTGTTTATTTAAATTGTGAATATTATTCTTTTTATGCCTATTTTTTACTATTTTTATAGTTGAAAATAATTTTTCAATTATAACAATTAAAACGTGAAGGATTAATCCCCAAACATAAGAATATATAAGTCTCAAGGAGTGAAGAGAAGAGGGGGCCAAGGCCCCTGCTTGCCATCCCCTGCATCCGTCCCTGCTACAAAACCATACCATTGTATGTGGCAAGTTCCTTTTTGTTTCCAACAATTATATATACAGACACCTCTTGCACATATGCACACCTCTTACTTACAAACATCCATATATTCTTATTTTTCTTATCACATCATATCACTTTTTATATTTATACTTCTTCATCTTTTCTCTTTCTATATGTGTCAAATAGCATGGAATGTCCATGCATAATTATTCTTTTGTGTGTGTGTGTGTCTGAAGTATATATGTACAATTTCTCTATATACATATATATATATATATATATCATAACTGAGATAGCAAAATGCTTGTGCTTTTCCTTATTGCAGCTTTCTTCTTCACACGCAGATATCATACATACATATATATAGTGTGTGTACAATTTCCCACACATATATATAACTGAAGTATATATGTGCAATATATATTTATAACACACATCATAGCTGAGATAGCAAAACGCTTGTGCTTTCACTTATTTCAGCTCTCTTCTTCATCTCCCTTTCTCCTTTCCAATCTCACTTGAAACAACATTGGTCTCTCATCTACCCCTGCTTCCTTTGCATATGAATACTTGGCCACCAAATCAAGCAATTCCCTACACTTCCTATTCATGAGTGTGAGCTCCGAGCTCAACACCCCATTCTCCTTTTTGAGTCGCTTGTTTTCATCCATAAGAGTATCATAACCTGAAGACGAAGAGGCTGATAAGGACCTTTGATCTTCATCTGAATCTTGAGGTGTGGTTTGGATTGGTGCAATAGTGGGTTGTCGCTTGCTGACCCATGCTTTTTTACGCCGAATCTCGCATAGTAGTTCCTTCTCACCCTTCCTAAACCGGTCGTTGCGAAATTCCCATCTGCTTGTTGCAACTTTACGAAAACCCTATATATATGTGTGTATATATAGTGTAGAATAATGAATGAATTGCTGCATGTGTCATTTTTGGAGCTAACATAAAAAGGATCTGAAAGTATTATATGACGAAGAAGCTCTAACCTATGCATGAAAAAGGGCTAATTATTCTAGAGAAGGGGACCTGATGAAAAAGAGCTAAACCTAGCTAACAAGTGTGAATTGGTACAGGATTACTTGAGAATTGGCTTATTTGGCTATAGTTTTTGATTTGGTACAGGATTACTTGAGAATCTTAGCTCAAGAGACAGTGTGACACCGGATCAGGTTATTTTGTTTGCTTTTTTATTATTCCTATACATGAAATCTTACACCTGATTATTGATGAGTATCAAAATTAACAATACCTATAGTTTGGTAACGTTTTTTTTTTTTTTTTTTTAATTTTTAATTTTTTTATACTTAAAAAGCATGTTAATTCGTTAACCAAACCATAAACGTTGTTCATTGATGCTCAAATATAGGTCAGGTGACTTCAATTGCATTTTATCTGTAACTTATATATAACCTGTCAATATTTTTCTTACATTAGGACAAACAAGTGATTTTTAATTTTAAACAAGCACTTGTTTAAAATTAAAAATCACTGCAAAAGATGTAATTTACTAAATACACACAAAAAAAATTAAACACTGGCCTCCATTAGTATATTCTTCATCTAATAGAAATTAAATTTTAAGTATTTATAGATTTAAACTAATATATATTAACAAGATTATCAACGATATATCATATTGTCAATACAGATTCATATTTATACAAATATAATTATTTAATTTTTATGAAGTAAAAGTTATTTAATGAAAGCTAAGTCAATGTCAAACCATTAGTATGGCATTTTTATTTTCGTCGTGGTGAACAAACAAACAAGAACGTGGCAAAATTAATAATAACTTTATCAAAACTTGGCCTTGAACAACTTAGAAGGGATATGCGGACAATAGCAAAAGTTTAAAATATTTGGTAGGTAGAACCGTAGAACTGTAGAAGTCAAACTAGGTATCCACTTTATTAATAAATCTTGAAGCCACTGAGAGTAACTCAGGCGGTTGGTACAGATGAGTAATAAAGGTCGTCAGTTGAACTCAGGGTAACAACAACTTCCTTGATGTACTAAAAAAATTATCTCTAGAGCTTGAAATTATGCTTTATTTGTCAAACAAGATTATAAGAACAAAGACAATAACAACTAACAAGTATCTCAAATGATCACACAGCCACCTATAAGGTTGGTAGAGTCTTCCAAGCTACAGTCAAATATGTTGATAGTTGATCCCCCTTTATCTAATTTTGATTCGATTATATGCTTTTGATCTCACTACTTTTAAAATTAATATGGATGTTACTTAGATGTTTATTTTCAGATGGATTGAAAATTGATAAGACGTAATTATTATCTTTCGATTTAGAATTAGATAAAATTAACTTTGATAAAAGTAACATTAAATATAATTAAAATATATAGATAAATTAATTTTAATAATAGATTTTATATTAAAATGCGTGTTATTGAGTATTAGTCAAATGAGCACTTAAGTTTATCTGTTAAATATGGTACATCAACATATTTGTGTGGGTGTTTCATTTTAATCGTTAGCTATAGTGTCACATCAATACTTTTATCCCTAAATTAATGATTCTTTTAATATGAAAATACTAAAAAATTAAAAGTATGGAATGAAATAATGCAATTGAAATAATAATAAGATTGAAAATTTCTAAACCCCGGGCAAAAATTACGTGCTTCATTCTTATAAAAGATTTATTTTGACCTTGTACGTCTAACAATTTTGAAATTTGTAGAATTATAATTGGCAAGCTGATTTGGTTATATAAATTCTATATTTACGTACCAGTATTCTAATTATATGTAACTTTGATGAGCAAATGATTTTGCTTACTCAAGGAAGAATATATTCCAGTATTCTATCAAGCAGATTTTCAACTTCTGCTTCTATATATATCTTCTTTAATTGTCCCGTCGTCCATTAAATTTTTTAAAATGCCGAACTAAATCCTAATTAGGTCAAACAAATGCAGTTATCATGTTTCTATCATCAATAGCTCATGGAAACAAAAGTAATCTCTTTATTTTATTCTTATGATAAATTAAAACTTCTACAGTGGTCAACTTATTCACCAAACATGGATAGCTAGCTACCTTCCTTTCGCTTTTATCCAATTTATCCTTCTGTTACTAGCAAGGTTTTAATGTTGTGTTAAAAAACCGTTACCTATATTGTTAACAAAGGTTTTCCTTGTTGCCCTCACCGAAAAATATTATAATGTTTATTAATTTGTTAATATAATTAATGTAGAATATTGTTAACATAATACTTATACTTACAATAATTTGATTTTTGTTAAAGAAAATGCATAACAACGAGACAAATCTAACAACAAATCATTAGTAAATGGATTGCTTTTAGTGAATTAATATACCGCAAGAATGTAAGCTACTATATATTCACAAATATACGTACGTACATAGGTATTCAGCTGGCGAACAAAGCTTGAGAAGTTGCTGTGCTTGAAGAGTGTTGGGAGAAGATCACGTGCAAACTCCGCCGGTTGCAACACCACAAACGTTGTCCCATCAGCATTCCACGACACAACATCATTGGTGGCAGGATCCTCAACCAACATATAGGTCTTCAATAAGAAGGGTGGTGGAGAAAACTTCCTTACATATTCCAACAACCCTTTATCGCTTTCTCCCTCCATTTTTGTAATCTCAACCCTTTTGTCTTTCTATCTATCTATCTACTAATATTATAATTTGGTGTTTCCCCTATCCTATTGAATACTTCGATTTGTGTGATTTTGATTTAAGAAAAGATAGAAGAAGGTTTGCGGTGATGGTGATGAGAATTAGTAATTAGGGCCAGAAGAGAAGAAGGGCAGTTAAGAACTCCCAACCCCAGCAATAGAAACCCAACACGACTCCACAGTTCATGAGAAATGCAAGAGCTTTTCCCTCTTCCCCTTTCTCTCTTGATGAAAGAAATAGTTGAAACGTATTCACTAATCCTACGCCCTATTTATGTAATAATCCCACGTTTCATGACATGTACTATATATATATTTTTTCAACAGATGAATAATTATTTGATATTTTGTGATTTGGGGTTGCGAGTTATTATGAATGTTATTAAGTATTAACCAATGGATAAAAATATTTTATATATATTCATCGTTACACAAAGTGGTATCAAATAATAGACACGATCACTTTACTTGAGTTTGCTTAAGGATGCACAATAAGATTTCCTGTATTGTTAGTCTATATGTCGCATAAGTCAAGAATTAATTTAAAATCGACAAGGTCAAGAAGTAACTTGACTAACTTTTTTTTTATTTTTTTTTATGAGTACTTGACTAACTTGATTGGTACATCAGAATCAAAATAATGAAAACCCAATGAAATAAGATATCGAATTGTTTGAACTTGTGAATTGAAAATCAAAAGAGATGCTAGCAGGGTTGGTGGGGTTCGTAATAAGGATCAAAATAACTCTTATAACGTTTAAGGATTTGGTTTCCTATAAGGAGAATGCATTATAATTGTTGCTGAAATTGTTTTGCTTATAAAAAAATTGTTGCTGAAATTTTAATACAAAATAAAAGTCTTATTCCACAGCTATATAAATTACATGACGTCATTGAACCAGTTAATAATTTTATAATTTCTTATACAAATGCTATCAATCTTTCTTATCTAAATGATATATGCAAGTATTACAATAAATTTTAATTAAGGTTAATAACATATCATAACTATAAATAGATTTTTTTTCTCATAAAAAAATCATAACTGAAAAATATTAAGTAGAACAACGTTGAAATTAATTTAGTCGGTAAGACTGCTTGATGGGTTTATTAAAAATGTTAATTAAAAAACAGATATTTCTATGAAAATAATGTTGGTTTAAGTGGTTTAGGTGTGCTGAAGTTTTCTATATATCTTTATTTCAATATCTTACCAACAACTTCCTCCATCCAAGGCTTTCTCTCGTAGTTGAGTTTGATGGTTCAAACATTATGATTTATAAAGTTTTGAGATTTTCTACGGAGGAAACGACTTTATCTGACTTTGTGCCATATTCCAAGTTTAAATTTTCTTCCATTCATACTGAGAGTTGTACTCTCCTGGTATATAAAGTTATCCGCTGCCAACACAAAATGAGTGCTGCTTATCATTTATTATTATTGTTGTTGCTATTGCTGCTGCTGCAATTAAGTAGCTTTCATGTTTAATTAATTGGTGCATAATTTAATGTACTTTTGCAATTTTGTCAAAGATTAAGTCCTTGTTTGGTAATTATACAGAATCATTCACTACATCAATACCATTAATTAGAGTTGGCCAAAAGCCAACTCTAACAGCTAAAGACCGACACAAAAAACTTGTTGGACCAGCATCGGTGTGAGGAGAGAAGTTAAAATAGGCAACAATAATTAACCTGCATTGGCTTATTCTGTTCGACGTTTATAAGCGTCAGCCAAACCGACGCAAAATAAAAGCTGGTGCTTAAAATTTTACTTATGAATTTAAATTGTTTTTTTTATTGTTGGTTGAGCTGCCACTAAGAATTATATTTTTTTATTACACCTTCATTAGCGTCGGCTGGACAGACACATGTTTTATTTGAATTTTAATTTTTTTTCCTTTTGCGTCAGCTTATAAGTTGGTTTAGCTGACACAATTGTTTTTTTTAAACTTTTTTATTAGCGTTGGCTTCTAAATGGGTCTAGCCAACACAAATTCTTTATTTTATTTTTTTGATTTGCATCGGCTTTTGAGTGGGCTTAGCCGACTCAAGGTTTTTAATTTTTTTATTGCAATTGATTTGTAAACCGAACAGAAATTCTGTAAACTATAATTTGTATGAAAAATAAAAATCAAGATTATAGCTCTTCATAAATCCACAATTAAAGTACCAAGATTATACAACGATTACTATTATAGTTGACAAATCTACAAAGTGATAATAAAATTATGACATTGAAAGTAAAACAAATCCACAAAGTAAAACATCTTTCACAAATCCACAAAGTAATCTAAGCCTATCAATTAAAGAACACAATTATATCTTCAATTGGAGATATTTTTCAGCATCAAGGAACACAATTCTAGCTTCAAAAACATCCCAAAGAATGAAGGACCCTCTTTGTCTGGTGTTAAGCGAGAATACCAAAGATTTGTCACCCATTTAGAAATTAAATGTCTGGTGAAGTGATCAATTGCATCCTCAACGACTGGAGAATTCACTTTTGTTCTCCACTCAAACTTTACAATAGCTTCAGGATTTTCAATAGGCTTCCTTGAAGACAGAACATTGGTGGAGCCTGCTTTATTATTGCATGCTACAACTTTTCTCTTAATTTCAAAATCTAGTGATAAATAGCAGAGAATAATAATTAAGGATGCTGCAGTTGGCAAGTTGACCCAAACAGAGGAGCTTGTCACTGAAATGAAAGCAAAAGAAATTAAACCAATAACCAAGACCTAAAAACAACATGAAGCTAGAAATTAACGAGTGAGAGCCTCTAAACATACATTATTTTCTAGATGCTGAGGAATAAGGCATTTGCTTGGAGACATGAACTAGAATTAACAAAATTTATCATTACCAAATGAACGCAACAGTAGTAGGGTGTTTGAGGAACCAACCCTAGCTAATAAAATTTTATTAAAATTTTATCATTTGAGCTGGTTGCTATTTCCTGAACCAGTTTCAAATTTCTATATCAACCATTGACTCATTAAGTCAAAGTGATATGAAGGATGCAATTCGTTTGATAGAATTAATTAGTGAAACAATGAGGAACAAGTGTCATAAGCCCCCCTGCCACTACATATTAAAAAGAAAAAAAGAATGCAAGTTGCATCCTTTGCTTGGTCTCCTCAAACTCACTCATGCAATGTACCTTATTATTTGATTAGAATGCATCTTATAGGTGATCCCTTATCACATGCTAATCTAAGAGGTAAGCAATGGACTGAATATATTCCTATTGCAACATCATCAAGCTTCAGGCCTTCCACGAGAATGGTTTTTGTAACCCTAGTGTTTTCCTAATGTGTGATATAGTGGTTTAATAATTGAAAATGGAAATTAAATTAAATTTTATAATTAAGATGTAATAAATAAATCGTAGATGTGCAGTTGTTTTTTTTATTTTTTATGTTGTGTTTTTTTGGAAACTCTGGTTTGAATGGTGGAATTTGGGAAAAAGTTGTTTGGGCCAAATGTCTCTATTGGTGATATCTTAGTTGGTTTAGTGAGGAAACAGTGGTGCTCAGCCAGTTTTGAGCCTAGGAGTCTCCAAAGGCGAGAGTTGGGCCTAGGCGGCTCACAACCCCTTTTGAGCCCAAATCTGCTACATAAAGAGGATGACCCTCTCTTCTTCCTCAATTTTCTTTTTCCAAGTTCCTTCTCCCAAATCTCTCTAAACTCTCTCATCTATTTCCTCAATTCCAACAAGTAGAGTGTGTCTCTCTTGGTTTAGTGTAAGAGTTCTTCTTCTTGAAAGTTCTCCTCAAAGTTTGGCTTAAGAGTTCTAGTTCTGTTTCTCTCCTCTTCCATTAATTTGAATTTCAAAGACTCCAAGAGGTAAGGGAAGCTTACTATCAGTTGATTTTGTGTTAGTGGTTGCTGATATGTTGATTTCATGCTTTGAAAATGGTTGAATTTCTGTGAATGTTGTCATGTATGTTGTTCTTAGTAAAAATGGGTTTTTGAAAGGGATTTTGAAAATTGTTGATGATTTAGGGATAAAATTGTTATGTAATCGCTTAGAAAGATATTAGAAGTAATTAGGATTGTTTTGATATGCTTAGTGTTGATTGTTGTGCCAAGAATGGCCTTAGTTATCTCTTTGCTACTTGTCAAAATCGCAGTTGTCACTTAGCGACGAATGACAAAAAACTGTCTTGAAGTTTGGTGCTTAGTGATAGATGACAGAAAACTCTTTGGTAGTTTGTCACTTAGCGACAAATTTGGCGCTGAACAACAGAATTATGGTGCTAAACGACAAAAGGCCTGATCCTTTTTGTTGTATTGGCATTGAGCGCCAGTTTTGTGGCGCTAAGTATGGATTTATTAGGGTTGGGTCCAAGAAAGAAGGTGAAATGCAATTGATTGCCATGGGTTTCATGTTAAGTGAGACCCTTTGGAACATTGGAGAAATGTTTTAGCTCCAAAAGAGAAGATATATTCACCCTCTATGCTTGAATATCATTATTAGCATCTAATAGTCATGTCACAGTGACAAACTATGATACCCGTTCACATTGGACAAAACTCGTACACAATTATTACTTGATTGTTATTAATTTTGAGTTGATGAAAATGCTAGTAAAAATTTTTCATTTTGTTTTATGCTCGATTATCTTTTTGAAACTTTGAAAATAAAAATCTGTAAGTAAAACAGAATTTGAAAATGGGAGTAAAAGATAAAAGACACAGTCTATCATATATGTATCAATAATGTACATCATGATTACTAAAATATACACCATTAACTGAACTTAATTGAATACATAGAACTGCATGCAAAGAAAGCTAATGGAATACAAGGAAAATCCAGACACTACCTACCCCACTAAACACAGCAAAAAGGGTCCTACATTAAAGCAAGTGTTTATATAACCTATCCTATTCCATACATAATCCAATAGAAAATAGGATTCCCAATCTTCATCTATCGGAGTAGTCTTTGGATCATCTAGTGCAGTACCAGGGCGTGATCATTGGGCATTATTGCCATCTTTGGGCATCAGCCCATAAACAACATACATAGAGAAAAAGACAAAGGAGTGCTATGATTTTATTCTTCAAAATCACTTTCACATAGATGGTAGTGTATCCTACCATCAAACATAGATAAAACACAGCTGATAATAACAATATAAGGGAACCTAGGGTTTTATCTAAGTTATAGTAGACTACCCTTGTCCCTGTATAAATCTATATGTCCTATTTGTGAGTAATAATTCTCAATAGAATCGGGAAATAACTGGGAGTACATATACCTCTCAATATTATCAACATGGTACAATCCTCATCATCATTGAGAAACAGAACAATCAGAACATTCACTGTAACACTTGACAACTTTTAAGATTAAAGATTGTCCCCATAAACCAACACAAGACTTTTTAGCGTGCTTTGTCCTCACTCACACACTTCTTGGAAAACTTACCAGGAGATCGTCCATCCCAGAATTGCTCCAAGTTAAGCACGCTTAATTATGGAGTTCTTAAGTGATAGGCTACCGAAAAGTAGATGCATTGTGTTGGTATAGGTAGCACTTATTAATTCCTTTAATCTATCCTCAACTGTACAGTCTCATACCTGCATAACCTTTGGATCCCTTTCATTCTAGTGTGTATTCGATTCATTCATGTGCCCTTCCCACTTGGAATCCTGCCAAGAGCCGCTCCTAGTCCGCGCCTTATCTCTTTTGCACCGACGATCACTTCCCGCATTCGTCAGTGCCTAGGATGTTACATTCATCGTCCATTCGCAAGTATACTCTTACACCAATCCTAAAATGCTAAGCAGTTGTCAAGGTTATCAAGCTTGGTTAGGCAAATATCCTGGCTCAAGAGTGCTACCTGGCCATTGGGACCTTCACCACTCGATACCTTACCCCTAAAACCTCCACAAATGGGTCCTTGCCTTTTATTCCTCATCGTATCAAACTGTGGCTTCCCATGCAAGGTGTTACGCCACTGTATGTCCCTTACATCACATTACTCAACTTAACTAACATCTCATCACTCATCACTCTCATATCTGAGTAAAGATATCTACTGGTCTCAACATACTTGAGCACTAGTATACTCTCTTTTCGATGTCTTTGCTTCAATATGTAGAGACATAGTCTCTATTCATATAATAGTTTGGGATATATACATTTATATAGAAATATCTACAACAAATTATAAATTAAACAATTTAAATGTAAACTATTAGAAAGCATGTAATTAAATGAGAAGGTAAACTTTGGGAAAATTAATCATGATCTAACAGAAATTAGTAGGTATTTACTTATCAATTTTTATTTAATTACTTTAAGTACCTAATTTAAAGGCTAAAGTTACTTAGAAGAATTTTAATGTTGGATACTTTATCAAAACCAAGTTAATTGAGATGATTAATTAACAATTTCAATTTTAAACTATAGGTCTTAGGTACTTAATAAAAGATTAAACTAATGAATTAAAAATGTAGAACTTAAATTTAATTAATCTTAGAACTTATAAAAAAATCGAATTACATACTTAGAGGTATTAAAGTTTTAGATTTTGTTTTAAGACATTGATTATCCATTGGAATTATTCTAAGCTTATGATTTACCAAAAGCTTTTATTAAACTTTAGGCATTAGAATAGGGTTTAAAATTAGTAGTTCCTAAAATTTTACTAACACATTAATTAATCATTTGTAGAGAAATAATTTAGATAAAATTTAGAAAATAGTTTGAAACCAAAAATAATTTTAATGAAAGAAGTTGAAAACTTTGTTTAAAATAGCAAATAGAATTTCTTTCTTTTTCCAAATTCAATGGCTTAGTTTGATTCTTGAGTTTAAACAGTTAAATGATTTTCATAAAATGTAATCCATAGTTTTTTGGAAAGATAATTTTGTCTATTTTCTAAAACATCCAAGATCACATTAAACAAAAATCTAAAAAAAAAAAAAACAAGCTAGTAAAGTCAGACAAAAACCATTGGATGACTAACAAATTATTTTTAGTTTTTCCTCAGTTTTCTTAGAATATTTATCATCAAAGTAAAATTTTTCTTAAGGGTAAATTCAATAAGCTTTCCAAATTGACCAATATCATTAAAAACAAAGCTTTCAATAAGCATATTGATTTATAGTGATATTTTGAAAACAGCAGCTCCAGAAAATGATTTTGGCTAGAATCAGTGCATGACTAATAGTTTCCAAAAATTGTTAAAAATAGTAAACAACCATAAAAATAAGCATATCATGTATCATTGGAAAGCTTAAGAAGTATAGTTTTTATTCGTTCAAGTAGGAACCAACTAGAAATTCCAAAATCACAAAAAAGCATATATTGCCAATTTCGTGCTTTCAAACAACAACCTCAACTTTCAACAAGCATAACTTTTTTGTTTCTTAACTTTTCAAGTGATTTTTGAGTCCATCATGAAGAAAATTTTGTTAAGTTTCAAACAAAAATACAAGCACTCAAAAATAATAACTTCAACTCAAGTTATAAGCAAAACAACTATGAGTGGCAGATTTGAAACTTTAGCTAGCAATACAATCACAACAACCACATATATATAAGCTTTAAGATTAAAAGACTAATGAGTTTTGGGGAAAAATCCACCCAACATCTATGTGAAAGCAACAATAAAGAACCCATTCTTCTCCCCCTATTACCTCACAAATGGATGAAAAGGAGGAAGAAGGATGAAGGTGGAGGTGGTCTTGTAGCTTGACAATGGAAGCACTCTTGATGGTGGATGGAGAAGACACTTTGGTGAAGCTTTTTAGTGTGGCAGAAAATTTTTAAAGAGTGGTGGAGGAGGGAGAGCCTCAGGGTTTTTTGCAGCTCAAGAGGGGTGAAAGAGGCTTCTCCAAACAAGGGTATTTATAGGAAGTGAAGGTGGTGAGGTGGCTACTTAATAATGTCATATAAATGACATCATTTAGGATGATGTCATCCTTTTAAGGCATGTGATGATTATGCTTATTCACTTTAGTCCCTGGCTTTGCTGAGGTTTCTCTACATTGCCTAGTAGAAGTTTCCCAAGTCTTTGCGTTCAATTTTAATTTTATCGGTTAATTGCCCTTTATTGCCTAAACTTCAGTAATTTAAATTTAATATCAATTTAGCGAATTTTTGTTTGAAACTTAATTTACACATTATTTTTCATTTGAAATTAATTTGCAGGAATTAAAATTAATTTTTATGGTTTTTTTGGAATTTCTAATTATCTAATTAATAATTTTGAGTTAAAAATTCATATTAAATTCATTTTAGCTCAATAAATTTCAAAATTTTTATGAAAATTATAAAATGAATTTTATCACCTAAAAAATGTATTGATAATGTCATTTTTACTGTTTCTAGATGTCAAACCAATAGTAGTTTGACTTAATAGATAATTTAGGAACATTTTAGTCATTTTTCACAAAAATTTTAGAATTTTTAAAAAAATTTCAAAATTATATTTTAATATATATCACATAATTCCAAGCTCAAAATGACATTTTATTGTCAATTGAATATTTTTCTTATGTCAGGCATTTATGTTGAGAAATTAAGACGTAATTGTCATTTTATCATTTTTCTGAGCTTTGATTTGAAAAAATTATTAAAAATCACGATTGGATTCTTCTTGAAATTCTGAATACAATGTTGGGGAACAAAATTTTGAGATTACTTCCCAATTTTTCAGAAATAAACCCACAAATATTAGAAAAATAACTATAAGGCTAAGTAGGGGTGTTACAATACTCCCTTCTTTTTAGGAATTTCGTCCTCGAAATTCACTTACCAAGAAATAGATGAGGATATTGTTCTTGCATCTTGCTTTCCAATTCTTAAGTAGCATCCTTAGTATCACTCTAGCTTCACACAACCTTTACTAGAGGTATTTCTTTACCTCGAAGTTGCTTTATTCTCCGATCCTTTATTCTAATCGAGAATATGTCATAAGTAAGGTTTTCTCTCATTTGTACTATATTAGTTTAATGATGTGTAAAGGATCAATAATGTATTTACGAAGTTGGGAAGCATGGAAAACATCGTGAAGATTAGAAAGATTGGGTGGGAAGGCTATTTGGCATACAACAGGACCGATCCTTTTAAGGATTTGGTAAGGATCAATGAATTTAAGCGAAAGTTTTCAGGCCTTAAGGGCTCTCCCAACCTTAGTTACAGGTGTAACTTTCAAGAACACATGATCTCCTTCTTGAAACTCAAGGGGTTTTTTTTTTTCCTGTTATCGTAATAATTCTTTTGCCTATCTTGAGACACTTTCATTTTTTTCCTAAATCAACTTAACTTTCTCTATGGTTTCTTGTAACATCTCAGGCCCAACTATTAGGGATTCTCCAACTTCGTACCAACAAAGCGGAGTTCTACACTGTTTCATAGGAAGCCATTCCAATGCTAAAATGAAAGCTATTGAAGGTAAATTTGATCAATGGTAAGAACTGATCCTAACTATCTTTTCGTTCTAAGACACAGGCTCTAAGCAAGTCCTTTAAGGATTGAATAGTCCTTTCAGATTGTCCATCAGTTTGAGGATGGTATGCTGAGCTAAGTCTTAACTTAGTCCTTAGGGCTTGTTGCAGGCTTTCCCAAAACCTAGAAGTAAAACAGGGGTCCCTATTAGAGATTATGCCAGAGGGTGCTCCATGTATCCTAATGATTTCTCTGATGTATAATTGGGTCAACTTCTCTAGAGAAAACTTGATGCTAATGGGCAAGAAATCAGCAGACTTGGTCAGTTTATCCACCATTACCTGTATAGCATCATGACTTGAGGGTGTCCTAGAGAAACTAGTCACAAAATCCATTGCTATGCTGTCCCACTTCCACTTAGGAATGTTCAAGGGTTATAATTCTCTAGAGGGTTACGGGTGGTCTACCTTAGCCTTCTGACAAACTAAATAAGATGTGACAAATTCTGCCAACGCCTTCTTCATTCCAGGCGATTAGAACATCTTCCAGTCTTGGTACATCTTGGTAAAACCTGGATGAATGCTTAATCTATTCTTGTGAGCATTTTCGAAAATCATTTTTCTTAATTCTCCATTTTCTGGCACATAGATCCTTCCTTGGAATCTGATGACTCCATTTGAATCTTGACCAAACTCCAATTCCTTTCCTTCAGTTCTTGTTTCTAGTCTTTCTTGGAGATATTGATTAGTGTTTTGGGCTTCCTGAATATGTTCTAGGAACCCATTGGATATGTGGAGCATCCCTAAACTAATACTTCTTGGCTTTACTTCCATAGCCAAACCCAAATCCCTGACTCTATCTCCTTGATCATCATCATTAAGGCATGTAGGGATTTTTGACTTAAAGCATCTGCTACGACGTTTGCTTTACTAGGGTGGTAATGCAATTCAAAGTCCTAATCCTTTGAAAATTCCATCCATCTATGTTGCCTTATGTTCAACTTTTTTTGGTCAAATAGATATTTCAGACTTTTATGGTCATTGAATACTTCAAACGTGTTACCATAAAGATAGTGCCTTTAATCTTCAAGGCAAATACCACTGCAGCCAATTCTAAGTCATAGTTAACCTTGTGTGGTCTTAGCTACCTTAAAGCATAAGTTGCTACTCTCCCTTCTTGCATCAACATACACCTTAATCCTTGTTTGGAGGCATCACATATACTTCAAACTTTACTGTAGAATCAGACATAATTAAGACAAATGCAGTTGTCAATCTTTTCCTTAACTCTTGAAAACTAGCCTCACAATCCTCTA
Organism: Spatholobus suberectus; assembly: GCA_004329165.1. NCBI lineage: Eukaryota > Viridiplantae > Streptophyta > Magnoliopsida > Fabales > Fabaceae > Spatholobus > Spatholobus suberectus. The sequence goes on from CM014735.1 coordinate 60,056,760, forward strand.
TCCAAATGAAAGGTTGTCCTTTACGGGTTAACTTAGTTAGAGACAAGGCTAACTTCAAAAATCCTTTGATGAATTTTTGATAGTAACCTGCTAATCCTAAGAAACTCTATATTTTTGTTATCGTTGTGGGTTGTTACCAACATAACACTACTTCCACCTTTGTAGGATTTATTAAGATCCCTCCTTGTGAGATCACATGTCTTAATAAACTCACTTACTCCAACCAAAACTTGCATTTTGAGAATTTGGCGTATAGTTTCCTTTCCCTTAAAATCCACAGCACTATCCTCAAGTGTTCCTCATGCTCTTGGTGATTTTTGGAATAAACTAGAATATCATCTATAAAGACTAACACGAATTTGTCCAAATATTCGTGGAATATCCAATTCATGTAGTCTATAAAGATTGCTAGAGCATTAGTTACACCAAAAGGCATCACTAAATACTTGTAATGTCCATATCTTGTCCTAAAGGTTGTTTTCGATATATCTTTAGTCTTGACTCTAATATGATGGTAACCAGATTTCAAGTCAATCTTTGAAAATACCACAACTCCTCTTAACAGGTCCATGAGATCATCTATCCTAGGTAACAGGTACTTATTCTTGATAATGTTCTTGTTGAGTTGGCAATAATCAACGCACAATCTCATACTCCCATCTTTCTTCTTTACTAATAACACCGGAGCACCCTAAGGGGAAACACTAGGCCTAATGAACTGCTTCTCTAAGAGCTCATCTATTTGCTTCTTCAACTCTACTAGCTCTAGAGAGGACATCCTATAAGGTGTTATGAAAATAGGTCTTAATCTTGGTACTAAGTTTATGGTGAATTCTATTTCTTTCTCAAAGGGTAAACTAGGAATATTTTTGGAAAAAACATCAGGTGATTCATAGACGATACATAGATTTTTAACATTTAAATCTCCCTCAGTTGTAAGAGAAGATATGATCACATATACCTAAGCTTCCTTGTTTTGAGGAGCATCTATATGGTTGGTGTAACATCCTGGGCATTGACTAAGGCGGGGAGTGATCACCGGTGCAAAAGAGATAATGCACGGATAAAGAGCGACTTCTAGCAGGCTTACAACGGGAGGGGTACATGAATGAATCGAATACACACCAGAATGAGAGGGATCTAGAGGTTGTGCAAGTATGGGACAGTACAGTTGAGGATAGCTTAAAGGAATTAACAAGTGTTACTTATACTAACAAGATGCATCTACTTTTCGGTAGCCTATCACGTAAGAACTCCACAGTTAAGCGTGCTTGACTTGGAGGAATTCTGGGATGGGTGACCTCTTGTGAAGTTTCCCAGGAAGTGTGTGAATGAAGACAAAGCACATTGAAAAGTCTTGTGTTGGTCTGTGGGGACAGTCTTCAATCTTGAAAGCAGTCAAGCATCACAATAAGTGGTATCGGAGCAGGGCCTCTCTCCTAGTACGATTTGGTTGGAGGGCGAACCAAGCGGAAACTAGTAGGCATGTAACATCCCGGGCGTTGACTAGGTGGGGAGTGATCGCCAATGCAAGAGAGATAATGCACGAACAAGGAGTGGCTCTTAGCCGGCTTCTAGTAGGAGGGGTACATGAATGAATCAAATACACACCGAAATGAGAAAGATCCAGAGGATGTGTAGCTATGGGACTGTACAGTTAAGGATAGCTTAAAGGAATTAATAAGTACTTCCTATACCAATAGGATGCATTTACTTTTCGGTAGCCTATCACTTAAGAACTCCACGGTTAAGTGGGCTTGACTTGGAGTAATTCTGGGATAGGTGACCTCCTGGGAAGTTTCCTAGGAAGCGTGTAAGTGAGGACAAAACACATTAAAAAGTCTTGTGTTGGTTTGCGGGAACAGTCTTTGATCCTGAACGTAGCCAAGCGTCATAATAAGTGGTATCAGAGTAGGGTCTCTCAAAGTACAATGTGGTTCAAGGACAAACCAAGCGGAAGCTGGTAGGCATGTAACATCCCGGGCACTGACGAGGGCAGGGAGTGATCGCCAGTGCAAAAGAGATAATGCACGGACAAGGAGCAGCTCCTCGCCGGCTTCCAGCGGGAGGGGTACATGAATGAATCGAATACACACCGAAATGAGAGGGATCTAAAGGCTGTGCAGGTATAGGACTGTACAGTTGATGATAGCTTAAAGGAATTAATAAGTGCTACCTATACCATTAAGATGCATCTACTTCTCGGTAGCCTATCACTTAAGAACACGACAGTTAAGCGTGCTTGACATGGAGCAATTTTGGGATAGGTAACCTCCTGGAAGTTTCCCAAGAAGCGTGGAAGTGAGGACAAAGCACGCTGAAAAGTCTTGTATTGGTTTGTGAGGACAGTCTTCGATCCTGAAAGTGGCCAGGCGTCACAATAAGTGGTAGCAAAGTAGGGCCTCTCTCCAAGTACAGTGGTTGAAGGACGAACCAAGCAGAAGCTGGTGGGCATGTAACACCTTAGGCACTGACGAGGGTGGCCAATGATCGCCGATGCAAAAGAGATAATGCGTGGACAATGAGCGGCTTCTAGTAGGCTTCTAGTGGGAGGGATACGTTAATAAATCGAATACACACCGAAATGAGAAGGATCTAGAGGCTGTGATGGTATGGGACTATACAGTTGAGGATAGCTTAAAGGAATTAATAAGTGTTACCTATACCAACAAGATGCATCTACTTTTCGGTAGCCTATCACTTAAGAACTCCACAGTTAAGCGTATTTGACTTGGAGTAATTCTGGGATGGGTGACTTCCTGGGAAGTTTCCTAAGAAGCATGTGAGTGGGGACAAAGCACGTTGAAAAGTTTTGTGTTGATTTGTGGGGACAATCTTCGATCTTATAAGCAGCCAAGCGTCACAATAAGTGGTATCAGAGTAGGGCCTCTCTCCGAGTATGTTGTCGTTCGAGAACGAACCAAACGGAAGCTGGTGGGCATGTAACATCTCGGGCACAGACGATGGCGAGAAGTGATTGCCGGTGTAAAAGAGATAATGCACAGACAAGGAGTGGCTCCTAGTAGGCTTCTAGCGGGAGTCGTACATGAATGAATCGAATACACACCAGGAATGAGAAGGATCTAGAGACTGTGCAGGTATAGAACTGTACAGTTGAGGATAGCTTAAAGGAATTAATAAGTGCTATGTATACCAATAAGATGCATCTACTTTTTAGTAGTCTATCACTTAAAAACTCCACAGTTAAGCATGCTTTGACTTGGAGCAATTCTGGAATGAGTGACCTCTTGGGATGTTTCCTAGGAGGCGTGTGAGTGAGGACAAATCATGCTAAAAAGTCTTGTATTGGTTTGTGGGGACAATCTTTGATTCTAAAAGCAGCCAGGTGTCACAATAAGTGGTATCAAAGCAGGGCCTCTCTCCTAGTACGGTGTGGTTCGAGGATGAATTAAGCGAAAGCTAGTGGGCATGTAACATGCTCGGCACAGATGAGGGCAGGGAGTGATCGTTGGTGCAAAAGAGATAATGCACGGATAAAGAGCGGCCCCTAGTAGGCTTCTAGCAAGAGGTGTACATGAATGAATCGAATACACACTGGAATTAGAGGGATCGAGAGGCTGTATATCTATGGGACTGTACAGTTGAGGATAACTTAAAGGAATTAATAAGTACTACTTATACAAACAAGATGCATGTACTTTTCGGTAGCCTATCACTTAAGAACTCCACAGTTAAGCGTGCTTGACTTGGTGCAATTCTAAGATAGGTGACCTGTTTGGAAGTTTCTCAGGAAGCGTGTGAATGAGGACAAAACGCGTTGAAAAGTCTTGTGTTAATTTGTGGCAACAGTCTTCGATCCTAAAAGCGGCCAGGTGCCACAATAACTGGTATCAAAGTAGGGTCTCACTCTGAGTATATTGTGGTTCGAGGACGAACCAAGCGAAAGCTGGTGGGCATGTAACATCCCGGACACAGACGAGGGCGGAGAGTGATCGCCGGTGCAAAAAAGATCATGCATGGACAAGGAACGGCTCCTAGCAGGCTTCCAGCGAGAATGGTACATGAATGAATTGAATACACACCAGAATGAGAGGGATCTAGAGACTGTGCAGGTATAGAACTGTACAATTAAGGATAGCTTAAAGGAATTAATAAGTGCTACCTATACCAACAAGATGCATATACTTTTCAGTAGCCTATCGCTTAAGAACTCCATAGTTAAGCGTGTTTGACTTAGAGCAATTCTGAAATGGGTGACCTCTAGGGATGTTTCCCAGGAGGCGTGTGAGTGAGGACAATGCACGCTGAAAAGTCTTGTGTTGAGTTGTGGGGACAGTCTTCGATCTTGAAAGCGGCTAGGAGTCACAATAAGTGGTATCAGAGCATGGCCTCTCTCCTAGAACGATGTGGTTCGAGGACGAACCAAGCAGAAGCTAGTGGGCATGTAATATGCCCGACACAGACGAGGGTAGGGAGTGATCACCGGTGTAAAAAAGGTAATGCACAAACAAGGAGCGGCTCTTAGCAGGCTTCCAGCAAGAGGTGTACACGAATGAATCGAATACATCGGAATTAGAAGGATCGAGAGGCTGTATATCTATAGGGACTGTACAGTTGAGGATAACTTAAAGAAATTAATAAGTGTTACCTATACAAACAAGATGCATGTACTTTTCGGTAGCCTATCACTTAAGAACTCCACAGTTAAGCGTGCTTGACTTGGTAGAATTCTGAGATGGGTGACCTGCTGGGAAGTTTCTTAGGAAGCGTGTGAGTGAGGACAAAGCACGCTGAAAAGTCTTGTGTTGATTTGTGGCGACAGTCTTTGATCCTAAAAGCAGCCAAGCGTCACAATAAGTGGTATCAAAGTACGGTCTCTCTCCAAGTATGTTGTGGTTCAAGGACAAACCAAGTGAAAGCTGGTGGGCATGTAACATCTCGAGCACAAATGAGGGCGAGTAGTGATCACCGGTCCAAAAGAGATAATGCACGGATAAGGAGCGGCTCCTAACAGGCTTCCAGCAGGAGTCGTACATGAATGATTCGAATACACACTGGAATGAGAGGGTCTAGAGACTGTGCAGGTATAGAACTGTACAGTTGAGGATAGCTGAAAGGAATTAATAAGTGCTACCTATACCAACAAGATGCATCTACTTTTCAGTGGCCTATCACTTAAGAACTCTACAGTTAAGCATGCTTAACTTGGAGTAATTTTGGAATGGGTGACCTCTAGGGTTATTTCCCAGGAGGCGTGTGAGTGAGGACAAAGCACGCTGAAAAGTCTTGTGTTGATTTGTGGGGACAGTCTTCGATCCTAAAAGTAGCCAGGCATCACAATAAATGGTATCAGAGCATGGTTTCTCTCCTAGTACGGTGTGGTTCGAGAACGAACCAAGCGGAAGCTGGTGGGCATGTAACATGCCTGGTACAGACGAAGGCGGGGAGTGATAACCGGTTCAAAAGAGATAATGCATGAACAAGGAGCGGCTCCTAGCAGGCTTCCAACAAGAGGTGTACATGAATGAATCGAATATACACCGGAATGAGAGGGATCAAGAGGCTGTATATTTATGGCACTGTACAGTTGAGGATAGCTTAAAGGAATTAATAAGTGCTACCTATACAAACAAGATGCATGTACTTTTCGGTAGCCTATCACTTAAGAACTCCACAGTTAAGCGTGCTTGACTTGGTGGAATTCTAGGATGGGTGACCTGCTGGGAAGTTTCTCAGGAAGCATGTGAGTGAGGACAAAGCACGTTGAAAAGTCTTGTGTTGATTTGTGGCGACAGTCTTTGATCCTAAAAGCGGCTAGGCGTTACAAGGAGTGGTATCAAAGCAGGGTCTCTCTCCGAGTATGTTGTGGTTTGAGGACAAACTAAGTGAAAGCTGGTGGGCATGTAACATCCCGGGCTCAAACGAAGGCGGGGAGTGATTGTCGGTGCAAAAGAGATAATGCACGGATAAGGAGAGGCTCCTAGCAAGCTTCCAGCGGGAGTGGTACATGAATGAATCGAATACACACCGGAATGAGAGGGATCTAGGGATTGTGTAGGTATAGAACTGTACAATTGAGGATAGCTTAAAGGAATTAATAAGTGCTACCTATACCAACAAGATGCATATACTTTTCAATAGCCTATCACTTAAGAACTTCATAGTTAAGCGTGCTTGACTTGGAGCAATTTTGGGATGGGTGACCTCCGGGGAAGTTTCCCAGGAAACTTGTGAATGAGGACAAAACATGCTGAAAAGTCTTGTGTTAGTTTGTAAGGACAGTCTTTGATCCTGAAAGCAGCCAGGTGTCACAATAAGTGGTATCAGAGTAGGGCCTCTCTCCCAGTACGATGTGGTTCGAGGACGAACCAAGCTAAGCTGGTGGGCATGTAACATCTTGGGCACTGACGAGGGCGGGTAGTAATCGCCAGTGCAAAAGAGATAATGCACGGACAAAGAACGGCTCCTCGCCGGCTTCTAGCAGGAAGGGTACATGAATGAATCGAATACACACCGAAATGAGAGGGATCCAGAGTCTGTGCAGGTATGGGACTATATAGTTGAGGATAGCTTAAAGGAATTAATAAGTGCTACCTATACTATCAAGATGCATCTGCTTCTCGGTAGCCTATCACTTAAGAACACGACAGTTAAGCGTGTTGACTTGAAGCAATTTTGGATGGGTGACCTCCTAGAAAGTTTTCCAGGAAGCGTGTAAGTGAGGACAAAGCACGCTGAAAAGTCTTATATTGGTTTATGGGGACAGTCTTCGATCCTAAAAGCGGCTAAGCATTACAGTTGGCAGTTACCATCTCAAAACCCACAAAGGTATTAGATTTTGATCCAAAGATTAGGGATGTTTCATGATAGTTAAAAAAGACATGATTGGAAGATAACTAGTCCATTCTTAATACTAAGTCTAGTCTAGTTATGGGCAAACATATGAAATTCACATGAAAAGTTTTATCTTCTATAGTAATTGGACAATTTAAACATACACGAGGAGTAACAACAGGAACATTGGTAGAGGTAGAAACAATAAGGTTATATGGCAAATTTGAAACTAGCAAATTCAAATGCTTCACATAGTCATTGGAAATAAAAGAATGAGTTGCACCTGAATCACATAATACATTTAAAAGTTTACCATTTATGATGCACTTACCCTAAATGATGTCGTCAGATATTGCCGCCTCACTTCCACTCATGGTAAAGACTCTACCACTAGTTCGAGGTCTGCCAATTGGAGCCTTTCCATTGTTTCCGTTGCCCTGCTCCTTCTTGGGCTTAGTGTTGTAGTGGCCTACCTTTCCACGGTTAAAGCATGTGATAATTGGCTTGTTACATTCCTTTTGGTAATGTGGTCCTCCACAGCAGTAGCAGCGAATAGGGGCATTAGAACCGCCAACAATAATAGTTTTCTAGTCGGATGATCTGCCAACTGGTCTAGTTGGAGCATGATAAGGCTTCTTCCTCTCAAAAAAGTTTATCTTCTTGTTCCTCTGTGTTCCTCTGCTCTTCCATTGAGCATGCCTTGCCTTCATATCATTTTCATAGATTTTGCAACGGTTCACTAAGGTGGAAAATTGAGCTATCTCAAGATAACCTACTACCTACTTGATGTAAGGCCTCAATCTGCTCTCAAATTTCCGCTCTCAAATTTGACACATCGAGATCCTTCATCAACTCCTTCTTGGAAATAGGGGTAGTACGACAATGCGTCAAACTTGGCAACGTACTCCCCCAACGATCATGTAGCCTTGCTTTAGGTTGAGGAACTCAATTTCTTTCCTTCACCTCAAGTTGTTTAGGAAATACTTCCCTAGGAACTTCTAACAAAATACTTCCAAGTGATCGGTCTTCCTTCAGCTTCTTACCAACGCTCATGTTCTCTAGAAAACATGAAAGTGGCACAGGTGACCTTGTGTGCATTAGTGTACACCATGGCAATGAAGATCTTCTTGATCTCGTGATCCAGTTCTAAGCACCATCTTGGTTAATCCTGCCTTTGAATGTTGGTGGATCATTCTTGTGGAATGTTGGAAGACCTTGATATTTTGCAAGTTCAACTTCTCATTCTTGGTTCATATTCTTGAGGACAATAGCCATCCTTTCAAGTATCTTTTGAGTAGCGTCTTGTTGTGGTCTTCCATCCATTGCCTAAAAAGAGAATCACTGATTAGTTCTTTGCCTTCAATAAAATCATATGTCAGGTGGGCAAAAGTAATATGTGAAATAGTACACCAGATAGACTCCTAGGAAAGAGAGGTGGGTCACAATTAATACTCTTAAGTACCAAGTTTTTCCTAGCCAGAATCTACCTAGGCATGCACTAATCACTTTTACTAAACTCGACAACTAACATCAGGCCTACTCTTAGCAAAATCTTCTACTAAGTGTGCAACTCATTCTTTGCAATTCTTTTATCGTAAACTATTTCAAACTTCTGCTTCTATCTTCTCGTAGTAGTAAATAATTTAAACCTATCTTATATTTCTGCTTCTCAACAGATAATATAAGAACAAACAAGTTATCTTGCATTCTTATTTGTCAACAATAAATGAAAGAACACACACCACAAAGAAGGTCAAGGCCACACCCTATGCTTTGATGGGAAAAAACTACTTTGATACCACTAAATGTGATACCTGTTCACATTGGACATAACCCTACTCAATTATTACTTAATTATTATTGATTTTGATGAGTTGATGAAAACGCGAGTAAAATTTTTTCGTTTTGTTTTATGCTCAATTGTCTTTTCGAAACTTTTAAAATAGAAAATTCGTAAGTAAAACAAAATTTGAAAATGGAAGTAAAAGATAAAAGAAACAAAGTCTATCGTATATGCATCAATAATGTACATCATGATTACTAAGATATGCACCATTAACTGAATACAAAGAAAGCTAATGGAATACAGGGAAAATCCAGACACTATGTACCCCACTAAACATAGCAAAAAGGGTCCTACATCAAAGCAGTGTTTAGATAACCTATCTTATTCTATATAATCCAATAGCAAGTAGGATTCCTAGTCTTCATCTGTCGGAGTAGTCTCTGGTTCATCTAGTGCTGCATCGAGGCATGATCATTGGGCATCACCGCCATCTTCGCATATTAGCCCATGAATAACATACATAGAGAAAAAGACAAAAGAGTGCGGTGATTTTATTCTTTAAAATCACTTTCACATAGATAGTAAGGTATCCTACCGTCAAACATAGATAAAACACAACTGATAATAACACCATAAGGGAACCTACGGTTTTATCTAAGTTATAGTAGACTACCTTTGTCTTCGTATGGATCCATACTTCTCATTTATGGGTAATAGTTCTTAATAGAACCTGAAAATGACTAGGAGTACATATACCTCTCTCAATATCATCAACATGGTATAGTCCTCATCATGATTGAGGAACAAAATAATTAGGACATTCATTGTCCATTTAGAGATATACTCTAGCACCAATTCTGGAATGCTAAGCAGTAGTACGGGTTATCAAGCTTGGTCAAGCAAATATCCTAGCTCAAGAGCACTACCTTGGTCATTGGGACCTTCACCATTCGATACCTTACCCCTAAGACCTATGCAAATGGGTCACTTCCTTTCATTCTTAGTGTACCAAATTATGGCTTTCCATGCAGGATGTCATGCCACTATATGTCCCTCGCATCACATTACTCAAGTTAACTAATATCTCATCACTCATCACTCTTATATCTGAGTAAAGATATCTCCTGGTCTCAACATACCTAAGCACCAGTATACTCTTTTTTCAATGTCTCTGCTTTATTTTGTAGAGACTTAGTCTCTATTCACATAATAGTATACTAGTTTGGGATATATACATTTATATAAAAATATTTACCACAAATTATAAATTGAACAATTTAAATGTAAACTATTAGAAATCATGTAATTAAATGAGAAGGTAAACTTTAGGAAAATTAATCATGATCTAACATAAGTTAGTAGGTACTTACTTATAAATTTTTATTTAACTACTTTAAATACCTAATTTAAAGACTAAAGTTACTTAAAAGAATTTCAAGGTTGGATACTTTATCAAAACCAAGTTACCTGAGATGATTAATTAACAATTTCAATTTTAAACTATAGGTCTTAGATGCTTAAAAAAGGATTAAACTAATTAATTAGAAATTTAAAACTTAAATTTAATTAATCTTAGAACTTATAAAAAAAAATCATACTTAGAGGTATTAAAGTTTTAGACTTTATTTTAAGACATTGATTATCCATTGAAATTATTCTAAGCTTATGATTTACCAAAACTTATACTAAACTTTAGGTACAAGAATAGGATTTAAAATTAAAGGTTGCTAAAATTTTACTAACACTTTGATTAATCATTTTTAGAGAAATAATTTAGATAAAATTTAGAAAATAGTTTGAAACCAACAATAATTTTAATGAAAGAGGTTGAAAACTTTGTTTAAAATAGCAAATAGAATTTCTTTCTTTTTCCAAATTCAGTGGCTCAATTTGATTCTCAAGTTTGAACAGCTTAATGATTTTTATAAAATGTGATCCATAGCTTGTTGGAAAGATAATTTTGTCTATTTTCTAAACATCTAGGATCACATTAAACAAAAATCTAGAAAAAAGATACAAAAATAACAAGCTAGTAATGTTAGACAGAACCACTAGCTAACTAACAAATTATTTTTAGTTTTTTTTTCTTGATTTTCTTAGAATATTTATCTTTGAAGTAAAATTTTTCCCAAAAGTAAATCCAATAAGCTTTCCAAATTGACCAAGATCATTAAAAATGAAGCTTTTAATAAGCATATTTATCTATAGTGATTTTGAAAATGACAGTTCCTAAAAACGATTTTGGCCAAAATTAGTGCATGACCAATAATTTTACAAAAATTGTTAAAAATAGTAAACAATCATAAAATAAAAATATCATATATCATTGGAAATATTAAGAAATATTGTTTTATTTTTTAAAGTAGGTTTACCAAATAACCAACTAGAAATTCTAGAATCACAAAAAAGCATATGTTGTCAGTTTTGCATTTTCAAACATCAACTTCAAATTTCAACAAGCATAAATTTTTTGTTTCTTAACTTTTCCAAGTGATTTTTAAGTCCATTATGAAGAAAATTTTTCCTAGTTTCATACAAAAAAACAAGCACTAAAAAATAATAAGTACAACTCGAGTTATAAGCAAAACAACTATGAGTGTCAGATTTGGAACTTCAGCCAGCAACACAATCACAACAACCACATACATATAAGCTTTAAGATTAAAAGACTAATGGGTGTTAGGGAAAAACCCACCCAATATCTATGTGAAAGCAACAACATAAAAAACCCACCCCACTCCCCCCATTACCTCACAAATGGATGAAAAGGAGGAAGAAGGATAATGGTGGAGGTGGTCTCCTAGCTTGACAAAGGAAGCACTCTTGATGGTGGATGGTGAAGGCACTTTGATGAAGCTTTTTAGTGTGGTAAAAAAAAAATTTAGAGAGTGGTGGAGGAGGGAGAGCCTCACGATTTTTCAGCAGCTTAAAAAGGGTGAATAGGCTTCTCCAAATAGGGGTATTTATAGGAAGTGAAGGTGGTGAGGTGGCTACTTAATGGGTGATGTCATCTTTTTAAGGCATGTGATAATTATGCTTATTCACTTTAGTCCCTGGCTTTGCTGAGGTTTCGTTGCATTGCCTTGTAGAGGTTTCCCAATTCTTTGTGTTTAATTTTAATTTTATCAATTAGTTCTCTTGTTATCGCTTAAAATTTAGTAATTTAAATTTAATATCAATTTAATAAATTTTTGTTTGAAACTTAATACAGACATTATTTTTCATTTGAAATTAAAATTAATTTTTTTAATTTTTTTAATTTCCAATTATTTAATTAATAATTTTGAGTTAAAAAGTCATATTAAATTAATTTTAGCTCAATAAGTTCCAAAATTTTTATGAAAATTATAAAATCAATTTTGTCACCTAAAAATGTATTGAGAAGGGTATTTCTACTTTTTTTAGGTGTCAAACCAATACTGGTTTGACTTAATAGATAATCTAGGGGCATTTTGGTCAATTTTTGTAAGAATTTCAAAAAATTCTAAAATTATATTTTAATATATATATGGCATGATTCTAGGCTTAGAATAACATTTTCTTGTCACTTGAACCTTTTTCTTTGGGCACAATCATCATTTTTTATTTTTCCGTGCTTTAACTTGGAAAAATTATTAAAAATCATGATTAGATAATTCTCGAAATTTTGAACGCAATGGTGGAGAACAGAATTTTGAGATTCCTACCCAATTTTTCTGAAACAAACCCACAAATATTAGAAAAACAACTATAAGGCTAAGGTAGCGGTGTTACACAAACTAACAACCATAAGTAAAAAAAAACCTGTCGTTGAGTCATAAAGTTTAATACACAACTAATTGTTATAGAAAGACAATCAATATTTGGAGTGGTATGTTTGTTAAATGAAAGGGACATTTGGAGTGGCTATAAACCTCTGGCAAACATTTTCACTTGCCTATAATCATCCACATTACGACTTAGTTTCTAGCCTAGCTATTTGGGTCCTAAATCAAAATATTAACATGCTAACGTTGCCTATATAACACATACTGATTGTTTAAAAAAATGCTTTAAAACTTTCAATCTGCATAATTATGCAAAACTGTGGGCTATTTTGCTGCATAATTATGCAACAGCCACTTGGAGAGGCACACTGTGGGCTGTTTTGTTGGACCACCAGCTGTTACAACTTAGTATCAACACACATAACACATAACACACAACTTTGCTACACACTTGCTTAGACAGAGAAAAATGAGAGCACATAACACACATATTGATGCTAATATGTTTAAAAATTTATAACACTTATGTGTAGTAGAAGAAAACAAAAGTTATAAAGTAGTGAAGAAAGAAGAACTTGAATATGATGGCAAGTGTTAAAGTAAAGGTCGAGATTAAATCAATCGGTGTTGAGGCCGAAGTAGGAGAGCTGTAACATACGTCAAAAAACCTGAGCAACTGATTACAGCAACTGTAGGAAGCACGACACAGAAAAAAAAGGCATGGAAGAAATTAGAAAACTCGATCCACAACTACCACTAAAACATTAACAAGTACTAAACTTCGTCATCAATAAAGATGGTTAAATAAAATTGAAATTTAATTGTATTCGATGTAAATAATTACCCGAGCAAGCTGGTAACAAATAATATGCAACTGATGTTACAGGAAAGTGGCGGAAGTGTTCTTTTCCTGCACAAACAAAATTAGAAAAAGAAGCCAACACATAAGCTCACAATCATAATTATTTTAAATTCATCAAAATATACGCTATGTATGTATGGGCATATATATCTATAACAAATTAAGGAATTAGTGTATCATTAAATTTGACATGAATAGATTCTTCTACAACAGAAGTTCTAGAATTAAATACTCTAAATGCTTTTGATGTATCGGAATATCCAAAAAAAAACACATTTGTCAACCTTAGAGTCAAATTTTCCTAGTTGATCTCTAGTGTTGAGAATATAACATTCACAACCAAAAGAGTGAAAGTATGAAATGTTGGGTTTTCTAGCTCTCCACAGTTCATAAGGAGTTTTTTTAATTATTGGTTTGATCAATATTTTGTTTTGAACATAACATGCTGTATTTACAGCTTCTGCCCAGAAGTACTTAGGGATTGAATTTTCACAAAACATGGTTCTTGCCATCTCTTGTAGAGTTCTATTTTTCCTTTCAACTATCCCGTTTTGTTGAGGTGTTCTCGATGAGGAGAAGTTGTGGAAAATTCCTTTTTTTCACAAAGGATTTGAACTCAGCATTTTCAAATTCAGTTCCATGGTCACTTCTAATTACCGTAATACAAAAACCTTTTTCATTTTGAACTCTCTTACAGAATATTTCAAACACATTAAAAGACTCGTATTTGTGAGCTAAGAAATAAACCCATGTATATCTAGAATAGTCATCAATAATGACAAAACCATACTTTTTCCCACCAAGACTAAGAGTTTTTGTAGGTCCAAACAAATCAATATGTAGTAATTCTAATGGTCTAGAAGTGGAAACATCTTTTGATTTAAAATAGGTTTTGATTTATTTCCCTTTCTGACATGCTTCACAAAGAAGATGAGTTTTCCAATAAATCTCAGGCAATCCTTTTACTAAACTCTTTTTATATAGTTTCGAAATATGTTTCAAATTCATATGCCCGAGCTTTTTATGCCAAATCCATTTTTCATCTTCTTTGGTCTTTAAGCAAGTGACATTTTGTTTGTTCAAATCTTCAAACTCAATCTTGTACAGATTATTATTTCTTTTGGTAGTAAAAAGAATAGATTCATCATTTCTTTTGACTATGCATGATTCCTTGTTGAATGATACAATAAACCCACTATCACAAAATTGACTAATGCTAAGTAGATTATATTTTAATCTTTCAACACATAATACATTATCTATAGATGAAAGAGGAGGCTTACCAACTTTACATATACCAATGATTTTTCCTTTTTCATTTCTACCAAATGAGACCGTCCTTCATGTGGTTGGAGGTCTAGGAACATAGACCTTTCTCCCGTCATGTGACGTGAGCATCCACTGTTCAGGTACCAGAATGAATCCCTCCTTTTTCCTATTAAGGATATCTGCAACAGGAATTATTTGAGATTTTGGTACCCAAATACTTTTGGGTCCTTTAGTGTTAGTCCCAATGATCTTATTTGACCTTTGTTTCCTTTTGTGTTGACATCTTTGGAATGAATGTCCAGATTTGCCACAAAAGTTACAGAAGATTGAATAAGATTTAGAAGACGATGGTTCAGCACTTTTGTCTTCTACAAATCCAATCCCAGATTTGTCAAACAGAGATCGTCTATGTTTTAAAATCATTTGAAGTTTTGAAGATCCATCTACAAATTTAGTCAGATCATGTTTCAAACTAATGACCTCTTTCTTTAGTCTATTAACTTCAGAGAGAAGCATTGCCTTTTCAGGATCTGAGGCTAGGCTCTTATACATTCTCGTCAGATCTTTCTTGAGTATCTCATTTTCTAAAATGACTTCTTGATATTTTTCTTTATATTTTTTATACTCAAGAGCAATCATGTGTGAGTTAGCAAGAAGAGTGTCATATGACATATCTTCGTCATCAAACTCAGATTCATTGCCATCAGACTTAGACAGAAAGTTATTATAATCAGAGTTTACCTTAGACATTATTTCTTCTGCATTTGCCATGAGACATATATTAGCCTTTTCATCATTTGAACTGCTATTGTTGCTGTCCAGATCTTCCCAATTGGCTAGAAGGTTTTTCTTCTTGTATCTTTTCTTTAAACTCCATCCCTTTTTAAGTTTAGTGCATTCAGCCTTAATATGTCCAGGTTTTTTGCATTCAAAGCAGATAATTCATTATTCTCTTCATGCAAAGGCTTTTTGTATCTGGTGTCTTTCTTTCTGGAAGATTGCTTAAATCTGTCTTTCTTCTTGAGCATCTTCTTGAATTTTCTGGTGATGAGGGAAATCTCATCGTCTGTTGAGCAGTTAGAGCTTCCGTCTGAGCTCTCAGATCCTTCAGATTGAACCTTCAAAGCTTTGTTCCTAACTTTTGTTTCAGTCTTTTCATCTGCCCTTCGACTTGATTCTCCAATTTTTAGAGCAACTGAGTTATTGTTCTTGACTTTGTCTCTTTTGAAGAGATGAACTTCGTGAACTCTTAAAGCTCCCAATAACTCATCTAGAGTTAAAGTCTTCATGTCCCCTGCTTTAGCTATGGTTGTAGCTTTGGGTTCCCATATTTTTGGAAGACTGTCCAGGATCTTGAGATTGTTCTAAGCCTAAGAGAACTCAACACGAAGACTTTGAAGTCCGTTTAGAATCATCTGAAATCTTCAAACATTTCATCAATGGTCTCTATCTCTTTCATGATGAACATCTTATAATGTCTTTGAAGAGTTGCTGCTCTTTTGAGACGAACATCTTCTGTGCCTTCATGTATTATGCGTATGGCATCCCACATTTCTTTAGCAGTTTTGCAGCTGCAAAATTTATTGTATTCAGTTTTTGATAAGGCATAAGTTATAATGTACTTAGCTTTTGCGTTTTGTTGTAACATGTTGTAGTCATCTTGATTGTATTCGTTTTTTGGCTTAGTTACAACGTGATCTCCATGTGTTATGATTCTCCAAATGCTATAGTGAGTGGATTTGATGCACATTTCCATTCTGTCCTTCCAGTATGCATAATCCTTTCCATTAAAGGTTGGAGGCCTTGACAGTGAGGCTCCTTCAGGAATGAACTGTTCTTCAAGGTTTGCCATACGAATCTTTTCCTCTAACACTTGTTAAGGTGCTCAACCCTTAGAGGCTGAGCTCTGATACCAAATTGTAAAACACAAAGATTACACAAGAAGGGGGGTTGAATTGTGTTATAGTAATTTTCGCAAAACTTTTATTGAAGACATATCGTTTGAAATAAGATCAAAAGGATTTTAAAAAAGAACTTTATAAGATAGACGAAAGTTGAAAGACTAACTGGAAAGCACACAGGAATTATACTAGTTTGTCTTCCCCAGAGACTATGTCCAGTTCTTGACAACAACCAAGTTCCACTAACTTTTTCAAGTTACAAGTATTCTTTCCACAAGCCTCTTCAGGCTTAACCCAAGTAGTCTTTTACTTGCCTCTCTAAGCAGAAACCCAAGTATTTTTTGAATCAAAGCCTCTTCAAGCTTCCACCAATCTCATTAAGAAAAAGGTTTACACATGAGTTACCTTACTGGGTTTAACGTCTTAACAGACGAATATACAATGAAGTACAACAAGAATTTTACAATCTGAAAAAAAAGAGCTTTTTTTTTCTTAAAGAAGTTATGAATTTTTCAGAATCAGTTACGACTATGTCAACCACAACAACTATAGCAACAGCCACTTTCGAAAGAGGTCTCTTCTTCTATTTATAGGCTTCTGAAAAAACTCCGTTGAGTGCTTTGCAGAAGACAGGCCTTCGTCTGATAAAGAGAGTCGTTGGAGCATTAAATGCAGCATTTAATGCTTTTCACCAACTTGTCATATGATAAGATAAAGCAGTCTGCTTATCTTTTCTCTTCTTGTACTCAATCTTGTAGCAGTTGTCATGTCCACTTTTCCGTTCTGACATACGCACACATATTCCTTCTTTTTCGCTAATTATCTTTGAGAGTAGGTATGTAGGCTTTATACGTTTCGAGGTAGCTTACGCTCTGATTAATGTGTAGATCATTTTAGAACGTTGTCATCGTCTATAAGATTTGTTAGTTACGAAATTTATCTAATCAAAAGATAAGACGATATTCATTTTAAAAACATCAGACGATTGCTTACGAACGAATGATCAGACGATTATGTAAGGACAAATATAATTTAACTGTTTGTTATTATCAAAATATTTAAGGGTTATAAATTCATCATTTGTCTTAATAGAACCCCTAATCCTGGAAATATTCTCATCATTTGTTTTCCCTAATCATGAAATTCTTACATTCTTGTTCTTTATTTTTAACTTTGATTTTATACTCATCACTCTTTCTTAATCAAACAAATCTTTATTGTTTTGTCTTTTCTAATCATGATAAATTGGGAAACATAAACCACAGTGCCTGTGGATTCGATATTTTATTACTTGACGACAACTATATACTTGCAGTTTTCCCCTATCACTGACCATCATGCACCCATCACTAACCACCACAATATAGTTTCTCTCTCTATCTTTTCCCTTGTTCTTGCTTGGTCTAATTATGTGAATGTGCAATGCTTGGAATTGAATAGTTCCCTGTGGTGGTTATGTTATTAAATTAGATAGTAAATTATATTGTTAAATTAGATAGTAAATTATGTTATTAGCAAACAATTAGCTCTACCACAAATGAACTGGAATTAGAACATACTCTAACCCAATCGCCATTTAGGAAGACATTGTCCTTGTTGCCCATATAAGTGGAAGTATCATTGACAAGTTCTTCCATTCCACAATCCAACAATTTAGGCAGTATAGATTCTTACTGACCGTATTCTTATTAACTTAACCATGGTTTGTAAGGATTAGTGCGCCCAACATTTGCAACCACACTCGAGATCCTTTCCATCCTCTTATAGGATGTGACCACATTCTTGTCGAAAATGCCCTTTGTAAACCATTTGTAATTATTGATGCATCAAGATAATGCTTAATTAGGCATACATCACAATCTCCATAAAGCTCTCTCTACAAAGCCTCTACCATTTGTTTTTGAGCATTTGTAGTGTGCACTTTTAACTCATGGTCAAGCAGCTCATTGGCCAATTCAAGCCTCTTATTTCAAAACTATCCCTATTATCACATTTTCCGCGACTAGTATAAACCAGCAAAAGACTTTCACCATATATGCAAGGAAGCTCGCCTTTCTATTTAAGTTGCTAATTCTGAGAAAGACACACACTTCAAGACACTTCTAAACAGACTTCGAAGACGAAAATTGGACACTTCTTACATTTTTTCTAAATATTGAACTATATTCCTACCTCTAAGAAATGATGCACATTTCTCATCATCACGATGAGGCACAAAGAGATATTTTGAATTTTGGTATCATCCTTACCACAACTAATGAGATCTACAACCTTTTTATCAAACGAGACACCAAGAAGAAGAACACTAGCCACACAGGAACCTCAACAGACAAAAAATATACAATAAGAAACATATCACCATTATCCACTTCTTCATTCCTACAAAGAGAATATTATGAATTCTGGCATCATCATTGCCCAACCAATGAGATCTACAACATCTTTGTCAAACAAGACACCAAAAGCGAAAAATAATACCCACATAAGAACCTCAATAGACAAAAAATATACAATAAGCAACATATATCCATTGTTCATCCTATTCATTCTTGGAATTGCCTATCACTTCTTCATCTTGCTTTAAAATCTCTCTGTCAAGTAACTCTTCTTTTCCACTCTTGAATTTATCACTTCAAACCTTCTTTGAGACATTTGCTACTTTACTCTTAGCAATCACTCTTTCAACCTTCCCAATCTGGCTTTCAAGATCAAAAGTTATGTCTTGCTTGTTCAACACTTAATAATGGAAAAATAATATAATGAGGACCAAACAAAATCCTCTTCTTTTTTTCTCTTAACCTTAGAAGTAAAACCAGGTGGTGAGTTGTACGATCCTCCACCCTCTTTTTGACTAGATAATAATGTTGGTAACAAATGCTCTAAGATACTTACAACACAACCAACATATAATGTCTCCTTCCTTACTTGAATTTGATTGCTTCCACCAACTTGAGCAAGCCAGCTCATGATGGCTAAATGGCACACAGTAAAAATGTAGAAACATGACAACTTGAAATTGACAACCCATATGATATTTCTCCACCTCTTAAGCTTTATATGAGAAAAACATGGGTATGCAATAACTTGTGTCTTTTTAACTATATGCTTTATAACTTGTTTACTAATGCTATATGCTTTATAACTTGTGTGTTTAATTATATGCTTTATATTCAAGTTATGCATTATGAGTGAACCTTAGTTTCCCATTTGAGATTCAATAAATTATTAAAGTACTAATTGTTGTATTGAATCTTAAATTGTTCAAATTGGACAGTTTGGGAAGATTTTTTTTGTACTTGATTAATACATAAAAGTTAAGTCTCATCTTAAAAATTTGATGAAATTTCAATTTAGTGCATTTTGTTTTGTTCACTAGATGCATACTTGATTGTGGTATATTTGATGTCACCATTTTCGTTTTGCGCACTTTGGAGACAAATATAAAATTTTATCAAAATTTTGTCAATTTAAAGATATAAGAACCTCTATGTATTAATCAAGTATAAAAAAGTGTCTTCCTGAATGGGATAGAGTCAAACCTTATATAAAAAAGTAAGATATACATGCATGATATATGTTTGTGTGTATTACAAAATAGAGTTATGAATTGTAGTTGAATCAATTCTAGATGCACAAGAAATGAGTATGAGAATGCAATGGAAGAGTTTCTAAAATTTGCTAAAAGAAATGTTGTTGATAGTAATGGAAGGTTTTATTGCCCTTGTGTTAACTATTAGAATGAAAGACGACTAGAAGTTGAGCAAATACGGGAACATCTTCTTTGTGATAGGTTTTCCAAAAGTTATACAAGATGGACATGGCATGCTGAATTGTTAAACATCCCAAGTGCGTCCCAAAGAAAGGAGGTTGATGTAGATATGGATGATCGACTAGAGGACATGATCCGTGATGTTGGACAAGAGTCTTTTCAGTGAGCACATGTGTATGACAGTTTATGTAGTGATGTAGAGAAGCCTTTGTATCTAGGGTGCACTAATTTACCACGATTTACAATAGTCTTAAGATTGTTCAATCTAAAGGCGAGAAATGGGTGGAGTGCTTAAAGTTTTGCCGAATTTCTTAAGTTGTTGAAAGACAACCTTCTAAAAGGAAACATATTGTTAAACCATAACTATGAGCGAAGAAGATATTGTGTTCGATGGGTATGAAATATAAGAAAATACACACATGCCCAAATGATTGCATATTGTACAAGAAAGAGTTTGAAGATATGCATGAGTGTCCCATGTGTGGGGTATCACGTTACAAAATGAAATATGGTGATTTTAGTAGTGATGTGATTACAAGGGGTCTTCTTGTGAAGGTATTATGGTATCTTCCAAAAATTTCAAGGTTTAAGTGATTGTTTGCTAATGCAAATGACGCAAAAAACCTTAGATGGCATGCAGATGAAAGGAAATGTGATGGACAACTTCGACATGTAGTTGATTCTTTGCAATGGAAAAAAAAATTAATAGTTTATTTCTAGATTTCGACAATAAGGCAAGAAACCTTTTATAACACCGTGTTCTCTTAACGTATGATTTAAAAATTGATTGAAGTTATTTACAAGAGAAAATTTAAATTTAGTTTAATTGAGAAAATTTAATTAAAAACACTTTGTATGATTTTATGTGACATTTTTCAATGAGGTTCCAATTACACTACAATTTTAATTGTACACTGTCCGTGTAAAATTACACTATATAAATGAACAAGTAGTCAGAAATTTGTCATGAGTCAATCCTAATGTGTCATTAACACACTTTTCTAAGATAATTAACACCTATTTCAAGGTAAATTAATTTTTAATTTACCAATTTTGGTTAAACCCTATCTTCCTTTTTTTAGTAAATCACCTTAACCATTTCTAGAAAAATTTTCAAAAGCCAAATTACCCAAAAGTGGGCTTGCTTGGCCGACCACACGTAACCCACCACTGCCCAACGTTCAAATCAACATATTACCTATTAACATATTGGTTTTATAAGCCCTGGATTACACGTTGATTTTAAACCTCTCCTTAGACTTGTTTTCTTCTTTTAAAACAACAAAAAAAATATAGAAGACCCCCCGAATGTGAATGTAGAATATATATATATATATATACCCTTAAATCATTAAACAAAAGAGTCCCCTCCCCCGCTAGGAGCGTTCTTCATAATGCAACTTTGAAAAAGAAAATAATAGGAAGAAGAAGAAGAAGGGAGAACAATGTCCAACAACTGGAATCGTAGAAGTAGGAAAAAAAAAATCAAGTCTTCACCCTTGCTAGCTAGGTGGAAACTAAGAAGGCCTTCCTCCTCCATCTTTTAGTTTCTTCTTTTCCTTGAAGCCTTGTAACTCTTCCAAGTTGAAAGGGAGCTTATATCTCTACTCTTGTTCTTCTAATTCTAATATACTAGTATGTATAGAAGTGATGAACTAAGTGACTATATATATATATATATATATATATATATATATATATATATATATATATACATATGCTTACTATTAGTAGATTTAGAAATGCTTGCTAAGGCTAAAATGCTGGTAGGAAGTTATTTATTCTCCTCTAAGTTCTTGTTATCTTGGTTTACCTTTTTGTCTAAAAAAAATTGAGACAAAATGAGATGGAGTAGCTGGTGTATGGTGTGAAAGAAATATGTTTTCTTTTGATTTTATTATGTTATATGACTATTTAAGTTAATGGAGTGATTAAATGCTTGTCGGAATTTTGTTTGGCTATATTTTGAACACCATGTACATAAGTTGGTTGAGTTGTCTGGACATGTATATAAATTTGTTTTCCTTTCACAAAAAGAAAAAAAAATGCTAGAGATGAACTTGATGATAATGGGTTTTATTAAAATCACAAAGTATTTAAAATACCTATATTTTAAATCTTAAAACCCTTATTATTATTATTATTATTAATACCACGCTGTAACCATATATGGAAACTTGGGGGTTAAAACGAAATCTTTTCTTTTACTAGTAGATGAGTCCGAACATATATATATATAATGATAATAACGTGTAAAAAAAATGAAATAGCTTTTCACTTCAATAAAATAATTTTCCAAATAGAGACTAATATTTTGATGAATTAAATATTAAAATTTTTATATTTTAATATGTTAGAGGGTTTTATGAATTTTCCTTTATTCTAATAAGTATAATTTCCTACGTATAAAAGTATAATTTGTTGACATAAATTCCCTCTTAGTTTTTCTATTATTGGGAATATTAGTTAAGTTATTAGTAAGGATTAATAGAATATAAAAGATTCAAAAGAGAAACTTCAAAGCTTAAGTTTAAAAATTTTGATAACATACGTTATCCATTAAATTACAGATATTGGGAATTGATTTTGGAAAACAAGGTCGGACTCTTAGTCATATGCTGAGTTAATGTTTTGTTACTATCATTGGTATGAACATATCTACATGGGTCTTATCAGGACGACAGTCGCAAGTAGGCACATAAGTTGAGAGTCGGTATATAACTCTCAACCTAGTGCTGGAAGAAAGAGTAGGTTAGCTGTCGATGGACCTTGAGGATAGGTGGATAGGCGATCCCACATTAAGGTCAAGGTTATCACGAACCTTGGGCTATGGTAAGCCACTACCCATGTACGTCTATCCTGATAAAGCTACTACTGATTTCCGCAAAATCAATTCATGGGTTCCCTCAATAGTTGTGCCTTGAAAGAATCCGTGTGATCCTTGTGGCTCAGGTGCTATGTTAAGGGACGTTCCATAATGATCGCTTGAGTTGTTGAAAAAGTCTCCATGGAGTAGTGTCTACATAAATTGCATGAACTTATGTTGTATTATATTTATTTAAAAATGTTGAAATCTTCTCTGATATTAGTATTCTCTTTCTCTTGAAAATAATTGTTGTGTTAATTGGAACTTTGTATTTATTGTTTTTTCATCATAAGCTTACCCTTGCATTGTTTGCACGTATGGTTCGTGCCTCTGATGATCTCGAACGTCGTGTTCATAGGAGCAGATGCTGAGACGACCCAGAGCGTCGAGATCGTTGCCCATTATTCGAACCACATTCACGTGGATCCTTATCGCATTGACTTCTATGAGACCGTTGTGGGAGACGGTGAAGCTTGGAGGATCGATTGCAAGCTTCAGAGTGTCTCCTATAGGGGAGAGCTTACGTTTTCCTATGCCCCTTCAGGAATTGATGTGTTTTTTATGACTCTGTATATATCACTAGAGTTTTGGTTACCCATTTAGGAGATGTGGAGAGAGCCTACTCCTGCTGCCCGACCTCGTATGAGAGTTAGGGAGTATCCATCGCTCATTTGCTCAGAGACCCCATCCTCGTCACAGAGCTATTAGAGTTGAGGAGTCATCTGTTGATGCTCCACCTAGTGCTCCTCCTTCCTAGATGTAGCATTTAAGAGTACGACCAGCCTAGGGTGTTTGTGATGTATTTTTCCCCTTCTCCTTTTGTGATGTACTTTTGTCGATGGACACACTGATGTATGTGCACACACACTCTCTTTTGAGACTGTTTTGATGATGATGTTGATCTGTAAGTGCCATAAGGCACAACCATTTGCTCTTGATACTTTGTGATTTATGCATAAGTTATTTTTAGTATGTTGGATGATCATTTGTGCTTCACACGTCGAAGTTTTGAAAGGAATGAACGTCGTATATTCTGCCAAAAAAAATTAAAACTCTTTCATAAATAAATTAATCAAGAATTTTCGTCTAAAAATAAATCTTTCGCATTTCATTAGTTGTAAGTTAACCAGGGTAGCGACAGCGAGTCGTTACACCTTTGACTTGGACTTGCTATAGATGGCATGAATGTATATGGTAAGTTAAGTAGTAAGCATTGTTCTCCTGGTCATTTACAACATGCCTCCTTGGTTATGCATGAAATGCAAGTACATTATGTTATATATGATGATTTCAGGCCTAAGACAGCCAAGAAATGACATAGATGTTTGATTAAGTCACTTAATTAAAGACTTGAGAATGCTATGGGAGAAAGGTGTTAATGTGTTTGATAGGTATTGCAATGAATCTTTCAAGATGCATGCCATGTTATTTTGCACCATCAATGACTTTCTAGAATATGGGAACTTGTGCGGGTATAATATTAAGTGGAACAAAGCATTCCCTATATGTGAAGAAGGCACTGGCTATCATCAACTAGCACATGGAAGGAAGATAGTTTACCTTAGGCATTGGAGATTTCTCAAACCCAATCACCTATATTGTAGATTGAGAAAAAGCTTTTAATAGATTCCAAGAGAATGAAATTAATACAACAACCTTAACTAGAGAGAAAGTTTATGAACGAGTGAAGGATATCAATGTCGTGTTTGGAAAGACCCAAAAGCAGCTTACTGAGAAAATATGGAAGAAAAGCTTGATATTCTTTGATCTTCCATACTAATGAAATCTTGATGTAAGACATTATATTGATGTGATGCATGTGGAGAAAAATGTGTATGATAGTGTAATTGGAACGCTTCTCAACATTTGGAAGAAGGCAATGGATGGTGTGAATGCTCGTCTAGATCTAGTTGCGATTGGTATATAAGACTAGTTAGCTCCACAATTTCATGGTAAGCGAACATATTGGCCCCCAACATGTCATACTTTATCAAAAAGAGAGAAAAGAAGTTCCTGTGTGTCTACGGGGCATCAAAGTGCCATAGGGTTACTCTTCAAGCAAAAGGCTTATCTCAATGAAAGATCTCAAATTACTTGGCTTAAAGTATCATGATTGTCACGTCTTGATGCAATAATTACTACCAATGGCTATTCATGACATCTTGCCTAAAAATGTTAGACATGCCATAACTAGGTTGTGCTTATTCTTCAATGCTATATGTAGCAAAGTCATTAACCCTCAGAAGTTGGATGAGTTAGAAAATGAGATAGTTATTATCTTGTGCTAATTGGAGATTTATTTTCCTCCTTTATTTTTCGACATCATGGTTCACTTAGTTGTTCATCTAGTGAGTGAGATTAAATTATGTTGTCCCATTTTTTTACAATGGATGTACCTAGTTGAGTGATACATGAAAATCTTGAAAAGGTATATGAAGAATTCACACTGTCTTAAAGTATTTATTATTGAAAGGTATATTGCAGAGAAAGCTATTGAATTTTGTTCAAACTACATGTCAAAAGCAGATGTAGGTGTTACACCCATTCATGTTAAATATAATTCATATTAATTTAGTTATTAAGTTTAAGTAGATGAAAATGCAAGTAACTTTTTTCCGCTTTTTTCATAGAAAATTTTCAAACTTAATAGAATTTGAAAATAATAGTAAAAGATGAAAGATAATATATATATATATATATAGTAAAACTGTACATCGTGATTTGATAATACATAATAGTCATAAAATACAAAAAGACTAAGAGTACATCCAAAAGATCTTATACAGAGAAATGCCAATCAACCCTATTCCTCATACAAAAAGAAAAATACTATAATATAGGTCTTCAAATCCTCGCCTGTTGAAGTATCCTCTGACTTGTACTCAGCATCACGGGGTGTTAATGTTGTCTTCAATAATCACGATTAATCATACATAAAAGAAAAAAATAATGGAGTGAGGTGTTTTGTTCTAAAATCATTTTTACATGTATGGTATGAAGTCTATCATAAAACAAAGATAAAACACAATTGACAATAAAAGAGAACCTAGGGTTTATTCTAAGTTGTATTAAACTACCTTTGACTAGGTATGGATCCATACTCCCCATTGGTAAGTAATAGTTCTCAATAGAACCTGGGAAGTGACTAGGAGTACATATACCTCATCAAGATCATCACATGGTATAGTCCTTATCATTATTGAGAAAAATAATGGTCAAGATATCCATTTGTAGATGTATACTCTCAAACCAATCCTGGAATGTTGAGCAGTTGTCAAGGTTATTAAGCTTGGTCAGGCGAATATCCTGGCTTGAGGGCAGCTACCCTGGCCATTGGAACTTTCACCACTTGATGCCTAGCCTACCCCTAAGACCTCCATAAGTGGGTCTCTACCTTTCATTCTTCAGCGTACCAAATTGTAGCTTCCTAGCAGCGTGTCATGCCACTCCATGTGACTTGCTTTACATTACTCACTAATCTATCACATTTCCACTTCTCAAACAAAGGTTTCCCTAGTCTTATTTAATTTGAGTACCAGTAACATTTCTGCTTTATATTGTAGAAATTACATGATAATAATTTAGCAATCATCAAAATTTTGGCAGTATAACTACTTATCAAAATTTAGCAGAATAACAACTTAGTAATCACAATTTAATTACCAAAATTTTAGCAGAATAACGACTTAATAATCTAAATATTATTACCAAAATTTTAGTAGAATAACAATTTAATACTTAAAATTTATTACTAAAATTTTGGCAAAATAACAATTTAATAACAAAATAATAACTAAATTTAAGCAGAATACCTACTTAATAAATGCATTTTAATTATCTAAAATTGAATAGCATAACAACATAATAACTATACTCTAATTATAAAATTGGAAAAAATAACAACTTAGTAAATACATTTAATAATCTAAATATGAGTAGAGTAACAACTTAGCAATTATAATTTAATAATCTAAATTTGAGCAGAGTAACAACTTAGCAACTATAATTAATATCTAATTTGAGCAGAGTACAATTAGCACTATAATTATAATCTAAATTAAGTAAAGTAACAACTTAGCAAAAATTAAAGTTGAATCAAACATTATAACAATGTAATGATATAGTAATAAAGCTTATGCCTAAACGGGTTTAAGAGAAAACCCTTTCCTACTAACATGCAAAGCGACAATAATTTAAAACCAAACCCACTTTCCCCCATTACCTCTAAGGTGGTTGATGAAGAGGATGAAATTGTTGGTGCAAAACTTCTAAGAGGAGAACTTTACTAGTTGATGAAAACTAATAAAATTCAAGCAAAATAAATGAGAGAAAGGAACATTTTTAGAGAGAGAAGCTCTCTAATGTTTTGACCAGCCAAGGATGGTGAGAAATTTGAATTTTTGAAGGCTTATTTATAGAAGAAGGAGGGGGGGCTTAGGTGTTCACCAAATTCCATCATCCATGATGTTATAAAACCAATTTTTATTTATTTTTGAATCCAATTTAGGACACATATTCAAAAATACGTGGTGCATCACCCCTACTAGGTTAGGGACATTCATAGTGAGCTGTCCCAACTTTATCAATGTAAATTTTATTTGCGAGTTAAATTAACTAGTACCGATAAAATCTCCTAAACTTGATAAATTAGTTTTTAATATCAAAATAATTCATTTTAATGTAAAACTGATCATATACAGTATTTTTCATCAAAAATAAATTTCTAAAAATTAATTTTAATTTTTATTAATTTATTTCGAATTATTTGTATTTATTTTGTATTTTTAAGCTAGAAAATTCATAAAAAATCCATTTTAATTCAATAAATACCAAAAATTTTATAAATTTTTTAAATTAAATATTTTACATATAAATAAACTAAAATTATCATTTTCAGCATTTCTAGATGTCAAACCAATATTGTCTAGGCTTAATAGACACTTAAGGACATTTAGGTCATTTTACACCAAAATTTCAAAAAAATCTCAAAAACATGACCAAATTATATTTTAATATATATGACATGATTTCAAGTTTAAATTTACATTTTAATGTCAATTTAATTTTTTTCTCACGTTAACCCTTAATGTTGAGAAATAAGGACAAATTCGTCATTTTCTAATTTTTTGGAGCTCCGGCTTAGAAAAATTATTAAAAAGAACGATTAGATAACTCTCAACATTTTGAATCTAACCACAAAAATATAATTTTGAGATTCCTTCCTCATTTTTTGGAATTAAATTGTCAAATTATTAGAAAAATAGTTAAAAATTAAAATAGGGGTATTTTTGTCATTTTACAAAAACTATTTCAATAAATTTCCAAAAATTTTAAAATTATTATTAATTATTCTAATTATATTGATGACTTAAAATAATTTTTAAAAACTTCCAACTATTTTTGTTTATTAATTATGTTATTTGGCTTTTTAGGGACGAAACAATTATTTTACAATTTTTTGGGCTCCGTTCCCCCAAAATTATTAAAATCTAAACTAAGTACTACTTACTAATACGAATGTAATCATAGGGATCAAATTTTTAAGATTCTCATCTAGTTATCCATAAATAAATACAAAATCATTAAGAAAACTGTTTAATAGGCAAAAATAAGAGTGTTACAGTAAGGCTTTCTAAGTCTCCTCATGAAGGAAAATGTGCTAGTAAGGGTACACGAGGTGTAATCGTTAAGAGCATGGGTCTAGCAGAAGTGTTTCAAGCACATTTGTATATATTGAATAACACTGATGATGTTCAACTTTATTTATCTACTCACAAAAGTATTGTGAAAACAAAAAACCCTTTAATGAACAAATAATGGTTGTTGAACAAGCATAACAAGACAAAAAACCCACTTCAAGAACAAATTGTTCAATGATGATACTACTTATGATACATTAAAATGGCTAGCACATGGGCCTAACTTCGATGTCATATGTTGGAGTGGATATGATATCAACAAGTTTTCCTTTTATACAATGGAGCAAGATGAAAAAAGTACTGTGTAAAATAGTGGGGTTACGGTCATGACTGAGTCCATACACTTCTCTAGTTCAAAAGATAAAAACTTCATTATGGCATCCATATGTTACTTTGAAGTCGTTAAAGACATCTGGGAGATCAATTAAACTAAATTTAGAGTGCCTATTTTTAAATGTAAATGGGTTAATAGTAACATTAGTGTACAAACTGATGAACTAGGATTTACATTGCTGGACCTTGATAAGGTAACTTATAAGGAGGAGCCTTTCATCATGGCATCACAAGCAAAACAAATGTTTTATGTCAATGATCCTTCAAACAAAAGGTGGTTAGTGGTTCTCCAAGGAAGAAGTGTGCATGGTGGTCATGAAAATGAAGATTCAACTCTTGATATTTTTGAGACTCCTTCTTTCTCAACACGCATGCCTACTTTCAATAAGGAAAATGAAGTAGACGACGTATATGCCACTCATGATTATCATCGTAAAAGGATATGGGAGATCATTCCTACTTAATCACATTACAAAATAAATTATGTTTATCTTATTGTTTCATTTTTTTTAACTTATGTTTATCTTGATACTTATTAGTTATGTTTGTTATTTATGTTCATATTGACCTTTATTATTTTGTGTCTAAACAGACACATGGATGATTATTAGGTGACATTAGGTACCTATTTTTATCTAAAGTTTGATTACCATTTTGTAAAATTGTAGGTTAGTTTATGAATGTTTATAGAAACTATTTATTTTGATATTAATATATATGTTTTGAAAATATATTAGATGTTTGTGGTTGCCAGAGTTGACAAAATGGACCCAGCCTGATGGGCTAGCCAGCTCAGCTCGCAAAAAGGGCTAGGCTTGGCTCAAAAAAAGATAGCCCAAAAGAAACTGAACCATTTTGGCCCAGTCCGTCTAGCCCAATAGGCCAACTAAGGCTGGGCCAGTTTATATATATATATATATATATATATTAAAAATTAAATAGATAATATTAAATTATTTATATATTTAAAAAATTTTAAAAAGGCGTCATACGTCAATACGAGACAAGCCACAGCCAATAATATCCTCTTTTATAAATTGGATTCAGAATAGATTGAGAACCCTAACTAAAGCATCTTACTTCTCAGTTCTCACTTCTGTTCCACCTCTGCCTTCCTGAGTCTGACTCACCCTTATTTTGACGCTTCTTGACCCAGTGACCTTCATCTAGATTCAAATTTGAACTTGGAATCACTGCCGCACAAAGAGTGGCACAAGGCATCGTTCGATTCTCGAACCTATAACGAAGGGAACGAATCCAATGGATCCAGTGAACCAACTTCACCTTGCCCATTCACAAGCAATCCAACGAAATTTTGTGGTAGTGGCACGACGCCTCTTGTCCTAGCCCTCACGACTTCTCCTCATGGTTGCTCCGCCTCACAAGTCTAATCTTTTCTTGTTTGCTTCACTTCAACAAGTTAACCATTTATTGTCCCATATCAAATTGTTTTTTTTAAGCTATCCACAGGACCTATTCAGGTCGTTCTGATGTTTGTAATTTTTTTTTTAATTTGGGTTGTGATTGTGATGCATGCCTCTCTTTACAAATTTTGCTGTGTAGTGATAAATAATGGAGCTATCAACACTCTCTTAAGTGTATACTAGCTAAACATTTCAGCAAACATATAGTGTTTTAATAATTAAAAAGTAAAAATTAATATGTGATCTTGATATTTAAAACAAATTAAATAAATTATTGTTGTTGATCGTTGTGGTGGTGTGATTATGGTTTTGTGTTGTTGTCCTAGAATTCCTGTCTGAGTTTAGGAAACTAAGAAAAATATTCTTGAACCAAGGATGAGAGTGTTGTTGGTGTTTATCCGAGTTATTGAGGGAAACAGCCATGTTAAGTCAGTTGTGGGTCACGAGGAGTGTTTAGATGGACCATAGGCGTTAGTGGGCCCAAAAGCCCTTTGTAAGGCCTAGGGGAGTTAAGAAAGGTGCCCAACCCTTTTTTCCATTCATTCTTTCATTCTCCCATTTCTTTTCTCTCATTCTCTCAAACCCACCTAGTGAGAGACAAGATTGTAGACCATTCCCACTTTTTTGGTGAGAAGCATTGCTCTTTCTAAGATTTGGCTCAAGGGTTCACATTCTCCTCTTCCCCAAATTTCAGGATTTGGAAGCTCTAAGAGGTAAGGGAAGCTTACACTCGTTGAATACCTGTTGTATGAATGTAGTGTATATATTGTTGTGGATTGGACTAAAACATGTGATTTGGCTAAGTCGTGTTGATATATGATTGAAAATGGGTTTTCTTGATTTCGTGGTTGATTCATGTTGAAATGTTGTATAGATTGTTGAATGCTTTGAGTATGTTGTTGTGGGCTATTGTATGGTTATATTCAACCTTGGTGGAGTTGATTTGGGGTATAGGTGAGTGGAAAGTTTGGATTTTTGGGGTTTTTCGAAGAGAGTTTCTTCTACTGTCATCTGATAGTCGCAAAGCTGAATGTAGCTCTCATTGAGCAAGAATGCCCTTGGGAGTGGAGTGAGGCTCTCGGGTTGGGGATCGCCAAGCGACTGTTTGTGTTGCTGAGTGAGTGTTCTTGAGTTGTAAAGAGTGGCTGAAGGAAAAAGGAGATTTGTCGAGCAATGGTCGATTTGTTGAGTGAGTGATCATGAGAATTCTAAATTTTTTTCAAAAAGTGGTTTGTTGAGCAAATGCGATGTTTATTGAGCGAATGGTGAGCGTCCAAAATGCTTGGGAGCAATTCGTTGAGTGAGTACTAAACTTGCTGAGCGAATAGGGGCCCTGGAGAGTTATTGCTCTCTATTACAAGTGTGTCACTAGGTAAATGCCGTGTTCGTTGAGCGAGGAAAGAGTGCAGTTTCTGGTTACTCTCTAGAGTGGCTAGTCGCTGAGCGAGTATACAACTCACTAAGCGAATTGTTGTTGATAGAGATTTGGAGGAAGTCCCTAGAATGAATACACTAAGCGACTGCAATTGTCGCTGAGTGAGTGACTCTGATTTACTGAGCTGAAGCTTATGGTCAGCTGAGTGAGAAACTTCATAGGGGAAAGTTAGTCCTCTATAAGGAAGGTCTTCGCTGAGCGAGCATATAGGTTGCTGAGCAAATGAAGTATTCTGTTGTTAATCAAATTTTGAAAGGGTAGTTGTATGGAACATCATTGAGAAGGACTCCTAGTATGAGTCTAACGTGAGAATTGTTGGGAAAATTTGAGTAGAATGGAAGGTTGCTTAGATAAGACCTCCACTAGTTGTGTTGTGTTGTTGTAAAGAGACATCTCACAGGGAATACATGTTGCTTAGATAGGACCTCCACGTATGTTATGTGAGACTTCTCATAAGGTAAGCGCTAGTTAGATAGGCCTTACCTGTTGACTATGTTTGGGACTGGATTAGGCTTGCATAGTGTTGGTAGTTGTTGTTGGGCCGCTTGAGATAATTGACGATGGACCTCATGTCGTAGGTTGTATATATACATGTATATGTATATATATATATATGTATATGTATATGTGTGTGTGTGTATATGTTGATTGGTTATGGTTGAGTAGATGTTGTGTTGTGATATATGCATTCATGCATAAGTTGGCGGCTGAGGTAGCTGACGATGGACCTCATGCTATGGTGCAGACAGACATGTAAGTTGGATGGTTGATTGAGGCTGCAACTCAGACGGGCCTCTAACCTAGTGTTGGATGAGACGTGAAGCAACTGACGATGGGCCTTTGGGGACGAGTGGATGGGCAATTTCATAGAAGGCCAAGGTGGTGCAAGCCTTGAGTCTCGATAAGCCGCCACACACATACACTTATTCCGACAAACCACTAAGCTTGTCTTTAAATCAGAGTTTGGCAATCCCTGAATGGTGCTTGGATAGGCCATGGTAAAGGGTAAGACCTAGCTGATCACCCAAGATGTGGTCAATCTTTTGAGAGTCGTGTCATCATGCATTGACATGGTAGTGATACAATCATGGTGTGATGTGTAGGAACGTTGTGAGACCCATGTTGTTATGATATGACTTGTTACACTGGCCTGTGACTGGTTATATAATTGGGAATGATCTATTCAATGTATATATATATGTATGTTAATTGTTTAGTAAGCTTACCCTTGCCTTGTTTTGTTGTGGATGTTTTGTTGCTGTTGTGTTGTTGTGACTGTGATGATCACGACCTATGGTGTGGGAGCAACTGGCGATGCCTTAGTGGACCCAGTTTCTCAAAGCTGAAGATGGAGCTACGTGTTAGAGATGGCGTGGCTCGAGGAGTCACTCATTCATTTTGCTATACATACATACATATATATATATATATATATATATATATGTGTGTGTGTGTGTGTGTGTGTGTGTGTGTGTGTGTGTGTGTGTGTATGTGTGTGTATATATATATATGTATATATTGTTTTTGTTGTATTCCTTTGATGGAGTTGTATAGTGTGACCATCCATAGGGAGTGTATTTTGTACCCCTCTCCCCTGTTAATGTATATTTGATTTTGTTATATGGCTTCAAGGTTATTCCCCCTATTCTTTTGTTCTTCATAAGTTGTAAAGACAGGCATGTATGGCACAGAAGAGATGGATAGATCTCTCAAGTTGCATGTATTTCATTTATGTGCATGTGTTGGTTATATTTGTGCTTATATGAAATAGTAGAGTATAGTATGTGTAGTTGAGTAGTGACGGTTGGGTCGTTACAGAAAAAAATCTTCAAACATATTCTGTTAAGGCCCAAAGTTAGGATGTTTGCCAGGTTTTGGATCATGCAAAGAACAAGCCCAAAACTTGGATTGTTTACTCTTGGAGAAATACGAAAATTGCATACCAAAATTAGAAATAGGGCAGTTATATCGTAGGACATTTGTGGCTATTTATTCCAATATCTACGAATAACATAGGACTAATATTAGGACCTTATAGATAGGACCAAAGAGAGTAATTGATCTTACCATTATTGTCTGCATGATGTTTATTGTGCCGGTCTTGTTTATCAGTTCAAGCTCTTAGAGAACCATTGTTTCCTTAGTGTTATATTTGGTCTTGTGTAGGAGTAGTACCGTTTCTACATAATTTTTTTACTATTGAGTTTTTCCTTTTGTAGCTAATATATCCTAAAATTAATTTGTTTGAGGATTTGGATCTAAAGTCATGAGGATCCTCAAGTTTTTAAGGGTTAATTGAAATCCATGTTGTAAATAATTACTATAACTTATATGTCATTTGCTTGTGTGCTTAATTTGGTCCACTTTGGAGAAGGCATCCTGAATTGCTAGTTTCAGCCCACAATGATCTTCATGTAATCCTATTATTTTAAGTACTAAAAAAATTGCTATAAGACCTAATATAGGAGAGTAAAAATAAGTATGTGGAAATTGAAATAATTTTGGAGCCAAAAACTCAAAAAGACCTTAAATTTTATCTCTGAAGTTATGAAAATGGCACATAATTTTGTTTATTAGTTGAGTTCATACTTGTATGGGAAATGTCTTGTTTGATATGAAAAGGTAGTCCCTCTAAACCTATTAATAGGTATCTCTACATATTTGTAGCTGCACCAATTTATTAACGACATCAAATAGAATAGAATTTAATTTGAATGGATTAACTAAGTAGATGTTTTTTAAATTGTCATTCGATCATGTATGATAAGATTATTGAATGGATTAACTTGTATTGATAACGTTGTATTGCTGTTTGTATTTTTGCAATCATGAATCTTGAAGTGGAGAATATGGACAATATCGTGGAAACTCCACTTGAAATTAACACCAAGGCAACTCCAACTGGTAATCCCTCTTTTAAGTGTAGTACTACAATTGTTAGTAATAAGAGTAAGAGCATGGATGAAGGTGGGCAAGACCAAGAAATTATAGAGGCAAAGAAAAGTAGGAAATGTAAATGTAAGGGTTGTGGGAAACTTTTCATACTTTTAAGTATGGAATTATTATGAAAAGCTTGGTCTAATTGATAGGGTGCAAAAATGTAAATGTAAGGGTTGTGGGAAACTATATACATGTAAAGTTGCTTCAAGTAGCAATCATTTAAGACGTCATATTCCTAGATGTCATGCAACTCCTAAGTTCCAAGATGTGGGAGTCTTGTTAGATAACCAATCTAGCTTATTGAGGCAATGGAAATTTGATAGTAAGGCTTATAGAGATGCACTTGCTAGATGTATCATCACGCATGATATTCCATTTAGCTATGCTGAGTATGAGGGGGTTTGGGCAATAAATAAAGTTTTGAATCCTGATTTTAAACCCATTACTAAAAACACTGCAAAAGTTGATTGCAAGAATGTGTTTTTGAGTGAAAAAGCAAAGCTAAAAAGTGTACTAGCTAATATTCCTGGTAGAATATGTTTGACTTTTGATGTATGGATAGCTATAACTGCCGAAGGTATATAACTGTGACTGCTCATTATGTTGATGAAGATTGGAAGTTAAATAGCAAGTTACTTTCATTTTGTCATTTGGATAGTTCACATACCGAGTTAGAATTATCTAGTAAGGTACTTAGAGTGCTTACAGATTGGGGGATAAAGGGCAAAAAATTTTCTGACATTGGATAATGTCTCTTCTAATGATAGCATGATAAAATTTTAAAAGAAAGGCTTAATTTGCAAAATGGCTTGTTATGTAAAGGTGAATATTTCACGTGAGATGTTGTGCACATATCTTGAACCTTGTAGTTCAAGAAGGTTTGAAGGGGGGGGGTGAGGATGCTTTACATAAAATTAGAAAAAGTGTGAAATATATGAGAACTTCGAAGGGAAGGTTGAGAGAATTTCAAAGATGTGTTGAAGAAGTGCACTTAACTGAAGTTGGTGGTGGTTTCTTGAGGTTGGATGTGTCTACTAGGTGGAATGCTGCATACATGATGCTTGAAAGCACTATTAAGTATCATCGTGCATTCACTAATTTGAGCTTTTGGGATAGAAGTTACAAGTTTTGTCCAACCAATAAAGAGTAGGAAAGAGCGGAGAAGATATGTGAATTCTTGGCCCTATTTTATGACATTACTAATTTTATATCCAGGTCATCTTACCCCACCTCCAATTTATATTTCATGCAAGTTGCGATTATAGAGATGGGATTGCATGTGAATTTGAATAGCCATGATGAGGTGATCAAAGATATGGCATAAAGGATGAAATGAAATTTGATAAGTATTGGAGTGAATATTGTGTCACTCTTGCCTTTGGTTGTGTTCTTAATCCAAAGGCAAAGTTGAATTTCATAACCTTTTGTTACAGGAGGCTTTATTCACATGATTATGAAGAGAGGTCACTAAGGTAAAAGAGGGCTTGTATCATCTTTTTGGTGAATATGTAAATCATTAGCTACATCAAGCTCATCTTTACCTAGTACTTTATCAAGAGACATATAATCTCATCTAATGCCAAGGGGAACATTCTCTTCATCCATTCTTTAGGTAACTTTGACTTTGCAATTATAATTTTAATTCATTGCATTACATTTAATTTTCTATTAATGTCTCGAATTTATTTATGTTGTATTTGAGTAATTGTAGGCATACTAGTAAGAAATAAGACAACAGAGTTCAACTGATGGCAAGTCTCAACTTGACATATAGTTGGGAGAATCATGCATTATTGGTGAAGATATGGATGTCTTCTAATATTGGAAGCTGAATAAGCACCAATTCCCTCAGCTTGTTGTTATGGCTTGTGACATTTTAAGCATTCCATTTACAATAGTGGCTTTGGAATCTTCATTTAGTATTGGAGGTCACATTCTGCAAAAGTATAGAAATTGCCTACTCCCTAAAATTGTGCAGGCCCTCATTTGTACTCGTAATTGGTTGCACAGTTTCAAAGAAGTTGGACCTTCTAGTAATAGTAAATTAGTGAATTATATTTTAATCCTTCCTTTTAAAAACTTCAATTTACATTTAAATATTTTATTTTACTTGTTTAATTCTTTTGTATCATGAATTGTAGATGCATAAGAAGTGAAAGAGATATAACTATTTACAGAGCAGACTGATCAAGGAGAAAAACACACATCTTAATTTGTTGTTGAACATCTGTATCTGGATTTCTGAATTTGTAGAACTTTTGTCATGTATTTGTTGTTGAAGATATTTGTTTCTAAATTTTTGAATTTGACATGACTTGTTTGATTTTGCTTAAATGGAACTATGGAAGTTCATTATGAATGTTTTGTTTTATGTTGGTGCTCTATTTTGTTGTTATTATTTCCAAGAAATGAGAAATGTTTATGACTAGTGAAATTACTTAGATAGAAATAATATAGACAATTAGATCATGAATGATATATGCTTACAATAGTTTTAATTCCCGTTGGAAAAGAAAAAGCATATTGTCCATATATTGTGTTTGCTTCTCTTTTTTTCTATAAATGACAACATAACAAAGATCAAGCTACCAAAGATTGAAACTTCACATGTGTGCACTAGTCACCAATATTAAGTACCTCAGTTTTTTGCAAAAATACGAAATGACACAAGGAAGGAAATTCTCCCTTGTGTCAAACATGATATGCTAACATATACATATTGTTTAATTATTTAAAAAAGTAGTAGGATGCCTATAAAAATAAGACCATATTAATGTGCTAATAAGAGAATGTACGGATCAACAAAATATACAAGAGGAATTGTTAAACCTTTGAGTAAGGCTCCCACAATATTGGGTTAAATGTAAATTATCCGGTTTTTAAAATTCCACTTTCTTAAATAAAAAAATATATTTTTCCATAACTCTTTTTTTTTTCACCAATTCAAATACAAACAAGATAGTCAAGAAAGGCATTCTCTAAAGTAGTGAATTATTTTTTTAAAAAATGATTTATTGATATTGTAAATAAAATTCGCTTAAAGATATATTTTTAATGAGACTATTGAGTAATTAAGTAAATTATATGTGAATAAAAATGTTTGTTTATACTAGAAAGTATGTAGAATTTAACACAAAATATTTAATATCATTTAAATAATTTAATTTTATATAATTTTTGGCAAAAAATTAATAATTCAAATAAATAACAATGTTAATCGGTCTGTAAAAAAATTCAGGCTAAATTGGCCTAGTAGCCCTGCATAGGACTAGGTTGAGCCCAAAAAAATATAGGCCCAAACATAAACCAAGCTGGACCTGCCCGGCCCATTAGAGAACAATGGCCCGGGAAGGAAAGGGTGTTTGTTTGCTTGGTGTCCATTTTTTAATTACGAGGGAAAGGAAAGAAAACGAGTGGTATATTTTAAAAAAAAAAATTCTACTTTTTACATCGGTTATGTCATAACTGATGTAGAAATTTATACATTGGTTATGGTCATAATTGATATAAGAAGTGTCCCTTTCTACATCGGTTATAGTTATAGACACTTTCTACTTAGTTAAGGGCATGGACTGATGTAGAAAGTTTTTTTCACATCGGTTCATTACCCAATGTAAAAAGCCCCACATTCTATAACCCTTGGATCCATGATTGACCCTACAACCGATGTAAAAGGCCATTTTAACCCATGTAAAATGTCTCAATTTTAGTAGTGATTGTTAAGCATATTTCTATGGATTTTATCAATATTCATAAGTATCCATGGACACTTACTAGAAAAAAAATAAAAAAAAATAAACAATTAATTTAAAATACATCAAAACATATCAATTGATTAACTCAAACAATAAAGTACAAAACAATTGCACTAATCATCAATTTATTCAAAATACTTGAAATCTATTAACATGCTAATCAAAATACTTCAATTTAGAATCTAAATTTAAAAACTAAAATACTTCAACCCAATAAGTTCAAACAAAAGTCAATAAGTATAAAAATTAGGACAACTTCTTTATATATATATATATATATATATATATATATATATATATATATATATATATATATATATATATATAAGGGTATTCAAGTAATTTCATATTAGCGGATACCCTGTGAACATGAGTACCTTGATACCCTCGCCCTATTAATAAACAGGTAGAGAAAAAAATTCATTTAAATTGCTTGTAGGTATTTGTTTAGCTATCCAAATTCAATTCGTTATGGATTTTATCCGCGGGTATCCATATGCATGGATATTTTTGTCATCTCTAATTTTAACATTATGTATAGTTTAACAACATAATTGAAGAAGTACACAACTATTTAAGGCATTAAGGTATATTTTATAATATTTTTGTATGAACAATGATGGCAATAAGGTTTGAATATAGGATCTTGTACAAACTACCTAAACTCCCACTAAGCTGACCTTAGTGGGTATATTTCACAATATATATTTCAAGATAAATAATAATATAATATAATGTTATATACAAAACATTATCATTAAGTTAAGAAATTGTATTATTAATACACAATTATTTAAAAAATTATATTTTTAGAAAGAATAAAAGACATTAAAGCTGTTTAAGACTACACAAAATATAACTTGAACCCATCTTTAAAATATATCGAGATTAATTTCCAAAATTTGAATTCGTCAAAAATACTTCGAGACTAGACCTAGATAATGAGATGAGACAAATTATAAACATCCCTAATTTAGCATAATAAAACACATTTATTTATTAACATATGTAAATGAATTTAATTTTTATGCATTTTTAATGTTAAATTTTTTATATTATTAATCAATAAAAAAAGCATGTTAAATATGATTTTTAATATAATTATTATAGATGTGAATAATCTTACGTTACAATTAAATTCATAATTTTTTTTTCTAAGAATTAAATTCATAAGTTATTACATCTAATCTTCTTTTTATGTATAACAGTGAAGATAAGAATTCTCCGTAGTGAAATTTAACATGAGCGAGTCATATGAATTTATCTTATCCATTCATAACTTTTAAAAATAACTTTATAGTATTTTTTATAAAATAAATTAAATAGTTTTAGTGACTAAGATATTATGTAGTGAAAATATCACTACAGAAGGTCTATATCCATAACAGTGACACCAAAATTAGAATCCATCACCTTATATATACTATCCAAATCTCTCCATCATTATGCCAACCCTTGGGTAGCTGGGTTATTACATCTGATGTAATTCTGCATGATTTAACTGGACGAGACAAAGTTAAAGTTGCAGCATAGTGATTTCACTGATTTGATTGGAGCGCGTGTACTGCACGCCCTAGTAACCAGAAACATAAGAGAAGCCGCTCCTCCAACTGTTTTTAGTCGCTCACTTCGCTCCTGCAATTTGTATGGTCTGAAAGAACCCAATGGCTACTACGAAGATAGGACTCGGAGCTGGTCCCGCCCCGACTCACCGAGTTACCTCCGTCGCCGCTCCTTCCTCCGCCGCATTTTCTCCGCCGCCGCACCGCCTCTTCCTCCTCAACTCGCGACGGCCCCTCCGAACTCGCCCTTCTCCCCTCGCACTCCGAGTCGCCGCCTCCTCCTCCTCCTCCGCCGTCGCCTCGCCAGGTCTCGCTCGCCGCAACTACTCTTTTCGATGAATGCGACCGTAATCTCAGGGCCGCGAATTCAATGCGATTTATTTTATTTTGTTTTATTATTTTACTTTTTTAAATTAAGCTTTGCCGTGAAGTCTCGGAGAAAACGAGGTTTTGTTGTGTTTGAAATTGAGACTTGGTTTTGGAGGATTGGTGTTGAAGCCGTTGAAGGATGGAAGTGAGCACTAGTGGTGGTGGTGTGGGGGCTAAACCTGCATTGTTAGTGTTTGTTGAGTGGTAGCCTGTGCGGTTAGGAACTTAGGATTTAAGCTGTGACGTGACATTTGATGTGGAATTGAATTTAAGGTAAGGGAAAAGTGTGGTGAGAATTGGGTGATAGGAAAAATGGTGGGTGGTAGACTGGTAGTTACAGCTTGCAGGGTTTGATAATTTGTACTTCATTGTTGAGAACAGGTATTTGGAGTTTGGAAAGTTATTATGGATTTTTGAGGTGAAAAGCTTGTATTGCGTGATTGTTTAATACGTGTCATGGCTTGTCTTTGTGGGGATTCATTAGAGTCTCAGTTAGTTATTTAGGCCAGCGAGTAAAGGCAGCTGTGTTATTATTATTAATCTTTGTTTGGTTGTTTGATTAATCCAGTGTTCTTAGTCCAAAGCAAGTGCTTACCTTTCTGGCAGGTGTTGTTTTAGGGACGTTTTTATGTTTTCTCTGATCATAATACTGTTGCCTTATTAGTTACTGAGAACGTAATTATTGACTTTTCAGTTCTGTGTTTGTTCTTTATTGTGTGACAATGTAATTCTTGTTATTGCTCTTTCTTTTATTATTGATGGATAAGTGAAGTTGACTGGCACCTTTTTTCTTCTCACAGGAAAAGGAGTTGAGAATGTGGTAATTATAGGTTCAGGCCCTGCAGGATATACGGCAGCAATATATGCAGCACGTGCCAATTTAAAACCTGTGGTGTTTGAGGGGTACCAAGCTGGTGGTGTACCTGGGGGACAGTTGATGACTACAACTGAAGTGGAGAATTTTCCAGGATTTCCGGATGGCATAAGTGGACCTGATTTGATGGACAGGTATTAGAAACTGGAGTAAAAACTTGTTATAACCCATTGTACTTTGTAATTTATTTTACTCACATAACCTTGGAGTTCTCACATTTTCTACTTATCTAGGATGCGGCGGCAAGCTGAACGTTGGGGTGCAGAATTGTATCAGGAAGATGTTGAAGCTATTGATGTGAAAAGTAGTCCTTTTACTGTCCAAAGTAGTGAACGTAAGGTGATATATTCACTAGCAGCAAGCTGATTTACAATTTCATGATTGCATAGATATTGATATCCCTGAAGCTTCAAGGTTATGTCTTCTATTTTAATTGGTTCTTTGAATCCACTCTGTGATGTTCTTCTTATGTGAATTTAAATTATGCAAATTGCTGTACATATTCGGTAATAGCTTTTATTTAGAAATTAATATATGGAATGTTTTTCCTTCATAATGTGGGTCCTGAAAGTCATTGAAATTACAAAATATTTACTGAAATTATTGCCATTACTTGTACTATTGATTTACATATATTCTGAGTTCTGACATCAATATGTTGTTTAATTTTAATATCTTTCTAGTTGTGTTTCTTTGGAAGAAAAGTAGTTGTAGTTACATCAGGTTTTCTTGATTATATTATAATTCAGGTTAAGTGCCATACTGTCATTTTTGCTACTGGAGCTACTGCAAAACGACTTAGGCTACCCCGAGAAGATGAATTTTGGAGCCGAGGAATTAGTGCTTGTGCAATTTGTGATGGAGCATCACCTCTCTTTAAGGGTCAAGTTCTTGCTGTTGTTGGAGGGGGGGATACAGCTACAGAAGAAGCATTATACTTGACAAAATATGCTCGCCATGTGCACTTGCTTGTACGTCGGGACCAACTGAGGGCTTCCAAAGCTATGCAAGATAGGTGTGTCTGATTAAAATTTCCCAACTCTTTACTCAGGTTGTTAAAGAACAGCTAACTGTGCAATGTATGTTAAAATTTGCAGTGATCATCATGCGAATAATCTAATCCTATCAAGTAATAAGAGGGTTCATCAACCAATAAAAACTGCAATAACCGAATCAAAAAACCGGTTTTGTTTTTTTAAAATTGGATTGGATTAGATTTCAGATCCTATGTTGAAAACCGATCCAATCCAAACCAAATTGAGCTTTGTTGTTTATTCAAGATTATTCAATTATTAGTTACATGATCATGTATTCAGCAACTTATATGAACTAGGAATTTATTATCTATTGTGTATTTTTTCTTTGAAAGACTTTAAATTTATTTTTAACTTACAATTTGAATGTATACTTTGAACTATGTTATGAGTTCTATATGAGATGTGATGTTTGATATTGGATTAATTTGTGCATTTTATCATTTATAAATTTGTAGTTTTTTTTTTCTAAAACCAAAAATCAACTCAATCCAAAGTCCAAACTTAAATAAATTGGATTGGATTAGATTGGATTTGATTTGATTTTAAAATCAAACTGATTGGACGATCAAAAAACAAAACCAAAGTGATTGGATAGGATGATTTTTCCCTTCAAAACTAATTCAATCCAATCCGTGAACACCCTACAATCTATAAATTGATGTTTCTTATATAATTACCTACTTGGATACACCTCAATTCTCTCTCTCCCCCACACACACGGGGGTGTGCACAAACAAACACACATAGTTATTACTCTTGTGGAAAGATGGAGTTTTAAACAAATTTGTTAGATCAATCTTTTAATCTCACTGTCTGTGGCTGGTTCTCTATTGCTGAACCTTTATATTTGTATTATTAGGTACAATATATACTTTATTTGCCACCTTATGCTTAATTGAGGTTATGCAAAATTATTGTTTTCTTCCCTTTTATTTTGCTTCACTGTTTAATAGTTGTTAAAAGGGAGAAAATGAGAGAATATATTGAATGAATTCTTGTGTTTGAATTACACCACAGAGCTAGGTTTATATAGGCTTATTACAATAAATGCATATAATTAAAGGAGATTTTGTTCCTCTAAATCAGATATGGGTTTTCTATAAACAAAATATAAGTTGTCTATAAACCGTTATATAATAAACACAGAATATATGATTCTGATTTTCAACACTCCCCTCAAGCTAAAA
Organism: Spatholobus suberectus; assembly: GCA_004329165.1. Taxonomy (NCBI): domain Eukaryota; kingdom Viridiplantae; phylum Streptophyta; class Magnoliopsida; order Fabales; family Fabaceae; genus Spatholobus; species Spatholobus suberectus. The sequence goes on from CM014735.1 coordinate 60,100,369, forward strand.
CTTACTAAGCTTTTAGCTTGTTACATGAAAACAATTCATTTTCCCGCAAATAAAAAATAAATAGAAAACATAAAAATTGAGCTCCACCAAAAACAATAGTTTGAAAGACAACTGAAGAAGCCGGGAAGTATTGCTAGAAAGATAGCTTAGCCAAATAGTTGGAATGACCATCAGCCTAAGAGAAATTTCTTGGCAAGCAAAGCAAGGTCTGACCTTCTTAAAACCACATTTGGAATCTTCAAACCAATACTATTGGACACCCAAAATATTTAAACTTGAAAGAGAGGAAACCTTCATGAGTAGTGAGAGTTGCCTGAGGTTGATCACCGGGCTAAACGGAGACTAGCACAAGGTGTGTCGTCGAAAAAGTCAGTGGTGGCTGACGGGAAAGTCAACAAAAGAGTCATTGTCACTTGTCGGAAAGTTAGGCAGCAAGCGGCAAGCTGCCGGTGGGCGGCAGGCGGCAGGCCTCTCAGGCTCTGATACCATGTTAAAAGGGAGAAAATGAGAGAATATATTGAGTGAATTCTTGTGTTTTAATTACACCACAGAGCTAGGTTTATATAGGCTTATTACAATAAATGCATATAATTAAAGGAAATTTTGTTCCTCTAAATTAAATATGGGTTTTCTATAAACTAAATATGAGTTGCCTATAAACCGTTATATAATAAATACAGAATATATGATTCTGATTTTCAACAATAGTTATTTATTTTTAGGTTCCTTTTTTCCTTTTCATATACATAATGATCATTATTTGTTCATGTTTAAGTGAATTTTTAAGGCATTCTCTTTGTTTCAATTATTTGTATTGGATGTCAACCAATAGTTTGTAGGCCTTTTGGTGAACAAGTTCAAGTTTATTTTGACTATAATTAACCTGTAAAACTTTTCCTAGATTAAGGTTTGCCTGTGCCTTGCTTTATAGTGTATACGAAAACTGTATTTATCCAAAGGACACATAGCATGTTTGATCATAATTATCTTCTCACTTATGTGAAACCACGCTCCCTCCCTCTCTCCATATCCACCAAAAGACATATAAGCAAAGATTTAGTACATGATCACAAGTTCAAGTTTATTTTGACTATAATTAACCTGTAAAACTTTTCCTAGATTAAGGTTTGCCTGTGCCTTGCTTTATAGTGTATACGAAAACTGTATTTATCCAAAGGACACATAGCATGTTTGATCATAATTATCTTCTCACTTATGTGAAACCACGCTCCCTCCCTCTCTCCATATCCACCGAAAGACATATAAGCAAAGATTTAGTACATGATCACAAGCATGTTCTTGCAAAATGCAGCATTGGATAATAAGCATGGTATTCTTGTTTGATGACATTTGTCGTTATGTCTTTAGTTCCTGTAGACTTGAAAAATAATTGTATTATGTTAAAGTGCCATTTTAATGCAGGAAAGAGAAGCAATTTATTTTGGAGTTGAAGTTTTACTTTACTGGCCTAATATTAGAAGCATATTGGATTTCTTGTCAAAATTATTGTTCCGTAGTGTTTTATGAAATCATGCTATGAGGTTATAGATCTGGATTCTAGTATGATGTATTTAGTGAGCAAAGTGTGTTTACTTTTGTTTTACACATGATGAAATTTTTCTGCCTAGTCTATGAGTCTATGACATCATAGTCAACTTTTTCATGATGAACCCAAAGATATTACATTGGTGGAAATATTCAAATAATCTTTTTTTGTTTGTTTGTCCAAAAGTGAATGCTTGTCTTAAAGAAGAAATTAAATAGAGGGGGCATTCTCCAGATTCTAGATACTCAACAAGTTGCTTAACTCTGTTAAAAATTATTTTGTTTTCTGGAAAGAGAAAAAAATGGAGTTTGTTTCATGTATCTTCTTTTATTGTCTTCCTTGTTAGTCTCTGTTTAGGTGGACTTTTTCTCTATGATGGTGAATTATCTACTAATAAACATTTTGTATGTGAGTTTTCAACTCCCTGAATGTTTGTTTAACAGGTTGATTATCACGAATGTTTCAGAGTGATTGACAATCCCAATGTCACTGTGCACTCGAATACAGAGGCAGTGGACCTTGTAAGCAACACCAAAGGACAGATGTCTGGCATTTTAATACGAAAGGTTGATACTGGGGAGGAATTTGTGCTTGAGGCAAAAGGGCTGTTTTATGGCATAGGTCATTCACCAAATACCGAACTGTTGAAAGGCCAAGTTGAACTTGACCACTCTGGCTATGTAAATGTTGAGGAGGGTACTGCAAAAACTTCAGTTGAAGGTGTATTTGCTGCTGGAGATGTGCAGGTATCATATTGAGTGCCTTCCGCTTATGTAGTGGATTGTTCTAGCATATTAGAATCAATACTACATTGTCTACAATAGTGTGCAACTTAAAATTGATATATATTATACCATTTTAACTGTCACTGTCTCACTGACATGGCACAATAGCATCATTTGATCCTTATAGCCAACCCCACCTAGTTTGAACAGCTAAGGCTTTGTTTTATTATTTGTTTATTTCTTTATGTCCTAATCATTTGAAATGCCATTTTAGGGGGCAGAATTTTGACCCTTTTTCCCTCTTAATTTAATTATGATTGTTGTTAATATATACATACACTGAGCATATGTTAGACTATGAACTATGGAAATTGGGAATTTTGTAGTCTGAATTTATCTTGTGATTCAATGTTACCTTTTGTACAAAAAAATGCAGTAACTGTTGTAAGCATCTTTATAAAAGTTATTTCTTCTTATTCTCATAGGACCATGAATGGAGGCAAGCCATAACTGCTGCTGGTTCTGGATGCATTGCAGCTTTATCAGTTGAGAGATATCTTGTGGGCAAAGACCTTCTTGTAGAGTTCCATCAGGTATTTGACTTCAAAAGAAGTCCTATTTTATGTTCACTTATTGTTCTTTTGGTATATTACATTGTAGAATAAGTGTATACATATGACATTACCAATTTACTATATCTTTATTATTCAATGTCTTTATTCATATACATTCCGTAGAAGTAGCAAGATTTGTTTGTAAAACTTATATGTACTACAAATTGGATAAATTTACAAAACTTAACAAAGATAATGTATCTAATTGTTATTTGATAACATATTTAATCACAGAATATACTGTCCTTAAAAATTTGTAATTGAATGGGACAAGAATTGAGGTACAGTAAAGGAATCTTTGTTGACAAAACACACATTTTCTGAATTGATGTCAAGGTAATGCTGAACAGATATTAATAGCATTGTAGAACACAGCACAACTGTCCTCTCCCTTGTATTCATAATCATGAGACCTGGACTCGTACCCTTCCAAAACAATCAACTCTCCCCCTAACTGCCTTATAACTACTCTCTCTGTACAGTAATCAACTAAGGGCCTATGTGTGATACATCCAGAATCAAATCCTCTCACCATGGCACATGTTCCAATATAAAATCTATGGTAGGGATTAATTTGGGCACACTTCACAGTTCCCAGTTACATTCAATGGTACAAAAATAATTCTATCAAAATCAATTCTACCCATTGTAAAACAAATGGACCCTAAACAGTTACTACAGTTATTCTGTTATTTCTATTAATAACAGCTATTATTTCTATTAGTAGCAGCATAAGACTTTAATTCCCATTACTCCCTCGTATTCTTCCTAACGGAGACTCTCCATATTGAAGGTCTGCTAACATTTTGTGGGAAATGTGGATAGTAGTTCTCAGTTGACTTTAGAGCTCAATTAAATGGGATTATTGTCTATGAGAAATCTTGCAGGAATTCCTTATCTTTTCAACATGCAATTAACTCCTATTTTAATGACATTGTGAGGTGCCAAGTAGGTGCTGTTTTGTAGTAGAAGATTTATGCAAAGAAAGATAGAAACTTGATAGTGCTTCAGCCATTCTATTTATGCAGAGGCACCGCCTTTGGTATTTAAAAAAGCTATCTATAAGGCTATATTTGGCCCAGTTTTTTTATGGCTTAAAAGCTACTTTAAAGTTAAAGCTCAAAATAAGAACATTAAAAATAAAGTAGAAGTTGTTTGGTAGTTGTAGCTTAAACTAAAAGCTTTGTTTCTTTGTCCCACATCATTTAGTTCAGGATGAGAGGGAGAGGGAGGCTAAAGGTATGCAACTTATTTTTAAAAGCTACTTTAGTTGGCTTTTTTGTAGAAGCTGCTTTCCCCCTTTATCTTTCATAAAAAATAAGCTCCTTAATTTTTAAGAGTTTTTGTCTAAATGTGTTTTGCCCAGATTCTCTTTTTAAGGAGAAGAAAAGTTAGAAAAAGGTTGGGCCAAACACTAAGAATAATTTACTATAAATTATTTTACCTGAATATGAGGAGGAAATGTTGATTGTTTTACCAGTGGCAACAGGCTCTGGTTATTGTTGATGGACATGGTCTAAGGAAGCCATTATCACCTACTCTTAGTTTTATGAATTATACTGAGTAATTTATTATCTATTGCTCTTCAGGATCTCTCCAAAGGAAGGACATATCTTAGAGCAAATATGAAGAAATTATATACCAAACTATTATACATATCTATTGATATGCAAACATTTCTTTTTTCGCCACAAGTTATATTGTTTAGCTGCCATAAAGCTGGTGCTAGTAAATACTAATATATTAATTTATCATTACTATTAATAGGGAAATTGACTTTACATTAAATCAGTTGATTTACACAACATAATCCAATGTGAATCTCAGCCTTCCAATTTAATTACTTGTAACAGCCAAAAACTGAAGAGGTTAAGAAGGAACTAACAGACAGGGATGTTCAAGAGGGCTTTGACATTACACTTACAAAGCATAAGGGACAGGTATGTGGTTCCTTATCCGATGCTTATGCTAATGGGATTAAGTCTTAGTATTTGTTATATGTCCAATTAGTTCCTTTTAAATATTTAATTCTTTGGTCTGTATTATAATACATTTTCTTCGCCTGTGTGACTTCCTCTTTACAGTATGCTCTACGAAAATTGTACCATGAAAGTCCAAGGCTTATATGTGTACTATATACATCACCAACATGTGGTCCGTGTAGGACACTGAAGCCAATCCTTAGTAAGGTATGTGAAAAAGGGAGGATTTAAAGTCATGTCATGATCCTGAAGTTAGATAATGTAATACTCATGGGTATTTTCAGCCTGTGACATGATAAATAAGCACTTACTAGGAATGAATACACAATTGTCTTTTGTTATATGGTGGTACAGCACAGAACCTTTGTCTTATAAAAAGGAAAGAAACAGATAGAGAAAGAAAAGTCAACTATGCTGCATGATGCATTGACAAGTATGCAGTATGCACACCATTATATATATTTTTTATTTTAATAAAAGAAAAACTGTGATAGAAGAAAAAGAAGAAAGAACTACTATGAACACCAAATAAGATACCTTAAAAGATGTCAAGGAGCACAAAAACCAAACCAATAAAGGGTAAAATGCACATGAACTGTGCAAAGTCCACCAGTCTCTTTGAATGTCAAAGGAAACAGAACCATTCTAAGTTCTAACATAGATATTAGCTGATTGCCAAAGTGAAGCTCAGAAGATCACTTTATAACCTTTAATCCTTTATTTTAAGGTGGAGATCAGATCTATAAGTGCTTGTATCAAGCTTATACATGTCACAGCACATAAGGTGAGGCTTGCCTTACCCTGATGATGAATCTTCAGAAGAAATGATTGAGGAACGGATCCTGGAATCAACTAATGAGGGGGCCAAAGTTTTAAATGTCAAGAATCAAAATATTTAAGCACATAATTGGCCACTGAAATAATACTGCATATACTCTTAGGTTAGTTACTTGTAACACATTATTGGGCCAGCCCATCCCATAGGTAGCCTATTTACTCATTCAAATTTGAATTAGTCACAGGCCATCACATGAGCCAGTAATAAACCAATAATGACCGCGGCTGGGGCCACTTTGTTTAACATATAAATAATAAATAATATTCACACATTAAAAAATTGTGCATGTACTCTTAATCCATTCTAAGGATGATTTAATGGAATTTTAACCATATCGGTAAATAATTATAACTGAGTTGGATATGCACCAGAGAAACACCCTTAAAGAGATGCCATACCGAAGCTTACATCTCCATCTTTTTGAGTTAAATAGAGAATTTTAATGCAGAATATGAGGTGACCTCAGTAATTTTCCTTGTGGGGGAATGCAATGATATACAGTAACTTAATTGGTCTCGTGTTCTGAGGATAGGTCTGTCAAACCTCTGCTTGAACTACACCAATATGATGCTTTTTTAACATGGTTATCCTTGTCAGCTTTCTATATTGCACCTTAGCAATACCAATGATAGCAATTCAGTTCACATTATGTCAATGAACCAAACAACCAATTAAGGCTATTTTTAGTCTATCGGCTTGTGAGACAGGTTCTCTGTACTTTGCAGAAATTAACATGTATTTGCATGCAAGAATGCCGAATTAAAAACAACTTATTGTGTGCTCAACCTGGAGTAGCCAGATTATATTGCTTGAAGTGAGATACTGTCAATACTAACATATAAGAGAATACATTAATACCGATGCCACTTAATTTATTTTCAATCTTAAATTGAACAGTAAATAGTCTTTTTAATGCTTGTCTAACATCTCCCATTACAGGTGATTGATGAATTTGATCAGAATGTACATTTTGTTGAAATTGATATAGAGGAAGATCCAGAAATAGCGGAAGCAGCTGGAATAATGGGTACTCCATGTGTGCAGTATTTTAAAAACAAGGAGATGCTCGAGTTAGTAATATTTGATCTTTCTCCTTAATTCTATTATGTATCATCTATACTAAATATATGATTCCGGCAGGTTTGATATCATTGTATCCCCAAGATATAAGCATTAACTGTTTTTGCTGAGTACTTGCTGTCATGGTATCCTTAGTCTTACATAATTTGATAAATGAAGAAATAAACAGTGACTAAAGCTGTCAATTGCTATCATTATTCTTTAGAGTTGAGGGGCCATTGTGATGGACTTGCTTTATGGATATTCTTACTAGTTTTTGACCACTCATGGTTGTGCACTGATTTTGCAGGACTGTCTCAGGAGTCAAAATGAAGAGAGAATACAGAGAATTCATCGAAGCAAACAAATAGAAGTATTTTAAAACATTCGAGGGGGATACCCGAATTCTGTGATTCAATTTTGTTTTCCATTTTAGCCAGCTGAATAGCGCCGTCAATTTTGACAACTATTCCTTGAACTAATCAGCAACTTCATAGATTGTACATGTAGAGCTACCAATTACCAATCACTATTATTGTTTTGATTGTTCAATATTACATTTTTCATATTTGAATTCAGCAAGTCTCAACTACGAACATCTCGTTGACGACATTGTGGTGAGGAAATTGTGATTATCATCCAAGCTGAAATGAATGTTCATATTTATTATTTTCGAAATTCGAATTCCTGTCAAAATCAATGTAACCTATCATAAATTTGATTATTTTTATGTATATGTCAGCATAGGCTGATGCTTGATCTCACGTTAAATAAGATTTTCTACCGTATGTGGTCGGCTGCAACAAATGATTGTTTATTGTCCATTTATCATTATTTTTATTTGCAAACTAGAGCGTAAACTCGTGCGATGCACGGGTGAATTATGGAGAGAGTAATTTTTGTAGGATAAAATTTATATATAATTTTATAGATACTTTTAGTGTTATTCTCCAATCAAAATTGATGTTTCACCTTGGCAATCTATAGTGACCTTTAATGGCAACTTTTATTATGTGAATTACTAAGGTAAAATTTAATTCTAATTTAGAGAACAGTATTATGAAATTATATATAAGTTTTGTCTTTTTTTGTATGTATAAAAAAATATATATGAACAATTTTGTTAATTTCTTATATTGCCTCTAGAAGGATCTAAAATAAGTTAAAACTTTCACAATTAGGAACTTAATTTACTATATTATTATTATGAAATAATAAAATATTAATTAAATATAAACTTATTCATTAATAAAAAAATAGAAGATAATTGAATGTGCTTATTTTCCAGTAAAGGTATAAAGTTGAATTCTACATTGTATTGTTGAAATCAAGAACATAAACGGATTAAATTACATAACAAAAACAAGAAAGTTAAATTTACCTAAAAGAACTGAAATTATTCCATTAAAATCATTTTTATGGAATCCATTAATTTAACATCTATAAAAATATTGAACAAAAAAAAAAGTGATTGAACGAAATAATGTAAATTTAAGAACACATATTTAAATGATTAGATGTCAACATAATTTATATTAGATATCAAATTCATTTATATTAAATTTGATCTGATGTGATGCATGATAAATTATGTGAGGAAAATTTATTTTCTATTATTTTGAAAGACAATTTATATTTAAAATTAAAAATAACAAATAACAAATTCATATTTTTGTTATAATAATTGCCTACTTTTTTTATAAGGTATATGGACATAAAAGACAATTAAGAATCACATCCATCAATCAATTACTACAAGTCTCATCAACTCCATAAATTAGTCACCTATTTTATTTTTTTATTGATAAAAATATAATAATAAACTAGTAATAATAATAATATCATCGTTCTATGCACAAAATTTTTATCATTGTACTAAAACAAGCCTTTTATAAATTAATTAGATGAGAAAATAATAAATAAAAACAAGTAATTATATACTTAAAACATATTAAGATTTTAAATATTAATTTTGCATGAAAAAACAGTAAAAAGGTCTACAGTGAATTGCCTCCCATGCCAAATTCTATTTTAGTTTTTAAGTTAGTTTATTTACTAAGAAAAATATTGCAGATCATAGAGACATTGAGTAGCATCTATTTGTTTGTTGACAGTAGAAATGCTTAATAGTAAAATTATCATAATTTTTTTTATTATTTAAAAATCAAAATTCATACTTCTCAAGAATTTTATTTGAAAATTAAGAATGATATGTCAAATGAGAAGACTTTATTAATATAAGATGATCAAGTGAATTTACTTTTAACCACTAAATCTAAACTTGAACAATAAAGATTAAGACATAAAGATAACTTCTTAACTTAACCATTTTGGCAAGATTTTGTAGCTCATTTAATTTGAATAATTACTAATATTAAATTTTAAAATTGTTAAATATAATATTTTCATCTTTAATAGATAATTTATATTTCATTCTATTAAATCTTTAAGATATTTTATACTAATTTAATAATAATAATAATAATAATAATAATAATAATATCTCTTGTATGTTTATTATTATTCATCTTTAATGGGCCTTTATTCTTTCAAGTACTTAGCAAATGAAATTATCTAATTTATTTAAAAATTAATTAAAATACAACTAATTTCTAAATTAGTTTAAAAATAAATTTAAATTGGAAATGTAGATATAAAAATTTATATTTATTATTATAACAATGAATTAAAACTATTAAAACACAAACAATTGGAGTCCAAATTTAATTTACTTGGAAAAGATAGAAACAAACGCATGGGTTAATCTTAATATGTTATCATGTAATTGAATCTAAATTAATTAGGTAAAAAAAACTCAAATTTGCTTAGATAAAAAAACTATTGTTATAAATGCTTTCTTTAAATTTTTAAGTATTTGAAACTATTTTACATAATTAAAATTAATACATTTGAATTTAATTATTTAACTCCAACTTGTGTTTTTTGTTTTTTTAAAAAAATTGTAGTTTGATATCATTGAATTTAATTAAAAATAGAATCAAATGAATTAAGGACAATTACCTTAAGTAAATATTTTAAATAACATGATTTAAAATTTATAATTAAGGACAGTTACCTTCATTACATATATTTATGAATTAAATTAATTTCTTTAATTTTACATTTTAAAATAATATACTTACCTTCAATTATTATAATATATAATATATACTATCTTTTTTATAAATATTCATTGCCTTATTTAAAAATAATTACCTTTATTAAAATAATCATCATTACCATTATTATTATTATTATTATTATACTATATACCAATAGATTATATATTACACTATTATAATATATACTTTAAATATAATATATAAGTACTATTTTATATATATACTAGTATTTTAACCTATGTATTACACAAAACAAATATTTATTTTATATAACTTAAATTTATAATAAATAAATACTTTTGAATATAAAATTATATTATAATTAAAATTTGTAATAAATAAATATTTTTGAACATATAGATTATATTTTAAATTTATAATAAATAATTATTGTAATACAATATACAATGTTAATTTTTAATTATTGATAATTTCTTTTAAAAAATATTGAAATTTAATTTAAAACTAAAGATATTGAAAATGATAAATTAAAAGAGATAAGAGGTTAAAAAATTCCTAAAAACGCTCTCGTTGAAGAATAGCAGCTAAAAACACTCTCGTTCAAGATAACTAGTCTAATCTAATATATAAGGGGGATATATAATCAGTTTTTATAATCAATTTCGGAGGTAATCAATACAATCAGTTTTTATTGCACCAAAACTCAAAGTGATTCTACAATTTAATGCTTAAAAAATCCTAACAAAAACCCTAAAGAACTATATTTAAAGCTGCTAAAACATTAATGTCGTCAATTAATGATCTTGAAATCCTACAAAACCTTTATTTTTTATATATATAAAAATATATTATATCATTAATTCTATATTGTATAAATTATTATTGATTCTATATTATCTAATAATATATATTATGTTATTTATTTATTATTACTAAAATAGGAACATTTAGTAATAATGTGGAGGTTTAATATGATATGATATGATATGATATATATATATATATATATATATATTATATTCTTGATTCTATATTATCAAATATTATATATTATTTGCACTTTATTACATTGTTTATTTACGTATTATATTTTTATTATAATGTCTACACTAACTTATTTTCAGAAACAATTTAATATGAAATCAATATGATATTATTGATTGATTTTAATCAATCAATAGAAAGGAAATTTGAATAAAGTACGAAATCCTAGTGTCGCTAATTAATACACCAAAAACCTTAATGTTGCCATTTAATGCCTCAGAAATCTTAATGTTGCCAATTAATACTCTAGAAAACCTACAATACCTTTCTTTTATATATATAAAGATATTTGGACAGCAAAATACATTAAATATAGTATCTGATTGGTTAAGCTAATGAATTTCAGTTTTGTTTGGATAATTTTTTTCATAAGCACTTATAAGAAGAAAATAAGAAGGAAAAGTAAATTAAAATTCTCCCATATACTCAAATTAGCTTATGCATTAGATAATTTGTAGAAATTTTTATTTAGCTTTTCTACAAGTTAATTTTAACTTATGCATAAATGGACCAGCATAAGTTCATGTATTTTATGAACGTACTGCTATTTTTCTGAGCTATTGAAGTGTCTTATGAATAAGACTATCCCATACGGCCATAACTATATGTATGACTTATGATTTCATGCCTCTGATGTCATAGGAAGTCCCTAATGAGACGATACCATGTTTCTAATGAAGCACCTTCTGCTTTAATAAATTATAAATATATTTATGATCATTGTTGATTAGGATTCTACATAAATGATTTTTTGAACTGTTGGACTTAATTTTTCGTTCTTGTTGTCTCTAAGATTAATCGTGTGTAATTCACGAATCTAGCTGTAGGTGCATGAATGAGAAGATGATTATTTTCTTCCAATCAGTCTTTCTTATAATTTATAAACATGTGAATGAACCTATGAATCTAACGGTATATAGAAAAATATTAAACTGTTTTACTCACTTATATAACTTCATTAACGGTATAGAGAAAATATTGAACTGTTTTACTCACTTATATAACTTCGTTCTTAATGTTAGGCAGTTTTCTTTTAAGGTACACGATAAAGATAGTGACATAAACGTATTGCTCAAGTACGGGTAGCAGAATCCCTCGATATTATTAGTCTATTTTGTAAAAGAAATGGATTTTATCTTGCAATTTGGTTCTGATTATGGGTTTTTTTCTCCATTTTTTTTTTTGTGGTTAATGTATTATCTATGAATGCATGCGTTAAATTAGGAGCCTCGCTGTTAAAGAGTGGATTTAGAGGCATTCAATATTATGGTTATGCTGGTATAATTTGCACATTTAATTAGGTATACACACTTGCAAATCCCAAACTCAAGTTGCAAAGTAAACCAAGAAAAAACTTAAAAGGCAGTTTTTTCATGTGCATTCAATTAAAATTGAAGTTCTACTTTAATAACCTATACTAATATTTAATGCAAATCTTTATTATGCAAATTACTGATGTAAAATTTTAATTCTAATTAAATAACAAACTATAAAGAACTGCATCTAAACTTGTTAATGGAAGAAAAAGTTGTTGACCACAAGAAGTAATTAAAATTCAAAATAACCATGGCGATAGAAATTGAAAAAAAAAAAAAAAAAACAGAGACAAGCAAACACATATCCACAAACAACAAGAGAAAGGGAACAAAGACTTTGGAAAGCTTCCTGAGCTGACAAAGGACAAAGGTGTCTCCAGGAAGAAATATATTTTTTCATCCTAAAGGAGATTCTTTTGAGTAAAATGTCTTGGACAGTCCTTTTGGTGTGTGTAATAATAGTGAGGAAGTTCTCACCAAAGATTCAGATTCAAGTCCACTAGTTAGGTTATTCTTGAAGTGACCCATGTGGTCAGTTTCACACAATGTGAACCCTCTTAATGAATCATTCTCACCCCCATGATCAAAACACTGACTTATGAATATATTACTATTTACAAAAATATCCCTAGTCACTTCCTAGAAAACTAATCACGGTCTATTTTATATTTTATTGTTCATTGTTAATATTCTTAACCCTAAAATTAAGGTTGTAGCACTTTCCAGTTCTAATTCTCCATTCACATTCTACACCACCAACTTTTTCTTATTTAATTTTCTAAATTTTTCTCGGCCAAGCTAATAATTTTCTATTTTCTGGTATCTTACGTAACGATATTATTCTTTATCTATTCAGATTTAATTAAATAATTTAAAATATTAAAAGTTAATAAAGATTGTGAATAAACAATTGAACGTACTATTAATTTCATCCTTATTCTATATTATCATTTTAGATCTTCAAGATATTATAAACAAAAGATCTTCAAGATATATTCCAATAATTTTAGCTACCATGCATGATAAAATCTAAGTTAGCACACGTGAAGTTAATAATTTCTAAAGCGTCTCAATTTTAATTTGTGAAGTATATATCCGTTCCATGTGTTAGGTATATAGTCCCAAGAGTTGTTTAGATCTTGGGGTTTCTATTTTAGGTGTGAGATCGAGAGAAGAGTTAAGTTTTACTCTACTTTAGGGGCTACCCCCTTATATGAAATCCTTGAAAATAAGAAAGTTAGGATATTAGAATTTTTGGATTTGGGCTTCAATTTCAAAAACTAACCCATAGGATGAAAGTTATCTTTTATTTATATACATTATTTTGGTCATATTGCTAGTTAATATAGGATCTCCAACATAACCCTCTAATGCTAAGGACTGGATATCTCAAGAGTAAAGTTTGTAGGATTGGACATTTGAATATCTGTGGATGGTTTGATGTCGTCATGATAATAGGTGGTCAAATAGATTAACAATAATCATTAGAATAGACTTTATTACCATTTTAGAATTTTTGAGTTTGAACCTAACTCAATCTCAAAAGCTAGCTTAGCTTATAAAAGAAGTGTTTGGTCCAATTTCTCCTTTTAAGGAAAAGATTCAAGATAAGCACAAAAAAAGTTGGGCCAAACACACTCCAAGTCCTAAAATTTTTGGTTTGGGCCTCAATCCTAAAAACTAACTCATAAGATGAGAGTTGTGTTTGAGAACTACATATCTTAAGAGTAAAATTTATAGGATTGAACAATAAGATATTTGTGAGTAGTTCGATATTGACCCAATAACAAGTAGCCCAATAGGCTTAACAACAATCAATAGGATATAATCTCATACCATCTGAAAATTTTAGAGTTAAGTTAACCCTAAAAGCTAACCTATGAAATAAAGATTGTGCTCCACTTCTATACGTTATTTTGATAATATCATTTATCAATGTGCCATCTCCGATACTAAGAAAGTATATGATTATATCCGTCAAGAGTGGATAAATCCTTGGATTAAGATCTTTAGAAATCTCTCTGAATTTTAATCCACATCACTCTCTATTATTATTTATCGTAAAACAAAGTAAAAACTTACATATGTTTGCGGAATCTATGCTACGAAAGATTGTTGAAGAGAAAAACAGATTTATGTGCAATATTTATATTACTTTCTGCCTTTTTCCTCATCAGTGACGAATTACAATCGAATTTTGGGCTATGTACACTTTGCTTAGCTGTGATCTTTAGCACATTTGACACAGCTAATATCTTTTCTGAATCATCACCGCAACTTGACCAATATTTTCTTTCCCATGTGATGATCATGCTACCTCAAATCAACATTGTAACTTGTCTCCATTCAACAGCTCTTGCCCACTGATACCACACTCAAAGCACGTTTGAAATTGTGCTACCTATGCTTCACAAATCTCATCAAATATTTCCGACAAGACAAACCTTTCTATTTCTCACTTATGATATCAAACATACTCGAAAAGATTAAAATAAAATTAACAACATTTAATCATAATATTATATATCTTCTTGAATTTTGAGACACATGAATTTTGATTACTTTTGAATCAAATTCTAGCTGCTTCCCCGTCAATTTGTCACATACCAAGGAAAAAATTTTAAACCTTTTTTCTTTTTTATTTTATAGTTTTGAAGCCCTAGAATTCTAATCATGTTAGAGATCGTATATATTGTTTATATATTCTTAATTCCTTCTTGGTATTTTTCTTCTTTTCCTCTATTATATTTGATACATATATGACAATTCTTATTCATTTTTGTAATTCTTTTAACTCTCAGACCAAATTTGAAAACTAAATATCCAACAAATCTACAGCAATAAATTGTAGACTAACCATATGCAAAAGGCCATAAAAGGTGTTAAATAATACCACAAAGAAAGTAAATAAAAAATAACCTTCCCATAATATTCTTTTAATAATTTTCGTAATATTTTGCTTTGTACAAAACTACAAGTACCTTTTACAAGAAACAATTATGCAAGTAAAACTACTATGGGTAACAAAACTCTCTCTCCAAGAATTTTCTTAATACCTTAAGAAAATATTAAATAAAAATAACTAAATGTAGGTTTTTAAAAATATGAAAATACTCAATACTTTTATTTAATAATTAAGAAAATTGATAAAAAAAATATTAGGTGCTGGAATATTTTTTGCATTATTCTTCGTTGAATATAAGCTCAGAAGTTTTGGGTCGTTCCATATATAGTAGCGACATATAAATTGGAATCTTATCGATATCTGATACATATACATTGTGTGCCACAAAGGTGACACTCTTCCACATATGCTGGAAAATTTTATCTTCCAGCATCACAATGTGCTCGACGCACTTTGAACGATTTGCATTGGTGCTTTATCGGTGAATTAATGAGAGTAATGATCAACTTGTCTATTGAGGAAGCAGCGGGTTAGTGAAGTCAATTTTTTCTCTGAAAATTTCTTTTGTTGCTTGATTGGCCAATGCGGGAAAAAAAAAAAAAAACAAATGCTTTAGAAATTTAAGCATGTGCTTTTTCTTTCTATTTTGCCAATTAATTAAGAGACGTTTCTTCTTTGTTGGGCAATGAATAAGTATTTTAATTTAACTTAATTATCCTATTCGAGTTCGAATAAGTAATTTTTATTTTTTTTTGTAGAGATCAAAATTATCTTCCATAAAAGAAAATCTTACTTGAGTCGAGTAACACTAGTATGGGCGACAAAATTCTCTCTTTGAATATTTAATGCAATTGCATATTCAGAACTTAAACTTAAGACCACTAGTTAAACTAAAACAACCCTGTATGAATTGATCCACGTGGTTAGTTTGAATAAGTATGATCACTAAAGGCAATAAAACTCTTATCAAATTTCGTTCAATGCAATTGTATTTCTAAAATTTGAACTTGATGGTTACTCTGATTAATTTATTTTGGCTTTCCACTTTAGTGCATTCTAATTATTATAAATTCAAAAATACAAAAGAATAAAGATAAAGGATGAAATTTAAGTACAATATTATAAGTATTTTTAGAATTTTTCTCTAATCAAATTTAAAATTTTATTTTGCTAACACGCGCCAACTTTTATTACATAGGTTATTAAAATAAAATTCTAATTTTAATAAAAAAAATCAATTTTGATAAAGAATAATGTCAAAAGTACTTATATTATTAAGTTTTGTTCATAAGATAAACTATATGAAAAGATTGCAAAGTTCCTAGTTTTCTTTTGTGAATTAATCGTTGCAATATATTATCATAGTGGTACACTTTCAAATGCAACGCTTCATGATTATAGGCATTTTAGGTTCTGCATATAGTAAAACATATATAGACACACTGACAGACACACATGGCTTTCTTAACATTAGTCTTTATTTTAAGCATTCAAAAATGATAATTTTTTATTAGAAAAAAATATTTATCACATTTTTGTATTTCTGATATAATAAATACTTTTTTCTAATAAAATAGAGTAAATTACATTGATATTTCTTGAGGTTTCGTCAAATTTCATCCGATACTCCTCTTTTTTTACCTCTACACTAATCTCCCTTAATTATTTGAAAAACATTACACTAACACCTCTTATATATTTCATTAATTAACCTCCTTGATTGTTTGAAAAACATTACACTATGTACTCCTATAAGGAAAGTTGTTGTAAACGTTAAAAAAGCAAGAAAGGTTTATGCAATCTCAACGAGTGTCAGTGTAATTTACTCAATAAAATATTATTATTTTCAATTGCATAAGAATTATAAAGCATGTTAATGGTGGGTTAGCCAAGTTAGCTCATTAATCAGTTCATTAGCTTTGTTATCTAAAAGCTTGGATTAGAAGTGGGGAATATTGGCACTTCACATTTTGTCTCAATTAATTTATTTGTTATTTCTTAAGTTACTCCTTATTAAATGGACAAAATTCAAGCTTTTGAATTAAAACTAGAATTTTACATCAATAATCCTAATAAAGATTGACTATGTACCCAAAAAAAATATAATAAAGATTGACTTTAAATGTTAGCACAAATTACAAAAGTGAAATTTCAAATGTGATTGAAAAACAGTATAAAAAAAAAATTATGATACTAAATATAAGTTTTGCTACTAAATATCTTTGCTACTATAGTCAAACTTAATTATTTGTTCATATATTTTCAATTTGCAATCATCATATTCACACACTAAAACCTATTATAAAGAAGTTGACTTGGCGTTGGGCAATGTATAATTTATGGGCAAGCACAGTGTCATCGATTCGAATTATAATTAGTTACTTGAGGTCAAACTGCAAAAACTATCTTGGGTACCTCTAATTTACCATGGACGTGTTAGTTTTGACCGGACGAGAAACATTAATTAGTCAACATGTACCCGAAAAACCACGATAATTTGGGGGAGGGGGAGGGAGAAGTGTATTCAAGGTGGCAAATTGGGCTCGATTCGATGGGCTGGTCTGAACAGCCCATAAATAAGGTCAAACTTTATTCTTAAATTTTAGATAAAAAAAAATATTGAACCAATTTGACATGACTCGATGAGCCCGATGAGCCAAACTGACCCATAAAATGTAGGCTCGAAAATTACAAGGTTTATTTGAGCTGGTATTATTTATTATCTTTCTTTTATTTTCTTACAAAATTTATATGAATTTAGGCAAAAAAAAAAAATGGCCAATTCGGGCTGGCTGGCTTTTCACATCTTGGCCCGTCAGGACCAGGCTGGACAGGGCAACCTATTTGCTACCTCTAAAGTTTACTAACTGTGGATCTAGATTTCCTGAAATTTGAAATTTGTCATCCATAAAATCGTTGAATTAAAATTAGATAAGGCATATTTTATCTTAAATTCGATATAAAATAGAAGTCTGAAATATAAACTCTTTAATTTTCACCTGCTGATTCATGAATGCGTGAGTATAGAAAATTTCATTATAGTCACTAGTCACCTATATGAAGTCTGAATAATAAAACAACTGCCCAGATATTAAACAATGAAATATATAATAGAAATACGAACACAGCTTGCAATATTACCCAGCAATCAAAATCTTATAACTGCGGAACTAAAAATTTTCTAATGCCTTGAAGTTGAATCTCATAAGCATTTATCATTGCCATGCATTGTCAAGTATTGTTTACAAATTTTTTAAAATTATTGCACATGCACCCTGGACAGCTGGGCTTAGGAAATTGAAGTAACTTATCTGTCGCTGATTAAAAAAAAAGAGTAATAAAGAGAAGTGGTTTAAGTAAGATTTCACTTTCGAATTAGACAATTTTTTAGACTTTTAATATCATTTTAAATTGATTGCAATTTTTGTATTTTACTTTTAATTCGAAAATTTTAAATATGAATGAAAAATATTTTTATGGATATGCCGTGATTCATTTGTGTTTTACAAAAGCATTTGTTTTGTCTTATCACTATTTATAATTGCGGCCATAGTCTCTCACATGAGACCTGGACAATACAAGAATCACAAGGAACATTGACTAAGTAAAAAGAGTGAATAATCTATGTACTAATAATGTAAATAATTTAACACTATTAGCTTATCATAAATTATTATATATAATAAGTTTGTTGACTTTTATAATAACTATTTTAAAAGTTATTTCAACAATGATTTTTATTAGTTGACAATATAAAATCTTACATTGACCGTACATAAAAATTAAACTCAATAAATAATAACAAGGTTAATATAAACATACACATACTTTCTCTTTTGTCTCATTTTTATTCTTTTATTTTATTCTTCTTTTTCTATCGCATTACTTACTACATATCTATCATTATTTTCTCCTTTTATTTTTTCTTCCATCCACCCCAATTCATCTAAAATAGGGTAGACATTTAACATTTTCCACAATAATAATATTAGGAAAAATATTTGGTAGACACTCATTAGGGTATTTACTAGTAAAGAAAGAAAAAAGAAATATATAATAAATATAATAGAGTTAAATATATTTTTGGTTCCTAAACTTTTTTCAAATTTCACTTTTAGTTTTTAAACAAAAAATTGATTGGTTTTAATTTTTGTACTTTTCTTCCGTTAACATTTTTGATCCCTATCATTAAGTATCGCTGTTAAGTGATGACATGACAATCATGCGAGTTGTCATATCATCAACTAATATGTGATAACCACGTGTAAAATTTTGATAAACCATGTTTTTAATTTACTGTTTTTTCACAAAATTCACTTTTAATTTCTCAATAATTTTTTTACTGATCTAAGTCCTTCAACTATATGTGTTAATTTCTAAAAATAAACTATAGAAATTAAATCTCTAATCATGTACTTAACGAAACATTGTTATGTACTAACTATACCATAGCATATTAGTGAAGTATACTATCTATATTTATGAATCTTCCTGATTAAATGACAAGTGTGAATAATAGCCTGTAACTTCTGCTCTTATTAAAAAAATGCACAACATTGCCTGCACGAGCACAAACAGTCATGCACGCCAAGTTATTCGTACACGTAATTTCATCTAACCTTTTGTTATTTCTCCCTTTCACATCCTTGTCATTACAACATTTACTACAATTTTTTATTTTATTTTTTCCTCTCTCCTCTTTTATTTCACCGCATATAATTAAGCACTCAGCTCAGTGATCTAATTAACTCAAAAGAATTTTTTCATTAAATTAAGATCGATTTTGCATGACACAGTTATGGACAAAAATAATTAAAAGATAAAGATACATTAAAATAATAATAAAATTCCTATTAAAATATTTACTGAAATTTTATTTCAATTTTTTTTAACTAAATTTTCCAAACGCTAACAAGCACGATTTTCTTTTTCGAAAAAAGGTGAATCAAATAATCTAAAGTGGAGTACTCTTGATGTAACACTATAGTCTATATGTACGTGCATAAAATTAATCTAAAATTAAAGTTAATCCTTCTATTTCATCCACTTCTTTAGACGTACTATCCACCACCAGTTCTGCACGCAGGTAAACACAATAAACTGCCTTAGCCATCAGCAGAAAAAAGTATACATAAATATCTGATCTGAATATAAGTCACATATCCTTTCATCTCTCTATATATAGACACAATTATTAAAAAAAAGAAGAAAAAAAAAAGCAGCAAACAAGTGATCATCCCTAAACAATACATCAATCTTAATTCGAATCCCCTAATTTTTTTTTTCCTTAAAACTATTTCAAACAACAAAGTCTAATGACAATTTTTTTTTTTTTGGGTCAACAATCTTCACTTTGATCATATTCTCAATAGAAAAATACTAAGTTCAGGTCCCCCATTACCATCAGGATTCAACATGTAAAACGCCTCCGAGTCACGGCTCCCAACGACTCGCTCAAACCTCGCCCTCATGTACATCAACTCGCCCTCCGACCCGCCTTTTGTGCCGTCGGCGCCGTCCTCCAGGAGCGGGATCACCCCGGCGCCGACGGACACGCTCTGCACGGTGCTCAGCACGTGCCAGTCGAGGTCCCCGCACGTGCGGGACACGGCGTAGCCGCAGTTCCTCCCGTTGCAGTACATGGTCCAAGCGGGCTCGTGGAAGAGCCTCTTCTGTTGTTGTCGGCCGCTGTGCGCAGCGGCCGACGCCTTCTGGCACTCGAGCGCGATGCGCACGAGGCCAGAGGACATCTCCTTGACGAGCGAGGAGGTGGACATGGCGAGCTCCAGGAGGAGGAGGGGCTCGGCGCGGGGGTGGAGCTGGACGGCGAAGGAGATGTGGCCGCGGCGGTGGCCGAAGAGGGTTCCGGTGACTTTGCGGCCGAGGGAGGGGGTTACGGAGAGGTTTGAAGGGATGGTGAGCCACTTGCATGTTGGGATCATCGTTGGGAACGTGAAGATGTTGAGGAACGAGCGTATGAGGGAGGATAGCTTGTTTTGTTGCGTTAGTTTCGCTGGTTGTTGTTGTTGTTGGTGGTGCAAGTTTGAGACCGAAGGTGAGGATCCTCGCCGTACGAGGAGTTTGTCGGAGACATCATCAGATTCGTAGGAGCGGAACTGGGTTAGGTTTGAAGGGAGGATTCTTCTGCTGCTTCTTGTTGTGGCGGTGCATGCACTCGAGCTTCTTTGGAAGATTTGTTGTGGTTGTTGTTGTGGCTGTTTCATGCTGTGTTGGAAGAAACTCAACGAAGAGTGAAGGTGAGAGAGAGAGAGAGAGTGATGGGGTTGGAGTGAATGAGGGAGATTGTGATTCAAGGATGCAACATGAAGAGAGAGAGAAAGAGAGGGGTGTGAGAGGGACCGACAAGGTGATTATGGTGTTGGGAGAGGGGAGGAATATAAAGGGAGGCTGTGGAGGCTTGTGCTTCTGATGATGATCATTTGTTGGACTTTTGTTTTGGTAATGGTCCTACGCTGCTAACAACAACCATCATCTGTGTTCGTTTACCGCTTCATTCACCCGAGGCCCGAGTCATTGACTTGATTGCATCTCACTCTCCCCTCGATCGGTGGGTCCACTTTGCCTAGTTTATGACAGAGATATTATAGTAGTATATTAATTCTGTACAATTTGTTTTTACTTTTTACAAATTTGATAGTAGGAAGAAAAGAGTGAAAGGGTAAATGGAAAAGGCAAACGTCCTCCCCAGTTTTGGGGTAGATTCTTGAAGGGAAGAAAGATAGAAAAGAGAGAGAGAGAGAGAGAGAGAAAATAATAAAAATGTGATAAGTGGTGTGAACACACGTGATAGAAGATAAAGAAAAATTGAATATAGGAAGAAGATAGAAGAGAAAATAGTTCTATAAAAAATAATTACCCAGGATAAATATCATAAGCATTGGATAGAATCATAGAAAGAGAAAAAATTGTTAAAAAAAAAATATTGTAAAATTTTGTTTTAAGGATATTATGATTATGAATAATTTCATCAAAAACCTTGCAAACATCCATTTTCTTTATTTTTTTCTTTATTTTTTTAATGCTTATGATTGAACCTTTTTAATTAAGAGAAAGCATTATTAAACAAACTCGCTACTCTATTTTAAAAAATATTTTTAATATCTTATACATCAAATATATAAGTTAAGAAAAAAATACCATCATTATATAAAAAATTAATAATTATTTTTAAATATATAAAAGTATTTAAGATATGCGTATAAAGTAAAAGTCGTT
Source organism: Spatholobus suberectus (assembly GCA_004329165.1). Classification (NCBI taxonomy): domain Eukaryota; kingdom Viridiplantae; phylum Streptophyta; class Magnoliopsida; order Fabales; family Fabaceae; genus Spatholobus; species Spatholobus suberectus. Next base: position 60,122,717 of record CM014735.1, read on the forward strand.
TATAAAAATATTTTTACGTTTAAAGGCTGTGCCAAATCTTTAGATCTACAGGTAACAAGATTTTGTTGAATGGAGAAAAATAAACAAGTAATAGGGGAATGCGAATTGATAAGATCTCATATATGAGCTGGTTTTGATGCCAAGTTAATATTCGCTAGGTCATTCAAGTTTTGTTTATTTCTCTGATTTTATGTTGACCGTTAGATTAAAATCATGAAGAGATATGATAATTATGGTTGAAACATGCGTGATGGCGACCTGCTGAAGTCCAAAAGTAAATAAATAAAAACTAGGAAAACTGAGGCCAATTCGTGAGACATGCATATTGATTTGATGTCTATTATATATACGCAAACGCCCAAAGTCCCAACCAAGGACCCAAAACAGTTGCAAATATCCCAAACAAACTAACCCTTGATTAAGAAGGGATTTTGTCAATTAATTAATGACCTTTATTGCACAGCTTCTAATCCAATAATAAGCTATTATGCTATCTAAAAACATTTGAGTACTACCTACATGCACATTCGTGTGAGCGAACAACTCCCCAGATCTCAAAAATTGATTCATCTTTAGTTAGTAGCACATAGAATTAATGCACACACAAGCAGTACACTATTTAATAATCATTTATCCTTTACGCAATTATATTTAATTTGTACGTTTTTCTTACAAAATATATCGAGTAAAAAAGGGTGATGCATTAATTACAAAGCTAAATCTTTTATATTTATAGCATGTAGACGTATAGCTAGCTTGACTAAAGTTTGGTCAAATTTCTATCGAGTTTGGATACTTCAACACGAAAAGCTTAATTTTAAATTTCATAAATTTAAGCATGAGATGAACTATACCATTTAATAATTTGAGGACAAGAATTTAACAAAACATTTTTTAACAGACATATATAAAGAATAAATTACTGTATTATTTTTTCCATGAATAAAAATTATATACGTAACATAAAATATGACAATTTCATCCTGGGTATTATAACAATTTTCAACCTAACTTTTTTACTTGAAAATATTTAATATGCTCTAGAAATTTAATTGAGACTACATTGATTTCACCTAAAATGTAGAAGATATTGTCACTACAAGAAATTCGCAATCTAGCCTCGGTCAGATGTTGCTACTAAATTGTGAAAGCCTATGCAAAATCACACTTAGCGTCAACTTTGTGTCAATTTTTCACAGAAATTACAAAGTTCAAAGCAACGCAATTGCGTTTGCATCATGGCCAACGCTATGTTGTATTGGCCAAAAATCGACGCTATCTTTGACGTTGTCTTTTAAAATTTGTGGTGGACACTACGTGTAGCGTCCATGTGGCAGATGCTAAATCGACGTAACTAGCATCGACATTCAAGTTTGGTGGCCGACGCTAGTTGCGTTGGTATATATGACCAACACTAAATACACATACCACTCACCCAACTCAAATCCTCATCCTAACTTGATTCTTAACTCTCGTTGACCATTCTCAAACCATCGCTTTTGGAAATAAAAGTCATGCAAGTAAACGATGTAGCCATGGTTGAAGAAAATGAAAAAGAGATGAAAATAATCAACCTCTAAAGCAATTCTTATTTTTTGTTGATCATCAAAAAACACAAATCCCTATAAATATTTGGTATAATAGCATGAGCAAGAGCTATTTATCTTTCTAGGTTGATGTATTGTAGTAGAGAAAACAATTTTCAAAATGAAAGTGTATGGTCTAACAAGGAAAATAGACCCTATCAAACATAGCAAGAAGAATACCCCTTGACTCTCATTCCTCATAAATTGATTCATTTATGGAGCAAATATCTGATATTTTGACCAAACATTTGAAAACTCTAAACACTGCAATCAATTCTTGTTATATATATTTCTTTTTTTCTTGGACTAACTTTTTACTTCAATTAAGCAACTATGTCAATACAAAAATATTTCACAGTTTGTTTGCTCCCATTCTAATTGACTAAATCCTAGAATCAATTCAACAAATCTTTCAAATATCAAATTCGTTTATTCAAAAGACCTGTTGAATTAATTCTAGGATCAATTAGATAGAATGGAAGTGAGCAAATTATGGAATATTTTTCTATTCACGTGGCACTTAATTAAAGAGTTAGTATAAGAAAAAAAAGAAATAGAACAAGAACTGACTACAGTATTTAGAATGCTTGTCAAATATTTGGCTAAAACATCAAATATTGTTATATGGTTCATGAGAAATAAGAGTCATAAGAGGTTCTTCTAGCTATATGGTTGTTAAGGTTTGTTTTCCCTGTTAGATCACACACTTTCATATCATCTTGAAAAGTGTTCTCTGTATTACAATATATCAACCTACAAAGATTAAATTAGCTTTTGCACCTGTTGTTTTAGCAAGCATTAATAGGAATTTATATTTTCTAATGATCAACAAAATCCATAACTACTCTAGAGATTGATTATTTTAATCTCTTTTTCATTTTTGTCGACTACGATAACACATTTTAATCTCTTTCTGATGATTCTAGAATGGTGAATGCAGACAAAGATTCAAGTTGGGGTGAAGGATTTGAGTTAGTTGGGTGGGTTGAGTGTAACACTCCTACTTTTGCCTATTAAATTATTTTCTTAATTATTTTGTATTTATTTTTGAAAAATTGGATGAAAATCTCAAAAATTTGATCCTTACAATTACGTTTGTATTAGTAAGTAGTATTTAGTTTAGATTATTGTTTTAATAATTTCTGGAAAATAGAGCCCAGAAATTAGTAAAATGACCATTTCGTCAGACAACAAAATTAATAGACAAAAATAGTTAGAAAGGTTTAAAAATTATTAAGTCATCAATATACTTAGAATAATTAATAATAATTTTAGAAAATTTTGGGAATTTATTGATATAGTTTTTGTGAAATAACAAAAATATCCCTAGTTGATTATAGGAACTAACCAGAGACTTTTTGACCTCAAAATATTTGAAAATTTTATACTAAATATATTTCATTATAAAAAAAATTTGAAAAAAAATAGTGAAAAAATTTAACAAACTTATTTCAATTTTTTTCAACTGTTTTTCTAATATTTGACGATTTAATTCTGAAAAATGGGAAAAAATTTCAAAATTCTAATATTTACCATTATACTCAGAATTTCAAGAGTCATTTAATCATAATTTTTACGAATTTTTTTGAGTTGAAGCCTAGAGAAATTAAAAAATGACGATTTTGTCCTTATTTTTCAACATTAAGGCCTGACATGAGAAAAATATTCAATTAACATTAAAATATCAATTTGTGCTTGGAATCATATCATGTATATTAAAATATAATTTTGAAAATTTCTAGAACTTTTTTGAAATTCCTGTGTAAAATAACAAAAATGTCTCGAGGTGTCTGATAAGCCTAATTAGTATTGGTTTGACATCCAAAAATGGTAAAAATAATAATCTCAGTTCATTTATAGGTAAAATATTTAATTTATAATTTTCATAAAAATTTTGTTATTTATTTAATTAAAATGGATTTATTATGAATTTTCTAGCTCAAAAATACAATATATATATATATATATATATGTGTGTGTGTGTGTGTGTGTGTGTGTGTGTGTGTGTGTGTAATTTAAAATAAATTAATTAAAATTAAAATTAACTATTAAAAACTTATTTTTGATGAAAAATAATGCATTTGTCTAGTTTCACATTAAATTTCATTTTTTTGATATTAAAAGTCATTTTTCTAAGTTTAGGCAATTTTATTAGTACCGGTTAATTTAATTGTAAATAAAATTTTCATTGATATTTTGGGATAGCACATAGGGACACATCCAGCCCCTAGTTCAGTTGATTCACCACTCTAACTTGGTGTATGTGTCCCTAAAACCAAATTAAAATTAATGCATGACATAATCACATGGATACCTAAGCTCATTCTTTTCTCTACAAATAGCCCATTCTTGGATAGCATTTTCATCACCTCTCCCTCTCTCAAGCTAGCTAAACATTAGAGAGCTTCTCTCTCTAAAAAAAAAATACTAAGATTTTACTAGTTTTCCACCAATTAGTCAAGTTGTGATCAATTGTTGTACCGATGGGTGTTTATGAAAGTGGAGCTTCAAGAAAGATGGGCACTCGTCATGTGCTACAACTCAATTTGTTGCAACAAGAGGAGAAGAAGATACCTTGATGAAACCCAATCAGGATGTGAACAAAGGCCACTGCTCAAACTCTTCGATATGTGCTAGCTAGGCAATCACAAGTTTTTCTCCATTTCTATAAGCTTTATACCAACAATTTTATCCTCTTCATCAACCACCTTAGAGGTAATGGAGGAAGTGGGGCTGGTTCTAAATTATTGTTACTTTGCAAGTTGGTAGGAAAGGTTTTCCCCTAAACCTTTCAATATATAAATTTACAATGTTAAAATGCTTTAATGCTATAATTTAATTATTACTAAGTTATTATGTTGCTCAAATTTTTATAATTAAAATGCTCTTATTAAGTTATTACTTCGCTTAAATTTAGACAACTAAAATGCATTTTATTAAGTAGTTATTTTGCTCAAATTTAGTTATTGTTTTGTTATTAAATTGTTATTTTGTCAAAATTTTAGTAATAAATTTTTAGTTATTAATTTGTTATTCTGCTAAAATTTTGGTAATAATATTTTGATTATTAAGTCATTATTCTGTTAAAATTTTGATAATTAAATTGTGATTACCAAATTATTATTATTCTACTAAAATTTTCGTAAGTAGTTATGCTACCAAAATTTTAATAATTGTTAAATTATTATCATGTAATTTCTATAATATAAGGTAGAAATATTAATTGTACTAGTGTTCAAATTAAATGAGACCAGGGACACATCTGTTTGAGATATGGAAATTTGATAGATTAGTGAGTAATGTAAAGCAAGTGACATGTAGTTGCATGGCACCCTACTAAGAAAGCTGTAGTTTGGTAAGCTGAGGAATGAAAGGCAGGAACCCACTTGCAAAGTTTTTGAGAGTAGGCATCGAGTGGTGAAAGTTCAAATGGCAAGGGTAGTGCCCTTAAGCTAGGATATTCGCCTGACCAAACTCAATAACCCCGATAACTGCTTAGCATTCCAGGATTGATTTGAGAATATACCTCTATAAATGGATATCCTAACTATTATCTTCCTCAACAATGATGAGGACTGTACTATGTGCTGATGTTGATGAGGTATATGCATCCCCAGTCACTTCCCAAGTTTTGTTGAAAACTATTACTCACCAATAGAGAGTATAGATCCATACTTGATTGAAGATAGTCTAGTATAGTATAACTTAGAATGAACCGTAAGTTCCTTTCTATTGTCAGCTTTGTTTTACCTTTGTTTTATGGTAAACTTCCTACCATACATATAAAAGTGATTTTAGAACAAAACACCTCACTCTATTATTATTCTTCTTCGTATGATTGATCATGATTATTCAAGATGACGATAACACCCAGTGATGCTGAGGACGAGTTAGAAGATACTTTGATAGGCGAGGTTCTGTAAACATAGTTACAGTATTTTTTTACTAGGGATAGGATAGATCGACACTGCTCTGTATAGGACTTTTTTAATGTATATATCGAGTTAGATATGTCTATCTTTTGATGTATTTTTAGTTTTCCTGTATTTTATAACTGTCATGTATTATCAAACCATGATATATAGTTTTACGACATATATATATATATATATATACAGTCTTTCTCTTTTGTTTTTTTTACTACCATTTTCAAATTTTGTTATGTTTGAAAATTTTCTATTATAAAAGCAGAAAATTTTTACATGCATTTTCATTTACTTAGACTTAATAATTAAATTAATACGAATTATATTTAATAAGAATGGGTGTTACATTGAGTGGTGAAACCTGTAAGATGCGACGATCGATGACATGACAATGATGTTGAGGATAATGAAGAGGAAAGCCTTAAAGCACAAAATGAAGAAGCTTTAAATGTTGTTTAAAAGAGGTGGGTGGTGGCAATTGATAGAGACAACTTAAGGTCCTCCTAATTGACATGATTGGGAATTCTCGCAGTGTTTCAATATGAGCTTTAATTAGAAAGCTACACAAAATGGAGGCTTGAATTGGGAAAGAAAAGATGTTTGTTCCCAATTTTTCCTTTCCCAATTGGCACAATTCAAATATATTAGAACAATATTCCAACAAGATAGAAAAAACTCATTATAATGATTCATGCAACATCATATAATGATTCAATATGGAACATTATGTAATAATAAGAATAATATGCAACATCATAACTTCTCATGACCAACAATATAGATAAAGTCAAATTCAAGCTTAAACATGAAATATAAATCTAATACACTAAATATCATCACACTTCCATAATCAACTAATATATCCAATTGATTATAAATATAAATCTAATATAATTCAGCTAATATCATCAAACATAAATCTAATACACTAAATAATGAAATCCACATTATAAATATCTAAGTCTAGGATAAGCAACAAGGGCCATAAAATAGAAATTGATTACTCCACAAAAAAGAAAAACACATATCTAAGTCTAGGATAAGCACGAAGAGCCATAAAATAATATATCATTACCCGTATCCACCAGTTGAAGCATAAACAAGAGCTCCACTGTCTAACAAAATATGTAAACATTGATAAGCCACCAAATGTGATGATGTTGCACCCTTTCCATCTTTAATATTCACAAACCGAGCAAACCTCCTATAATGAATTCAAAAACACTAAAACCAACAAAAACAATAACCCTATCGAAATCAATTTGTGATAAAAATGATACTGAAATAAAAAAGGACAAACCAAGAAGCAACCACTATACTAGATTGAGCAACAAAAAGAATAGCCTTACCAGCACAACATAAGTGGAGTTTGAAGCATTCACAATGCACACATAATGGAGGAGACGCGATGGTGGAGGTTTGGTGGTGGTGGCAGCATCAAGGCACTAGCCCGGATGGTAGTGGCTCGGTAGCAACACGGTGGTGGTGCAGTAGTGATGTACTGGGGTGGTGGTACTGTGGTGTGGTGGTGGTGTCTTTTTCTTTTTGGAGAGGAAAAATATATTGATAGAAAATGTAGCTAAAGCACAAGATGTGCCATAACACACAAAAGCCATGTACAACCCAGTTTTCGATATGTAACACCAAACAGAGCAGCAATCATGACAAAGATAACAAAAACCTAAAAGAACCACCTACACCACCACCCACCTATTAAAAAGGTAAACAATAATAGCCAAATGAACAACCCACACTCATTGAATAGCACCAAATGTGAAATACAACATGTGGCCTTAATACGTTGATGGCAATACAAGGCACTGTAACGAAACCAATGTCACCAAGTTAGGAACTGCACAAACACTATCAAGCTAAACTAGAGCACAAGATCACAACCTCCAAACATAAGGCACAAGAGTCAAGCACAAGAAACATGTGGATACTACACAACAACATAATGGAGTCCCAGGTAGCCTATGGGATTGTATAGCTAGGATGACACAAGATATAAGAATGTGGTTCAATGAGCTTTAATCCACTATCATGACTTAAGCTTCACCGTCTCCATAAGATGCTCCATATTCAAATCTTCAAACCTGAAAATATGCCCATTTCTTGTTAACCATATAGAGCATAGTATAGAAAACCAAACTGTAATACCCTTATTTTTGCCTATTGAATTATTTTCCTAATTATTCTGTATTTATTTCCAAAGAACTGGATGGGAATCTTAAAAATTTGATCCCTACAGTTACGTTTGTATTAGTTAATAGTACTTAGTTTAGGTTTTTAATAATTTTTGGATAACGGAGCTTGGAAAATTTTGTAAAATGACTATTTTATTCTTAAAAAGCCAGATAATAGAATTAATAAACAAAAATAGTTAGAAGTGTTTAAAAATTATTTTTAAGTCATCAATATACTTAAAATAATTATTAATAATTTTAGAAATTTTTCAAGGATTTATTGAGATAATTTTTGTGAAATGACAAAAATACCCCTAGTTGATTGCGAGAACCAACTAGAACTTTTTAACCTCAAAATTTTTTGAAAATTTTATACAAAGTATATTTTAATTTTAAAAATTTATTTTGAATGAAAAATAGTGAAAAATATAACACTCTTATTTCAATTTTTTAACTATTTTTCTAATATTTGACAATTTAATTCTAAAAAATTAGGAAGAAATTTCAAAATTTTGTTTCCCACAGTTAAATTCAGAATGTCAAGAGCTATCTAATCGTGATTTTCAATAATTTTTTCAAGATGGGGCCCCAAAAAATTAGAAAATGACGATTTTGTCCTTATTTCTCAACATTAAAGAGTGATATAGGAAAAAGATTCAATTGACGTTAAAATGTTAATTTGAGCTTGGAATTATGTCATATATATTAAAATATATTTTTGGAAAATTTATGGAATTTCAGTGCAAAATAACCAAAATGCCACTAAATGTCTATTGAGCCTAGCCAATATTGGTTTGACATCTAGAAATGGTAAGAATGGTAATTTCAGTTTATTTATAGGTCAAATATTTAATTTTAAAATTTTCATAAAAATTTTGGTATTTATTGAATTACAATAGATTTTTTTTTATGAATTTTCTAGCTTAAAAATATAAAATAAATACATATAATTCAAAATAAATTAACAAAAATTGAAATTAATTATCAAAAATTTATTTTTAATGAAAAATAATGCATTTGTCTAGTTTCACATCAAAATGCATTATTTTGATGTTAAAAGTTAATTTTTCAAGTTTAAACAATTTTATTGGTACCGGTTAATTAATTACAAATAAACTTTACACTGAGGAACTTGAGGACAACTCATATAGCACGTCACTAACCTAGGGGGCTAGTTCACCACCTATTTTGCATATTTTCCCCCTAAATTAATTAAAATAAAATAAAAAATTTATAGCATAATGGATGATGTCATCTTTGGGGACACTTAAACCTCTTCAATTTTCTATAAATAGGTGCCAAAATTTTAGATTTTCACACATCCTCCACTCTTTAATGTTAGCCAAATATCCACTTAGAAAGTTTTTCTCTCTAGAAATTTTTCTTACTTTGTTTTTATGTTAAAATTTTACTAGTTTTTAACTAGTAAAATTTCTCCTCCTAGAAGCTTTGTACCAACAATTTCACCTTTTTCACCAATCATCTTAGAGGTAATGGGGGGAGTGGGGTTGGATCTAAATTATTGTCACTTTGCATGTTGGTAGGAAGAGTTTTCCTCTAAACCTGTTTAGGCGTAAACTTTATTATTATTATCATTACATTGTTATAATGTTTAATGTTCAACTTTAATTTTTCTTAAGTTGTTACTCTCCTCAAATTTAGATTATTAAATTATAATTACTAAGTTGTTACTCTGCTCACATTTAGATTATTAAATTATAATTGCTAAGTTGTTACTCTGCTCAAATTTAAACTATTAAATTTATTTACTTAGTTGTTATTCTGCCTAATTTTATAATTAAAATGCATTTATTAAGTAGTTATTCTGCTCAAATTTAGTTATTATTTTGTTATCAAATTTTTATTTTGCTAAAATTTTAGTACTAATATTTTGATTATTAAATCATTATTCTGTTAAAATTTTGGTAATTAAATTGTGATTACCAAATTATTATTCTGCTAAATTTTGGTAAGTAGTTATACTGCTAAATTTTAATGATTGTTAAATTATTATCATGTAATTTCTGCAATATAAGGCAAAAATGTTACTGGTGCTCAAATTAAATGAGACCAAGGAAACCCCTGTTTGAGAAGTGAGAATTTGATAGATTAGTGAGTAATGTAAAGCAAGTGACATGCAATGGCATGGTACCCTGCTAGGGAAGTTACAATTTGGTACGATGAGGAATAAACGACAAGGACCCACTTGTGGAGATCTTAGGGGTAGGCATCGAATGGTAAAGGTCTCAATGGTCAGGGTAGCGCCCTCGAGTTGAGATATTTGTCTGACCAAGCTCAATAATCCTAACAAATGTCCAGCATTTCAGGATTGGTATGAGAGTATACCTGTATAAATGAACATCCTGACTATTATTTGTTCTTCATTAATGATGAGAACTATACAATATGATGATGTTGAAGAGATATATGTATTTCCAGTCACTTCCTAGTTCTATTGAGAACTATTACTCACCAATGAAGAGTATGGATCCATACCTAGTTAAAGGCAGTCTAGTGTAATATAACTTAGAATGAACCTTAGGTTCCCTTCTATTGTGTGTTTTATCTTTGTTTTATAGTGGACTTCCTACCATACATGTAAAAGTAATTTTAAAACAAAACACCTCACTCCATTATTTTTCTTCTATGTATGATTGATTGTGATTATTGAAGATGATGTTAGCGCCTTGTGATGCTAAGTACGAGTCATAGGATACTTTAACGGGCGAGGATCTGAAGACCTATATTATAGTATTTTTCTTTTTGTATGAGGAATAGGGTAGATTGGCATTATTCTGTATAGGATCTTTTTGATGTACTTTTAGTCTTTTTGTATTTTATGACTGTTATGTATTACCAAATCACGATGTACAGTTTTACGACACACACACACACACACACACATATATAGTCTTATCTTTCATCTTTTACTTTCGTTTCCAAATTTTGTTGAACTTAGATTTTTTTATTATAAAAATTGAAAAAGATGTTACCTGTATTTTCATCAATTCAAACTTAAGTAATTAAATAATTACAGGTTATGTTCAATATGAATGGTTGTCACGCAAATAACTTGCCATAGCATATTTTATGCTGGTGGACCTGGAAAAAGCCCTATGAATTGAAAAAAATAAGAGCTACAATCATGATGCAATGCGAAAGAAATCCCCCACCACCTAAGGCAATGCACCCAAGCTTGGGAGAAGAATGGTGGTGTGGCACAGGAGTGGCAATGTCGTGGTTGTAGTGGCACCGCCATAGAGGAAGTGGAGTAGGTGGTGTGGGCACTCTACTTGACAACGTAATGGGAGAAAATAGAGGAAGAAGAAAAATGGGAGAGATAAGTCTGACATGGGCTATATATTTAGAGTTAGTGTTGGCTAAGCCGACGCTAGTTCATTAATGAACTGAACCGTTTTGACTTTTGAGACACCTTATAACTTAGCATTGGTTTTAGCCGACGCTAATCAAAATATCTGTTGTAGCATTGGCCAGGCTGATGCCACATTGTAGCTACTCTAAAAAAATTGGTTAAATCAATCAATCATTAATTACCAGGTAGCATTGGACAAATGGATGCTATTTTGAATGTCATCTATAATGTTGGCTTGGACCGACGCATAAACGCTGCTAATTTGAAATTATTGGCAATTTTAGCCAACTCTAAGGAGTTTCAACTCCAAAAATGAATGTTTGCATCAGACTAGTGTCAACCTATTTGATGCTAGTAGCATCGGTGTCAAGGTTAATGCTAGTTTTTGGACATTAGAATGCACATTTCTTGAAGTGTGTAATTTAAAAAAAATATGTATTATTACATTTGTTTTTTATTTTTTTTGCTAAATATTATTTTTATTTACATCAATATAAGGCACTATATAATTCTAGAAACAAACAAATTTTGTATAAACTTGAACAATTGTTGTGTGAAAAAGTAAAATGGATATAAAACCAATAAGCAAACATAATATACTCCCCCATCTCATTTTATTCGTCACTCTTATAATATTTTTCTATTTTAATTTATTTGTCACTTGAGAATCAATAAAGTATTAATTATTTCTCAATAATATTTTATTAATTGATATTTCAACTTACAATATATTAATTAGTCTTTTTTATTATCTATTTAATTACTACTGTAATAAATAAAAATATTTTAATCAAATAATATTGTTTTATCATAAAAATTAATACAATTAAGTATTTTTAAGATATATACTTTCTTAAACGACAAATAAAATAAATCGAAAAAATAAACAATATCACATTATCTATTCTTTTTTTAAGCTTACACCATAACCACTTATGACTTTCCAATACTTATAGGACTTGGAAAACAATGCGCGTATAATAGGTTGCTACAATACTAGCCAGTATTATAACATATATTACAGAACATAAATAGTTAATTTACTGAGAAAATGGGATTGTTAACAAATGAAAATATATATGATATGGAGGCGCGTGCTGCTGCCACCCTAGAAAGTGGGGAATATATGACAAAGTTGCATGACACAAGGGCGATGAGCATGATAAGGGGAGGTCAATGGAGAATTATGCTGTTTGAGAAGCCACTTTGTCCCCATCCTTTTGGAAATCAAAATTAATTATAATTGAAAACCAATTAACACTTCAATTAATCATATGGCTAAGCTAAATAGTTTATACTACTAATTCCACATCGTCATCATTAGCCGTATAAAAAAGAGTTTTAATTAGTTATCATTTTGGACGGTTCCAAACCCAGGATTTTGCCCCCAAAGATCCATTGGATTGTTTAACTAACCATTTTAATATAACGAATGACGGGAAAATGTTTATGTCATTTGATCCATAGGGCAGAATCGGCACCACCAGTTAGAAAATCTTAGTTTCTTTTTAACATGTACAAAAACAGTACATACTCTTTCAATTTTTTATTTGCGACATTAGTATCAATTATAATTTTTCCTCACAATTTGACAAGGGCAGGTTAGATGAATGTAATTGTTTATTATAAAAAGAAAAAGAAAAAAGAAAATTATTTGCAACGTCTAAATCATTAAAGGACCCACCATTTATATGTGGTTCATATGAACCTGCTCAACGCTTCGAAATTGTTTTTCATTCTGGAATGACTTATGTTAAGGGCCTTTTATATTTTACGTAGATGTGCCTCAAAGAGAAAAAAGGATAAAAAAACTGATCTACTTTTTATAATACCTTAGGCTTAAATTTTATCAACAAGAATGATTATACATACACACACGCATGCACACTCTATTGTCAAGTCTTCATATTGATGAATAAAAGTTATTAAAATATGAAAAGGACGTCCACATTAATTAATTGAATATGATGGTATCTTTTATTTATTTATTTGGGTGCTTATTATTTGGAAGATGTATGGAAATGAATCAAATCAATTTAAATTTTATATTAAATAAATACGATTTATTTTTTTCAATATAAAGCTTGATTCTGTTTTATTACTTAGGCCCAACTCGTATTACATCTCTAGTAAGTCCAAAATATTTTTAGAAGTTTTGACCAAAGTTAACACTAAGAGCAAAGTTATTTCAAATACAAGTCAAAGTAGTATATAATTTTTGACAACATTGGGCCCTGTCCAAAGGATTCTAGCCTATACCTAACACCTACTTATATACCACCAATGTTACTATGGAAAGCTAAGCATTTATTACTTGTCAACATTTTAGTAGGATTATTATTGACTTGAGTTCCAAAGTGTCGTTCTAGGTACCCCACCCATTTCTCGTGTGCTTCAATTACACCAAGTCTCAATCAAGAGTTTGAACCATCTGGTGTGTAGCTCAGACAAGTTAGGGCTTGTTTGTGGTGGTTTTTTAGTTGAGTTTCGAAAATTTCAAAAACTGTAACTAGTTTTTAGTTTTTAAAAATTAGTTTTAGTTTTTTCTCAAATTTTTTGTTTCAAAATACACTCATTTTGAAAAAAAAATTATTTTGTTAAAATTAATTTAAAGGTATGTTTGTGTGGTGGCAGCAAAGGTAGCGATAGTGGTGGTGATAACGACGATAGTGACAATGGTGGCAGTGCTAATGGTTGTGGTGGTGATAGCGGTGGTAGCAGTGGTGACGGCGACGATGACAACGACGACGTTAGTGGTGGTGGTGGGAAGAGTCATTGTCAAATGTAGTAATGTGTATTTTAAAAAAAAAAAAAAAACTAAATTCACAAAACCTTTTTTCTTGGTTTTGAAAATGAATGTAAAAGTATTTTAAAATTGAGTTAAAAACTATTTAAGCTCCATTTTAGCTAAACATGTTTTGTTTTGAAAATTGGATTTGAAAACCAAAAACCAAAAACTCACAACCACCCTAAATAGGCCTTTAGTAGTCCATTTCAAATTCACACCCCATCCATCTTGGACAGAACACTAGATAAGGCTAAATAGTTAAGTCTTTACAAGAGATTTCTTAATCTATTATCATTCTTAATAGAAAGAGTGAAAGAATTTTAACTTGAGAATTTGAAAGATTGTGCATAATTTGTTGTTTTTTAAAAGACAAAATCAAATTAAATTGAACTACTTTTTTAGATCAATTTAAACTAGTTTGTTTTTATCAAATCAATTTAGTGTTTTGGTGAACCAATTCTAGACTAATTTAAGTACAAAAACATGCATGCTTCTAATATCTGTATATTTTTTTAATAGAAAATTTGCTCCCAACATTAATTTAACTTTTATTTTTCCTCACTCCACAGTTACCAATACCACCTTAAAAGACTTTAACCAATTATCATCAAAGTTTATGAATTTCACAAAAAAAAAAAAAAAGCTCACCAAAACCTCCTCTCCCTATATTGTAAACTTTGTCTAGGGTTTCACTGTTTCTCTATGATTGCTTTCTTATATAGATATTGAATTCATTTCATTGTTTCTCTCTCTTCTCTATTAGTTCTAGATAAGGTCATTCTAATATTACTTTCTCTCTCAGGTTTTAGCATTTTCCCCATTTTGATTTTAACTTTCTTTTTGCCATGGTTCCATAGTTGCTTTGTTTGGTTACTTACATAAATTTTTAGAAAATGAAACAATGTCTCAATTCATGGATTCCTCCCTATTAATTTAACTCTTGGAAATTTTGAATAGCATATGTGAATACTTAGGGAGCACGCTCCTCGCTTCCTGAATGGGATATTTGGTTGGTTAATGTCAAGCAAGGGTTGATGTCAATTGAGCGTCATTAGTATCTCCTCCCCATGATGAGGTGTTATTCAAGGACCTGTGATGACTTCTACCAACTACTCCTTCAAGATTTAACTTAAGCACAAAAGTAGTGTTTTAAAACTCGAATTGGTCATCGACTCGGTCAAGACACTAGGTCACTGGGTCAATGGTTGAATTAGAGGCTCAATGGTCGAACTACATGATCCGATCTCTATTTAAAAATTTGAAAATATTCATAATATACAAATTTCATACTTGTAAAATTTTATATTAAAATTTTATACCATGCCTTAAAAAAAGCCAAAAAGAAAAAAAATCACAACACAAATTAACATAATTCCAAATTAGCAAACAATTAGTCAATTAAGAGCTTGTTGTGATTGAATTATCATACCAACAACATATCAAGACTATCAAGTATCAAGACTTCAATCTCCAAACCAAATTAGGAATACAAATAGTCAATTAAGAACTTGACATGTTTGAATTATATACCAACAATATATCAAGACTATTAAGTATCAAGACTTCAATCTCTAAACCAAATTAGCAATGCAATTAGACAATTAAGAACCTGCAATGTATGAATTATCATACCAACAATATATCAAGAATATCAAGTATTAAGACTTCAATCTCCAAACCAAATTAGCAATATAATTATTCATATTTCATACCACAACATGTCTACAATTTCCTATACTTCCAAACATGTCTACAATCACAGATTCACAATTCAAAATAAAAACCTCAAGTCTTCAACATTGTTTGTATCTTTGTTTTATTCAAAACATTTAAATTGTTCAAAATTTTTAAACCTAAAACTTGAGAATTGTTTAAAATCAAGGAGCAAACCTGCAACATTCGGTTCAAGTGCATGGATTCGTGGAACTGTGGAAGAGAGAAACAGCTTGAAACGTAGGTGGACACTGCGAGTGTTGTCAGTTTGCAAGTGCTACGCAAGACACGCAAGTTGGGTGACTGACGCATAGGTAAGGCGCGACTCTGTGACAACGTTTGATGATGTTGCGTTTAACGACCCTATGATGTGCAATGACCTTGTGACGACATTGGTGCTGTGTAGGGATGTGTAGGCACTGGTTGGGTCAATGAAGTTTGAATTCAAAGGTCGCGTCATTGCAACGAGTTGCCGCCACTGCCACCAAGGCTGGGTGCTAGACCCTATGATTTATGCAAGAGAGATTAGGGATTTCGTTTATTCATGTTTAGACTCTGGATTTTAAGTATCTATTTTGGGTTAATGGGTTGTATTGTAAACAACGTCATTTAAGTCACAGAGTCACAAAAAATCGCATATCAGTGGTTTGACCGTAAACTAGGCTGATTCATATCGGTTCGCACCGAGTCAAAGGAAAAACTAATCCAATTACTAGCTTAGACTGGTTATACCATTGATTATCAGTTTGACTGGCCAGTCCAAGCCAATTTTTAAAACACTACTTAAAAGGCTGGAAAGGCATCATTATCGGCTCATTGGGTTAAAGGAGAAAGAGTCAACCATGTGAAGGTACACCTTTGAGATAGAAAGGCTTAGGAAGCGAAAAGAAGAGCTAAAAAAGACTCTGAATGATTGGAAAGCCAGTATTAAGAGTCTAAGGAAGCATATGCGTGAGGAGAAGGCGATCAGTGTTAAGCTATAGGAATCCTCAAAGAGCCTCAAATCAAAATTTGAAGAGGAGATGAAGCATGCTTTTGCACTCTCTAATGAAGTGGAATGCTTGAAGTTTGAGGCCAATCACCATGCTAAATGTAATGTCTCGTGACATCACATTGGACTAACTAACTCTAATAGCAAAAATAAACCAATTTTTAGGAAAAAAATTATTTAATTTAATAATGTAAATCCATGTGAATTTTTTGCATTTCTAATACGAAACACATCATACAAAAAAATACTACCTCTAGTCCTTTTTATAAGAAATAAATAACTAATACATCAAGATCAATGAAAATAGTTAAGTTAGTTAATTTTAATTAATAATGTCATAAATTTAAATTTTATTCTAGAAATGCTCATAAAATTAAATGGTTTAAGTGGTGGCTATATTTAATAGGCTAAAATATACTTTTGGTCCCTTATCTTTTTACTAAAATTTTGTTTTGGTTCTTTATCTTTTAAAAAATTCATTTTGGTCTTTTAACTCTCAAATTTGAATCAAAGTTGTCTTTTCGAAACAGTGACCGTTTTCAATTTTGGGGTACAATTTTGAACCCTCTTTTGACTGATTCAAGACATGAAACTTGTTCCATTAGATTCACCTACATAAAAACTTTGAAACTCAATTAATGTTCAAACCAAAAAGAGCCATAAACATGCTAAAAATCACATGAAAAGTGAGTTTCATGAGCAACTGAAAATCTGATATTAGATTTTTTAGTTTTTTGGTTGCTCGTGAGACTCACTTTTCATGTAATTTTTATCATGTTTATATCCTATTTTGGTTCAAACATTAGTTAAGTTACATAGTTTTCATGTAAAAGAATCTAATGGAACAAGTTTTATGTTTTGAATTGGTCAAAAAATTCAAAATTGTGCCCTAAAATTGAAAATGATCACTATTTTGAAAGGACAACATTGACTCAAATTTGAGAGTTAAACAACTAAAATGAATCTTTTAAAGGATAAAGGACCAAAACAAATTTTAGTAAAAAGATAAGGGATCAAAATTATATTTTAGCCTTTTTAATAACACTACTCGTAATTTAAGAGGTATTTTTTCCTATCAATGAGTGTAACTTATATTGTTAATAGGTCAATAAATGCATCCATTTCCATGGGTAATGAGTGGGTGTCTAACTAATAGACTTTACAATAAATTAAGGGTATAAAAGAAAATTAGCGATTAGCACATTTGAAAAAGGTCTATCTTTCCTATAATTAAGACAAAAAAAATACACCCATTTGACTTGAGGTAGTAATTAATTGTGAAAAAACAACATAAATAACTTCTGAATAAATATCCATACATCACAAATAGAATATTGCATTACACCCAATAAATAATATCACCTTTAGAACATAAGTCCAATGAGAATAATAAAGAAATATTCTACAAAATGAGGAAGCCAAAATAGAAAAAAAAAATGAATGCAAATCCCTAAGTTGGCCTTCTAGACTCTAACTTTAAGTCTAAAAAACTTTGGGGGAATCTTCCTCGAAGCTCACTATGTCACCTATAGACTAACGATGTAGACCTCACACAGATGAAATAATAGACAAGTCTTTTGGCACACCAATTGCTTATGCGACACAAAAACACAAACAAAAAGGGTAAGCATGCAAATACAAGTACTAAAAGAACACATGTGGATAATATATAACACGTATATAAATAAATGCCAATTAACATAGATAGCAACAGCAATATATTCAAACATATCAGTCATATCATTAGCAAGTCAATAATGCACACAAACTAATGCATATGAATGAAAATTCATGTATGAGACTAACTCTACCATAGAGTTAATAACTTTATATTTGAATGATCAATCATTTGTGTCCCCTAACAAATTAAAATATCATCAACAAGACTCTTTTGGCCTAAAAGTTTGACTCATTCCTAAACCATTTGATGGACACAATAAAACTATGATTCATAGGAGCAACCATGGCTTCGTTGTACATGGGTAATCGCTACCATGATACGGGGTTACACAACCCTAACCCTTTGTGGAATCATGTATCTGTATATCCTCGAAGTAAAAACACCGACCTTCATTATCCTTCCTTCACATGTCAAATGATAGAATGTGTGCTCGTTTCCAATAGCCCTACACATGCTCAGATGCACAAACAGTAATTGCACTCATTCATAGTCTCCCATATATTATTATTTCCAATTTCCTCTAATAGACATCAACCCAATCTATCTTGTGTTGGGGCTCCAAGGCCATAGTATCAACACATGGATCATCATGTATCTAGGCTCTAAGGCCACAAAATCAATACATTGACCACTAAGGGTCACTAAATAAGACATTGCCACAACCATGTAGTACTCCACTTAGATCCAATGGTCATAACTCTTAATTTAGAATCTTAGGGAATATTCTCAAACTTTTATCCTTCAACCTTATTGCAGAGACAAAACTAGCAACATTGTACTTAAGTCTGATATTAAGTTACAGTTGAAGCAAACTAGTAAGGGTCCCAACAACAACACTACATTACTTATGGCACTCCATAAGGTTTTAAACAATTTGAATCCACTTAGTAAGGGTATGGACAATTTTGTATTCAATTCTAAAAGTTTTTGTAAGTTTTAAATGTTACACGATTAAATCGTTGTTTAAGCATAATACATGTATTATTAAGTTTTTTGATGAAGTCCTTTAAGGTTTCACTTAGAAATCTTAATTAAGTATCAATCAAATACTAAATGTTCAAATTTGTATTTTCTAATAAATTTCCATATTTAAATATTTTTCCATTTTCATATTTAATTAAATTACCAAAATTTTTAGCATAATTTCTTAACTTCAAAAATTAATTCCAAGGGATTTTTAAGGTATTTTAACTTGAATTTTTTTTTACAAAAATTATAAAATATTATTTACTTCTAGAATCCATTATCTTCTTATTTTTCTAAAGATTTTAAATATAAAAAGACCATTTTTCCCTTAGGTTAATTAATTTTGACCAAAGTCTTCATAATTAACTTGTTTAAAGTCTAAGATTGGTTCTCTTTTCAAATATGACCTAATTAAGTTTATTATGACTAATATTATTCATTTAATTATGATATTAATTTAAATAGGACAAACTTACTTTTTACCCCTAGTTAACCTATTTTTCAAATTAAGAATAAAAAGTAGTCTAGCTTCTTTTTAACCCAAACTTTTTTCTAGCTTTATTAACTCATTATTAATTAATTTTAATCATTAAAATTAAATTAATCTCACTGTATAAGGTCTAAAAAATTTTTGCAAACCACTATCTTCCTCAAAACTCATATTTTTCTTAAGTTTTTTTTAGCCAAACATTATTAATTTTAATCCCTTTACGTGTTGTATTAGGATTTTATGTTCAAGTTTAACTCTTGGTTCCAACAAATTGGGTCCTTCATCACCACTTTCCAGTAGCTCTAAGTACAGCCTTGGGTCAAGGTTCCATTTTTAAGTTTCAAAGCTTATGGAGATGTTAAATATTAGAGCTTTATGGTTCAAAATCACAAAATAACGTAGCAAAATAATATAAGCATCAAATAGCATCATTTAAACATCGTAAAACATCCAACATTTAGCCAATAATAACAAAAAATAGAGACATAAATTTGCAGAGGAAAACATGAAAAAAAAAAAAAAGCAAGACTAAAGCTTTTCACTCCAATGAGAACATATGCATCAAAAACAACATTTTTGGGCATAATACCTTCCAACACATAGACCAGCCAATACTACCAGTAAATAATTAGTAAATGACACAAATATTTAATATTTGTGCCTTAAAATCAAAGTTTCCCTTATCCTAAGGTGAGTTCTTGAGTCCTTTGACAACTTCCTTCAAGATTTGAGCTTTTAGGCTTTAACCACCACCCAAACAAGCCTCTTGGACCCATGAACAAGAGAAGAAAATGAGAATTAAATGGAGGGGAGATAAGTGTGTTTGAGCAACTTGAAAGAAGAAGAGGATGAGAAGAAAATTTACCAACACTTGAATGGAAGGATGAAAAAAAAAACCAAAACTTGAATGGAGATGATGATAAAATGTGAAGTCCCTAGGCTTTGGTGTCTCCAAAGCAAATGAAGTCCTTTTGGTGAGGGGGGTTGCTTGGGCACAAGAGGAGAAGAAGAGAGAATGAGTTTATGAGAGAGAGGTTAAGTGAGAAAATGACGGAAAAACTAAGGTTTTTGACTTAAGTGGTCTTGGACTCTAAAAATATTCATTTGAGTTATGAAAATGGTTCAATTCCACCCTCCTTTGTCCATTGTGATCCTTCACCAACATGGGTATGGTGCTTCCATTTGAAAAATTGCTATTTGGATGTAAGGAGAAAAAGCTTAATCAAGTTTAAGATGCTTTGTCCAACCATTTTTGCGAAAATTTTGGACTAATTGCAATTAATGTGTCTAATGATCTAATTAGGACACTGATGACATAAGAAGGATAGATTGGTCATTTAACATGTGTGGTGGGTGCTTTTGGGTGTATCTATGCTCTAGAATTACTCCTTGTAAAGCATGCATTCAATAACAAACAAAATAATAATATTTTAATCTAGGGTGTCAAAACCAACCTAAATTTCTCAAATGATTAATAATGACTAATCATATTAATTTCTATAAAACGTTTAACTGTCTTCTCACAAATTAGTAAAAGCTTTTACTATTTGTTTTACCACACAATTTAAGTTTCAATTGAATTAATTGTTGAAACTTACACAAAAATTCACATAAAATCTATTTAATTAAATTTTATGCTTTAAATTATGTTTTCACTTAAAATTAATGTCAATCAAGTTAATTAGCGATTAGTAAAACAATAAGTGTTAGACAAAAAAGGTTGCAACTCTAGAGGCTACCAAAACCAAAGTAGAGGAGGCCTTTACTAAAATATGGGAGTTGGTAAGAAATATTAGTAAAGAGAAGTTTAAGAATGCCATCAAACATTTTTTTTTTCATACTATAATCTAAATATTCATAATGAAGGTCTGAACATGTTGGCTATAATTGACAATGGTGTTATGGTACATGCTCGTACAGGTGAAGTTCTTATGGAAAAGCCTCCTTCCTCCCATCCTGTGCAAGTGACTATTATTGAACTAAACACTGAGGTTTGTCCTTTTATCGTTGAGGTCATTGGGGTTCAAGCTGATGTGGGTTAAGGGATCGAGTGGTGACCACCAATGCACCCAGCAAAGCTATTCAAGTTTCCACTATAGCAAAACCAAGTTCACAAATCACCAAGGACGTTTAAAGGGAATACTGGTTTTAATTTCTTTGTAATTTTTGCATATGACTCTTTTGTTGAGCATGTAATTGAATGCCAATTTCTTCATATTGTTTATTTTGCTTTGTGTTCTTATTTTTTTGCTTTCCTTAATTATTCTCGTAGCAGTTTCCTCACATGGGTACTTGCACTTTAAAATTACTTAAATAACCCTAATTATATATAAAGTAAGTTGCTCTTATTTATTTTTAGTATAAATATATGTTTCAAAATTGTTTATTTTTTGTTTTGTTTTATTTAAAAAAATTATATTTTAATAAATATCCATGAATACTCGTGTATACTTACATATATTCATAAAATTTAAGGATACCTACTTAACAAATACTTGTGCGAGTGTAAGATGGGTGTGGCGTAGATTTTCATTTAATAGGACAAGTGACATGTGGATACTACTTATGCTTGCCCTGCCCCATTGCCTTCCCTAGCTTTGAAAAGGGCACATTACTAAAGGCTCTAATAGCTTGGTAGCATGATTAACCTCAGGTTTGAGGACTTTAATTATAATTTTAGCATATTACTGCTTGAAGCGATGGATTTGCTAGTTTTAGTTTCTAATGAGATGAGCTTACTCATTTTCTTGAGAAATTTAATTTTCTCTAGCATTGTGTTGTTGAGTTGGTGAAAGTTATGTGAGGAGCCTTCATTCATCAAGGGAGGGAGGTTCTCGTGGTTAGGAGATGTAATCTAATGGTGCACATTGGTTTAGTGGTGAAGAGAACTTTCATTGTTGTTGTTAGCCATGATTGATGGGATTTTGAGAGGTTGGCTCGAGTTAGTGAAGAACAAAATCAATTTGAAAAAGAACCAATTCTTACATATGTGTGTCAAATGTACTACACTAGCCCAAAGGAACAAATGTTCTTCAATGTAGAAAGATTATTAGATGGATTCCTCACAATGCCCTCCTGGTCACATTTTGGGTATGGTCACATGTAAGGACTCTGATGTCCAAGGTAGTGCCAAAAAGAGCCAAAGAAGTGAAGAGAGTTGAAATGGTGTGAGTACCTCGTGTCCATTGTGCTTCGCTTTTCATTGTTGGCTCCTTGCTGCATGAGTGGTGCCTAGGGATGGCAAAAAAATTCTACACCTGCAGATATCTGCAGATAAAATCCGCCACGGGTAGAAAATTGGTACTTTAAACAGGTACCCGCAGATGCTCTAAATGAGTATCTACTACCCGTTTATTAACCGGGTGGGTACGAGTATCATGGTACCCGTATCCACGGATACCGCTATCCATAATTATATATTTACT
Source organism: Spatholobus suberectus (assembly GCA_004329165.1). Classification (NCBI taxonomy): domain Eukaryota; kingdom Viridiplantae; phylum Streptophyta; class Magnoliopsida; order Fabales; family Fabaceae; genus Spatholobus; species Spatholobus suberectus. The sequence goes on from CM014735.1 coordinate 60,145,842, forward strand.
TAAATACTCTTATATATTAATATATATAAAATTACATAAAATTTATCCAAAATTTTCAAAACAATTGTTCATTATGGAAGAAATCTTATATAATTATATTACGAGAGAAAGGGAACATAAATTTGTGGGCTTTTAAACAATTTTTTTTTAGAAAAATTGTTAGAATAATTAAAATCTATATTCAAAGTGATTATTTTAAACAATAACTCTTTAATTTATAAATTTAAATTTATAAATTCAAAGTGAAATTTGCATCACTTTATGATTGTCTACAACACACAAAATAAATTTGTTATTTATTTTTTAGGAAGTATCTGCAGATATCCACGGATACCCGCGGATATTAAAAAATATCCGCGGGTATCCGCTTAACCGGTACCCACATGGGTAATGGGACGAGCACAGGTACGGATTTTATGCGGCGGGGCGGGCGGGTTTGTTGACATCCCTAGTGGTGCCATCATGCATGGATGATGTTGTGCTTGATCTTGCATACTTGTTGTTGGATCAAGGCCGTAGTTTTATTAATAGATTTACTTGATCAATGTATTTCACCAACGGATATTGGACTCAGATATCGGCCCATAACAGCTGGTAAATTAAAAATACTGACATGATTGAAACTACTGATTTCTCACACGTTTATATTTTATTGACGGTCATAAAATTGCCGTGTTATCGATACCAAAATTCCTACGTGTTTATATAATTAATGTGTTATGTTTTTTTATGCGTAAATAATATAACTCTTATCTTACATAACCATCAATATGACGAGTAGGTAGCCACTTTAATAATTTAAGGGCGATCCTTTGCAACGAAAAAAAAATAAAAATTTAAGGGCGATCCTATTAAGCAAGTTAAAAAAAGGGTGATCCGAAACTGCATAGCCTTTTGTTTTAGCCCAGCCGTTGATTCCCCAAACTAAGTTAATGTTATGAACACTGGACCCCCAAAAAGAGTCAATGTTATCAACAATCTGAACAAGTAAGCTAAGGATACTAGCCCAAATTACACAATTACGGATGAAGACTATGTCACGCGGGGCCCGGGTCATATAACGTAGTCCTCCCTGATGACTAAAAATGCATGGACCAAAAAAACACTATAAAACAACTTTAGCGCTCCTTAATGACTAAAAAAGCATGGAGCCCTGTTCACGGATTTGGATGGAATTTGAGGGAAATTGAAATTCAAACCAATCAGTTTTCATTGATTTGAATTGGTTTGAATTTGTTGAAAATTTTTGGACAACTCAAACCAAACCAATCCGAATAAGAAGGGGTTGGTTCGGATTGCATCAATTGAGTTTCCTGCTAAAAAAGTATGTAAAATTCTATTTTGAGAAAAAATAAATAATACATGATTTTGTCTAAAAATTCACACATAATCTTATCATTAAAAAGGTATAAACAATATATTTTGTTATAATTAGCTTACACCAACTAAATAACAGCAAAGCAAAAGAGTTACTAAGTCTAAAGAAGGGTAACAAAATAATAAAAAAATTAATATTATAATATATGTTTGGTTTTGTTTGGGTTCATTAGATTTGCAAAGTCCTAACCCAATATCCGAATCAATAACAATTAGATTAGTTTGGTTTGGTTCAAATTAAATTCAATTGAGCTGAAAATTTCAAACTAATTTAATTAGTTTGGTTTAAATCATTAAATTTGTCAGGTTCATACGAATCAAAGAACACTCCTATGAAAAAGAGTAAAAAAAAACCCTAGTCCTCTAGCGGCTATCTAGGGAATAGGGATCATTTAATACGACATTTAAAAAAAATAAAAAATTAAGCAACCGTTACTTTCATACGTTAAAGTTCTGTGACTTGACCAGTCAATGAGGATTATCTTGTATAAGCAACCGTTGGAATTAAGAAAACAGTATCAACACCGGTTAAAAAACAATACAATAGTGATAAATATGAGAATTAAAGATGCGGAATAGTTTGAGATTTATTTAATGAATTTTTTAAATTGTATAAAGTAAAAACAAATGATATAGCATAGTAGGATCTGTAAAAAAAATTATAAACAAATAAATTGCTTAAGTTACTTAAATTACACCATTAAAATTACAAGTGTTACCCTTTTTATCCGGTTATTAAATAATTGTGATTAAGATCTTTTAAAAACTTTAGTTTAAAAGGACATATTTTTTACTATTCCAAAAGTCTTTTAAGTCTCGAAAACTAACTTGTTTTAAGTTGATTATCATCAACATCATCATTATTATTATTATTATTATGCTAAAGTAACTCTTTACTCCCTATAATATAGGATTTTTTTTCACTTTTGGTCTTTACTATTTTTTATTTTTTTATTTTTTTATGTTTGGTCCCTGTTGTCATGTTGTAAGCATTAAATATGAACATGGCTAACAAAGATCTAACTTAGCATTGTCACGTTGGCACATATAATTTTTCTAGCTCAACAAAGTGACTAAAATAAAATAAAATAAATTACAGGGACCAAAATAAGAAAACAAATTTTATAGGGACCCAAATAGGAAAACAAATTAAGATAATCAAAACAAAAATAACCATATATTATATGGACTAAAAAGTTATTTAAGCTTTTTGGAATTTATAAAAATTAACCCTCAAGCACCGCAATTTTTGTTGACTAACATGTTTGACTGCTTCTAAGGAACAAGTCACTTTTCTCTTATTTTAGTTATTTGCTTTTGTTTTTTGTATAAAGCCTCTTCAAGTAACCAAATTGTATATGAACTTGGCTTGACCAAGGAGTCAAAATCAACTTGAGTAAGCTTTTGTTGGCTCATTTGTACAAATGTATAAGCGGCACTACAATCATTCTTTATGTTGACCACGCTATGACTAATTGGGGTAGCCTTTTTTGCTTACTCCAATTGTGAGAAAAGAAACTAGTATATTTTCCTACCAACCAAATTTGGTTGCTCAACAATTCAACTTCAATCAAGTGATCCTTACTCCTATGTTCCACATGGTTAGCTGGTCCAATTTTAGGAAACTCCATCGCAACTATAAAGATAAGCAACTAAAGGTTTTTCCTTTTATTTTTGAATCGTTATTGTTCGACGAATGGTGATCTGAGTATTATACATTGATTTGTACACCTCTTGAAGATTGTTTTTGAAGTAGACATCAAACTCCTTGGAGGAGGATTCAAACCCTTTATTCTTAGCAAAAATTAATTGGAAGTTTTATTTAAATCATTTACAATGATTGAGGGTTTAATTTTTAAAAATTTCAAAAGGCTTAAATAACTTTTTAATCTCTATAATGTAAGATTGTTTTTGTTATAGTCCTTTTAAATCTATTTCCTATTGTGGTTTCTATAAAATTTAATTTCCTATTTTGTTCCTTATAAATTTTGTTTTATTATTTTGGTTCCTATGATTTTTTTTATCATTTTGGTTCTTGTCCGTGTTTGCTAACCCGAAAAAAATCATTCGTGTTAAGTTAGACCTCTACGAACCACGTTAACACTTAATGCTTACAATCTAACGACAGAGATCAAATGCAAAACAAGAATAAAAAATAAATTAATAAAGGCCAAAAGCAAAAAACTTCTATATTATAAGAAATAAAAAATTAATTAAATTAATTATTATTATTATTATTACCATCTTTAAATTATATAATTACTAGTACATATACCCGTACGATGCATTGGACAAATTATGAATTGGAGAATAATATTTGATATTGTTTTAAAGAGATTTAAATTTAAATTTTGAAAAGAATATCATGTTATAAAAATTAATATAACATGATAACAAAAATTTGTTTTAGCTTGTCATGATTAAGTATAAACGTGCTTCAAAGTTAAAAAAGATAGCAAATTATAAAGAAAAGAGGGTACAAATAAATTAAGAATACATTATTGAAGAAGTAAATGAAACAAATATGAAACGATAACCAAAACAACAGGATATTACCAACATCTATACTGATACCAACTCATAATAAAAAAGATAAAATAATAGTCAAGAAAATAGAGCATCACCAAAAGGATATCACTAACAACATATATTTAAACTTTATGAACATGATTATCTTAATCATTTTTTATTAAATACCAATATATATTATTCTTAACGCTAATTTTAATGAATTAAATATCCCTTCTTTTAAATTAATTATATTTTGATTAAATTACACTGATACCCCATGAGTTTTTTTCAGATTACACACGATACCCCTCCTTTTTTTATCCCTACACTAACTCCCTTAATTGTTTGAAAAACATTACACTGACACTTTTTATACATTACACTAACCCCCTTAATTGTTTGAAAAACATTACATCGTGTATTCCTATAAGGGAGGTTGTTGTAAACGTTAAAAAAGCAAGGATAATGTACAATCTGAAAAAAATTTAGGGGGTGTTAATGTAGTTTACTCTGGCATAATTAATATGATGAATTACCCTTTATTTTGCCAATCATAATAATCAAATTTTGAAAATTAAAATATTACAATTGATTTGAATTCTTTTCTCTGTCATTAATATATTAATATATCTCTTAATTTATTTTACATGATTTTTGTAATTAATATGCTGAATTACCCTTTATTTCACCAATCATAATAATCGAATTTCGAAAGTTAAAATATTAGAGTTGATTTGAATTATTTACTCTACCATTAATGTATCATTTAATATATGAATTTGATCATTATTTTTCTTTTCTAATTAAATTACTTTGCACTTTACTCTATCATTAACATGACAGACCTTTTGTTAAGATATTTACATTCCTTATATTTACATAATTTTATATATATTATGTTGGATTACCCTTTTTTCTGTCAATCATAATAATCAAATTTTAAAAGTTAAAATATTAGAGTTGATAATTTGTTTCCTTTTTTATTAAATTACTTTTTCAAAATTCTGCGAAAGGTTTCATACTAAATGTAGTAATTTTGTATGCAATTCTTTGAAAAGGTTTCTAAAGACTTCAAAACAATTTATGATAGTTTTAAAATCCTTACAAACCAAATTAAAAAAATATATATGATTAATTACCCAATTAAAAAAATTTAATTTTAAAACCTATTTAAAAGTTGGTAAATAATTCGTAAATAATCATATAATTTGAAAACAATTGAATATATTGTTTGTTTGAAACTCTAGCTATATTTTGAATAATTTATCATCTTAATATATTTTTATTAAAGACCAATATGTATTATTCTTAACATTGTTTTTAATAAATTAAATAGTCCCTCTTTTAAATTAATAATATTTTTATAATCTACCATAATTAATATGCTGAATTATCTTTATTTTTCCAATCATAATAATCAAACTTTGAAAGTTAAAATATTAGAGTTAATTTGAATTCTTTACTTTTCCATTAATATATTAATATACCTCTTAATTTATTTATATTATTTTCGTAATTAATATGCTAGATTACCCTTTATTTGGCCAATCATAATTATCAAATTTTGGAAGTTAAAATATTAGAGTTGATTTGAATTCTTTAGTTTGCCATTAATGTATCTTTTAATATATAAAGTTGATGATTATTTTTCCTTTCTAATTAATTAGAGTTGATGATTATTTCTAATTAAATTATATATATATATATATATATATATATATATATATAAATTACTTTACACTTTACTTTGTCATTAATGTGACACACCCATTGATAAGATATTTACATGCCTTATATTTACATAGTTTTATATTTATATATATTATGCTAGATTTATTCTACTAATCATAATTATCAAATTTCAAAAGTTAAAATATTAAAGTTGAAAATTTGTTTTCTTTTTTTATTAAATTACTTAAAAAAAAATTGGGTGGAAGATTTCATGCTAAATGTAATAATTTCATATGCAATCATTTGAAAGGTTTCTGACAACTTCAAAACAATTTATAACAGTTTTAAAATTCTTAATGACTGGATTAAAAAAGAAATGATTAAATACTTAATTAAAAATTAATTTTAAAATCTATTTAAAAATTAATAAATAATTTGTGAATAATCATATAATTTGAAAACAATTTAATATATTGTTTGTTTGTTTTTGAAAAAAATATTGTTTGTTTTAAGTGTAACATCCCCAATTTTGGGTAATAAAAATAAAAATATAATTAATGGTTTAGAATATCCATAAGCATTAATAATAGTTACCTTATTGTTAGGAATTATAAGGATAAGGTAATAGGATTCTAAATGAGACTCTGGGGCCTAAATGGGCCAAGGCCCATCAAAGCTCTCACACACACAACTATATAAGAGAGGGAAAGGAGAGAGAAAGAAAGGAAAAGAAAAGAAAGAAGAGGAAGAAGGAGGAAGAGAGAAGGAGGAAAAGAAGAAGAGAAAAGGTGGAACGAAGATCTGTGACACAACCCCAAAGCTCAAATCCGGAAAATCTCTAGAGGTGAGTGCTTCCCCCTTATCCCCCCCAATCCCTTTGATTTTATGTTTTTCCCCTTTTGAACCCTAGGTAGGAGATTTACGAGCTTTAAGGGATTTGTAAGATTAAGGGGATATTTGGGAAATGTAATCGGTTAGAAAGGTAATAGAGATGACTAGAAATGTTTTGGTATGCTTGGTGATGGTTGTGGGGCCTAAAAATGGCTGTGGGCTGCAGTTGTGCATCCCTTTGCAAACTGCAAAAATTGTAGTCGGGACTAAGCGTGGGACAATAGAACTTGGAATTGTTGTTTGGTGGTTTGGCGCTAAGCACCAATTTTCTGGTGTAACACTCCTTTAATTTTAAATATAATTCATATTAATTTAATTATTAAGTCAAGTTGATGAAAATGTGAGTTTTTTTTTATTTTATGATAGAAAAATTCTAAATTTAACAGAATTTGGAAATAGAAGTGAAATAATAAAACTGCTTATATATATATATATATATATATATATATATATCAAACTGTACATCATAATTTGAGTAATAGCTAATAGAGAAAAAAAAAATAAAAGTACATCAAAAGATATATACTACTTAGCCCAATATATACATCAAAAAGATCCTATATAGAGTAGTATTTATCTACCCTATCCCTCAAGGAGAATGTTATAAACTAGGTCTACAAATCTTGAGGAGTATCCTTTGACTCTTGCTTAGCATCATCATGCATTGTTGTCATCTTCAATAATTGCGATCAATCATACAAGAAAGAAAAATAATGAAGTGAGGTGATTGGTTCTAAAATCACTTTCACATTATTATAGGAATTAAAACACAATTAACGTAGGGAACCTAGGGTTTATTCTAAGTTATACTACATTATCCTTGACTTTGGTATTGATCCATACTTCCCATAAGTAAGTAATAGTTCTCAATAGAACTTAGGAAGTGACTGAAAGTACATATACCTCATCAAAATCATCACATGGTACAGTCCTTATCATTAATGAGGAACAAATATCAGTCAGGACATCTATTTACAGAGGTATACTGTCACACCAATCTGAATATTGAGCAGTTGTTGAGGTTATCGAGCTTAGTTAGACGAATATCCTAGCTCGATGGCGCTACCCTAGCCATTGGGACCTTCACCACTCGATGTCTATCCCCAAGACCTCCTCAAATGGTCCTTGCCTTTCATTCCTCAGCGTACCAAACTATAGCTTCCCTAGTAGGGTGCCATGCCACTATATGTCACTTGCTTTACATTATTCACTAAACTATCAATTCTTAACTTCTCAAGCAGAGGTTTCCCTTATCTCATTTAATTTGAGCACTAATACAATCAACATTTCTGCCTTATTTTGCAGAAATTACACAATACCAAAATTTTAACAAAACAACAATTTAGTAATCATATAAAATTTTAGAAGAATAGTGACATAGTCATTATAATTAATTACTAAAATTCTGGCAGAACACCAACTAAATAAATATATTTTAATTTTTTAAATTTGAGTAGAGTAATAACTTAGCAAGTGCATTTTTATTTTCTAAAATTGAGCAGAGTAATAGCTTAGCAAGTGCATTTTAATTTTCTAAAATTGAGCAGAGTAACAACTTAGCAATTATAATTTAATAATCTAAATTTAAGCAGAGTAACAACTTAGCAAAAATTTAAAGTTTAACATCAAACAATATAATAATAATAAAACTTAAGCCTAAACTGGTTTAGGAGAAAACCCTCCCTACCAACATGCAAAGTGATAATAATTTAGAACTAACCCCACTCCCCCATTACCTCTAAGGTGGTTGATGAAAAGAATGGAATTGTTGATGCAAAGCTCCTAGGAGGAGAAATTCTACTAGTTGAAAACTAGCAAAATTTTAATATAAAAACTAAGAAAATTTTTCTAGAAAGAGAAACTCTCAATGTGGGTTTTGGCCAACTTTAGAGAGTGGAGGATGTGTGAAAAATGTCCAAGAATGGGAGGTATTTATAGAGGAGGAACAAGCTTAGGTGTCCACAAAATTACATCATCCATTACGTAAGCATCATGTCATAAATCTAATTTTTATTTATTTTTAATCCAATTTAGGGATACATACACCATTTAGGGTAGTGAATCACCCCTCCTAGGCTTGGGGACGTGCTATATGAGTTGTCCTCAAGCTCCTCAATGTAAAATTTATCTGCAGGTGAATTAACCGATATTGATAAAATCGCTTAAACTTGAAAAATTAGCTTTTAATATTAAAATAATGAATTTTAATGAAAAACTCGACAAATAAATTATTTTTCATCAAAAATAAATTTCTAATAATAAATTTTAATTTTTATTAATTTATTTCAAATTATATGTATTTATTTTGTATTTTTAAGTTAGAAAATTAATAAAAAATCCATTTTAATTCAATAAATACCAAAATTTTATTGAAAGTTCTAAAATTAAATATTTTACCCATAAATAAACTAAAAATACCATTTTCACTCTTTTCTGGATGTCAAACCAATACCGGTTAGGCTTAACAGATACTTAGGGACATTTTGGTCATTTTACACAAAAATTCCAAAAAAATTCCAAAAAATTTACAAAATTATACTTTAATATATATGATATGATTCCAAGCTCAAATTGACATTTTAATGTCAATTTAATATTTTTCTCATATCAGCTCTTAATGTTGAGAAATGGGGACAAAATCGTCATTTTTTAATTTCTCCAGGCTCCAGCTCAAGAAAATTATTAAAAATCACGATTAAATAGCTCTTGAAATTATGAGCATATTGGTGGGGATCATAATTTTGAAATTTCTTCCCAATTTTTCAGAATTACATTGTCAAATATTAGAAAAATAATTGAAAATTTGAAATAGGATTATTATATTTTTCACTATTTTTTTTTCAAAATAAAATTTTTATAATGAAAGATAATTAGTATAAAATTTTTAAAATATTTTAAGGTCAAAAAGTCTCTGGTTGGTTCCTGTAGTCAATCAAGGTATTTTTGTCATTTTTGAAAAATTGTCTTAATAAATTTTTGAAAATTTTATAAAATTATTATTAATTATTCTAAGTATATTGATGACTAAAAAACAAATTTTAAACACTTCTATCTATTTTTTTTCTATTAATTCTATTAACTGACTTTTTAGAGACGAAACAGTCATTTTACCAATTTCTGGGTTTTGTTCCTCATTTATCGTTCTTTTCTTGGCTTTGCACTTTCTTTCTCTCATTTGCCTCTTGCAGTTTGATAGAAAGAGAATTTTGATTAATATGTCTTAACTAACTTGCAGCAATGAAACTTTTTGTGCAGATAAGAAGAAAAAAGTTCTTACAATGTATCATTCAATGAATTTGGCAAAGGATAAGAAGTAGGAATTGAGAACCAACATTAGGTATATCATCTTACTCTATATTTTTTATTATTTCTTTTGTTCTTTTTACGGGTATCATCTTTGTGTATTTCTTTTCTTTTCTTTTCTTTTTCTTTTTCTTTTCTCATTTTATTATTATGTTATTTATGTTTTGATTATTATTTTTCATGCTTTTCATATATGTTCTTATATTTTTCCATTTACTATTATATTATAAACAATGTATATATTTTTAGTCTTTCTCATTTTGAGAAACAAAAAATTAATAATCTTGTTTTTACTTTATATTTTCAACTTATAATATTTTTTTGGGTTAAGTATGTTTTTAGTCCCTTAACTTTTCTCATTTTTGGTTTTTAGTCCCTAATCAAAAAATTGACTGGTCTTGGTCCCTGAACATTAAATCCATCTTTACTTTTAGTTCCTGGAGTTATGTTGCTCTGTTAAGTGCTTACATGGTGAGATAATTGGCGAATTGGGTGATGCCAACATGAAAAAAATGATGATGTGGCAGACCAGTTGTGGAGAGGTCAATTTTAATTAATTAATTTTGTTAATTATAAATGTGAATAATTTTGTTTTTAAAAAATGTAAGTTAAATTATGCCCTAAATTCAAAGGTGGTCCATGGCTTGGGCGTTTTCTTCCCTCTTACCATCGTCTTCGTCTTCCTCGATTGGACACAATGTCGCCAATCCGAAGAGCAGAATCATTGGGGTCAAGGGGCTTTTCTTCGGGGGAGAGGTTCACAGCTTCCTCCAACTCATCTTCGTCGCCCATTGTCATTGGTTGGAGAAGATGCTATTGTAGAGGTAGGGAGGTGCTTGTGACCTCTCAAAGCGCAAGGAACCTTGGAAGAATGTTTTGGGGCTATCCAAACTGGAGGGTAATGTAATGTGTTGGTTTTGTGAATTGTTTAGTGTAACACTCATTCATATTAAATCAATTCATATTAATTTAGTTATTAAGTTTAAGTAAATAAAAATACATGTAAAATTTTTCAATTTTTAAAAGAAATTCCAAACTTAACAAAATTTGGAAATGGTAGTAAAAGATGAAAGATAAGACTGTATATACATATATATCATAAAACTGTAGATCATGGTTTGATAATACAAAAAAAAACTAAAAAAAATACATCAAAAGATCCTATACAGAGTAGTGTTCATCTACCCTATCCCTCATACAAAAAACAAAATACTATAATTCTTCAGGTCCTCCCCCGTTGAGATGTCCTCTAGCTTGTACTCAGCATCACGGGGCGTTAATGTCGTCTTTAATAATCACGATTAATCATACACAAAAGAAAATAATGGAGTGGGCTGTTTTGTTCTAAAATCACTTTTACATGTATGGTAGGAAATCTACCACAAAACAAAGATAAAACGCAACTGATAATAAAATGGATCCTAAGATTCATTCTAAGTTATATCAGACTACCCTTGACTAGGTATGGATCCATACTTCCCATTAGTGGGTAATAGTTCTCAACAGAACCTGGGAAGTGACTAGTAGTACATATACCTCTCTCAACATCATCACATGGTACAGTCCTCATTATTATTGAGGAAAATAACAGTCAGGATATCCATTTATAGATATATACTCAAACTAATCCTGGAATGCTGAACAGTTGTCGGGATTATCGAGTTTGGTCAGGCGAATATCCCAACTCAAGGGTGCTACCCTGGCCATTTGGACCTTCACCACTTGATGCCTACCCCCAAGACCTCTGCAAGTGGGTCCCTGCCTTTCATACCTCAGCGTACCAAACTGTAGCTTCCCTAGCAGGGTGTCATGCCATTGCATGTCACTTGCTTTACATTACTCACTAAACTATCAATTTCTAACTTCTCAAGCAGAGGTTTCCCTAGTCTCATTTAATTTGAGCACCAGTACAATTAACATTTCTGCCTTATTTTGCAAAAATTGTATAATACCAAAATCTAAACGGAATAACAATTTAGTAATCATATAAAATTTTAGCAGAATAACAATATGGTACTTATAATTTAATTAGTAAATTTTTGGAAAAATAACAACTAAATAAATGCATTTTGATTTTCTAAATTTGAGCAGAGTAATAACTTAGCAAATGTATTTTTATTTTCTAAAATTGAATAGAGTAATAGCTTAGCAAGTAAAATTTAATAATTTAAATTTGAGCAGAGCAACAATTGAATAATTATGATTTAATAATATAAATTTGGGCAGAGTAACAACTTAACAAAAATTAAAGTTTAACATTAAATAATAATAACAATAACAAAACTTAAGCCTAAACGGGTTTAGGGGAAAACCCTTCCTACCAACATGTAAAGTGACAATAATTTAGAACCAACCCCACTCCCTCCATTACCTCTAAGGTGGTTGATGAAGAGGATGAAATTATTGATGCAAAGCTCGTAGGAAGAAAACCTTACTAGTTGTTGGAAAACTAGTAAAATTTTAGCATAAAAGCAAAGTAAAAGAAAAAAATTTCTAAAGAGAGAAGCTCTCTAAGAATTTGGTAGCTTGAGAGAGAAAATGATGAGTGAAAATCTGAAAACTTTGAGACCTATTTATAGAAGAACGAGGGGGTTAGGTGTCCAAAAATTTACATCATCCATTATGTAAGCATTATGTCATAAATCCAATTTTTATTTATTTTTAATCCAATTTAGGGACACATATCCCAAATAGGTGGTGAATAGCGTATTTTAGGGTTGGGGACATGCTCCACCAGCTGTCCCAAGCATCCATGTGTCAAATTTTATCTGTAGGTGAATTAATTGGTACCGATAAAAACACCTAAACTTGAAAAATTAGCTTTTCATATCAAAATAATGCATTTTAATACAAAATGGACAAATACATTATTTTTCATCAAAAATAAATTTTAATTTTTATTAATTTATTTCAAATTATATGTATTTATTTTGTATTTTTAAGCTAGAAAATTCATAGAAAATCCATTTTAATTTAATAAATACCAAAATTTTTATAAATTTTAAAATTAAATATTTTATCCATAAAAAAATTAAAATTACCATTTTCACCCTTTTTAAACGTCAAACCAATATTGGCTGGCTTATTAGACACCTAAGGGCATTTTGGTCATTTTACACAGGAATTCTAGAAAATTCCCAGAAAATTTTCAAAATTATATTTTAATATATATAACATAATTCCAAACTCAAATTTAAATTTTAATGTCAATTTAATCTTTTCCTTATGTCAGTTCTTAATATTGAGAAATAGGAACAAAATCGTCATTTTCTAATTTTTCTGAGCTCCGGCTCGGAAAAATTATTAAAAATTATGATTAAATAGCTCTTGGAATTTTAAGCATAATGGTAAGGATCAGAATTTTGAAATTTTATCTCAATTTTTCAAAATTACATTGTCAAATATTAAAAAAAAACAATTGAAAAATTGAAATAGAATTGTTGTATTTTTAACTATTTTTCTTTCCAATAAAGTTTTTATAATGAAAGATACTTAGTATAAAATTTTCAAAATATTTCAAGATCAAAAAGTCTCTGGTTGGTTTTCGTAGTCGTCTAAGGGTATTTTTGTCATTTTATAAAAATTATCTCAATAAATTCCAGAATAATTTCTAAAATTATTATTAATTATTCTAAATATATTGATGACATAAAAAATAATTTTTAACCATACAAAATAATTTAACATACAAAATAATTTAACATACAAAAGTAGGGGTGTTACATTTAGTACCCATTTTTGATTTAGGGTATTTTTTTTCATTTTTTTTTTCAGAAGGGGATCCACTATGATTATTTTAGGTGGGCTGATGAAAACGATGGTGAATTGGAAGGAGTTGACCAAGTTGTCGCAAATGCCGTTGAGGAACAGAAGAAAAAGACATGTAAGCTCCAAAAGAAACTCATCGTTGAAAGGAGGAAAAGGAAATTTTGGTTGGGTCTTGCAATGATGTCGTGGTTAATGACTGTCCTTGGAGGCATGTTTTGTGTTGTGAAATGCAGCTTGTGCAGAGGATAGCAATAGGGGATGTAAATGTTAAGCTGTTTTGGACGAATTTGTCTTCGAGGAGTCTATTTTTGGATAATCGTAATAGGGTACTTGTAGCAGTAGCTTGGGATGTAATAACTGAAAATTGCCAATGACAATGGAACTTATTTACTACTGCTTGTGTTTAGATATGTAATTGTGTCATGTAAGTTAAATTTGGTACCCTAAGAACAATGTTTTGGTACGTGGGTTGTCAATGACATTGAAATTTGTGGACCAAATGCCATGTTACTGATAGTAATTTACAACATAAATAGAACTGTGTCTTATTATTTCCTCATATACCCTAATTTGGCAATTTAGCAACATGTGAGTGCAATGTTTGTTTGCTTACATGTGATATGAGTTTGTTGGTTTTAAAAGTTGGTCCATTTTGATTTACAATAATGTTAGTTTATTAAACGTTTTTTTTTTCAAATATGGCATTGCCAATTAGTTAAGATAGTAAGTTTGGAAAGTATATATCAAGTATATAATAAAATTCATCAAGTAGCTAACATAAGAAACATAATAGCTTTATATGTATATATATATATATATATATATATATATATATATATATATATTTGAACATATATGTTGTTAAGTACATCCAGATGCACCATATGGATGTTTAAAACATCCAAAAAATATGCCAAATTGGATGGTAAAAACATCCACCAAAAAATACCAACATATAATAAACTCATAATACTTGCAGCAGCACCTACTCTTTATACCCCAGTAAATACACCCAAAGTGTGTCAAAAATCAAACAACAAAATACAAAGACATCCAACAAGACACCAAAACATGTAGTTGGTATGATTGCTTACAGTTGCTGCCAACACCAAAATAGGAATTGATATTGTGCTACTTCCTCTTCAAAATATTTGATTTTGAGGCAACTTCTTGTGGACAAAGAGTAATCCCAACTTGGTAACTTTGTTCATCCAAATAGAATGGAAATGTATGTATACAATATTGACAAATATACATGCCACTTACTGCACTCTCTGCCAAGGCTTTATAAGCTTCAACAAGGTTATGATTTCTGTGACCCTGGAAAAAAATAAAGTAGACTGTTACATAACAAATTATATAAACTCAACACATTACAAAAGAAGAAGATAATAGGACCATGAACTAACTAAGGTTTGTGCAAAATTAACAATGTTGATTGCCATCTCACCAACAAAATCAATGACAAACTGTGCACCTTCAGATTTGGCCTTCATGAGTCACAAACATATGTTAAAACCTTGTGCAGAAATATTTGGATAATGCATGCATGAGTCTCTATTTAGTTACCATTTACCTTGCTAATTTTTATTCCCTTATCTTTGGCAATTCTTCCCATTACCTTGCGAGGTTTTGCAACAACTTGGTCCTTGTCTTTGTTGGCTTGCCTCGTACGTGTGCCATTTGAGATTGCATTTTGCATAGTGGGAGTTGCACTGCTATCCATGGATTTTCTAGTGCTAACATTTGGAGTGGAATTGCTGCCACTAGGGGTTGAAGTGGTTCCATTATTGCCTATGGAGCTTTTAGGGTTTTCTATTATTTTTGAAGGATGAATTAATGGAGTTGCACTGTACCCAGTTGTTGCAGTGTTTAGAGTTGGTGTCCCACTTGTTGAATGATCCTGCATACACGTATCTAGTGTTAATTTCACAAAAAATTTTACAACCTAAAAACTAATAAAATTTAAGTAAAGAATTTACCTTCATTACTGTGTCACATCTCTGTGTTCATTGAGTTAGGTCACCTTGTGTACTTGGTTGTGTCCCATCCAATTGAATCTCTGCTTGACTATCCTATGGTGGGCCAATCATGCATATCCTGCTGTTGTGACCAATCTGATTACAGTATGTGCACCTTATGACAATTTGGGTGTTTGTTTTGCGCAATTTGATTCTGTCTCGGTCTTTATCTGGCTCTCGTTTTCTCAATTTCTTTGGGCGACCAGGACCATACTTGTAATTTGGTGGTAATAATTATTGCTCACCAGTTCTAAGCCACTATGCTTGTCCATTAATAGGAGTTATGACTTGATCATAACAAATTTTATATAACTCCTTCTTGTAGTATCTGTGCACATACATTTTAGGGTTATCTCCTTTATAGGTTATGGCAGCCACACCATGTCTACAAAGGATGCCCACTAAATCCGAGAAATTACATGAGCATGTTTCTTTTTTGAGGTCTACAATAAACCTATTAGAGAACAAGTTATGTGTTACTTCAAATGTTGCGGCTCCAGCCCATGTGGCAAACCAGTTTACACTCTTTTCTATTTCTCTATTTAACCTCCTCTTAGGCTTAAGCATGATGTCTCCTTGTTGCTTCACTAAACTCTGTCTTAATGTTCCAAACCTCCTCATTAAGTATGTTTTGATCCATTCCACCATGGTTAAGATTGACTTGTCTCTGGCCATTAATAAAGTGTTATTAAAGGATTCTGTGAGGTTGTTTATCAACATATCACACTTTGAGTGATACTTGAACGCATGTCTACACCAACATCTTCTAGGAATCTCCCCTAGCCAATTATATGCCTCTTCATTAATGTGCTTGATTTGCAACATCTTCTCAACCCAAGCAGCGAAATATGTTGCCTTAGCTACCTCCATTATTAGATCTTTTATTAATGTACCCCCACCAAACCTTTTCTTGAAATTGTTATACAAATGACGTAGACAAAACCTATGCTCACATCCCTCCATCATTTCCTCAACACATGGAACTAAGCCTCACATAAAATTAGTTGTAAAATATTAGTAAACAAACATGTCATTTGACTGAGGATGACTGCATACTTGTGTCATAAAGACAAAAGGGTGAGTGCATACCTTTTGTTGGTCTGATAAGAGGATCCATGAATTGGACTGGGGATGACTAATATCATTAAACAAGAGTGTCAGAAACCATCCCCAGCTATCTTTGCTCTCCATTTCTACCACAGTAAATGGTTATTGGCAGATTTTGATCGTTTGGGTCTCTGCTAACAGCTACCAATAATTGGTCCATACTGATTTTTTAAGTGACAACCATCCACTCCAATGAAAGGCCTACAACTTTGCTAAAAATATTTTTTACTTCCATAAAAAAAAAACATAAAATCTCCCAAATATAGGTTGGAGTTCCAAACTAGGTTTATCCACTAATAACTTGCAAGTGCTGCCTGGACATGCTCTCTTCAGATTTGCATAATAAGCCCACAATTGTGAATATTGCTTCTTTGCATCCCCCTCAACTATCTCCAATGCCAACCTTCTTCCTTGATAAGCAGTTGCCATTATACCCGTAGAAAACCTACACCTTATGTCATCAACAACCTCCACCACTAACATCTTTGAATTAGACTTTAGCTTCTCCAACAATTGCCTACACACCCATGCACTCTTAGCATTTTTTTTGCAAAAACCCTACCACATGTATGTTGAGGAACTAGAGTCTTAATCCGATATGTGTGACTGTTTTGTACCTTGCTAACCAAGATTGTAAACCCACACTTCTGTGAACATGCAATCTTGACCCTGAAAGAATCATTTTTCACAAATTTGATTTGCTTACCATTCAAAATAGAATGCTCCAAGATTGCATCCTAAAACTGTTTCAATGAAGTAAACTCCATTCCAAGAGAGAACCTAAAGTCTTTACTCGTGTCTTCTTCCTTGTACCTCACAAACTTAGGCATCCCTTCACTCTGGGATTCATAATCAAAACCACTGTCCAACTCCACAGTAAAATACTCTTCATCTATATCATCCATGTTCAGTATATCGAATGATGGTCCACCTCCAAACCAAGTGTACACTGTCTCTTCTGACCCCACATAATTACCATTTTTCTGCACATCATCAACTAAATCACCATCTTCATCACTAACAAGACTTGTCTCCACACTGTCTCCCAAAAGTGATGATGGAATGAGTTCTGAATCACTGCTCCCATCTTCACTTGATTGAAGGTCCCATCCCTTTACCTAATTGAAGACCCCATTCTTACATGCCTCTTGAGCCCTTTCTTTGAGTCAACAACCCTCTCTTTAGTTGATTTAATACCCTTATCGTTCTAGGTGTCTACATTAGCACCATAATTTGGCTCAACGGCACCATCATTTGGCTTAACAGCACCATTATTTGTATCAACTTCAGCACCATTCTTTAAATGTACACTAGCATCCTTACTTGAATCTACGTCATAATGATGGGCTCACTCACTTCTAAGTGTTCAACATAAATGTGCACTTCATTATTCGTTCTAATTGCTTAATTACATAATTCTAGAGCGTCCTTATCTTCATATATCTCCCTCAGTCCATGTTCAAACTCCACCTCATTCACCTTCCACCATAACCTGAACTTGTCACGATATCCCAATTCCTTCACCAAACCAACTACTTCAAAAAAGGACCACATGTCCACATCCACATTATGAACAACATCTATGTCTATATCTTTATAATGCAATTGGGGATCTTTCTTAAAAGAACCCCTGTGATGTATCACCAATGTAAAGGACATATTTGACACTAAAAATATTAAATAAATTTGAACCATTAAACAATTATTTTTGAAACAAATTAATAATTTAAAAAAAGCAATGCACATGCTAACACTATTCCATGTTAGGGTTACATTCACAATACAATATTCACACACAAATATACAACACACAATGAAAAAGTGTACTCGAAACCCTAAACAGTGTAAAAAACTATTCACAGACCCCATATGCTTTCACTTCGTACAACAACCAACCCCACTTGCTCTCAATACACAAACCAACCCAACTCAGTATGCTTTGAATACAGACACTAAAGACAACAAACACATGACCAGACAAAAATGGTACCAAAGAGGCTTTCAATGAACCATAAAACCCACAGCAAAGCACACATAAGACAAAAAGCCATATACCTCGGTGCACATGAAAGGCTCGTCTTCAACTTGCGTGGGACCAAATGAGATTCTTGCCTACCACCCCATGACTTCCTACACCAACTAATAAAGATTCCTTGCCCACTGACAAAGCCTCCTACTTACTCAACGCCTCGCTTTCGTTGGAACTCATATCTCACTCTTTCTCTGATAGGGTTTCTAAAAGTTAGACATACCAAATGGGGAGGAGGACGGCAGGGGCACACATTTGTCGAATGGGCTTTGGCCCAACCTTCCTATTAACCCATTTACTAATTTTCTATCTCAAAAAATAGTAGCACATTACCAGATAAGTATACATTAATTAACAAAATTAATTAATTTAAACTGACCACTCCACAACTAGTCAGCCACATCATCGTTTTTTCCACGTTGGCATCACCCAATTTGCCAGTTGTCTCACCATGTAAGCACTTAACGGAACAACATAATAGCAGAGACTAAAAGTAAAGATGGACTTAATGTTCAAGGACCAGAATCAGTCAATTTTTTGATTAGGGACTAAAAACCAAAAATGAGAAAAGTTAAGGGCCTAAAAACATATTTAACCCTATTTTTTTTGTTTAACAAGACATAAAAGGAGCATATTATTGTTACAAGTTTACCACTTATTCATTAATTTCTTTTTCCTTATATTTTTTATACAATTCACTTAACACAATTTAATGAATTTTATATAGTTAAATTATCTAACTAATATTTAATTTTTTCTACTTAATTCAATTCCTTAATTATATATTTATACATGTTATTTATATAGTTTATTATATACTTTGATGTTTATTAATTGTTCCAAATAAATTATGATATAAAAAATAATAAATTACTTTCATAAAATAAATTAATTATAGTCTAATATCTATCTTTCTCTACAAGTTTTACTTTTAATAAAGAATTAAATTGATTACATTAATAATAACAATTACACAATTTTGATAATTAAAAGTTAATAATAATAACAATAATCATAAATAGACTCCTTTCAAATTCATAAGGGTCAATTTTAACATTATAATTTTCTATTCTTATAAATTTAAACCTTAATAATAATAACAACAACAACAACAACAAATAGTAATAGTAGTAGTAGGTTTACTTAATTGTATTTCATAATTTTTCCCTCACGTATATATAATATTTTGAAAATGGCTATTAAATTGATGCAAAAGCATTACATGTATTTTTTAGGTAAATTATGTTAAATAATATATTAAATTGATTAATTAAATGGTACCTAATTTACAACACTAGTTAAATTTAATGTATAATTAATATACAAATAATAATAATAAATATAATAATAGAGTTTTTTTTATAGTTGTCAATTATAAGACATTATGGTTTTTTATTCTTATAAATTAAGACCTTGAATAATGATAAATACCCATTATATATCATAAATATAAAACAGTTGTAAAGTATACAATGATATTGTAATTATTATTATGAATAACATTGTCTTTCAAAATTTACTTAGAATGAGAAAAAAATTGTAATATATGAAAAGTAGTATGTAATGATATTAAAAAAATTAGTAACATACATAAATAATTTTTTATAGATAAATAATCCTTATAATAGTTAAATTATAAGATATAAAGTCTGAAACATACAATAATTGTTATAGATAAATAATTTTAAAAAGTAGTAAGTAATGAAATTAAAATTAAATAACAACAAGATAATAATAATAACAACAATGATAATAATAATAATAATAATAATAATAATAATAATAATAACAACAACGACAACAACAATAATAATAGACAAATCTCATTACACTAATCGAGAGTGTTCAGTTTATGTTGCGTTTAGGTTAACCAATACAAAATTTCAACAATATCACATAATTAAAATCAATAACTTAAATAATTAAAAAAACATTTTAAAATAATTAACAACTATATATATTTAATAAAAATCATACTATTTCAACAAATTTAAAATAAATTTTAATTTTTACAATAAATACATTTAAAATTATTAATTATAAACACACAAAAATCAAGTACGTGTTAACATGATATCCACAATAACAAAAATGAACAGTTAAATTTAAATACTTATATATTCATATTTTATTATGCTTACATTCATTTTGAATTTATACATTTCATATAAGTATTGTAACACTTTCATTACTTGAAGAAAGAACAAATTATAATAAATTTCAATAGGCTTAATATTTTTGAACACAACATCTGTAACACCCTCACTTTTATTTAATTAATTGTTTTATTTATTTATTTATTCTATATATTTAATTTTGAAAAATTGGGAAGGAATCTAAAAATTTTGATCCCCACGGTTAAACTCAGAATATCGAAAACTATCTAATTGTGATTTTTAATAATTTTTCCGAGTTGAAGCTTAGAGAAATTAGAAAATGACGATTTTGTTCTTATTTATCAATATTAAGGGCTGACATGAGAAAAAGATTCAATTGATATTAAAATGTCAAATTGAGTTTAAAATCATGTTATATGTATTAAAATATAATTTTGAAAAAATTCTGGGAATTTTCTGAAATTCCTGTATAATGACCAAAATACCCTTAGTTGTCAAATTACAAACTCAATATTGGTTTGACATCCAAAAATGGTGGAAATAATATTTTTAGTACATTTCTAGGCAAAATATGTAATTTTAGAATTTTCATAAAAACTTGAGCATTTATTGAATTAAAATGAATTTAATATGAATTTTCTAAGCTTAAAATATATAATATATATATTTATAATTCGAAAAAAATTAAAATTTATTTTTAGAAATTATTTTTGATGAAAAATACCACATTTTTTCAGATTTATATTTAAATTAATTATTTTGATATTAAAATTTCTTTTTTTCAAGTTTAGGCGATTTTATCGGTACCGAATAATTAATTAACAATCAAAATTTATACTGAGATTCTTTGGGACAGCTGCTATGCCACGTTGAAACTCTAGAGGGGAGGTGATTCACCACCTAATGGGATATGTGTCCCTAATTTTCAAATTAAAAATAGAAATTTTGACATAATAGCTTATGTCATTTAAGGACACCTAAGCTCAAAATTTTCCCTATAAATAGCCATCAAATTGAACTAATTTCTCATTTTTCTCCTCCTTTCACCACCGTAAGTCTCCATAGAGAAATTCTCTCCCTTTAGAAAAAATTTCTTTTACTTTGTTTTTATGCTAAAATTCTACTAGTTTTCCAATAACTAGTAAAAATCCTCTTCCTAGGAGCTCTGCACCAACAATTTCACCAACTCTTTGAGGTAATGGGGGAAGTGGGGTTGGTTATAAATTTCAATTACTTTGCATGTTGGTAGGAAGGGTTTTTCCCCTAAACCCGTTTAGGCTTTAGTTTTATTATTAATATTATTGTTATATTGTTTAATGTTAAACTTTAATTTTTGCTAAGCTATTATTTTGCTCAAATTTAAATTATTAAATTATACCAGGCTGTTACTTTGTTTAATTTTAGAAAATTAAAATGCACTTGCTAAGCTGTTACTCTGCTCAATTTTTTAGAAAATTAAAAAGCATTTGCTAAGATGTTATTCTGCTTAATTTTAGATAATTAAAATACTCTTATTAATAGTTATGCTGCTCAAATTTAGACAACTATAGTATAATTATTAAGTTGTTATACTACTCGAATTCAAACAATTATAGTAGAATTACTAAGCTGTTATACTGCCCAAATTTAGAAAAAAATATTTTTAGCTATTATAATAAATAATTAAATTATTAAATTATCAAATTTTAGTAATGCTCAATTAGTTTAGCAAAAATAGTAGAAGAAATAAACCATAAATCTCATAATATGAAACTAAAGATAGAAATTATTTTATGAGCTATTTATGAATTTATTTTTAGAAAACTACTATAGACATTTCATTTTAAGTTCTTATTGTTCAGGTAAGGTTTAGACACACTAATAGACTATCTGTAAAAAATTTCATAAATTTTAAAGCTTATGTAGTACTTCTAATTGTGCTCTATAAGTGCTTATGGACACATTTTTCTTAGAAATACTAAATTTCAAAAATTTTCGAAAAAATTCTAAAAATTCATGATAAAATTCTAATTATTTTTCTAAGTTTAAAAATTATTTTTATGAAAGTTTTTGACCATTCTATGATTTATTTCTTAATTATCAGTCTTTATTTTAATTTGTATATCTTTATTTTTATTGAATTATTGCTTATGTGCTTTAATTTGAATTATGAATTATGTAAATGATATGTATGGATCAAATCTCCGTAATATAAGGCAGAGATATTAGTAAAAATTATACTGGTGCTCAAATTTTTGAGACCAGAGTGAACCTTTAAAAATTAATAGATTAGTGAGTAATGTAAAGCAAGGGACATGCAGTAGTATGACACCCTGTTAGGGAAGCTATAGTTTGGTACGCTAAGGAATGAAAGGCAGGGACCCATTTTGGGAGGTCTCGAGGGTAGGCATCGAGTGGTGAAAGTTCTAAGAGCTAGGGTAGCGCCCGTGAGCTAGGATATTCACCTGACCAAGCTCGATAACCCTGAAAACTGCTCAGCATTCCGGGATTGGTTTGAGAGTATACCTCTATAAATGGACGTCTTGACTGATATTTGTTCCTCATTAATGATGAGGACTGTACCATGTGATGATGTTGATGAGATATATATACTTCCAGTCATTTCCCAAGTTCTGTTGAGAACTATTACTCACTGATGGGAAGTATGGATCCATACCAAGTCAAGGGTAGTGTAGTATAACTTAGAATAAACCCTAGGTTCCCTTCATTAATTGTATTTAAATTCCTACCATACATGTGAAAGTGATTTAGAACAAATCACCTCACTCCATTATTTTTGCTATGCATGTTTAATCGTGATTATTGAAGATGACAGCAATGCCTGATGATGCTGAGGATGAGCCAAAAGATACTCCTCCAGATTGTAGACCTAGTTTATAATATTTTCTTACAAGATAGAGTAGATAAATACTGCTCTGTATAGGATCTTTTTGATGTATATATTGGGTAAGATAGTGTATGTCTTTTGATGTACTTTTGTTTTCTCTTTGACTATTATGTATTACTCAAACCATGATGTACAGTTGGATATATAAATACATAAGCAATTTTTTTTATCCTTTCACTTTTATTTCTAAATTCTGTTATCGAAAAAAGAAGAAGAAAAATTTTACTCACATTTTCATCAACTTAAAGTAATAATTAAATTAATATGAATTATATTTAAAATTAAAGGAGTTGTACAACATCTGCTCAATTAAAAATATAATTAATCATCTTTCTCAATTTTAATGTAATTATATTTAATTTACTATTAAATATTTTAATTAAAAATTAAAAATTTTATTTATGTACATATATTTTTAAAATAATAATAAATACAAATAAAAAATAATAATTTAAACAAACACGTGCAATGCACGGGTTTAAAATCTAGTATATATAATAAAGGAGACTTGAACTTTTGTAAGTCGTAGATGGAAACTAAAACTTAATAATAGTTGTTGGAGCTAATAAAATTTAACAGAATTGATTTTATTTAATGATGAATTAAATTGTTCACGTTAATGATATTTATTACATAGGTATTAATGTAACACTTAATGTTTTAATGTAGTTTTTTTATAAATATTTTATTTAAATAGTATTAGATATAGTATTTATTAAATATAATATATTTATTAAAATACAAATTTATTAAATGTATGAGTTTTCATTATAATCTATCTATCTATCTATATATATATAGGTAATAAATTTTTATTACAATTAATTTTTATTTAAAAATATTATATATATATATATATATATATATATATATATATATTAAAACCAAAAGACAATAGAAAAATTTAGATATATAAATCATATAATAGTAACATTAAATATTATAATATTATAAAAAGTTAGATTTATTTCAAAAGTAATGATGTTATAAATATGTGGTTAAATTTAAAATGATTCATAATATTTTATTTTAGTTGATAATTAAGTATATCAATTAAAAAATAAATTATCATCTATATACATAGATCTAGATTTTATAGATAAAAGTTAGATATATAAATACTGTAATAATAACATTAAATATTATAATATTATAGAAAAGTTAGATATTTTTTAAACTTAATGACATAGTTATATATATACACACACACACACACACTTAATATATATCCTTATATTTTTAATTTAGTTATTAAAATATATTTTGCAAACAATAATAATTAAAAAGTAATGATTTTATAAATATGTAGTTAAATTTTAAATAATTATATATCTATGAGAAATAGACTTGAACTAATGTGAGCCATTAATGGATACTTGAATTTGACAATTGTTGTTGATTGAATCTAATAAAATGTGAATGAACTAATTATATTTAACGAATTTAATTATATTAAATTAGTATTTAATGATATGAAAATAAAGAATAAAAATATTTTTAAATTCAATACTATTTATAACTATTAATTAAAATTAATATTATATTACCATTTCTTACTTTTGGCAATTAAATTGATATATACTTGAGCAAAATGTTACAAGAATAAGCATTTTGGTCTCTCTTATTCTAATTTTAGTCGTTTTTTTAATTTGTTTTTCTATTTCAGTAATTTACTTGTCGCTTTCTCTTATTTAAGCCTGACCAGTAAGCATTTTTGGTTATATCATTGCATAACTTTATTCTATTGATTAACCCTCTTTTTTTTAACAATTTAAAGTGGTTTTCTTTGTATTGATTCTTAGTCTTTTGCTCAATATATTCTTTTATGATAATTTTTTATATTTGTTGAGAGTAATTATATGTATACTATTATAGGGATATTGCACATAAGTTCAAAACAAGTTTCTAAGAAGGAAAAATATACATGACTAAGAATTTTGTGATGTTAAAGGATAGCGACAAATTTAGGTAAAATGTATATAACAAATTCTAATACACTTTGAGACTGTAATTATGAAATATAACTTTTATTTTTGTTACAATTTTTTTAGGTTGCAATCGAATGAAGAAGAATCATGTGATAAGGAACAAAATAATTTTTTGAAGTTCTAGATGTATAAGAAAAAAGATTAATTTTATAGCAACTTTTTTTAGTGTTTGTTCAATTAATTGTTAGTGATCAACATGTTTATGTTTGTGCAACCAAATACATTGTTAGTGATAAACATGTTTATGTTTATGCAACCAAATACATTGTCCAATTAGTACATTTTTAACATTGTTAACACTAATCATAAATTTAATTTGAATAAAATTGAAAAAAATTATTGAATCAATTTTATATGTCAAGTTAAAAAAAAAAAATATTTTAGCAATAGCATCGATGATAATTGGTATACGACCTACCAATTTAGGCCTTTGTAATACCCTAATATGATAAAATGTTAATTTATTTTGTGAAATTTTTCATTGAATATGAAGTTGAATTTTGCAATATAAGACTTTAACAAAATTGTATCAAATTGAATTAATAATTGTATTAAATATGAAATTAAATTTTGATGTTAACCTATATGAGACTTCATAAAAGTTATTTCAAAATTTAGTCATTGAATAAAAATTTCAAAATATATAAATTAATAGAAAATTTTAATTATTTATAAATAAATTAAAATGATAAAAATTTTAAAAATAAATATTGCATAAAAATGAATTAATATTTACCAATAAAGAAATCATAAGAGCTATTTACAAAAGAAATAACAATCAATTAATTAATATTAAAATAGATAAATAATGAAATATATCTTAGTTATTATTGTTCATAAAATATATATTAAATTAATAAAATTAAAATAGTAAAATAAACTTAATAAAAAAATTAATCTAGTTTTTAATGTTATTAATGTAGTATTTTTGTAAATATATAAATAAATAATTTTCTCTCTCTATATTATTAATTATTGTTTGTATTTATTAAGTTCAATACATAATTAATTTTATGTTTTATTTTTGAATAAAAATCATATTTCTATTATAAGAATAAAAATATTCTATTATTGCATGTATCACTATCAATTTATATATATTTTTTCATGTTATCTGTTATTTTTACAATAAATATTGTTCAAATATTTTTAATTATAAAAATATAAAAATATGTTAATATAATATTCACAACAACAAAAATAAAAACTAAATTTTATATATTCTTTACTTTTAATAAATAATTAAATTGATTACTTTAATGATAATTATTACACAATTTTGATGTTTGAAAGTTAATAATAATATAGTAATCATAAATAATAATAATCATAAATAAAGTCCTTTAAAATTTATAAGGGTCATAATATTATAATTTTTCATTCTTATAAATTCAAACCTTAATAATAATAGTAATAGTAATGCATTAAATTGATCAATTAAATAGTATTTATGACATTGATTAAATTTAATATAAAAATAATATACAAATAAAACAACAACAACAATAATAATAGAGTTTTTTCATAACAGTCAATTATAAAACTTAGTGACTTTTAATTCTTATAAATTCAAACGTTAAAGAATAATAAATATCCATTACATATCACAAATACAAAACAATTGTAAAGTATGCAATAATAGTGTAGTTATTATTAATAATAACATTGTCTTTTTGAATTCACTTAAAATGAGAAATAAAAATAGTAATATATAAAAAATAGCATGTAATAATATTAAAAAAATTCGTAACACATGTAAATAATAATTCTTATAGATAAATAATCCTTATAATAGCTAAATTATCATATATAAAGTATGAAACATATAATA
This sequence comes from Spatholobus suberectus, assembly GCA_004329165.1. Lineage (NCBI taxonomy): Eukaryota > Viridiplantae > Streptophyta > Magnoliopsida > Fabales > Fabaceae > Spatholobus > Spatholobus suberectus. The sequence continues at coordinate 60,173,343 of CM014735.1, forward strand.
ATCCTTATAGATAAATAACTTTAAAAAGTACAAGTAATGAAATTAAAATCAAAGAAAATAATAATAATAATAATAATAACAACAACAACAACAACAACAACAACAACAACAACAACAACAACAAAATCTCATTGCATTGATCAAGAGCCTTCAAATTATGTTGTGATGTCGTTAACCAACTCAACTTCAATAGTATCACATAATTATAATTAATATCTTCAAAATGATTAAAAATATAATTTTCAAATAATTAAAAATTATATCTATTTAATAAAAATCACACTATTTCAATAAATTCAAAATAAATTTTAATTTTTACAACATTTAAAAATTATTAATTATAAACACATAAAAATCAAGTACATGTTAGTATAATATCCATAATAACAAAAATGAACACTCAATTTAAATAATTATATATTGTACATTCATATTTATTATATTTACATTCTTTTTGAATTTATACATTTCATATAAGTATTGTATTACTATTATTACTTGGAGAAGGAACAAATTATAATAACTTTTAGTAGACTTAATATTTTTGAAGATAAGATTTGCTCAATTAAAAATATAATTAATCAACTTCTTTAATTTTAATGTAATTATATTTAATATAATACTAAATATTTTAAAAAAAAATACTTTTATTTATGTACATATATTAAAAAAATATTAAATACAAATATCAAAAATATAAAATCTAAACAAACCCGTGCCTTTCACAGGTTTAAAATCTATTAAAATAAGTAAAAAATACTCTATCTGCTAAATAAAAAAAAAAATTACTTCAAAATCAGCGCACTAAGTTAAAAGAGATTATCAACAAGTAACAAATTAATAAAAGTAAGATTAAATTTCACTTTTGATCATCTTATAATATTCACTCTGTGATTTTGGTCCTCTAAATTTTAATTTCGTGATTTTAGTCTTCTAATTTTGTAAAATCCACAATTTTGATTCAATTGTTAAATATCCATCTAACCGTTAAAATTGTAACATTGACATGACTTGACATTAAGTAGATGACGTGGCAATTAATATTTAATAATATTTAGGCTAAATTGCATTTTGGTTCTCTTATAATATCCAATCCACGATTTTGGTTCCTTTTTTTTAATTACTTGATTTTAGTCTCCGAACAAAATTTATGATTTAGAAAATGGTAAAAGTAATTGGAAGGGATTTGAACCCATGACCTTCCTGTTCTCTTTCACCACCTAAACTACTAAGTCATTTAAATTATTTGAGTCATAATATAAACATTGTATTATATATAACAAAAATAAATATTAAAATTTTAAAATACTTATTTAAAGTTAAATCTAGTTTAAAATAGCAAATAATAAATTTATATAACAAAAATAATGTAATTTTATTTAATAAATAAATTATATAATTTATTATTTAATATATTTTTTCATATAATAAATATAAATATACAATTATTTTTTTCTTTCATCTCTTTTTTTACCCCCATTTTTTTCTCATCTTTTTCTACCACATCACTAATCTTATGCTATTTAATTTAGGCTACAATTATCTCTTTAACAATTAATGATGTGTTAGAAAATGATGAGAAGAAAATGGGGTAAAGAAGGAGATGAAAGACAAAAGTATTTGTATATTTATATTTATTGTATGAAAAAAATATATTAAATAATAAATTATATAATTTATTTATTGAAAAATTTATATTTATTTTTGTTATATAAATTTATTATTTATTGTTTATTATTTTTAAACTAGATTTAACATAATAAATATTTTAAAAAATTGTATATTTATTTCTATTATATTTAATATAGTTTTTATATTCTGATTCAAACAAACTAAATGACTTAGAACATGTGTTGGGATAGCTTATAATATCCCATTTTAGCTATTTCTTTTGAAAAAAAGCTATTTGAGAAATAATCAGTATGTTTGGGACAAGTGTTAAAATTTGCTAAAAAGTTTTTTTGTGAAAAATAAGCTGTTTTTGGATATATGAAAATTTGAAGCGTATGATTATTTCCCAACAGCTTTTTTTTTCTCTAAAGAACTTTATTTCCAAATTACCCCCTAACTTTTCCAACTTTTTTTTTTCTTTCACCTTCATACATACTTTTTCATAATGTATTTTGTAAAAGCTAATTTTGTTGTTGTATCCAAACGAAATTAATTATCTTAACATTGTTTTTCAGCAAATTTATCCAAACAAACATTAATTCTAATTATAATCAATGATAACAATAATCAATTATACATATAATTGATTATTAAAATAATTTAATTTTCGCAGCTGTCCCAAACACACCCTTAGTGGTTTAAATGATGAAAGAGAAAGTGAAAGTAATGAGTTCAAATCTCTCTTAAATTACTTTTACCATTTTCTAAATCATAAGTTTCGTTGAGGGACTAAAATCGCATAATTAAAAAAAGAAACCAAAATCACGAATTGAATATTATAATAGGGCCAAAAGTGTAATTTAACTTAAATATTATTAAATATTAATTGTCATGTCATCTACTTAATGTAAGATCATGATCAATGTTACAATTTTAACAATCAACGGATAACCATTTAACAGTTGAACTAAAATTGCAAATTTTGCAAAATTGAGAAACTAAAATCGCAAAATTAACAATTGGAGGACTAAAAGTGCAAGTTAGCCTAAAAGTAACCATTAACCTAAATTTTTCCTAAGCACTTATCACAATTGCACATTTTGTCCTCCATTCTGGTATGCAGAAACAAATTTAAAAGATTTTAGAGTTTTTTTTAGTAGATACAAAGCGAAAAGGCAGATATATATAGATAGATAGAGAACTTAAACACCTTTTCATCTATTCAACCATGCATACCCTGAATACCTGAAAACCGTTTGGTTGAACTAAATGACCAAAGTATTTCAACATGGTGAGTCATTTAGCATGTAAACTCAAACCTAATTTAGCAACCAAACGCTGGTGAAGGCCAAAAAATTATTACGAACTAAATATAAATTTATTTAATTCAGCCTAAAACTATTTCTATAAGCTAAACTTAAAGTGACCAGATAGAGAACTAGGCCATGATTTCCCAAGTTCCAAAGGTAAGTTTTCAGTACAAAAATGTCACTGTGAAGCCACTTGACTCCCTGAATCGTTGCAAGGTTCCATCTTCAATGCTTTCCTCTGGCGACCATAATCTGTTGACAACCTGAAACAAGAAGAAAATTCATATGCATGAATGCTTAAAATGAATTTGGACAGAAACCCTTTTGGCACATGCTCAAAGTAATATTCAACCTCTACACCTTGTAAAAAGATCACAATCATTTCTAGGCCTCTAAGCTACTTAATTAAAATGTTAAAAATCAACGCCAACACAAAACTTATACCTGAACAAATAAAAGCACTAATACCATCCATAATGAGGTAGCAACGTTTGTTATTGCATTTTGTAGTGGCAGCAACATTGTAGTTTGTAAGCATTAGCCAATATAAATGAAATTAACATAGCAGTTGAAAGCATAGGTTTCAATGAGCAAAAAGGGAGTTATGATGACATACCCTAACTGCAAGGAAGTATCTGAAAGGTCATTTTCCTCTGAAGCACAATTGAAAAGGGGTTTTGAACCGTTCTTGGAAAATGTCCTATCCAAAGAACCAAATTCAAGGAACTGTGTCTTTGTTTTATTTTGTATCTCCTCAAGCTGTTTACAGTTAAAGATTAAAGATGAGCAAGAAGATAGACTGTTTCTGGATATGAAAAGTTAATTTGACATAATTCATAGTTTTGACTTTTGAGTCGGATTTGATTCTAACCTGTTTGCGCAGAACTTCATTCTCCAGCATCGCCTTTTGCTCCTGCAGATGTATTTGAAAAACTTATTAAATGATCAATTATAAATAGAAAGGTGTATTTGAAATTCTCTCCCTTTAAATAGTATAACCCTTTATTTTTCTACAACCATGAAGAAAGAATGATCGAAGAAGAATGTAAATTAACCACTTAAAATTATTCATAGAACTTTAGGCATTGGTGGGAATAAATTACCATAAATATTGCCTCTTTACTAGTTAGTCTTTTGCTAGTAGGACCATGCACGCTTCTAAAATCTATCCAGTCAGACATTTTACGACTCAGGTATATTACAGAATAGCTTTAATGCCAAAACCAGCTATGCATTTTGTATCTATTATTTTTTACATCTATTTTTATTACAGAATGAAAATGAGATGAAAATTGCAAGTGGAAACATGTACCTGTATCCTGGACCTCCTAAGCTGTTCTACAAGTACTTGTTCCTGCAACATTATAGTGTGAGTGAATAAGGTCAATAACAGCATATCCATATATTAGCAAGTCTTGAACAGAAGAAGTGGTTGGATTTAGTAATTGATACAGATGTCAGAAATAAAAAATAATGAACCAATTTACAATCTAATAATCAATCTCGGATAGCTGCCAACTACGAAAATGCTATGGTGGGAAGTAAGATGGCTGCTATTTTAAATATTCCCAAGGCCGCTCCACTCCACTATTCTGCTATAGCACCACTATAGTGTGCTATTGACTACTACACATTATAAGGAAATGCATCACTCTGGTCGATTGCACTTAAAAGGATCAAACTCTTGGTATGCAGATGTTCAAGTTAACATGAACTTCGTCATCTCAAAGTTCTTTTTTTCTTCTTCCAGAAATACAAAGGTTATTTTTTTAATATCAAAATGCTTGAATATGCTCTACAAAAGTGTCTGAATCTGATCATATTAACAGGAAAGGAATATAGAAAATCTTGTAAGGAAATGGCATACGATATCAAAACAATACAATCAATTCACCACTGTTAGTATTTGTTCTCTGTACCTTCTTGTCTTTGACAGCTAGTATCCCTTCACTCAGTTGATTTTCTAAGTGCTGCAGTTCTTTAAGGCTCAATCCATCAAGCTCCTTACCCATCATCCTTCTACACAATTTGAAAATATTATCAGAACAAAATCTGGACTCAGATTTAGATGAAAAATAAGAACAAAAGATAAATAGAAAATATGTAAAATTCATTGAGGTAGTTATTTTCTTGGGTCATTCATTAAGGTAGTTCACTAATACAGTAATAAATGTTTCTGTTATTTGTAATAGCATTGCTAATTACTGATATAAAGTGTCAGCGAAACTTACAAGTATGCCGAGTGAAGCTTTGTTATTTCATCCTTCAGAAGGTTAGTATCAGGCTCCATAACCTATTTAAAAGTACGTAATAACAACATTTCAAACTATATACAGATAAAATGAACTTAAAAGGGTTGGGCGGCGGGGGGGTTATTAAAGAAAGGGTGATGCTTTAAGATATTAGAGGGAAAGTTTTAAATACATCTGTTGGGGACACATCAATAGGTTGCTCTGCACAATCTGATTCTGTGCCTTTGCTGTACCTTGAAAGGGTATGCTCCATGCTTCATAAATGAAATAAAATTCAGTTGATCATAAGAAAATAAAAGCCTCAAATGAATCATATGAACAATTACAAGAAGAGTAGAAGCATTTGAAAGTTACTAAAGCAACTATCATGAGCTTTGACTTGCAAATTAACATTAAATCTGATGGAATCAAATCTTCTATCACAATCCTGTCTTTGCATTTAAAAAATCACAACAAAGTTTTGAAAGAAAAACTAAAAGATAAGTTTTATTTTTCCCTTATTTGGTTCAGCTAAATTTTGGAGAAATAATTACTTATTTTAAAAATACTCTCAGGAAGCTCTCAAAATAAGTTAGTCTAAACACTGTTAATTGTGAATAACTGATTAAGAAGGCCGAATTTGGGAGAAGAAAAGAAAGAAACAGAAAATATAAACCCTAACGTGATGGTTACTAATATATGCTTTTTTGGCAGTAGGAATCTAGAATAGCACAAGATGAAATTCTTCAACTCATCAAACCAGATACATATACACAATTCACTTTCAATATTATTAGCTTCTTCATTGATTTCATACACATAAAAATTCTATGTCCACCCCAAACAATCTCTTTCTCTAGTATAGCAGGGTTCATTTCCTCTGACAAAATTTTTATTAATCTCACAATTCACATCCAGGGGTCTTTTTTCCACAAAAGATAATTCACCAGAATTACACTCTCTAACATAAACCCTACAAAAATCCCAATTCAAAGATTTGCATGAAAACACTCTCCACGTTTTTTTTTTCCTTTTAAACAAAACCATTGTTCCCCTTTACAAACACTTTGAACAGTGCTCCAAAATAAAGAACGGTAATTCTGTTTACTTGGTCCACAAGATTACCTGTCCATGGAAACAGGGCTATCAAGCATCAGCACACGCAAAATTTCTTGCAAGAAATAAGAAATAAAAAAACTAATTTTCTACAAGAAGACTACCCCATATCCCAAAAACCAACAAAATCCTCAAAAGAACCATGCTTGTGTGTGAAAGGTTTCAAGTTTCAATGAAAGGCTTCAAAGGGATCAAGCAAGCAAGCACCTTGTGTTTGAAAACTCATAAAGCTTGCCAGTGCTAGAGAATATGATGACAGCAACCTCTGCATCACACAGAACAGACAACTCTTTGGCCTTCTTGAGCAACCCATTTCTCCTCTTGGAGAAGGTAACCTGCCTGCTGTTCAAATTCTCAATTTTCTTAATCTCAATCTTCCCCCTCCCCATGCCGTTTCCTCTTCCCTCTCACAAAGCTCCTTCCTTTATTTAACTTGCTCACCAAACACTGAACCCACCAGCATTCAGAATCAGAGGGGAAAGATGGGCATGAAAGAAAGACCCCCAAATGAGGCCCCTTTATTTATATGCAAGAGGCGCAGCACACACAAAAAAACACAACTATTTTGTTGTTGGAAAGGATTGGGATTCTGCATAGACCCCCAAGGATGGAAAGAGTGACCAAAATTAGAGCATTGAGGGAAAGGTGACAGATGGATTACTATGTGTGGCAATGATCCTAATATGGGATACTATTTGCTTGGGGAGTAGGTAATCGCCACTTCTAGGAACGTTTCTCTCATACGATGTTACTTTATGTTTTGGATGGTACTAGGAATCCCAACCATACTTTATGTTTCTTTTCACCTAAATTTCCTTGTTTTAACAATAATATTTTCTCACACTATTCTGAACCGAAATGGCGGTTTGGTAAAATCTATTCTAAGATAGGGATCCCGGATTTGATCTTTGATATTGTTTTGATTTAAATTTCTAATTGGTAATACTGTTTGTCTTTGAAGTTAATTTTAATGAACTGATGGTGAAAAAGGTATGCTAATATTTAGTATATTTTGTGGAAATTTTACATAAAGATTTAATTGTTTATGGAAATTTTAAAAAATGAAAGTGATTAAATAAATTATTTAAAAAATATTTTTGATTACTCATTTTAAGTAGTGATACTAAATTAGAAAGGAGTGTACGAAAGTTTTACAATAGTAGTGGATTAAAATAAACTTTCCTTTATCTATTTTTAAGGTATTTAAGGATACATCTCTGGTTATACGCACTTGAAAAATTATATATATCCGGTTACCATATTTGTAATTACTTGGATTGGTAGTTCAAGCAATTTTGGTTACTTTTTTTAAATTCAAAAAGGTGTTTCCCAAATAGAAAACGTGATCATATTTGACAATTATTTGACAACGACTCGTGCTTTTACCATTCTATTCCTAGTACGACGACATCGCAACTTTAATTTTTTGTCACTGTTAATTAAAGAAATTTTCTATTTCAAGAGTGTTTTTCCTAAAGAAGATACGGGTGGATCGTCAGTCATTTTCTTTTAGATTTTAAAATTGATTAATAAATACAGTCTATTTCCAATATCTTTTTATTTGAACGATTTTTTTTTATGTTGTAGAAAAGATGAAGATTACCGCATATTTTTTAAGATTATTCAAATATTCCTTTTTTTACAGATGCCAAAGGTGACTGATTACTTACGAAGCAATGATATTTTAAAAATTTGGTAGTATTATCACGTGATACATACTGTGTTGGATTTCATATATTTTTGCCTACGTATGTCAATTAGTTTTTTGAATATTTGTACCAAAAAAAGTGAAATACCACAAGTTAATTTTAAGGGGTTGGTTGAGTGGAATAAAAAAGATGATAAGTTGTAGGATCGAGCACCCACTCGTTTCTTTGGAGTAAGGTAAATGTAAGTACCCTATAAGTACTCTATGAGCCCAAAGACTTTTTCTACCTTGAAGTAGGAACATCATCCTTTCCCCCTAAATTTCTTTCTACCAAAAAAAAAAAAAAAACACCACAAAAGTTAAACAAATTGTAGAATGTTATTGTGTTTATTTTATATAAACTTGGTTTATAAAATATTTTTAAAATCAAATTAGTTATTGGATTAATAAAATTTTTTATTAATTTACAATTCACTACAATATTATACACACACACACATACTAGTGGGGTGACTTGTGTAATGCACGACCTATTATTACGTTTTTAAAATTATGAAGTTTTATTTCAATTTACGTTTATCACGTATTATTTAGAATAAAAATAAGTTAACTAACCTTTTCATCTAACAAAAACATTTCAATACTCATTGTTTAATGAAGATTCTTAAAATCAGAAAGTTTGTACAAACAATTGATACACACTTTAATCATCCATTCTATTCTTCTTGGAACAATGTCATTCAAGTTTTGCGATTTCAACATGTGTCCATCTCTTTTAACGAAATGGTCCCCAACCACTTCCAAGAGAATGCCCTACAATTCCGCTATTAGAAAATTTAAAATTAGTGACAAAATGATATATATGTAAAATTTAAAAAATTCATCATTAAAATTTTGCAACGCCATAAGTAGCAAGAGAAAAGAAAGTTTTCGTCACAAAAATTGATCACTAATTCATTGATTCTACGTCCACTCTTTCAACTCATTTACCAGATAACAATATTTATAATTGTTGATGCCCCATTCCCTAACAAATCTTGCAAGAATTCCCTATATACAAAGACAAAGTTTTACTAAGTTAAACGTATTATATATGTCAACTCCATTTATAAAGAATATCTTTATTGATATGACATCTTTATTACATTTATTAAACATCTATTTTTAATATCAAAGATTAACTGTAACGCTTGGTTGCTTTTAGGATTAAAGATTGTCCCCACAAACTAACACAAGACTTTTTAGTGTGATTTGTCCTCACTCACAAGCTTTTTGGGAAACTTCTTAAGAGGTCACTCATCCCAAAATTGCTCGAAGTTAAACACACTTTGTTAAGACAAAGGACAAATTTTTGGCCCTCGCTTACTTTTAATAATAACAAACAGTTTTATAATCAATCGTTTGATCACTCGCTATTATTACATGTTTTCACTATCGTTTGTTCATGCGTTTTTATAAAGATATTATAACAACTAACTTTTTCAGACAATATATATTGATCTTCTAGCTCTGTTATACAAGAAGCTCTTTAACTTTGAAAAAGCGCGTACCATCTCGAAAAAGAAGACGTCTACGTATCTATCTCTGAATTGGTTTAGCTTTACGCTTAAAAGAAGAAATTTGTGTACAAAAAGCAAATATGTCCGCTGCAACAAGATTGAGTACAAGAAACGCTATATAAGCAAACTGATTTATCTTATCAAAGTGACCAGTTGGTGAAAAGCATTAAATGCTGCATTTAATGATCCAACGACTACTTTCTTCACCAATCAAAGGACGTCTATAAAAGCTCTCACAATGGACACTTTGGGAGAACTCTATAAATAGAAGAGAAGACCTTAGTCACAATGACGGAACTCTTGGCAAATTTTCTTTTCTCTCAATTTGTAATCTTGAACAACTTCCTTGTGTAACACTTTCCTGAACCTCATTGTATATCTGTCTGATAAGACAATAATCTAGTGTGACATCTTATCCTTAACCATTTCTTTGTGAAATTGGTGGAAGCTTGAAGAGGCTTTGGATCAAAGAATACTTGGGTATTTACTTGGAAAGGCAAGTGAAAGACTACTTGGGTTGACCCTAAAGAGGCTTGGATAAAAGAATACTTGTAACTTGTTTAAGTTATAGTGGAACTTGGTAGTTTACCAAGAATTGGACGTAGTCTCCTAGGTGAGACGAACCAGTATAAAATTCTATGCTTCTCTTATTTATAACTTCTCTTTGTTTTTACAAATATCTTTTAAAGGTATTTATCTTTTGGCTTTCAGACAAAAAGGTTTTGCGAAAATTTTTAATAACACAATTCAACCCCCCCCTTCTTGTGTTATTCTTGTGTTTTACACACTTAACTGTGGAGTTCTTAAGTGATAGGTTACCGAAAAATAGATGCATCTTGTTGGTATAGGTAGCACTTATTAATTCCTTTAAGTTATCCTCAATTGTACAGTCTCATATTTGCACAGCCTCTAGATCACTTTCATTCTGGTGTGTAATTGATTCATTCATGTGTCCCTCTTATTGGAAGCCTGCTAGGAGCTGCTTCTTGTTCATGCCTCATTTTTTTTGTACCGACAATCACTCTCCGCCCTCGTCAACACTCGAGATGTTATATGCCCACCAACTTCCTCTTGGTTCATCCTTGAACCACACCATACTAGAAGAGAGGCCTTGCTCTGATACCACTAAATATAACAATCATTTATATTAAATATAATTCATATTAATTTAGTTATTAAGTTTAAGTAAATGAAAATGCATGTAAAAACTTTTCCACTTTTACAATAGAAAAATTCCAAACTTAACAGAATTTGGAAATGGTAGTACATGAAAGATAAGACTATGTATATATATCGTAAAACTGTACATCATGGTTTGATAATACATAACAATCATAAAATAGAAAAAAACTAAAATTACATCAAAAGATAAACATTATCTAACCCAATATGTACATCAAAAAGGTCCTATACAGAGCAGTGTCAATTTACCTTATCCCTCATACCAAAAGAAAAATACTATAGATCGTCAGATCCTTACCCATTGAAGTGTCCTCTGATTCGTACTCAGCATCACAAGGCATTGTTGTCTTCAATAATCATATACATGGAACAAAAATAATGAAGTGAGGTGATTTGTTTTAAAATCAATTTCACATGTATGATAGGAATTCTATTGTAAAATACAGATAAAACATGGTTGACAATAGAAGGGAATCTATAATTTATTTTAAGTTATACTAGACCACCCTTGACTTGGTATAGATCTATACTTCTCATTAGTGAGTAATAGTTCTCAACAGAACCTGGAAAGTGACTGGGAATACGTATATCTCATCAACATCATCACATGGTACAGTCTTCATCATTATTAAGGAAAATAACAGTCAGGATATCCATTTATAGAGGTATACTCTCAAACTAATCATAGACTGTTGAGCAGTTGTTGAGGTTATTGAGCTTGGTTAGGCGAACATCCTGGCTCGAGAGTGCTACCCTGGCCATTGAAACTTTTACCACTTGATGCCTACACCTAAGACTTTCGCAAATGGGTCCCTGCCTTTCATTCCTCAACGTACCAAACTGTAGCTTCCCTAGTAGGGTGTCATGCCACAGCATGTCACTCACTTTACATTACTCACTAATTTATTACTTCCTAATTTCTCAAACAAAGGTTTCAATGGTCTCATTTAATTTTGGCACCAGTACAATCAAAATTTCTGCCTTATATTACAAATTTTTCATAATACCAAAATTTTAACAAAATAACAATTTAGTAATCACATAAAATCTTAGTATAATAATAACTTAGTAATTACTAAAATTTTAGCAGAATAATGACATAGCAATTGTAATTTAATTACTAAAATTTTGGTAGAATAACAACTAAAAAAATACATTTTAGTTTTCTAAATTTGAGCAGAGTAACAGCTTAACAAGTATAATTTAATAATTTAAATTTGAGTAGAGTAACAACTTAGTAATTATGATTTAATAATTTAAATTTAAGCAGAATAATAACTTAGCAATTATAATTTAATAATCTAAATTTGGACAAAGTAACAACTTAGTAAAAAATTAAAGTTTAACATCAAAGAATATAATAATAATAATAATAATAATAATAATAATAATAATAATAATAATAAAACTTAAGTGTAAACGGGTTTAGGAGAAAACCTTTCCTACCAACATGCAAAGTGACAATAATTTAGAACAAATCTTTCTCCTCCCATTACCTCTAAGGTGGTTGATGAAGATGATGGAATTGTTGATGCAAAGCTCCTAGGAAGAGAACTTTACTAGTTGTTGGAAAACTAGTAAAATTTTAGCATAAAAACAAAGTAAAAAAAACAAAATTCTAGAGAGAGAAGCATCTAATATTTTGGCTAGCTTGAGAGAGGAAGAGGTGAGTGAAAATCTGAAAACTTTGTGGCCTATTTATAGAAGAAGGAGGGGGGTTAGGTGTCCACAAAGTTATATCATCCATTATGTATGCATTATGTCATAAATCTAATTTTTATTTATTTTAATTCAATTTAGGAACACGTACACCATTTAGGGTGGTGAATCATCCCGCCTAGCCTTGGAGATGCACTATATGAGTTGTCTTCTAGCTCCTCAATGTAAATTTTATTTGTAGGTGAATTAACCGGTATTGATAAAATTGCCTAAACTTGAAAAATTAGCTTTTAATATATAAAATAATGAATTTTAATGCAAAACTAGAAAAATACATTATTTTTCATCAAAAATAAATTTCTAATAATATATTTTAATTTTTATTAATTTATTTCGAATTATATGTATTTATTTTGTATTTTAAGCTAAAAAATCATAAAAAATTCATTTTAATTCAATAAATACCAAAATTTCTATGAAAATTATAAAATTAAATATTTTATCCATAAATTAATTAATTTCTATTTTCACTCTTTCTAGATGTCAAACCAATACTGACTAAGCTTAATAGACTCCTATAGACATTTTGGTCATTTTACACAAGAATTAAAGAAAATTTCTAGAAAATTCTCAAAATTGTATTTTAATATATATGACATGATTCCAAACTCAAATTGACATTTTAATGTCAATTGAATTTTTTTTCTTATGTCAACCTTTAATGTTGAGAAATAGGGACAAAATCGTAATTTTCTAAATTATCCAGGCTCCGGCTCGGAAAAATGATTAAAAATCATGATTAAATAACCCTTGAAATTCTGAGTGTAATGCTGGGGATCAAAATTTTGAAATTTCTTCTCGATTTTTCAAAATTATATTGTCAAATATTAGAAAAATAGTTGAAAAATTGAAATAGGATTGTTGTATTTTTCACTATTTTTCTTTCAAAATAAAATTTTTATAATGAAAGATACTTAGTGTAAAATTTTTAAAATATTTTGAGGTTAAAAAGTTTCTAGTTGGTTCCTGTAGTCAACTAAAGGTATTTTTGTCATTTTACAAAAAATATCTCAATAAATTTTTGAAAAAATTCTAAAATTATTATTAATTATTCTAAGTACATTGATGACTTAAAAATAATTTTTAAACACTTCTAAATATTTTTGTTTATTAATTATGTTATCTAGCTTTTTAAGGACGAAACGGTCATTTTATAAATTTTCAAATTCTGTTCCCCAAAAATTATTAAAAAAAAATAATCTAAACTCAGTAATATTTATTAATACGAATGTAACTGTAGGGTTCAAATTTTCTAGATTCCCATCCGGTTTTCCAAAAATAAATACAAAATAATTTAATATACAAAAATAGGGGTGTTATACTAACCTAAGGCTGTGTTCTAATAACACTTGTTTTTGACAACGTTATTGGCCAAAAATTGTCCTCATTTTCTTTCACATTAACATCAGCATTATTATGTCCATCTTTATCTGATTCAGAAAAGAGATGAATCACTATTCTATCCTCATCATCAGATATGTCTAATTCTAGGTAATCTATTTACACTCCATAATTTGTCAAAATCCTAATGTCCCATTTTTGACCACCCCTATAATGCATCCAAACATCATGCAAACATTCTGATATCCTAAATACCCCGCAAGAAAAAAAAAACACATTTTGTAGATATTTCTAGATGCAAGATGTGAACATTGTTTTTTGGATCCTTTATACATGAATTTCCATATTTAACTTCATATTTAAACTTTTTATAGAAAGTTTTATTAATATTCATTTCATCCTACATAATAAGAAACATCAGACTATATACATACCATATGATATAAGATACAAATAAGTTATACATCAAACTTTAAATATATACCTTATCTGGAAATAGATGATTTTTAAAAATTCTCACATCAAAGTTAAGAGTTGATGACCCAGTACCTGTCATCCTACACAAATGAGAACTTATATCTAAGTCAATAATTAATAAGATAGTATATGCAATTTCTTCTTTTACCAATAAAGATCAATCAAGTTTGATGCTAGCATTTACTAAAAAAATTGACATAAGGATTTTATAGATACATAAAGAAGAGATAGAAAATCTATGCAACAAAGAGACATCTTAGCATACAAATGTAGTGCAATTGAATTTGTTTGCTATTATAACATACTAAAGAATTATCAAGTCCACTGTTAATTAAAAATTTCAAGATTGATAAGAATTACCACCAACACCAAATATAACATAAACATATTTTCACTATCTAATCATCTGACGAACAAACAAAACAAAACAAAACATAAGCCCTAAACATAAAAAAAAAAGGGTAGAAATAATTGTAGAAGCCAAATAGGCAGAATGGACTAATCACATTTTGCCATTTTTGTATCTGTCAAACAAACACATCTATGAAAATAGAGAAAAGTTAAGCAAATAATAGAAGAGTTATTTGCAATGCCTGGGAACTGCATTGCAAATAATAATATTTTAGTCATATAAATAATAAAACTAAATTGAAGAAGGAATGAATGAAACTATTTTGTATGTACATGAAGCCTTATGACTGCTTGCTTCTCTATTTAGCAATAGAAAAATAGTTCAAGAATAAAAGAAAATAAAGAGAAATTTAATGATTGTATGGTCAAAAAATCATGTATCCCAAAACAAAAAATCATGTAGTGACAATAAGAAATGTCTGAAAGTGTTTGGAACATACTTGAATTCCTTATGTAAGTATACTACTCTATTGAGTGGTGTACAAATGTTAAACAAATTTATGAGCAGTAACAAAAGATGTTATTTAACTATAGTAACTAAATAGTGACAAACCAAAAAAATTATTCATAAATAGTGCAACAAATATCTAGAATGGAGTAATAATATTTTAGGTTATTCATGAAGCACTTCAGCCTTCTCAATGCTTTATTTATAATAATTAAATAATAATTAATTTCTTAATTTATTTTTCCTACCCCTCCATATTACCCATATTAAAACAATTATATAATGCAGTTATTAAAACTTTTTAGATTTGAAAATACATATTCATTATGATATTTTTAGGCTTAGAATATTAGTAATTAAAAAATAATAAATGTGGATTGTGATTAATAATTATAACTATGGTTTTGCTTTTTTATTAATTTTTTGCATTATATAATATCATATTTTAAATAGTTGTTTACTCTCAAAATAATAGAAACTTAATATGAATTGGTTCTCCTAATTACTTTAATCTTCTAGACTTCATTTTCCTATATTTCTCAAATTAAATATTAAATATATATTTATAGTTATACACACACAATTAAATTGATGAATTTCAAAATGAACTTTGCCTAAAAAAAGGATTTTGGAATTGGACTTAAACAAACATATGGATCAATATAATTATAACTAAAAAAATAAAATAAATTCAAATTAAAAGAAATAAACACTTAAATTAAAATATTAAAATTAAGATTAAAATAAATAAAAAACTATAACTATATTAAAAAAATAAAAATAAATATATCTAAATAGAAAATTAACATGAGTTTGCCTCAACAAAAATGATTTTACATGTAGACCTAAACAAATCAAATGTTAATTTAAATTAACTCCACAATGAGGTTTAAATTTAAAATTTGAATAAATTTTAACAATAATCAAATTATATATTTTAAAAAGGAATTATATCTTTAATATTTGATATTATATATTAATTGAAATACTAAAATCAAATTCAATTAAAAAAAATAGATAAGAATCAAATTGACTTTGTAATTATGAAAATATATATTTGAAGGATTTTATTAATTATATAACATATCTTTCAATTATATTCCTTTTATGATTCTTTGTAACACCCTAAAGGGCATTACCATTATTGTACCTAGATTTTAACACCCTATTTTCTTTATAATGCATGATTCAGTGTTTTAATAACTAAAAAGTGAAAATTTAATATGTAATCTAGGTGGTTAAAAGGAATAAATGAATTGTTGCTATGTATGGTATGTCGTACGCGGTGACAGTGATGAGTTGTTTGTTTGAAATTCGGGTTTGAATTTAGGAAGTTTGAGATATGTGTTTGAGCCAATTTGGATATGTTGTGAGAGTGACTTTGGGCTTTTGAGAGAAAACAGTTAAGTTAGACCAGTTTTAAGATAAAGGAAGTGGCTTGGTGAGGTTTGGGCATCGGTTGGCCAAAAGTCCATGTGAAAGCTCCTAGGAGGTCGGGTATATAAAGGAAGGGGGGAGGAATTCCCTCATTCTCCCATTCTCTTTCTCTCTCTTCATTTCTCTCTCAATCTCTCTGTATAAATCTGAAGTTGATAAGTGTGTTAGAGGAATTCCAGGCCCGACGTAGTGATTGTGGTGAAAGGAGGAATCAATCTATGGAAGGTTTCGGCTCAAGACATCGAATTCTCAAGGAACTTAAATCCGGATTCAGGAACTTTTAGAGGTAAGGGAAGCTTACAAGTCGTTTATTTTGTGCTAAGGACTGTTAATATGTTGATTTCTTGCTTTGTAAACGATTGAATCTCTGTGGATGTTGCTGTTTTCGTTGGTTTTGGGTGAAAATGGGTTTTAGGGGAAAATTTTGAGATTTGGATGAGAAATTGCTGATTTTGTGATGAAATGTTGAAATTGTTGTGTAATCTAATGTGTATGAACTTGGTTGAGGTGGATTGATGTTGTTGGAACACCATTGATTCAAAAATATGAGTTTTTTGGTTGTAAAGCTCGAGTTTTTCGTAGAAAATCACGTTTTTTCAAAAATTTGTCGCAGATAATTGATTATGGGGATCACATAATCGATTATTTAGAGTTCCAGAAGTTGTTTTCATGATTTTGTTCCGGGAATAATCGATTATGAACTTTGATAATCGATTAATTGGGTTTCAAAAAAATTTCTTCTAGTTTTGGTTCGGAAATAATCAATTATAGAAACCCATAATCGATTATCCCTGCTGAAAAATGAATTCTGATGCATTTTTTTTCTACAGTACATAATCTGTTATTTCAAAATTGAATGTATCATTTAAGATTCCACAGTTTTCATTTCAAAATGCGAAGTATTTTGTATATACACATATTAAAAGAGTATTATACATTTTCAAAAGCTCTATTTGAGAATGATGGAGAATTGTCCAGTTGGGATATGACTTTCTTTAAATTAAAGAAGCAAATTGTTCCAAAGCTTTTTGTAAATTTCCAGAGTTACCTATCTTCCAAATGGTTTTCAAAGAGGGTCTTGGTTTTAAATTATGACTTGATTGTTGGATATGTCATTGAGGTGGAATGTTGCTTAGATAGGACCTCTACTTGTTATGTATGATATTGTTTCTCACGAGGTGGGTTGCTTAGATAGGGCCTTACCTCTTGATTTTGATTGAGGCCAGATTGGGGCTGGTATGGTGTTGATGGATGTAAGTGGTCATGGGAGGTAGCTGATGATGCACCTCTTTGCCACTAGTTGTATTGATATACATATATATATATATATATATATATATATATATATATATATATATATATATATATATATATATATATATATGTATGTATATGTTGTATGTTTATTGGTTATGGTTGAGTGATTGATGGTGTGTAGTACATGCATTCATGCATAATTAGTGGTTGAGGTAGCTGACGATGGACCTCATGCTGTGGTGCGGGTAGGCATGGAAGTTGGGGCTGAATGGAGCTGCGGCTCAAACGGGCCTCCAACCTAGTGCCTAGATGAGAAGTGGGGTTTGAAAGCTGGGCCTAGGGGATGAGGGGATGGGTAAATCCCGCAGGGGGCTGAGGCAGTGCAGGCCTTGTGTCGCAGTATACCACCACCCACATTCACTTATCCTGACAACCATAAGCTTATCCAACTGATCAGAGTTTTGGCAATTCCTGAATGGTGTATGGCTATGGTAGGGGATAAGACCTGACTGATCACTCGAAATGTAGAAATCTCTCGGGAGTGGTGTCATTCATACATTGACATTTTGGGATTGAAGGCATGATGTGTTGTGCTATATGTATGTAAACTCATTCTCTAATGAAATGGGATTCCAAATTTGTATGTTGATGAAATTATTATTGTTACCCGATCTGGTTGTTGCTGGTGGTAGTAATGGTAGTGTTGTCGTTGTTGCTATGATTACTTGGTAATTGTTATTATGGTTGTGTTATGTGTTGGTAGCGGGGGTAGTATTGTTGTTGTTACTTGATTATTATGATTGTTTGTAATTGTTATGATTGGTGATGGTGGTGATAGAGGTGTTGTTAATATCGTTGTTGTTAATGTGTTAAAGGTTGTTGTTGTAATGGTTGTACTAGTGTTATCGTTATTATTTTAAGTAAGCTTACCCTTGCGTTGTTTGCATGTGTGGTTCGTGCCTGTGATGATCACGTCTTTGGCGTGGGAGTAGATGTTGAGTTTTTGGCAGGTTTAGCTTCTCTTAGTTGGTGATGAAGTTTCGCCTTGGTTAGTGGTGAGATTGAACAAGTATAAAGAATCATCTTTTTGTTCTTTTCCTTAAAGGAATTGATATTCCTTATTATTGTTTATTTCTTTTAAAATGATGTATAAAGTGACCAGCTATAAGGAGTTTTGTATTTGGATTTTTCCTTAGTATTGTATATAAATGGGCCTGTACACAGTCATTCTTTCATATCTTATATATGTTAAAGTAACTTGTGGATTGATTATTATTAAGTATATATATATACAGGGGTTTGTTTGTAGTACCATGGCGACAGAGGGTTGTTACATAGATTGCTAGCACATGAAAACTTTGAATATAAGTACATTAGAGATTTCTCAAAAACTAAAACATACATCTATAAAAACTTATTACAAACTCCAAGCACAGTGTGTTGTACATTACATATAGAGGAGATACAAAAACATAAACTAAACTCCTATACATTGGGAGGTACATAACCAACATCTTCCTTTCTTCAAGCGACTCCAAGCTCCTCCTTGAGGACATCTACTTGATCATCCTGAAAAAGATATAAACTAAAGGGAGTGAGACAAAATGTCTCAGTGAGTGCTATGGGGACTTTAGGGGTAGGCTGATTATTCTATCCTAAAATCCTTCCTTAACTCATATGGTTTTATCTCTCACTAAGCTCCCAACTCCTTACCTCTTTAGTTCTTAACCTCATAAACTATGCCCAACTTGGGGCTTGCTAATCTTTAATGGGCCTAAGCCCCGAGTCTCTTAACCCATACTAGTCTTTTATACTAAAAACTGTCCTCCCAACTCTTAGTTGGGACTTCACCCTCTCTATTACTTTATTTAGACACTTTACTTCCTGTTACACTAAGTGAGAAGTAGCACTTCCTTATCTCTATCTTTCTCTTTTCTTGCCTCTTTGGGACTTATACATAAACTTTCTTTGGGGCAAACCCCTCGCATACCCACTGGGTAGCCTCTATCATAAATTGTGCCCTTAGTGAGTATAGGTTCCCTAGTTTAGGCTTAACTCACCTATAACTAGGCATACACATCATCATATACCCAATAGGGTCATCATACATGCCTCACATAGGCATTCACATCATTCATTTCACTGTTCTATTTTTATTTTTGTGTAGTTCTAGTTAGCTTTATGATTATCTTTTCACTTAACTATCATTTTTCTCTTGGTTGAGCTCTAGCCATCAAAAGGCATCCCTTTTGCTTAACCTCTTACTACCACTGGTTCAAGTGGCTAAACCACCTCCATTATCGAGGTGGATCCCTCAATCCCTTAGCTTGAGGGGACAACCACCCTCTTTTGGCACAATGGACCTTCTAGTCTTTTACTTTTCTTCAACCCTTCACGGGTTGCTTAAAACCTTTATCATAAAAACTCTCCATACCTTAGTGATTATAAGGGATCCCCACTACGAGTGTACACTTATACTTAGCCATGGATGGCGCATTCCAAGCTCTAGCATGATTGGGGAGGATCTCCCTATAGTCACTAAGAGGGATATCACTTTCTAAAACATTTTCCTTTCCTTTGAAAACCTTTCTTTTCTCTTTAAACTCAGGAAAGATCCCTGCTTTTGCTTAGGAGACATCCTTTGGTATCTTTTAAAGTCTTAAGTCTTTTCTTATGTAAGGTTCATCATTGTACTCACACATACAACTCAACACAAATCACAAACACAAAGATAATACTATAATTACACAATCATCAATATCAAACGTAACCATGCACCACAACCACAATTAATCAAAGAATCAAGCATATAACACAATCACATGAGCCAACATATCCTTCACGTAAAACTAGAACATTCCCCCACAGTTCTAAAGGGTCACGCTCGATTCTATACCCTTGGCGCTTAGCGCCAGAAAACTAGCGCTTAATGCCACTAAAGTAGAGGGGATACTGACCTTCTCACACTAAGTGCCAAAAAACTAGCTTAGCACCGAAGCACCAGACACAAGACTAGGCTTTGGTTGTCCTACGTTTAGTGTCATAAAATTGTCATTTAGCGCCAATTGCGATTTCTACAGTTCGCAAGGGGATACATAACTTTAACTCATGGCCATTTTTTGCCCAACAACCATCACCAAGCATATCAAAACATTCCTAGTCACCTCTATTACATTTCTAACTGATTACATTTCTCAAACAATCCCTCATTTAGGCAAATCTCTCAAAAACCCATAAATCTCCTTCCTTGGGTTCAAAAGGGGGAAAGGAGAAAAACATACAATCAAAGGGGTTGGGAAGGATAAGAAAAAAACACTCATTTCCAAGGACTGTCTGGATTTGAGATTTAGGACTCGGTCACGGATCTCCACTCCACCTTTCCTCTTCCTCTTCTCTTCTTTCTCTCTTCCTCCTCCTCCTTCTTCTTTATTTTCTTTTCCTTTCTCTTTCTTATATAGTTGTGTGAGTGTGTGTGGGGGCTCTAGTGGGCCTTGGCCCATTTGGGCACAGAGTCTCGTTTAGGGTCTTATTATCTAATCCTTGTAAATCTTGATAACAGGGTAACTATTATTAATATTTATAGGTATTCTAAACCATTAATTATATTATTATTTCTATTATTCCAAAATTGGGAATGTTACATTCTCCAAGCCCCCTATCATTTGAGAATTGAACATTTTATTTGTAAATTTGTCAGACCACGTAACTTGAGTGTTTTGAACCCACATTTCCTCACAAATTGAGCGAACTCCACCGACAATTTCTATATATATATATATATTAATCCATTCAAACAAATACTTAGTTATTCATATATCTGTAAATGTCAATAAAAGTAAATTTTTCTACCAATTGACTACCACTTGCTTTGTAATGGGACAATTTTACTTTGAATAAAATTACGTTTTTATCTTTCAGATAACAAGAATGAAAGCAAGGGAAGGATTGTGGGGTAGATGGTTGCTTGAACTCTATAATTTGGAATGACAACTCTCTTAAATATGCTATAAGAGGTTTCTCCAATGATTTGTACGAAATGGTGTGTCTATTCCTTTTAGTGTCAAGCAAAATCCAAGTGCTAGCAAGTTCACCTTCAAACTTTAAAGCAAATGACCTCTCTATTTGCCCCACACGGTTGTCACAGAAATATAAAAAAAAATAAAACAAAATCAAGATTAAAAATGTTAAAGCACAGGCTTTTAGAAAAAAGAAATACCTCATTTTTTACATGAATGGTGACAAAAAACACCTTGAATTTTTTCTTCCAAAGGCTATGGTTATTTTTTTGTGGTGAAAAAGATATAGTAAAATAAAGAACAATAATGAAATGCTAGTTTTATATATGTAAAAATAAATATTTGAATTTAAAAAACAAATTGATATTAATACCAAATATATATTGAAAATAGTAGCCATTAAAAACTCATTAATGCCTTCTATTTAACTTGTTTAATTAATTCACAATAATTTAATTACCTTAATTTAAAATAATCTTAATTAACTTTATTAAAATACAAACACACACACACACACACACATATATGTTGATCATAATTATCTTAATTATTTCAAATCAGAATATATACTTTTTGTAATAATCTTATTTACTATAATTATGTATTTTAATAAATTAAAAAATAAATAAATAAGTCAAAAATAACTCATATATATTCCTATTTTAGGCAGGAAAAATTGTTCCAACAACCATTCTTTTATATTTGAGAAGATAAATATTTGAATTTAAAAATTAAATTCAAATTAATACCAAATATGCATAAATAGAAGTCATTAAAAACTCATTAATACCTTCTGTTTGACTTATTTAATAGACAAAGTCACAAAACTTATATACAGTTCCTTAAGTCTAGTTTGTACTGGTCCCCAATCAAAATTACAATTTCACTTTGGTAATTTGAATAATAGATGTTTGCATTAAAAGATTATACTAATTATCAAGGTGAAAGTGCAATTTTGATAGGAAAACAACACAAACATCATTTAAGGAACTGTATCTAAGTTTTATCCTTATTTAATAAATAATAGTAGCCATTAATAAGTAATTAAAAAGATAAAAAATTCAAATGCAAATTAATGTCAATTCTTTTAATTTATTTCCTTTTTTTAAATTCCATTAATTAGTTAATTACTAAGTCTATTTTAGGCAAGAAATTGGTTGGTTGCCCAAGACTACCTCACTTTTATATATATAATGATTTTGATTGTAGTGAATTGTAAATCAATTATTATTGGTAATTGAAAGTGATTCTACAATAGTAGTTTAATTGTCTGTTAAGCAATATTCTATGACTCATTTGTACTGTAGTATAGTACAACATACCAATTTATGACTCATCAAGGACCGGCAAATTAAGATTGTGAATGTGCTTCAAGAGAAGAACAATATGGTAGATTAGCTTGCCATCCTCAGCCACTCCTAAGATATTGGTCTCCACATTCATGGCTCACCCTCACGAGTGTTGTTGTTGTTGTTGTAGGACATTTTTGGGGTTTCAACCCCTTACATATAGTTTGTTTCTACAAGTCGTCATCCCTTCCTTGTAATGAAAAAAAGTTGTGAATTAACACAAAGTCATAATTAATAGGGGTGTTCACAGATATAGGTAACTTGTAAACCCAAACTGACTCAATCACTTCGGTTCATTTTTTTAAGTTTTCGGGGTAGAACCCAACCCCACCCATTCAAACCTGTTCGTTTACGGGTTGGGTAATGGGTTTTTAATTTTGAAATAGTGAACCAAACCTATTGCATTACATTTTTAAAATTTATTATTTTTATATTTTTTATCACTTAAATTATATATTATTTTTAAATTAAAAAAATACAAAACAAAACACCCATGAGATATTATCACTTAATTTTTTTACCACATAATTTCATCTTTAAATTAAAACATACGACCTCATATATTTTTTTACCATGTAATATTACCATTTCACATAAGTTTTTTGATCATGTAATATAAATTTTTTGTATATTCATGAATTTGAATATTGTATTTTTATATTTTTATAGGAGATAAATAATTTTAAACTTATAAACCCAATTGAACCGATCCAAACCAACCTGTTATTGATTGGGTTGGTTCGGTTTTGATTTGACAACAAAATTACACAAAAAAAACCTAATCCAACTCGTAGCATTTTCATCGATTTGGGTAACAAGTTTAGTCAAATTCACCTCAAACTGACCCATGAATACCCCTAATAATTAATGGAGTAAAATTAAAAATTTTAAAGAAAAACCAAAAACATATTATACAATAAAAGACTAAATAATAACTTTAGGCTAAATTACAGTTTTGGTCCCTCTATAATTCTCAATACTCGATTTTGATCCCCTATTTTTAATTTCATGATTTTAGTCCTCTAATTTTTAAAAATATTTGATTTTGATCCCCCTATTTTTAATTTTGTGATTTTAGTCCTCTAATTTTAAAAATTCATAATTTTGGCCCTCTAATTTTAGACTAAAATTTTAAAAATCACGGAAATCAATGATAAAATTGTGGATTTTTAAAAATTAGAGACTAAAATTATGAAATTAAAAATAGGGGGACCAAAATTGCAGATTTTTAAAAATTAGAGGACTAAGATCGTGAAATTAAAAATAAGGGGTCCAAAATTGCGGATTGAGAATTACATGGGGACTAAAAGTACAATTTAGCCATAATTTTAAAAAGTATCTACTAGTTTGTATGATTAATGGAGAGAATGAATAAATAAAAAATTAGACAGATGAATAAACTTTAGAAAAACATGTCTTTTATTTAAGTAAGAGTAAACTAAAGTATATGGAATATAACTTTAATATGAGGCTAGTTGTAGGACCTATCTTTTATAATCTATGCATAAGTAGTTGATAATCTAAAAAGAGAAATTAAATTTAAATTTAATATAAGTGAATAATTAATAATATTTGCTGTGTAGATTTTAGTAGAGTTTTCTACAGAAATTAAGCCTATGTGGATCCCAACAATGTAAAGATGCACAGTGAAGGCTGAGGGTGTAAGATCTATAGCATGTTAATCCCTAATTAGGTGATTGAATAATTAACAAGAGGAATTAAATTTATTTTCTAATGAAAGATAGATAATAAAAATTTACATGTTGTTCTTGTTTGAGATTCTACGAGAATCTAGTCTGTGATGGTATCTGCCAAATCGGTATTTATCTATGCAGATGATGAATAGTACAAGACCATGGAATTTAATTATAATTAACTTTAAATTAATTATGATTAGATTCTATTTAGTTTGATAGCTTTCCTTACTCAAAGGAGTAAAACATTGAGGTTTTTCTTTGTTGCAATTTAGGACCGTTTATCGAGAAACCTGTTAGATAAAGAGAACTGACTGTCTAACTGCTATAAAGACAGATCAAATATGCCTTGAGATATATTAGTGAGTCATAAACTCATTGATATTTTAATTCCAATTAAATTATCTTAATTAGTTGGAAGGCCAAAAACCCTAAACCTAATTCGCTAAATTCTGGTATTTGACCGTGTTTTCTTTGTCAGTATGAAAAATTTAAAATTTCTATTGTCTAGACCCACTACCACACGTCTCCCCAAGCCCAAACCAACTAAACTAACTATTAGTCCTAAGTAAACTAGTTTAGTTGCAAGCTAACTAAAAGCTTTTTTCCAAATTCCTACAACTAATCATGTCATGGTGTCTTAATGTACTTAAAACCACTTCTACCCATTGTTTTCCACCCTTTTGGCTGTCCACCCTTTTTCCTTAGAGAAGGTGATATTTGTTTTTCATTTAAATTCAAACTTACCTCCTAATTTGCTAGTTACCAAAATACCCTTCTTGAAGTGTCTAATATCAAGTCTTAACAAAGAGAAGAGAGAGCTTTGTTCAAATTTCTCTAAGTGTGGGGAAGAGAAGGAAGGAACTAGGGTGTCCAAAGAAGTGGTGCTAGGTGAAAAACTCCATCCCTTTCATCTTCTTCCTTCATTTTCTCTTTTTTTATCAAGACCTAAGTGGTCTAAGTTTTCTTTACCTCATTGGTTCTAAAATTTATGCCTTCTTGTGTTTATGCTCTATATCAACCATTTTTGTGTTGGTTGGTGGCTCACTCTACCAAAACCCTTGCAAGCTTGTAGGATCTTGACAAAAAGTAAGGAAAGTTTTGGATTGTGGTTGATATGTTTTTGGATGTGGTTTGTTGTTAAAAATGTTGTTGGTATTTTTAAAAATGGTAAACTTGATGAAAGATGACATGTTCATGCATGTGTATAATATGTTCCTGATGCTGTTCCGTTTCCCTGTCTGAGCATGGTGTACTGTTTTTAGATATCTCGAGCTATGGTTAATATTTTTGAGTGCTTGTTATTTTGTTGTAAACTAGACAAAATTTTCTCCAAAATGGAATCAAGAAACGCATTAAAAAGGTAAGAAGTGAAAATTTTAAGTCTTTTGAAAGTTGTGCATGCTCTCTGAAAATGCTGACCCAACAGTGGGTAATAAAACGTGATTTTGGAAGAATCGGTTATGTATTTGAAGAAAATATTTGAACAAACAAAAAGTAGACACAAAAATATTTCCAAGAATATATGGTTTGCCTATATTTTGTTCGGTTTTCTATTTTTAATGATTTTTGAAAACTGAAGGCTGTACTTGTTTTTTGACTAAAGTGATTTTAAGAACTGTGAACTTTCAAAAATCATATAAAATCGTGTGGACCTTGATTTTTCCTGTTCTTGGTCATTTTTTTAAGTGTACTTTTAGAAAATAAAAGATTTGGTTCCTGAAAAGTTTGCCTTGTACATGAAAAATGGCAAGATATGCTCGTTGGTCCTCCAACAGGTCACTTTGACCTTACTATCTTGTTATTTTTGTATCTTTTTTTGTATATTTTTGCTTGAGATGATCTTTACTGTTTTAGAAAATAGACAAAATTTTATTTCCAACCATGTGTAGATAATGTTAAGCAAAAATTGTTTACTATCCCAAAAAGATTTTCAAAATAGAGGCTGAAATCTAGAAGCTGCTAAAAACTGTTTTAGAAACAAGTTTTAACAACTTTTGTATAACTTTATAAGACTCCATCTTTTGTGATAAAAAAATTAAATGGTGGATCCTTTGAAATAAAAGTTAAATATGAAATTTAATAAAATGTAATTTTTAGAACTTAACATAATTTAAAAATATATTTTGGTAATTTAATAAAAAGAAATTTGTAGTAAGGCTTACAAAACTATGTTTTACGAAAAATCTAAGATCTAAGTTTTGACTTGAAAATTCCATAAATATATTTTCTTATTTAATTCTCATATTTTATTATTTTAAATACATAATTTATATTGACTATATAAGGCTTGGTAAGTGTTTAATTGAATGAGTTTCTTGGTGAAAATTGTAAAAGGCATGACTTAGTGAACATTGGTGACTTAATGGCACGATGATTATGTTGAGAAATTGTTGATAAAAAGATTATCTGGGTGTGAACAATAAATGGTTGATATATGTTGCCTTTAATGTCTGTTTATGATGAGATGTTTGTCATGCACGCATGCATTGGTGTATGAGCATGTGGTATCGAAGGTGTTGGTATTCACGGGATCGTGGTGCTAGCTGGGTGTGAAAGGTTGAGGACTATGGATGGCGCGATTCCACAGAAGACTGGGGCCTCGCAAACCCTAGGTCGTGGTGGCAGTTCCCCCATACAAAAATCCTGACAAAGTGCACTAGTTCCTATTGTAACGCCCAGCCGCTTTCAAGATCTGTGACTGTCCCCACAAACCAACACAAGACTTTTCAGCGTGTTTTGTCCTCACTCACACGCTTCCCAGGAAACTTCCCAGTAGGTCACCCATCCCTAAGTTGCTCCAAGTCAAGCACGCTTAACTGTGGAGTTCTTAAGTGATAGGCTACCGAAAAGTAGATGCATCTTGTTGGTATAGGTAGCACTTATTAATTCCTTTAAGCTATCTTCAACTGTACAGTCCCATACATGCACAGCCTCTGGATCCCTCTCATTCAAGTGTGTATTCGATTCATTCATGTACCCCTCCCACTGGAAGCTTGCCAGGAGCCGCTCATTATCCGTGCCTCATCTCTTTTGCATCAACGATCACTCCCCGCCCTCGTTAGCGCCCGGGATGTTACATGCCCACCACCTTCCGCTTGGTTCGTCCTCGAACCACACCGTACTGGGAGAGAGGCCTGCTCTGATACCACTTTGTAACGCCCGGCCGCTTTCAAGATTTGTGACTGTCCCCACAAACCAACACAAGACTTTTCAGCATACTTTGTCCTCACTCACACGCTTCCCGAGAAACATCCCAGTAGGTCACCCATCCCTAAATTGCTCCAAGTCAAGCACGCTTAACTGTGGATTTCTTAACTGATAGGCTACCGAAAAGTAGATGCATCTTGTTGGTATAGGTAGCACTTCTTAATTCCTTTAAGCTATCCTCAACTGTACAGTCCCATACCTACACAGCCTCTGGATTTCTCTCATTCGAGTGTGTATTCGATTCATTCATGTATCCCTCCTGCTGGAAGCCTGCTAGGAGCCGCTCATTATCCGTGCCTCATCTCTTTTGCACCGACAATCACTCCCCGCCCTCGTCAGTGCCCGAGATGTTACATGCTAATGTAACACCCCTACTTTTGTATATTAAATTATTCTGTATGTTTAAAAATTGTTTTTAACCGATCAATGTATTTAGAACAATTAATAATAATTTTAGAAATTTTTCTAGAATTTATTGAGATAATTTTTGTAAAATGACAAAAATACCCTTAGTTGACTGTGGGAACCAACCGGAGACTTTTTGACCTCAAAATATTTTAAAAATTTTATATTAAGTATCTCTCATTATAAAAACTTTATTTTGAGAGAAAAATAGTGAAAAATATAATAATCCTATTTCAATTCTTCCACTATTTTTTTATATATATTTGGCAATACAATTCTGAAAAATCGGAAAGGAATTTTGAAATTCTGACTCCCACCATTTTGCTCAAAATCTCAAGAGCTATTTAATCTTGATTTTTAATAATTTTTCTGAGCCGGAGCCCGGAGAAATTAGAAAATGACAATTTTATCCCTATTCCTCAACATTAAGAACTGACATGAGGAAAAGATTCAATTGACATTAAAATGTCAATTTGAGCTTGGAATTATGTCATATATATTAAAATATAATTTTGGGAATTTTCTGGAATTTCTGTGTAAAATGACCAAAATGCCCCTGCGTGTCTAATAAGCCAGCCAGTACTGGTTTGACATTCAAAAAGGGTGAAAATGGTA
Organism: Spatholobus suberectus; assembly: GCA_004329165.1. Taxonomy (NCBI): domain Eukaryota; kingdom Viridiplantae; phylum Streptophyta; class Magnoliopsida; order Fabales; family Fabaceae; genus Spatholobus; species Spatholobus suberectus. The sequence goes on from CM014735.1 coordinate 60,202,379, forward strand.
ATTTTAGTTTAATTATGGGTAAATTAGTTAATTTTAGAATTTTGATAAAAATTTTGGTATTTATTGAATTAAAATGGATTTTCTATGAATTTTCTAGCTTAAAAATACAAAATAAATACATATAATTTGAAATAAATAAATAAAAATTAAAATTCATTATTAGAAATTATTTTTGATGAAAATTAGTGTATTTGTCCAGTTTTTCATTAAAATATATTATTTTGATTTTAAAAGCTAATTTTTCAAGTTTAGGCGTTTTTGTCGGTACCGGTTAATTCACCTACAGATAAAATTTGACACATGGAGGCTTGGGACAGCTGGTGGAGCACGCCCCCAACCCTAAAATAGGTGATTCACCACCTATTTGAGATATGTGTCCCTAAATTGGATTAAAAATAAATAAAAATTGGATTTATTACATAATAGTGACATAATGGATGATGTAAATCTTTGGACACCTAACCCCCCTCCTTCTTCTATAAATAGGCCTCAAAGTTTTCAGATTTTCACTCATCCTTTCCTCTCCCAAGCTAGAGAGCTTCTCTTTCTAAAGTTTTCTCTCTCTAAAATATTTTTTTATCTAGTTTTTATGTTAAAATTTTGCTAGTTTTCAACTAGTAGAATTTCTCCTCCTAGAAGCTTTGCACCAACAATTCCATCCTCTTCATCAACTATCTTAGAGGTAATGGGGGGAGTGGGGTTGGTTCTAAATTACTGTCACTTTGCATGTTGGTAGGAAGGGTTTTCCCCTAAACCCGTTTAGGCTTAAATTTTAGTATTGTTATTATTGTTTAAAGTTAAACTTTAATTTTTACTAAGTTGTTATTCTGTTCAATTTTAGAAAATAAAAATACATTTACTAAGCTGTTACTCTGCTCAAATTTAAAAAAATCAAAATGCATTTATTTAGTTGTTATTCTGCCAAAATTTTAGTAATTATACTATAATTGTTATATCGTTATTCTGCTAAAATTTTGGTATAGTGCAATTTCTGCAAAATAAGGCAAAAATGTTGATTATACTGGTGCTCAAATTAAATGAGACCAGGGAAATCTCTATTTGAGAAATTAGGAAGTGATAAATTAGTGAGTAATATAAAGCAAGTGACATGCAGTGGCATGACACCCTGCTAAGGAAACCACAGTTTGGTACGCTGAGGAATGAAAGGCAGGGACCCACTTGCGGAGGTCTTGGGGGTAGGCATCGAGTGGTGAAAGTACCAATGGCCAGGGTAGCGCCCTTCAACTGGGATATTCGCCTGACCAAACTTGATAACCCTGACAACTACTCAGCATTCTAGGATTGGTTTGAGAGTATACCTCTATAAATGGATATCTTAAATTGTTATTTTGTTCCTCAATGATGACGAGGACTGTACCATGTAATGGTATTGAGAGAGGTATATGTACTCCCAGTCACTTCCCAGGTTCTGTTGAGAACTATTACCCACTAATGGGAAGTATGGATCCATACCTAGTCAAGAGTAGTCGGATACAACTTAGAATGAACCTTAGGATCTCATGTGTTGTCAGTTGTGTTTTATCTTTGTTTTATGGTAGATTTCCTATCGCACATGTAAAAGTGATTTTAGAACAAAACACCTCACTCCATTATTTTCTTTTGTGTATGATTGGTCGTGATTATTGAAGACGACATTAACGCTCCGTGATGCTGAGTACGAGATAAAGAACATCTCAACGGGGGAGGACCTGAAGACCTATAGTATTTTCTTTTTGTATAAGGGATATGGTAGATAAATACTGCTCTGTATAGAATCTCTTTTGACGTATATAGTGGGCTAGGTAGTATATGTATTTCGATGTACTTTTGTTTTCTGACTGTTATGTATTACTCAAACCATGATGTACAGTTTTATGAAATATATGTATATATCTTTCATACCATTTCCAAATTCTGTTAAGTTTGGAATTTCTTTTAAAACTGGAAAAATTTTACACGCATTTTTATTTACTTAAACTTAATAACTAAATTAATATGAAATGTATTTAATATGAATGGGGGTTACACCTATGATCAGTGGCCGGTATTCCCCAAATGGTTTACGCACGTGTTGCCTTAACAACTATGAGTAGGGTATTTGTATTTATTATACCATGATTAAGGAATATCTGGGCTGGTCGCTCAAGTTTTTAGATTTCCAAGGAAAGTCTAGGATCATGGTTTGCATCTGTATGCATGGTTATAATTTGATTTGGAATGATGAATGCAATGGAAACTTTGTGCTATGCCTACATGTTATGATTAAGTATTTATTTGCCTTCATGCTTAATATGTTACATGCCTGTTTTGCTATATCACGATGATTCGTTGTCGTAGGAGCAGATGGATGGTGATCTTCCTAGATCTCGAGTACTCTTTCGCCTTTTGAGAGTGCACATTTGTACCAAAGGACGACGCCTTCTGGATCTCATTATGGTCAATGGACGATAAGAAGGAGGAATCATCTTCGTGTACTTATCAGATCTCGACACCTCTGCAAAGCTTGGAGGAGTTACTTTTTGATCCTTTCGGTGACCCTATAGCTTCTTTGGTTTGGCACCAGGGGATGCCCCTACAGGCGAGAAGCCTACATATATAGAAGTGGTAAAGGCAACTCGAGCCCTACCACTAGCCATGTACCTAGGGCTTTAGTCTCAAGGATGAGATTCGCATCGAGTCATTATTGTTTTGTTATGTGAGTCAGTTATTATGACTAGCTTAGATTAGGGAGTGTTCATATGTATAATCCCCCCCCCTTCTCAAGTTGCATTCGTAGGTTGGCCACATGTATTGGCACACACTTCACCTTAGAGTAGTTTGATTTCTTGTATACATGTAGCGTTGATGTTTTCATGATTTTGAGATCTCTTTATTTCATGCTCATTGATGTAGATTGGAATTTCTATTCTAAGTTGACATTAGTATTAGAGAAGTATATTTTGAAGTCGTGAAAATTTCCCACTCTTTTTCATAATAAATTGACAAGAGAGTTTTCATAATAGAAATTTAAAATTGAATCCTTTGCTGTGTTAATCGAGTTTTCCTATAACAAAGTTGGGTCGTTATATTAATGGTGGCAAAATAGGATATAATCTATCTTAACCCCATCAAAAAATGTGGTAGGACTAGTTGGTTGATATTATGAATCTACCCCATTTTTCAATAAATAATTAGATTTGTCTGCCTAATAATAAAAAGAAAATATTATTAATTAAATAAAAGAAAAAATAAAAGCAATGTCAAACTCAAGATTTTAAAAACAACCAAAATATCTCCCCCTCCCCCTCAACAATAAAATAAATAAATCTACAGTTACATGTATCCACTATCATTTTTTAGCTCACCATTGTTATTTGAACAATATTCAAAATTGCAAACTTGTTATCGTACTTTCATATCAACTCCCATTTATATAAATTTTTCCATCCTATCTATCCAAAAAAAAAAGGCTTGCATTTCTCAAATGATGATGAACATGCTTCATCACAACTAGGCTTACTAATGCATGTTAAGGATCATTAAAAGGTAATATATTCTAAAGGATGATGATAAAGGACATAGAAGAAGGTGAGGATATAAATGGTGCTAGGTGACAAAAGAATGAAGTGAGAATACATGATGAATATGGAAAGACAAAAGTAAGGGCTATGTGGAGGACAAAGCTCTTTATCTGAGAAAACTCTAATAAGCTAAAACTAATAGTATAACACATTTTAGTATTTAAATAAAATAAATAAATAAAAGAAAGACCTAATGAATCAAACTTGCCTTGATCTCATTCTAACCCTTTTCAAAAAGTAAACAGGCAAGTCAACAGGTTCCCTTTTACAACCTAACCTTTTTTTCCACCTCTACATAAAATGCATCAATCACAACTTAGCAATGGAAACTAAAGACCATACTTTAGCACAAATCACACATATTAAGTATCGTAGATTTATCATGCAAATGATAATGAAAAAGGTGATGTAAACCATATGACTCAAACAAGATGGATGAAATTAATGGATGCTTTGAGTGTTATCTATTACAAAAAAGGTATTGCTTGTGTTTAAGAAAAAAATTATGAACAAAATGAAGTTTCAATTTCAAATGACACCCAAACAATGGACTAAATGAAGGAAAGTTTTGGAAAAAAAATAGAAAATTCATAAAATTGTTGTAGAAGCATTTGTAAACAATGAGATTATATTTGTGATAACGTAAATCTTAATTGTCTTGTTGCAAAAACCTTATAAACAAAGAACATTTATGTTTGATGTATTGTATAAGTAAATGTAGGTATTAGTCATAAATGTGGCTAAGTGTTATTAAGTATGCACGTCTGTATGCGAGTGTAAGATGTTCATTGTGAGTTTAGTTGTTAAAGGTCTTAATATTCATGTATTTAATTTTAATTTTGTGAATTGTAATGTATAAGGCATTCTATTATAGTTAATATTTTGTAATTGTGTCTTTGATTGACACTATGTTTCTAATTTACATTATACTAGTGCCTAAATTACTAAAGGGTGCATACTAAATTGATATTAGCAAATTGAATTGAACTATAAGTACTAATAGGACCAAGTAGAAACCCAAAAGAAAATGACATTCATGACTTGAATATCAAAGTAAAGATGTGCAAAGCGTGTATATTGTGAGGAAGGTGTCAAAATTTGTGACAATAATAGAGCTAATATATGTCTATCGAGATTGCTGCATTTGAACCACAATAAATCAAACAAATTGGAGCTATCCTATATTTAAAATTAGACCACATATTGAATGCATACCTAACCTTATTCTAAAATTGAAATAAGTTAAACTTGTACCATAATAGATAAAGTATGCCAAAATTATACTTATTAGCTACGAATTGCAAACCATTGTGCCAAATTAGATCAAATCTAGCATACAACATCCAAAGTCTTAATAAAAAAAAGGCCATAATGTAAATGATGTCCCTTATAGACCATCTTAACCATTCTTAGAAGGACATTCCCTAACGATAACCCATTCTAATTTTTAAATTTAGAATATGAAAATATTGAGAAAATTTTGGTTCTTTTAATCATGGAGTCATATGTGTGTGAGTGTACTAAAGTCACATGCAATCATTCACTCAACTTTTATTTACATACATGCCCCTATCCCTTGTTCTTTTATATACTTTCCTACTACATTTGGTTGAATTTTCTTTCTCTTTCTCTTTTTCAAATCTCATTTTGCTTTTATTCTCCATTGCATTCCATCACTTTCAATTGGTTCATAGCTTACTTGTGAATACTAAGATTGAAGAGTAAGTAAGCACCTCATTGTTAAGGAAATGCTTCTTTTTTCTTTGTTTGGTGCCCCTCAAATGTGCATGCAAAACTTTCTATTATTTTTTTCATTTATTCATTGCTTCTTTAATGATTTTGCCCTTGCAAGCTCAAACATAGAAGAACTAGTAACCGTTAATGTCACACCAATAACACTTGCTGCTAGGATGATTCACACACCTGTAGTTGGGATCCTTTAAACATCCTTAAGTCTTCAAGAAACTCATAGTAAGGGGAGATCTTGATTGATGAGGATTGGACATGTTATAGTTTCATAGTAAGTCTTGCAATAAGGTCCTATGAGGGGTCTTTAAACTTTTGGTTTCCCTATCCAAGAAACTCTCAAACTAGCGTTCATAAGACAATAAATGTAATTAGTGTGGGTAGAAATTATTCTAGGAGTCAATGAATGATTTGTTTAATGCATTTAAATGTTGCATGCTGTTTTTCTTTGGTTTGACAATATATGAATTCAATAATAAGATTCTTAATGATTATGCGATTGATGTGTTGCATCTTATAGAGTCAAAGTCCTAATTCTTGAATAACTTAGAAAACTCCATTAGTTTAAGCATGTGACAATATAGCTTGCTTTTATAACTACTCAAAAATTTAGGCATGAAATGTGAACTAGGAGTTGGCGTAGATTATATACATGTATAAATGGATGTGTTGCATGGTTTATAATTTTTATTATAATGTTAAATTGATGAACAAACAATCAGGTAGTTTGGTGGATTCATCTAATAACATTGTTTCTTTATTATTTTATTGTATCATTTATCTATCGTATAATGTCTAAAACAACCATCATTTGTGGTAATTTGGACATTTTTATTGTCTATACCAAACTAAAATGTCCTTATCTAAGTTTTAGCTGTGGGTCTTAGCTTTTATATGTTCTTGGTTTCATTCAAATTACACAATTTTAACCCAATATATGCTCATTAGACTGAGCAGTACCCAAGCATCAAACAATGCAATTCATCTTTTTCATCTAATGTAATATTCACCTAATTAGATATCATATTTAATGACGACTCCATAAAAGTTTGAATCTTGCCCTTAGTCTTCAAATAGGGCCATGATTACCTTATTGAGTTAAGTAAATCCCACAAGAATGATATATTTGAATTGTGCAAATGAGAGTTTAATGAGTAAGACTTCTTTTGTGTGTGTGTCTATTGTTACAAAAATATGTTAGTTTGTTATATTTGTTTACCATATTCTAATTGTTCCATATCTACATTTTAAACACATGTATTCTACATTACATAAGATGAATGATAGAGATTATAATGAAAGACTTAAAGCTTGACATGTTGTTTTAAGTGATTTCTGGCCCTCAAAGTGTGTTGTGATTGTGACATAAAGTGAGTTTCATAATTCGGTGTGTGTGAATTGGGTAAAGGTAGAGGCCAAGGGTGTGAGAAGTCTTTAAGGATAATGATGCATTGAACATTACATGGGCTACAACTAGCTACCTTTTATTTGTATGGGATACATACCCAATCCTGCTACCATGATTGACCATTGACTCATATCAAGCTATTTGAGTGTCCCAACATTTATGATTATAGATAAATGTGATTACGTTGTTGTTATTACATTGAGTTGTTAACATTTATGCCTAAGCGATCATCCTTCTATATAACAATCTAAATTCCATGGTGTAGACTACGATTTTGTAGGCCCGCATGCATACATGCATAAGATGATAACTATCATTTATGTTATTGATATATATTTATAACTTGTAATTGTGCACAACTCATTGTAAAACAATATCATGTTTAAACTATTTTATCTTTTTTATTAGGAGGATCTCACCCTTTCTATTTTTGTTCGTTTGTTCTCTTAATATATATCCTTTAGACTTGCTTGAATATTATTATGGTGAGGATTCATTTAATTGAATGATTAGGCAATGTTCTAAAAGATGATAGAGGATGTCACTTTTTTTTTTTTTTTACATGTTTTGCTTTGTCTAGTTAGTCTTAATTTCATATAGTTTTGTATATTCTTTTGTTAAATGATAATTTATGTGCTCTTTGTAATGACATGAAAACTGATTATGTTTTAGAGGTTATATGCCGATCATCCTTGAGACAGGCTGCTTTAGTGCTTTTGATTCTTATAAGACAGAATTTCTATATATATATATGCATTTGATTTTGAACTTATTATGTATTATCTAACCTATTTTTGAGTTGTAGACTATAACACTAAATTATATTAAAGAATGCATAAACAATTTATTATACATATACATTTTGAGTTTTGATTTGCGATCACGCATTAGCTTTATCTAATAAGACAACCAAATGATATAGTATTTAAAAAGAGTTAAGTTATAATGGGGGCTCTCACATAACATTTTAGGATATAAGTATATCAAAACCAAAATTTGAACCAAACCTCGTTTTATTGAAATATCAGAATAAGATACTAGTATATCAAAACTAAACTAAATTTGGTTCTCCTAACCAAAATCGATATTGAAAATTTACACATCAAATGTAAACCATTATGTGCATTATAAACCATATCATACCAACTATAAAGCACCATATGCACTCTAAACCAAAAGTATATCATATTTGGTTTGTATAACAGTATTGAAAATTTGCATGACAAATGTAAATCTCTATATGCATTATAAACCAAATCAAACCAACTATAAAACTATATGCATTGTAAACTGTGACACCCTTTATCACATTGCTTATCCTTACTATTATTCCCTTTATTTATTATATTTAATAATTATATTGTGAGAGTTTTCTTTATATCACTAAATGAAATAATACTCACATAAAGAAATATAACCATCCTATAGGATCATAAACAAGTGGTAAATATACATCGCGTCCAAAGTCAATAGAAAGTATGTAATGGAGTCATATATACAACTTGTAGTAAATCAAGGTATCACCAAATAGGAACTAGTTGACTAACTACATGTACATAAACAATATAATTAATATCTAGTCCTCCTATATAGTACAATAAAATAGAAGAACCTTGACTCAGAGCAATCATTCTATGAACTAAGTCCTATAACACCCCATCTCCAAGTTACTAAGGTCTTCAAAGTGTCCTTAGAAGGATCTTCCTCATTGTATCGAAGCAACAGCCTTAAGGGTACTAGGAATTCTACCATCTGAGCTAGTTATACTCCAATGATCCACAGAACATATACGCAAGAGAAAAAAAAAAGGACTAAGGTTCAATCATTCCTACACTTAATGTCATAAAATGAGACATTAAAGTCTCCACACAAGCAAAGCAATCACTTGTTAGTGATTATTCGAGTTATGTAATGCATAAGGATTCTTATTGTCTTTTCTAAGTTCTGACTGGCTCATTCATATAGGTCAAAAACCTAACCAAACCACAATACTTATAACAATTAATATAACCATCATTGATAGAGTCATATCATACAATAGGTCATTCAATCACATAATTATTATCATGGTATCCAACAAATAGCAAACTCACAACACATCACACATCACCTTATATATATAAACATCCGAACAATCACACACAAAAGATGCACCCCATTCCCATGTTGCACATGAATAAGGATTAAATGCATAACTTGTCATTTTTCTTTGTCATCTATCAATCAATGCTAATGGTGCAATGCATGAGGGCGTAACTCCTCAATCTCAAGGGTCTCAACTTTCACAATCTAAGGGATAATTGGAAGCTCACATTGTGACACCCATTCACATTAATAATACCCCGTACTAATTTAGTAATTTTATTAATTGTTAAGTTTGAATCAATGAATATGTGAGTAAAATTTTTCTGAATTTTATAATAGAAGAATTCTAAACTTAAAAGAATTTGAAAATGGTAGTAAAAGATAGAAAATAAAGTATGTATGTATGTATACACACACACACACACACACACACACATATATAATGATTTAGTAGTACATGTCAGAAAATAACTACATACAAAGAGATAAAAAGTAAATCAAAAGATAGACACTACCTAACTCAATATATACATCGAAAAGATCCTATACAGAGCAATATCAGTCTACCATCTCCTTTATACAAAAGAAAAATACTATAAACTATATCTACGATCCTCATCCATATGATTATCTCTAACTTGTCTTCACCATCCTTGGGCTTTACCACCATCTTCAATAATTGCAATCAATCATGCATAGAAGAAAAACAATGCACTGAGATGATTTGTTCTAAAATTACTTTCACATGCATGGTAGGAATTCTACCATAAAATACGAATAAAACACAGTAACAATAGAAGGAAACCTAGGGCTTATTCTAAGTTATACTATGCTACCCTTGACTTGGTATAGATCCATACTTTCCAATAGTGAGTAATAGTTCTCAACAGAACTGGAAAGTGACTAGGAGTACTGATGTGTTGCATTTTACATCATTTATGCATAGCATCTCACTTAGGACACATTATATATCTTTGCATTTAGGACTTAATCATAGCATATTTTCATTGTTTTCCCTATCTTTTTGGAACTTGTTATATGTTTGGTATTTTCTTGTTGTAGGAGTCAGATTGTAGACTTGGAGGGACTAAAGATAAAGATTAATAGAAGCATTTAGAGACAGTAGGACTAGAGCTAGCAGCTTTGGAGATCCAACAAACAAATTACAAGCACTCTTTGGTGGTCCAAAGGAGTTCCCCCCTGTGAACTCCAACTCACGCCCTGTGAGCTTCTCTAGCTTGTGATTTTTATGTTGAGAGTAGAGGAGTTCACCCCTGTGAACTCCTGCTCATCCCCGTGAACTCAACATGACAAGATTTACTCTTTTTTGCATTTTTCACATGTAACCTGGGCCTGAACCCTTTTTAGCCCTTTTATTTATAAAGGTTTAGAAATTAGGAATGATAATTTTGAATGGAGAGGTAAGAGCTAGGAATTGTAACAACCTAACTTCATCATAGGAAAACTCAATTAACATAACTGGGATTCAATTTTAATTACTATTGTGAAAGCTTTTTTATTAATTTATTTATGAAAATGAGTGGAAATTCTTCGCAACTTCGAAAATACCTTTCTAATACTAGTGCCAACTTAGAATATAAATATGGTCTACATCAATAAACATGAAATAAAAGAGTCTCATAGTAACACTAACATGTACACAAGAAATCAAGATGCTTCTAAGGTGAAATGTGTGTGCCACTACCTATGACCAACTTACAAATACAACCCGAGAAAAGGGGATGAGATCATACATATGGACACTCCCTAATTTAAGCTGGTCATAAAAACTAACTCACAAACCTAAAGAGGAATGACCAGATACGGATCTCATCTCTAATACTAAAACTCTAAATACATGGCAAGAGTTATAACTCGAGTTGCCTCTATCACCTTCATGTATGTAGGCTTCTTGCCTCTAGGACATCTGGCAATGCCAAACCGAAAAAGCTATAGGGTCACTGAAAGGATTAAAAAGTAACTCCTCCAAGCTCCACAAAGGTGTCGAGGTCTGATATGTATACGAAGATGATTCCTCCGTCTTGTTGTCCATTGATCGTGGTGAGATCCAGAAGTTGTCATCCTTTGGTACAGATATACATTCCCAAAAGTCGAAAGAGAACTAGAGGTCCAAGTAGATCTCTATCCATCTGTTCTAATGACAATGAATCATCACGATCATCACAGTCACACACACTATAACACACAAGCAAGGATAATATACCCAAAAAAGAAAATCATAACCATTAAAGTATACAACATACCAAGCATAAGATCAAACATGCACTTATTCATAATATATAGCATATACAAGAATTTCAATTTATTATTATTCTTAATTAAAGTGTGACTAAGAATGCAAATGCAAACCATGATCCTAGACTCTCCATGAAAATCTAAAACTGAGCGACTGGCTCAAATATTCCTTAATCATGGTATAGTCAATACAAATACCCTCACCAGGGTTCCTAAAGTGGCATGTGCCAAAAACCATTTGGAGAATACCAGTTACTGATCATAGGAACCAGTGCACTCATTAGAATTTTTGTATGAGGGAACCGCCATGACATGGGGTTGTAAGGTCTCGGCCTCTTATGGAATCACACCATCTGTAGTCCTCAAGCTTTCACACCTGACTTGCACCTGAATATTCTCATGAATGTCAACACCTTTGGTACCACATGCTCACAACAACAATGCTAACTGCTTATCGTTCACACTTGGATACGCCTTTATCAATAGTTTATAGTATAATCGACATGCCATCAAGTCCTGATTTTTCATCTCATCATAGATTCACTCAGTTTTTCCTTATGAAAATAATATCCTCATGTGTAATAACACTGGGCCCGATCCAGCATTAGCCCATCATCATGTGCCACAACAAAGAGCCTTATCCAACATTGGCCCTTTCGTAAGATCCTACCCAGAGCGATCCTAATGAGGATAAACTGAGATCCTCTCTTTAGGAACACCTTATTAATTTCAACAATTTACTTTAAATCTTTTATTACTTATTTTTGTTTTAAAAGCCATGTTATTTATCTTAAATCCATTTATTTAGATGAAAAGGTTTGGAAGAAACATCATTTCTATCCAATCTTATATAATAAGTACAAGATAAATAATTTTGTTTTTAGCATAATTTAGATAAATATTTTTGAATTAAGAGTACCATTTTAAAACTTAGGTCTTTAATTTTCATAAAGCATAGTTTTATGAACCTTACTACTAATCCCTTTTTAATTAAATCACCAAAAATACACTTCAAAAAAGGTAAAACAAAAAAGAATATATTTTATTAAAAATCACATTTAACTTTTATTTTAAGAAACTAACAATTAAGTTTTAAGTGTAAAATATTGTGCTTTTATAAAGCTATAAAAAAGTTATAAAACTTTTTATTAAAATAGACTCTAGTAGCTACCAGTTTCTGGCCTTTGTTTTAAAAATCATTTTGAACTAGTAAACGATTTTTGCTTAACATGATCCATATATGGTTGAAAAGAAATTTCTTTCTATTTTTTAAATCATTAAAGATCACCTTAAGTAAAAATTTACAACAAAAGATACAAAAATAACAAGATAGTAAGGTCAGGATGACTTGTTGGAGGACCAGCGAATCTATTTTGATATTTTTCATATCCAACCAAAACTTTTCTAAGTCCAAACTATTTATTTTCTGAAAGTAAAATTAAAAAAAAATTCAAAACAACCAAGAACATTAAAAATAAAGTTTTAGACCATTTTATATAATTTTTGAAAGTACACAATTCTTAAAACCACTTTCAGTCAGAAAACGAGTACAACCTCTAGTTTCTAAAAATTATTAAAAATAGAAAACCATACTAAATATAGGCAAATCATATATTATTGGAAATCTCATTGTGTCTAGTTTTTGTTCGTTCCAAGATTTTCCACAAGTACATAACAGAATCTTCCAAAATCTCATTTTACTACACGTTGCCAGACTAGCATTTTCAAAAATCATGCATGAATTTTAAAAAGCTTAACTTTTTCGTTTCTTAAGATTTTAAAATGTTTCTAGAGTCATTTTGGAGTAAATTTTGTCTAGTTTACAAAAAAATAACAAGTACTAAAAAATATTAACCATAGCTCTAGATAAAAAATAGTGAACCACACTCAGGCAGAAAAAGAAATCAGCATCAAGAGCACTTTGCACACATGCACGAAAATGGTTTTTTTCATCAAGTTTACAACTTTTAAAAATACCAACAACATTTATAGAGCAATAAACACACCAAAAACAGAATCATCACAACCAAACACATAGAAAAAAGGTTAGCTTTCCTTACTTTCTAACAAGGTCCTTCAAAGCTTTAGAAGAAGGTATGACAAAAGATGTGTATCTCCTTCTACTTTTGACAAGATCCAACATCATCCATCACCATAAATGGTCAATATATGAGATGAACAGAAGAAAAGAACAAGGTTTAGAACATAGAAACATTAAGAAGGGTCTAGACCATTTAGGTCTTGATAGAAATGGAAGGATGAAAATAGAAAAGGATGAAAAGGATGGAACTTACCTAGACAACCTCTTGAATACTTGGAGTCTCTAACTCACACTTGTAGCACTTAGGGAATTTTTGAACAAGAGAGGAGAGAACACTCTCTAGGGCCTATGGCTTTTGGAGAAATAATGAGGGGAAAAGATAGCTTACATTACTTATAAGACAACTTAAGTGGAGGGTATGATGGTAACTCACAAAATGGGCACAAGTTTATTGGTAATTGAAAAAAAAATCCAACTTCTTTTATAAGAAGAAGTGGACGTCCAACCCAACAAACCATGGGCGGTTTTGGTACACTTAAGTACAAGCGATGGGAAAATGCATAGGAACTAAAGCAGGGACATTTAGTTAGGTTGCAACTAATTGGTTGGCTTAGGAGAAACAAATGGTTAGCTTAGTTTGGGTTGGGCTTGGACCAGTGGGCCTTAGGTTTGGGCGGTAGGAATTTTAAATTTCTCACACTAACGAAGATAACAGGGTCAAATACCAAAATTAATGAAATTAGGTTTAGGGTTTTCTAGCACCTAAATCAATTTTAAACAATTTAATTGACTTTAGAATCTAAATGAGTTTATGACCCATTAGAATTTATCTAGATAGGGCTGAATTGTCTCTGTCCAAGTCAGGCAGTCTATTCTCTTTATCTAATAGGTTTCTTGATAAATGGTCCTGAATAGCAATAGAGGAAAACCTAGTGTTCTAAACCTTTTGGGTAAGGAAGTTATCAACTAAATAGAATCTAATCATAATTAATTTAAAGTTAATTATAATTAAATTTCATGGTCTTGTACTGCTCATCAACTATATAGATAAATATTGGCTCAATAGATATTATCACAAACTAGATTCTTGTAAAAATCTTTGTAGAATCTCAAACAAGAACAACATGCAATTTTAATTATCTATTTTTCATTAGAAATTAAATTTAATTCCTCTTTTTAATTATTCAATCACTTAACTAGGGATCAACATGTTACATATTTTACATTATTAACCTTCTTAGTGTATCTCTACATTGCTGAATCCGAGCAGCCTCAATTTCTGTAGAAAACTCAACTGAAATTTACACAGCAAATATTATTTTTAATTATTGTAAAGCACAAAGATAATATAAGAAAGGGGTTGAATTATGTTATAGCAAATTTTCGCAAAACCTTTTCAAAGACGTATCGTCTGAAGGATTAATCAAAAGATTTTTAAAAACGTTATTGAGAGAAAGATGAATGTTGTAAGAAAAATAGAAAAGCACACAAGAATTATACTAGTTCGTCTCACCCCAGAGACTATGTCCAGTTCTTGGCAACAACCAAGTCCCACTAACTTAAAACAAGTTACAAGTATTCTTTCAACCAAGCCTCCTCAGGCTCAACCCAAGTAGTCTTTAACTTACCTCTCTAAACAAAAACCCAAGTATTCTTTGAATCAAAGCCTCTTTAGGCTTCTACCGATTTCTTAAAGAAAAAGGTTGAATGTGAGTTATCTCACTTAGTTTAACGTCCTAACAGATGAATATACAATGAAGTACAAATAAAACTTTTTACAAGCAACGTATATGAATATTACAAGATAAGAGCTTTTCAACAGTTAGAGATTTTAATCAACTAGCCAACTAACTTTTGAGACTGAGGTCTCTTCTTCTATTTATAGGCTTCTCCAAAAAACTATCCGTTGTGAGTGTTTGGAGGAGACAACCTTTGTTTGTTGAAAAGAGCTGTTGAAGCATTAAATGCAACATTTAATGTCTTTCACCAACTTGTCATTTTGATAAGATAAAGAAATCTGTTTATCTTTACCATTCTCGTACTCAATCTTGTAGCAATGAACGTATCTGCTTTTTCATTCTGACATCCGCACGCATATTCCTTCTTTTACGCGTAAAGTGAGCTTTCCTGGAGAGTAGGTATGTAGACTTCATTTATTTCGAGGTTGTTTACGCTTTTACAACTAACCAATGTGCATATTATTAGAACATCATCTGAGAGCGGTTAGTTACTGAAACTTTTAAAGAAAGTTAAAAACAATACATAAACAAAAGATTAGACGATAGCAAACATGCAATTCTCGAGTGACCAGACGATTGCTTCAAAAACTCTTTTTAACTATTTGTTATTATCAAAACATTTAAGGGTTATAAATTCATCCTTTGTCTTAACAATTATTTACTTAAATTGAATTTAATTTTAATTTTTCTTTTTAGAATTATCAACCACTTAGTCACAGATTATAAAAACAAGTCTTACAGGAATTATTTTCTCCTCTATTTTTTCCAGTTTGATGTTCTTCTTTACTAGTTTTTGTTTTGTCTTTATGGTTATTTGTGAGTAGTTCTTGTTTATTCTAGGACTGGGCATAGCCCTATGAACTTCTTAATGAATTAATTTATGTACTCGTTGTGTGAATCTTATTCTTCTCTTGATTCCTTCTCTATTATTTATCTCTATGCAAAATGATTATGCCTACATTTTACATAATTTTAGGGGTTTCGTGAAGTACTGAAAGGAGAACCCAAACAGCGAAGCTATAAGGAAGAGACTTAGATCTAAACCAAGAAAGTAGGTGAAAGCTTCGAGGAATTAATTAAATTGACAAAAAGCGCAATGGATTTAATTAAGCACAACCATCATGAAAATAGGTGAGTAATTTAATTAGACACCTCTCCGTATCTTGGAAGGGAACGGAGGGTACTTCAAGTTAATTCACCCTCAATGAGAACTTGTAGAAACACAATACTAACATGATTAATTTATTAAGTGTCACAGAGTGAACTGCAATCCTGAAAATTTTTAATTATCGAATTTCTCCAATTTTTAATTACTTATTGTTAAATTGCAATAATTACAAAGTCCAACACGCGGTCCCTATGGATTCCTTATTACTTGACGACAACCGTGCACTTGCAGTTTTGGCTCATCAAGTTTTTGGTACCGTTGTCGGGGACTGCATCTCTTGGCTTGGTGATTTATTCGCTTTTTAATAAAAATTAGACAAAAGTTCTCTTCCTTATATTCTTGTTTTTATTTTTTTTTATCTATTTCTTTTTTAAACTTCATGAGCTCTTCTCTTTTGCATTTTTTCTCTGTGTATGCCCATATCTCTTCGTCTCGGGGAACCCATTAAAACAAACCTTGATATAGAGAGAACCTTCCATAAATGATTGAGACAACAAAAACAAAAGCACAACGTGATTACAATTTTAGTAGTAACAAAAGCCATGGCAAAAGAGCAGGCAACTAGGCCTTTAAAGGACTTTGCCGCTCCAACAATTTGTGGGTTGCTAGTTGGAATAACCCATCCATCTGTAGGGGCAAACACCACCCGCTCTACTAAGCATGCTGCAGCAGCATCAATTTAGCAGGTTGCCCTCAGAAGACCCCACAAAGCATCTTAAAGGTTCCTTGGAAGTCTGTGAGACCTAACACTTTCAAGGAATTTCTATAAATGCACTCTGCCTATGCCTATTTCCCATAACTTTAATAGGCAAGGTGAGAGCATGGATAAGGACTCTTCCCAAGAACGTTGTCACTACCTGGGATTCATTTGAGAAAGCCTTCCTTGATAAGTACTATCCACCGTTGAGGACAGGTAAAATAAGGAAGCAAATCGCCAACTTCTGCCAAGGCGATAGTGAGTTTTTTGCTAAAGAATGGGAGAGATTCTCTGGATTATTGCTTGCATATCCTCATCATGGTTTTGAGAAAGAGCTCACGATCCATTTCTTTCACAATGGATTGAACTACCCTAGTAGAATGGCACTACACTCCACTACAGATGGAGGTTTCATAGATAAGCCCTTCGATGAGGGACTGGACATCATTGAGTCAATGATAGCCAATCAACACCATTGGGTAGGCGAGCAAGGCAACACCTCATGGAGAGTTACCCTAGGTAAGTATAAGGTAAATAACATTGACTTTCTTATGGCTAAAGTTGATGCTTTGAACTAATAATTTGATAAACTGGAAAAAGGCAATGTTAACTTAGCTAGTGCGACTAACCTTTCCTATGAGATTTGTGGTGTGCAGGGACATATAGCTATTGATTGCCAAGCAAGAGTGCTTAAAGGGAGGGAAGAACAAATGGACAATGTGGCTGCCATACACAGTTTTTATGACTACTCGAAGAAGGACAAATTTGACCCTTACTCAAAAACTTATAATCCGGGGTGGAGAGTTGATCCAAGCTTCTCCTACTAGAATAATCAGAGTCAAGGGGGTAGTCGGTAGCCAAATTTCTAGCAACCTTCATATTTCAATAATGGCATCGGTGGTCAAAGTTTCCAACAGTCGTAGGATCCGACTCAACAATCATTGTTGAGGCTTGAGAACTTAATGGCTAATTTTGTAACAAACCAAAAGAAAACCAATAAGATAGTGAGTAGCTCTATCAAGGAGCTAACTACTTGGATGGACGGCATGGCATTGCACAATGAGATGCCAGAAGGCTGAATTTCCCAGATGGCCCAATTTCTTCCTATATCCAATCGTGCTCTAAGTAAGTTCCCTAATAAGACTGAAATTAATCCTATTGAACATGTTAATGCTTTTTCATTGAGGAATGGTAAAAGGTTGGATAGCCTTGTGTCTAACCAAGAAAAAGAAAATGAAGGAGAGGTAGAAGTAGAAATAGAGGTAGAAACTCCACCCTTGGTTGAAAAAGAAAGAGAAAGGGGTATTGTAGAGAAAAAGAAAGTGTTTAAAAAGGTGCCCCCAATGCCTTACCAACCACCTATTTCCTTCCTTCAAAGGTTAGCTAGGTCTAAGTTAGACAAACAGTTTGGTAAGTTTTTAGATATGGTAAAACAAATGTATATCAACATTTCCTTTGTAGATGCTTTGCAACAAATGCCTATTTATATGAAGTTTCTCAAGGATATCCTAGCTAATAAAAGAAAGGTTGATGAACATAAGACTGTGATCTTTGTTTAGACTAAGTTACCCCTTAAGCTTAGGGATCTAGGTAGCTTTTCCATACCATATATAATTGGTGACATGAGGTTTGAAAAAGCCTTGTGTGATTTGGAAGATAGTGTTAGTTTGATGCACCAATTTGTTTATAAGAAGCTTAGTGTATGGGAACTACAACCCACCAATATATCATTACAATTGGCGGATCAATCCATCAAACACCCAGTGGAGATTGTAGAGGATGTTCCTATTAAGGTAGGGGAATTATTGATCCCATATGATTTTGTGATATTAGAGATAGAAGAAGGAACCTTCTTGAATTTGATTTGTTTAAGGCTAACAATCTTTTTGTAGTTGAGAATTCTATGTGGAGGATTGACTCATTGGATCAAGTGGTGAAACATAAGGCAATCAAGCACTTTGTTAAGGAACCACAGGAGTTATGTTCAGTTGGAGAGCCACGTGCTAAGCAGCTTACAAAGAATAGTCCCAAGGAAGCACACACACCAAAGAAGGAATCGTACATCCCTCCTCATCAACATAGATTAGGAAACCTCAAGACTTTAAGTAAAGGAAGGAAACCGATTGAGAAAAGGGTGACAATCTCTTTTCCTCACCCATTTGTAAGAGATTAATTTTATTAGGCGTCAAGCTTGTGACATTAAACAAGCACTTCTTGGGGGGCAACCCAAGCTTTTCTTGTTTAATTCTAGGACTTAAAAAATAAAAAAAATAAAAAAAAAAGAAAGGTTCATATGATATTTCTTCCACCACTTGCTCTTACATACAATTGGCTCCTCCTACAACTTTGTTACCATGGCCACCCTGGTGAGTCCTTTCTTATTTCCTTACCCTCTTGCTTACTTGTTCACATTGGGGACAATGTGAATTTTAAGTTTGGGGTTGCTAGGCTTATGCATTGCATTCATATCCTTTCAGGAATCTATAGTTAGGTGTTTATTATGTCTATATTCTTGCATTCATGTTTAGGTATATATATATATAGGAATTTTTTTAGCACTTGCACTCATGCATTGAATAACCCAAATCTTTTTGCGTGCCTATTATTGTGATGGCTTAAATTCATTAGTTTGGACACATGCTACATTAAGTTTTGTTGTAGTACATTTGTATGAAGTGAACTTTAAGCAAGTTGAAAAATTAGCATATTTCTCCAATTTTAATGGTTGCATTGACATACGCCACAAATGTGAGGATTGAGCTTATACACTAGGGCATATCTACATTGTATATTTTAACCCGTGTTTCTTTGTTTGAGTGTAAATTCCTCTTAATTGTGCTTTCTAGAACTTGTTTTGGAACCTTGTTAAAGCTACAATTCTTGTCTACCTAGATAGATGTGATTAAGGCAATTAGGAAATTTCTTTTTAGCCCTTGAATTAGAAAAAAAATTTGACCTTTAGTTGGCCTGTTCGAGCTTTACATTACATGATTTCCTTTCATACCCTTTTATTTTGATATTCTGATGCTTCTTGGTACCTTGTAGGATATATTATGGCAACTTTGTAATAAGTTTAGGGTTGTTTTGTTTTGTATATTTGTGAAGGGTTGAAAAAGTTTTGTGAAAAAGAAAGAAAAAAAATGAAAAGCTGTGAAATAAAAAAAAGGTTGAATAATTAGAAGGAGAAAAAGAAAAATGGAAGAAAGGAAACGTAAGGAAATTTAGCTTGTGATGATCCCTTGAATTTTGTAAATTGCATTGCTTGGTATATTTTGATAGGGGTATTAAGAATGCTTGAATGGTGAGCCCTTTGAATTCCCTTTCCTTCAATTCCTTACCTTAATGTTACACCCTTGGCCCTATTACAACCTATGGAAGTCCTTGTGAGTTGTTTTTGTTGGCAGGATACTCTAGCGGTGATGAGGTTTCTCACCAAGCCTATGGTAGAGTACTTTTAATGAGGAAATTGAGTAATATGTTCTTACCCTTAAACACTATGAGTGAGGTGAGATGAGTGAACCAATCACTACAATCTTTAATTCTGGAGAATTAGACTTGATTGAGGTTGCTTGCATGCACGCACATTTCTTAACCTGTTACCCGTACTTCAGTTTCCTTGTATCCTTATTTGATGAATTCTATCAATTTTGCTTAAGTGGCATAGCAATTGCTTGAGGTCAAGCAAATCTTTAAGTTTAGGGTTGTTTGATGCGTTGCATTTTACATCATTTATGCATAGCATCTCACTTAGGATACATTGTATATCTTTGCATTTAGGACTTAATCGTAGCATATTTTCATTGCTTTCCCTTTCTTTTGGAACTTGTTATGCGTTTGGTATTTTCTTGTAAGAGTTAGTATTGTAGACTTAAAGGGACTAAAGATAAAGATTAGAAGCATTTGGAGACAATAGGACTAGAGCTAGCAGCTTTGGAGACCTAGCAAACAAATTGCAAGAACTATTTGGTGGTTTAGAGGAGTTCACTCCCATGAACTCTAGCTCAAGCCCGTGAGCTTCTTTAGCTCATGATTTTTATGCTAAGGGCAGAGGAGTTCACCCTTGTGAACTCCTACTCACCCTTATGAACTCAACACGACATGATTTACTCTTTTTGTGTTTTTTAGATGTAACCTGGGCCTAAACCTTTCTTAGCCCTTCTATTTATAGAGGTTTAGAAATTAGGAATGGTACTTTTGAACAGAGCATTGAACGGAGAGGCAAGAGCTAGGAATCATCTTCTCGTCTATCTTTTCCGATTTGATTATCTTCTTTGCTGATTTTTATTTTGTCTTTATGGCAATATGTGAGTAGTTCTTCTTTATTTTAGGATTGGGCGTAGCCCCATGAATTTCTCAATGAATTAATTTTGGTAATTGTTGTGTGAATCTTGTTCTTCTCTTGATTCCTTCTCTATTATTTATCTCTATGCGAAATGATTATGCCTGCATTTTACATAATTTTAGGGGTTTGGGGAAGTACTGAAAGGAGAACCCAAACATCGAAACTATAGGGAAGAGACTTAGGTCTAAACCAAGAAAGTAGGTGAAAGCTTCGGGGAATTAATTAAATTGACAAAAAGTGCAATGGATTTAATTAAACACAACCATCATGAAAGTATGTGGGTAATTTGATTAGACACCTCTTCATATCTTGGAAAGGAACAGAGGATACCTTAAGTTAATTCACCCTCAATGAGAACTTGTAGAAGCACAACGGTAACAAGATTAATTTATTAAGTATCACAGAGTAAACCCCAATCCTTGAAGTTTTCAATTATCAAATTTCTCTAATTTTTAATTACTTGTTTTAGTTTTGAATTGATCTACAATCTTTCTTCTCTAAATTGATACTCATTTAAATTCTTCCCTTTTGTTTTAAGTATTGTTAAATTGTGATAATTACAAAGTCCAACATGTGGTTCTTGTGGATTCAATATTATTACCTGACAACAATTGTGCACTTGCTGTTTTTGCTCATCAAGTACATATACCTCTCTCAACAACATTACATGATATAGTCCTTGCAACACTCTTTTAATTTTAAATATAATTCATATTAATTTAGTTATTAAGTTTAAGTAAATGAAAATACGTGTAAAATTCTTTCGCTTTTATAATAGAAAAATTCCAAACTTCATAGAATTTGAAAATGGTAGTAAAAGATGAAAGATAAGATTATATATACATATATATCGTAAAATTGTACATCATGATTTGATAATACATGATAGTCATAAAATACAGAAAACTAAAAAATACATCAAAAGATAAACACTATACAACCCAATAAGTACATCAAAAAGGTCTTATACAGAGCAGTGTCAATCTACCCTATTCCTTCATACAAAAAGAAAAATATTATAGGTCTTCAGATTCTCGCCTATTGAAATGTCCTCTGACTCGTACTCAGCATCATGAGGCGTTAATGTCATTTTTAATAATCACAATCAATCATATATAGAAGAAAATAATGGAGTGAGATGTTTTGTTCTAAAATCACTTTTACATGTATGGTAAGAAATCTACCATAAAACAAAGATAAAACATAGCTGACAATAGAAGGGAACCTAAGGTTCATTCTAAATTGTATCAGACTACCCTTGACTAGGTATGGATCCATACTTCCCATTAGTGGATAATAGTTCTCAACAGAACTAGGAAGTGACTGAGAGTACATATACCTCATCAACATCATCACATGGTACAGTCCTCATCATCATTGAGAAAAATAACAGTCAAGATATCCATTTATAGAGGTATACTCTCAAACCAATCCTACAATGCTAAGCAGTTGTCGAGATTATGGGGCTTGGTCAAGCAAATATCCCAGCTTGAGGGCGCTACCCTAGCCATTGAAACTTTCACCACTCGATGCCTACCCCCAAGACCTATGCAAATGGGTCCTTGCCTTTCATTCCTCAGCGTACCAAACTATAGCTTTCCTATCGTGCCATAGCATGTCACTCACTTTACATTACTTACTAATTTATCACTTCCTAAATTCTCAAACAGAGGTTTCCTTGGTCTCATTTAATTTGAGCACCAGTACAATCAACATTCCTGCCTTATATTGTAGAAATCGCACAATACCAAAATTTTAACAAAATAATAATTTAGTAAGCATATAAAGTTTTAGCAAAATAATAGCTTAGTAATTATTAAAATTTTAGCAAAGTAACAACGTAGTAATTATAATTTAATTACTAAAATTTGGGCAAAATAACAACTAAATAAATACATTTTAATTTTCTAAATTTAAGCAGAGTAACAACTTAGCAAGTATAATTTAATAATTTAAATTTGAGCAGAATAACAACGTAGCAAAAGTTAAAGTTTAACATCAAACAGTATAACAATGATAATAATAATAATAATAATAAAACTTAAACCGAAACGGGTTTAAGGGAAAACCATTTCTACTCATGTAAAATGATAATAATTTAGAACCAATCCCACTCCCCCAATTACCTCTAGGGTAGTTGTTGAAGAGGACATAATTTATCTAACAAGGAGAATGATTATATTGGTAAAAAACAAATAAGGAGGATGATTAGTTATGTAACTTGTGTCCTATGTTAACTCTTACTTGTGTAACTTTTATCTTTTTTGTTAGTGTTTTTATGAGATTTTATTTTTATGACTTTATGTTATGAGACTTTGATGAATTTTATTTCTTGAAATATATTTTTATTTTAAATCTTTATGTATGTTATTAGTTTTTATTATTTATTGTATTTACCAGGTTTTGTATTTTCTTAGGTATATTATATATTTTTTTAATTTATTTATCATGCTTCCGACGTTTGTCTGCAACTCCATCTGTTATATTATATGCCAAGTTTTTAACTTTCCACCGTGATTTACCAATTGATAACATTGCCACAGATTGATTTCAAAATGGACCACCACAAACCATGCATGCAGTGATAGGTCTAGGAATTTTATGTTGTGGGGACAATACTCATATTATAGATAGACTTTTATATTACATTTCAAATTATGAGAGCAACATGTAATTACAAATGCATATTATATTAAAAAAAATTAAAAGTTTGTGGGAGTAATTGCCCCGAAAATCTACCAAGTAGATTTCTCACCGCATGCATGCTTATGTCGAATAGGGAACATATATAGGTCAGAGAGAATATAGATCAAAAGAACACATAACAAAGGCGCCTGAGTAGTGTGGGTCTCAAGGTTTTCTATTCTTTTTTTTTTTTTTTCTATTTATTGTTACATTTTTTTTAAAATTCAATAATCTTGAAATATTAAGGAAAGATGTTTCAAAAATATAAAACAAAAAATGAGTGTTTCATATTTAAGTTAAATGAAGGGTAAGCTGAATTATCCTTTAGCGGATTTAATAGTCACTTATAAGAACTTATTTGAATAATGCCTATAGTTTATGGTTGAATTAAAGGTTGAGAATCTCTACTTGCAAAGAGATGAAGTTCAAGTGGTGTGTGTACTCTTTTCCTGAAAGGTAACAATGGTAAAATTAAAAAAATATCTCAATCTTAAGGTGACATGTGATTCATTCTTGAATGTTAAATATTTTTTCCATTAAATGTATAAAAAATCTGTCTAAGAAATCTAAAACTTCAGATAACGATGGATCTATCCCATATGTTTTGAAACAAATATTAAAAGACCGATTCATTATTTTTGTGTGTACGCACATAAAACCCTTCCCATCCAACAAATATCTATCTACAAAATGGATCAAATGTTTAAGATAAAGTACTTAAAATCAAATCCACGAGGGCCCTTAAAATTCAAAACGAAAAACAGAAAAAAAAAAAAATCTTTAGTCTGTATGCAATCTCACAAGAAAAGGAAAAAAAAAAACAAAGTTCTTCTATTAAACATCTACTTATTCCGTATTAAAATAACAATTATTTCTATAAGTTTAAACTATTTTCTATTTTAAACAATAAACAAGATATTAACTATTATTTTAATTTAACTTTATTTCTTAGTATCATTACAAAATAAAATGAAGGAATATTAATGAAATAAAATAGTAATATAGTTGAATATAATTATATTTTTAATTTGAAAGTATTTATAATTTTATTAATTATTTTTTCTATATAATAACAGCAATAAGATTTAAATTTAAGATTCCATCCAAATTACCTAATTACCCCACCACTATCCACTAGGCTAACCTTAGTAGATTGATTTTATTAATGTTTATACAAAATTTTAAATAAAAAAATAATAACCAACAAAATTGGTAAGATATTACAAGCTTGTGACTTAATTTAAATATATAGTAAAATGATTGCATACTCTTATAACGTTATTATGGAATATAATAATTATTCTTTTTTTTTTTTTTGAGGAATTACTTTTTGTTATATATGTTGATATTTAAGTTTGATAAATGACTAAAATTTTCATATAGTAAAATTATTCTTTGTTTTTTTGTTATATATGTGTGTGTGGACAATAAATTATATCGTTACTTAAGACTAAAATATCATTTTAAAAAGGGAGATAACCTCTTTACCTATTTTAATCATAACATGCATACATAATCACTTGTCGCTTTTAATTTAAGTCATCATTTATCTTTTTAGCTAGTTATCTAGTTATTTTTTTACTTTTCAATTAATGTTTATTTTTCTTCAATTAATATTAAGTGAAATTATACTTTTACAAATTACTATTAATATAATATTTTTATCAATCAAATTAATTAATATTTTTCAAAACTTAAGTGAATGCATTTTTTCATTTTTTGATCAGAAAGAAATTTAAGGGGAGGGGATGACACCGTAATCCAAGACAGAAAAAGCCTCCAGGCTTAAAGAGCGCTTAAGGACGTACTTACATTTACCTCATTCCAAGGAAATGAGTGGAGGCTCAAAATTACGACCTATAAGATGCGAAATCATGTCTTGCTCTACTCGAACAATCTCTTGGGGTTGCATTTTTTTCCTATTTTAATTTAACATTTTATTACTTGTAAAATATTCATTCGTTAATTAAATTATTTTTTCCTTAAATATTTTTTAATTTATTTTGTATATTTTATTTGCGTTTATAAGCGCCCATATACTAGTTAATATATATGAATAAAAAACATTTTAGAAGTATGCAATATTTCAATAATATATATAGGATACTTTTAGATAGCCTATCTCTTAAATAATTCCGTAAATCAATAATCAATTAGGTTTCTTGTTACATTTGTAGGCATTGCCTGGCATGTACACAAATCAACTTACACAAAATAAAAATAAAAATAAAAATAAAATAAATGTTAGGAACTAAAACTATATATATAAAACCCCAAGCAGTGTACATAAACCAATATATATTAATTTTTTAAATTTTATTGTAATGATATTTTATATAACATATTTATCATACATGTCTTAAATAATTAGCTTCAGTTTAGTGGTAGTAAGTACTTAAATAACTTTTAGGTCTTGAGTTCAAATCTCAGGCAATTTTGAAATTAAATTGACGTGAGGTTGCAATTGATGTGACGTGAGGTTGAGCCGAAGACAGCTTGTTGCAACCAGAAGGTGAGTGACAGGGTGAAAGAAAAAATCGAGACTTTAAAATTGATTAAACCAATGACCGAGTCTACCAGTTTTGACCGATTTCGAGTTGAGTTTACCGATTTAGGTGCATTTTCGATGCATTTAGTTGACCGAAATGGCTACAAGTCCAATTTCTGATTAAATTGGTCGAACCAATCGATCCAGTCCAAGTTTTAAAACACTAACCCCAAGAGATTGGTCAAGTGCAGCACAACAATATCTCGCATCTGATAAGTTGCAAGTTTGAGTCCCCAGATACTTCTTAGTTAGACCAAAAAGATAGTAATTGGGAATTCAGATTGAAGGAAAGAGCACAATAATATGAAAAAGTAAAGCTGGAACAAATGCTAAATGTTCATATCAATAGTTTGATCCATCCCTTCCTGTGTTCGAATTTATGATTGCTAACAAGGGTTGCCATCAAAACAACCACTTAAGAGCACAAGTCACTTCAGAAACCTGTTGAAGCTAATTGATAACTGTCACATGCATATGATATAACTTAGAAGTATAATTACATTAAATAAAATCATAGCTAGTGTGGTGTATAAACTGAAAATATTATATCAACATTTTCAACCCAGACAAAAACCAAGTATAACTAAACAGAAAGTGAACTAAACAAACATTACTAAAAGAATCAACTCTTAACTCTTACCTCAGATTTCAGAAGTCAGAGCAGTGCGAAATGGCCTGCACAATTGGGGAGGACAGACAGTGATGGATGCTCGATCTGCCTCTGCAAAGTGCAAATAGATTTCACAGAAATGTTCAGAGGTTCAGAAGTATTCTTCAGGTTCTTCAAGGCTTTGATGTTCATGCATCCAGAATTCAGAATTCAGATTTCAGAGAAGGAATAACAGGAGAATGAGTGAGGATTTCTTTCTTTGATCCCCTTTTTCATTTCACGCGTGGAGTCTGTGTTTGTCATGCTCTCTGTTTTTTTCCCCAACTTTAGCATATGCATGATTGGTCTCCTTTACTGAAAACCTGCCCAATCACCATTTTTTATTCAAAAACCAGCGGAATCACACCAGGTGGCACTAGTTCTTGTGCTTAATTAACCAATCTATCATGCTACATAAACCAGTTACTTGATCAGTTCACAAGTTGAACTGGCTAATCTGGTCTGAGTTTTATAACAATGCACATATGTATATTCTTCGAGAAAGACATCAAATGAATAAGTTGCCTCCTATTTCAACAGCCAACAACTCATATCACATGTAATGGGTAAGTATTCTCTTGTAATTTGATAGATTGAAATAGATAATGGAACAATTTAAGCTAGTTTGTAGAAAGGACAAGATTCATTAGGAAAAGAATAAACCACCAATAAGTATTACTTTCTCTCCTAAGTAGTCCCTAAAGCAATGAAACTATATAAGTAACTTCTGAAGTATTGAATATCTATCAGTTTAGTTCTTAAGTATTGAATATATTTTACTAGAGCTCAAGGACCAATTTGAAAGGTTTTTTAATATTTGAAAACTACTTAGCATAGTACTAAGGGAATTACTTACATAGGTTTTTTTTTTTTTCCCTTTAAGGACCAGACAAAGTAATACTTCAAGGATGAAATTAATGGTTTATTCTCAGGAAAAAGAAGAATGTGAACAACTAAATTTCTTGTCAGGGTATCACACAAACTAAAGGCTAAAAGCTAAACTGATTTCTGTATATATTATAAAGGATAAATTAAGCATGATTCAAGCATTTTCAACAAATTAGAACTAAAAGTAACACTCATCCACTGGTTGCAGATAACAGATATCATAAAATCCTTTCCAACAAAGTTAATCAATAACGAGACCAATCGCTAACAAAATCCTTCCAAAGAGCATAACCAATGTCAATTCCTCTGGCATAATTGGTCATTAAATTTGCCAAAAGAAGAAAGATCCACGCAACAATTTTTTAATGTCGACTTTATTAACATAATAAGATTTGTCAAATTAAAACTTCCAGTTCCATTAGCAAAATAACAAAACTTATGTGCAAGCTATTACTTCTCTACCACTATTCAAAAGAGCTTTCA
Source organism: Spatholobus suberectus (assembly GCA_004329165.1). Taxonomy (NCBI): domain Eukaryota; kingdom Viridiplantae; phylum Streptophyta; class Magnoliopsida; order Fabales; family Fabaceae; genus Spatholobus; species Spatholobus suberectus. Next base: position 60,230,674 of record CM014735.1, read on the forward strand.
AAGAACACTAACAACAACACAAAAGAGAAACCCTAATCCTAATACCAAACACAACACAACAAAACAATTCAAATAAAGACTCAATCGAGGTCCTTGACGATCTTAATCCCCATGCTACTCGCGGTTCCGATGATGGACTTCGAAATGGATTCGAGAGGCATGTTCTGGAGGTAAGGGTCGGACTGCTTCGCCTTCGCGATCTCGTACACGTGCCGAACGGACAGCGTGGACGCGGTCACGTGACCGGGGCGGCTGCTACCGAATTCCACGCCCGCGGCTTTCTTCAGGTACCACGACTACTGACGGCGACTTAACGGTGAACTCGAAGGTGTTGTCCTTATACGCCGTTATCGTCACGGCCATGGGCGTCTCCGGCTTGTACTTCTGGGTCCGCGCGTTGAAGTCCTTGCAAAACGCCATCAGGTTCAGCCGGTACTGACCCAGCGCCGGTCCCACCGGAGGCGCCGGCCGAGCGCCGCCGGCTGGCACCGTGAGCCGGATCGTCGCCGCCACTGCCTTTGGGGCGCTCATCGTGGTGGGTGGTGACTGGGATTTTTTGAGAAAACGTAGGAGCAGTGAAGCGAGGGTTTAAGGTACGTCACGTGGGCCGGGCCCAACTCTGTTTCATATGGGGCAGATCCAGAAAGAAAAGGTACTACTTTTTTGGGCTACTACAGACAGCAGATTCATGGGGAGATTTATATTTACCACTTAACGGAAACAAAAATAAATGATATGAGTCGGTTACTTACGTAATTCTCAATTGTTGTCCAAAAAAATATCTGTACTTGAGCTTGAGTCACTCCATCGTTATATGACTTTTTTACACATATCCATCATTCTATTTAGGCTAAAATATATTTTTGGTACTTTATTTTATTATTAAAATTTATTTTTATTTTTTATCTTTCAAAAGACTCATTTTAATTCTTTATCTTTTAAATTTGGGTTAAAGTTGTTCTTTCTTCACTTTGAAAGTAACGTTGTTAGTTAGGAAACAAGTTAACTTATTTAAAATAATTAATTTTAACATAGTGACAGTTTTTAACCGCTACTATAATAATTTTATTTTATTAAATCGTAAAAAATTATCATAAACCCATCCCAAATCTAACAATCTAATATTAGCTTCAAACCTACAGGGCATTCATCTGCAAACAACAATACCCAAAATCTTTAAAACCTAGTTCAAAAGCCATCTTGAAAATCCAGTTCAAAAAAAAAAGAAAAAGAAAAAACAATAATAAAATAATTAAAAAAATGAAAATGAATAAGAGCATAACCCTAAGTGAAAATCTAATCATAAATCAAAGCCTAAAAAACTCAATTGATAGCTTTCCCCTACGAAAACTGTTAGGAGCAATTGGGCTTGGAGGAACAACACTACTACAACAGTTCTCCTGGCTGCGAAGAAAGTAATTGAGGATGAGTTCGAAAGAGAGGATGGGAGCAAGAAAGAAAGAGGGTGAAAGAGAACGCGACGACAAGACCACTACGATAGACATCGCAAGGAAAGGGTTCTTTTTTTTTTACTATTCTCCTATCTTTCTTGTTTGACACAGGTTTTGGGGTTAGTCTTGGTTTGATTTTCGGTATTTTGGTGGTTGTGGTTGTGATTCATAGGGTTTGGTTAAGTGGTGGTGTGGTGTGGTTGGTTGTGCATGGTTGTTGTTTTGGTGGGTTATGGTTCACTATGGTGCGAGTTATTACTTTTTATTTGGTTTAAGGTTGAATGGATCTGGGATTTTGATTTGGATTTAAGGTTATGATTTGTGTTGTAGTTTGGAGTTCTGATTTGTGTTGTAGTCAAGAATTTTGATTTGTGATTTATGTCTTCCCATGTTTGTCCATTGCTTTTGTTAGTTTTTTTTTGTTTTTATTTTGCTTTTGCAAGTTGTAGAGTTCTAGTGTGGGAAGCTTGAATAAAAAAGTAAAATGTATCAATAATGGCAATTTTGAACCACCACTATATGTATATTAATTATTGGTAGTTCCAAACCCTTGGAATATGTGAAAACTGTTGAATCCAAACCTTTGATTTAATTATGACAAACCCTCTAAACTTAATTCAAAAGTTTTGTAAGAATTGAAAGGATCTAACATTGTTGTTCAAGTGTTTTAGAAAGTTTAAGTTTATAGCTTCAAAGCTTTTAAATGGTGATCATATTCTAAAGTAATCAATTAAACCATCAAACTGTACCAACTAAGAACAAGATTCACTACAAAGGGAGAGGTCTTGTTGGACCTTCAAAAAAGTGCTTTAGAAAGGTACATCAAAAGCATATAGATGACTTCCTAAAGGTGCAGAAATGTGACAGTTGTATCTGACATAAAAGGACAGTTTCTATAACTGAAAAAATATGGCACAAATCAAAACAATTATACCTCTAATGGCTAGTTTTTTCTTGTTGATCCTATATAGAAGACATTCTACTCCTTACATTGCTCAAGGATGCCAAGTTTGTCAAAAAGAAAAATATACAAGAAAGCATGCAAGTCCTCTATGTGAGGTATCCTAAAAAGAAGAAGAAAGCTTCTATATTTGAGATCTTCTCTGTATGAGAAAGTGTCCACTCCTACAATTTGTAAATTAGCTTTGTATAGATATATAGGAATATGAAAAGGTAACCCAACTGTAAAAAATCCTCTCTACTGGAGTTAACTTGAAATGTGTTCTATGCAGTAAAATCATAGAAGAAACTTATTATAACTATGAAGTGTATACCTTTAGACCAATTTAAGATGCTGAAGAAGAGTAGTGCAATGTGCTACTACTATTCTTGGTTGTATTTTGTAAAAAGTGAAGTGAGTTTGTTCCTCTCAAGAACCAAGGTGGTTTTGCGATAGAGAAGAACCTGAGGAAGGTTGATAGTGTTTTGATTGTAAGCTCATTACTTGTTGGTTAGTAAAAATCTCACAAGGTTGTGGGTACTAAAAATAGCCCATTGGTAAAGGGTGAACAAAGATAAACACTTGTGTGTTCTTTTTGTTATTGTCTCTCTCTCTCTCTCTCTCTCTCTCTTCCCCTCTTTCTAACTCACATTTTACTTTCATTTTTAAAGAAAACTGTTAGTTCAAAACTAGTTTATTTAGAAAGGTGCTGTACACTAAAAGGTTAATAATCTACCTATAGAAGATTTTCCTTTTAATCAAGAATCATTCTAAACTAGTTAAAACTATATGTTAAAAATTATTTTCAAAGTGTAATACAAATATTTCAGCTAGCTTTCATTTGATAAGTTGTAGGTATTTAATCAAAAAAAGTGTGTCAAGCTTATTATAAATAAACAATTTTAAAAAAAAAAAAACCACAATTCAACCCCTTTCTTGTGGTATTCTTAATCACTTCAAAAACATCATTGCCATTCGTGCCTAACTTAATGCTGTTAGTGTCAATTGTAACACTCCAATATTTTTCTTTAATTATTATTATTATTATTATTATTTCTTTGCCTTGTTTTTAATAAAATGGTATTTTGGGAAAAAGAAATATTAGGCTTTTAAAATGGGGTTTTATAATTAGAATGTTTTTAAAAAAGTTTTAAGACCCTTGTGTTGGGCTTAGTTTTTATAAGCCCAAAGTTAGCTTTAAGAATCCCTTAGGTTTCTGGAAAACCTAACCCTTTTCCTTCATTCTCTCTCGTGTCTCTTTGGAGATACCGTACTGTCAGAGCTGTTGCAGTCAAGAAGTGAGGAACCTTATGAAGACGCTGTTGCACCATTCGCATCCTCTTGCTAGAGATTGTCTCTTTCAAGGTAAGGGGGAGTGAGTTATCTCGCTCATAGGTATGGCTTTGGTCGTGGGTAAAGGGGTTGGCCCTAGACCCCAATCGTTTGTGAATTATATGATTGTGTGTGTGTAAAGGGGAATGCGATTTTTTCCAAATCATTGATATGCTTTATGGACATTTTATATTTAATTTATATGAACTGTCATGGATTGTCTTTATGCTTTTCCCTTGTACCTAAGTTAAAGATTTAGCAGGTTTTGATGGGATTACAAGTGAGAAGAATTTATAAATTAAACTGACCAACTATTAAGGTAAAAGAAGTGATTGAAAATTTAATTAATTGTTTTGGAGCATTTAGAAGCTAAAGACAATAGAAGAAGAAATTAAAATTTGTACTATGGATCCGCCCGACGAGGTTAGGTAGCCACTAGGTGACTTTTTTTCGAAAACCTTGATTTCGCGTTGGCGTTGAGGGGTTGTGTTTTCTGCCGGGTGCACAGACCAGCTAGGTGGGGTGGGTCCTAACGCGGGACCACCAGGCGAGATGCACAACCTGCTGGGCGGGTTTGGTCTGGGTGTGACCACTGGGCGGACCCCCTGTCTCACCGGGTGGATACAACCTTGGCTTATTCTGTTTTTTGTGCCTATTAACTCTATTTTGCAGTTTTTAATTCATTGTTGCTTCTTTTTTATGCCTCGTTAAGTTTATACTTGTGCTTGTTACTTACCTTGAGAAGACTGAGTGTGATATGACTTATGTCAATGTTTCATGATAAAAGCCTATGAAAAGCTATAAGCATTATATGTGACTATGTATCATAACATTTGAGTTATGTGATGAGGAAAGTATGTAGGAATCTGGTTGGTGGAAGCTGTGATGGGTTGTCTAACCTAGCCTTGAGGGTTGTTCGGTTGGGAAAACTCCAATGGTCCATGCTGATCCCATGGAGCTGGAGTGTATTGACAAAACTAGGTAACCCTGACTAATCGTCAGGGGATATCATACTAATTGAGGGTGCGAGAGCTAAAGGCATCGATACCGATGACGCTTCTTATGGCCATGCATTTACTCATAGTCTACTTTTCGACAAATTTAAGATGGTACCACATGTGCATAAGAAATAGAAGCTAGGTATTGCATTACATATGTTTGTGCATTTTGATCTTTGCAAATTAATGTTATTTGATTATGTATGTGATGTGTATTCTACCTGTCTCCATTGTCATATTTTAAGCATGATGTGAGATGTATCTCACTCCTGTTTTCTGGTGTTTTCTGTCTGTGTCTGTGATACACAGGTGATGTTCAGCAAGATCTTGAGGAGGAATCTTAGAGTAGAGCCATTGGCCTCATTGCAGTTTATTTTAAAGCATTTTTTGGTTTTGTCAACTCTAATAGTAATGTGACATCGGGGTCTTAGTTATTTATTGTTTTAGCTTTTGAACTTTAGACCAATAGTTTTACTTTTTAAATTGGTTTATTTTGCAAAGACTTGTATAGCCAACTGTGGGTCACCATCTTTTGGTTAATTAGTAAAGTATCTTACGAAGTTTTAGTAAATGTGAGTTATGCATGTGATGTCCTTTACCGTGTGAAGAAAAAGATTATAAATTATCGTTTTATTTCGCAAATGAAGAGTATGTTATATTTTCGTAATATTTATTTAATAATTAGCTTTGGAATAAGGGGTGTCACATCAATGTTGGTGGAAGGATAACATTGACTCAAATTTAAATTTAAAGGACCAAAATGAATCTTTTAAAAGATAAAATACCAAAACAAATTTTAGGAATAAGATAAAGGACCAAAAATATATTTTAGCCTTTTATTTATCTTTTCTAGCCCAAGTCTTTTTGGTAAATAGTGGGAATAGTGTAAGAGATTTTAACTGTGGATGTTCTATACTCTAAATACATAGTTCACTCTTTTTTTGTCCTCCTTTACTTATGTACATGTTTCAACCTCCTCATTGTTTCAAATCACATAAGGGTAGAGGGATGTGTACTAGCAAAATATATTCTAATTCTCAAATGGGTGAGAATTCAAATAATTGGTAAGGCAGAATGATACCTATTTAAAATTGTCGATTAGTACTCTTTTGTAAGGTCGTGCATTTGTTGTACTTGTCCATGTAAATCAAAGCAATTTTTCACACTAGAGAACACATTCATCATAAATTTTTGAAGTTTAGTGTGAACTTAAGAGGCTAGTGAACTTTAATAACATGCAATCTAGCGTATAAGAACTGATCACGCTTATTTGATGAGTGTGCCCTCTTTTAACTGTTCTTGTTTTTTTAGGTGGTGCGAATGATGCCTTAGCTAGATTCACGGGAAGTGTAATGGTCTAGTTTTGGGACTTCTGTTTATGCTTTGTGATGCATGTTAATTGAGTGATTAGTACATTGATTAAAAATGTAAACTAATATCATTATATTTTTTATCGAGTGATTACCCATATTAGTTTCCTTATTATTGCTTTTATCAAGTTGTTGCTTATAATAAATTATTATTATTGTTATTATTATTATTAGGGGAAAGAGAGGTGAAGTGCCTCTCTTTATTTAAAATAAAATAAAAGAGAGAGTGTAATAGGTAGTTTAGAGAATAGTTAAAGGATAAAGTAGTAGATAATTTAAAGAATAATTAAAGGATATAGTAACCCAACAAAAAGTAGATACTAAAAGAGGATATCCTCTTTATTATAGTTATAGATTATTATTGTTGTTGTTGTAACAACTTGCCATCTCTACTTGTCACCCAACGCTTTTACTACTAAAGATTCAATTTTAAATGGAAACTCTCATTAATTTTGATTAAAAAAATACGTATAAATTTTCACGTTTCAAATTTGCAAAACACTCATCAACATTGTCTCACAAGATATAATCTAAAGAATTCAAACTAAATACATCCTTATCCACATACATACATAAAGATAAATCCACACTAAAATGAAATATTGTACCTTAAGGTACCACTGTCCATGTACATCAAAGTAAATCAATATGTTAATACAAAACCATAAACATCCTATTTGTTGATTGACACTAAAACATCTTAGAACTAGGGGGAGAAGAAAAAAATGGCACATCATCTCATCCAATTGCTGCATGTATTCACAAACTCAAAGCTACACATCTCCTCCACTAACGATGACCATTTGCTCCTGTGAATGCAAACGTCGTGATCATCACAATCATACACACAAACAAGCACACAAGGGTAAGCTTATGAAAACAAATCATAGTTACAAAAGAAAAGTTTCAAATATTTCAATATAATAACATTATTAAATCAACAATCCAAATATCAAGCACATACATCAACTCACATAAGATTCATAAACACAAATGAGTCCACCGATCAATGTAACCAAACAACCGTTATGCCATGTATGCAAACTTAACTTTAGTGAGATTTTTCATCGTTCGAGCAACTAGTACAGACACTTTCCTTAACATCGTACAATAACAATGGATCATTCAAATCTTTAACATGACACGTGTCATTAACCATCAGGGGACATCGTAAATCTGATCTATGGAATGATATAACAAATGTCAAGATAAATATACGTAGGTAGTGACTTAACATGACACAAGGTTTGCAATGACTTTGACCTCAATGTGGAGTTTGCCCATCTACCTATCCCCAATGGTCCATCGCCAGCTACCCCATTAATCCTTTCAGCACTAGGTTAAGGACTTCTCACTAACCAATAGCTTAGGTGCCTACTTGTACCATAGTCACAATTATGGAATCATGCATGGATGCATGTATCAACCAACAACAACAACAAATTGTTCACCACCATCTAGATACTTAAACCATCCTCACGGGTCATCTACCATATGGATCATGACCCACTACTAAGTTCTAAGCATGTAAAACATCTTTCAAAACATAAGGCATAAACACTAGAAAGACCCTTGGACCTTTCCTTCCTTACATCCTATGTTCTCCGTTCATGACAGTTAACGTTTGTTATAAAGATTTGTGTAGGTTTACTATATTATGTTGTTTCCCTTTAAAATTGTATTATGATTCTAAAGGACTTTCTAAGTTTAGAAATTATAGTTGATTAGTTAGAAAATACTATCTTATTTCATCTATAAAAAATCTTTCAAGAAATAGGGTTAACTCCTACTTAGAAAATGACTTCATTAATTCAAAAGGGGTCGGCGCTTAGTGTAAGACTTGTCTTTTATAATCTGTGCATAAGTGGTTGATAATCTAAAAAGAGAAATTAAATTTAAATTCAGTATAAGTGAATAATTAATAATATTTGCTGTGTAAATTTCAATAGAGTTTTCTACTGAAATCAAGCCTACACGGATCCCAGCAGTGCAGAGATACACTATGAAGATTGACAGTGTAAGATCTGTAGCATGTTGACCCCTAATTAAGTGATTGAATAACTAACAAGAGGAATTAAATTTATTTTCTAATGAAAAATAGATAATAAAAATTTACATGTTGTTCTTGTTTGAGATTCTGCAAAGATTTTTGCGAGAATCTAATTTGTGATGATATCTACCAAACTGGTATTTTTCTGTACAACTAATGAGCAGTACAAAACCATGAAATTTAATTATAATTAACTTTAAATTAATTATGATTAGATTCTATTTAGTTTGATGGCTTTCCTTACTCAAAAGGGTTAAAACATTGGGTTTTTTTCTCTATTGCCGTTTAGGACCGTTTATCGAGAAACCTATCAAATAAAGAAAACTAACTGTCTAACTGCTATAGAGACAAATCAAATATACCCTAAGATATATTAGTGAGTCATAAACTCATTGATATTCTAATTCCAATTAAATTATCTTAATTAGTTTGAAGTCAAAAACCCTAAACCTAATTCGCTAAATTCTGGTATTTGATTGCGTTTTCACTGTCAGTGTGAGAAATTAAAATTTCTGCTATCTAAAACCACTACTACATGTCCTCCCAAGCCCAACCCAACTAAACTAACTATTAGTCCTAAGTAAACTAGTTTAGTTGCAAGCTAACTAAAAGCTTTTTCCCAAAATTCCTACAACTAGTCATATCATGGTGTCTTTTATGTACCTAAAAACCACTTCTACCCATTGTTTTCCCCTCCTTGTGGCCGTCCACCCCTTTTCCTTGGAGAAGGTGATATTTGTTTTTCATTTAAATTCAAACTTACCTCCTAATTTGCTAGTTACCAAAATACCCTTCTTGAAGTGTCTTATGTCAAGTCTTAAAACACAACAACTCTCCTCATTTTCTCCTCTTTGAACCATGAGCTAGAGAGAAGAGAGAGCCTTGTTCAAATTTTCCTAAGTGTTGGAAGAGAAGGAAGGGACTAGGGTGTCAAAAGAAGTGGTGCTAGATGAGAAACTCCATCCTTTTCATCTTATTCTTCCTTCATCTTCTTTTTTTCTATCAAGACCTAAGTGATCTAAGTTTTCCTTACCTCCTTGGTTCTAAACCTTGTTCTTTCTTGTGTTTATGTTCTATATCAACCATTCTTGGTGTTGGTTGGTGGCTCACCTTACCAAAGTTTGAGGAGGATTCTCCCTTTGCTCCAAAAACCTTCTTGCAAGCTTGTAGGATCTTGATAAAAAGTAAGGAAAGCTAACCTTTTTCTTTGTGTTTGGACTATGATTTTTCTGTTTTTGGATGTGATTGTTGCTTACAAATATTTTTGGCATTTTTAAAAGTTGTAAACTTGATGAAAAGAAACATTTTCATGCTTGAATATAATATGTTCCTAATGCTGTTTCATTTTCCTGTCTGAGTATAGTGCACTGTTTTTATAATATTTGGAGCTATGGTTAATATTTTTGAGTGCCTATTGTTTTTTGTAAAGTAGACACAATTTTCTCCAAAATGGACTCAAGAAACACATTAAAAGGTTAAGAAATGAAAATTTTAAGTCTTTTGAAAGTTATGCATGCTCTCTGAAAACGCTGACCCGATAGTGGGTAATAAAATGTGATTTGGAAGAATCAGTTGTGTACTTGAATAAAATCTTTGAACGACCAAAAAGTAGACATAGAAATATTTCAAAGCATATATGGTTTGCCTATATTTGGTTCAGTTTTCTATTTTTAATGATTTTTGGAAACTAAAAGTTATACTTGTTTTTTGACTAAAAGGGGTTTTGAGAACTATGAATTTTCAAAAATCATATAAAATCATATGGACCTTTTTTTCTAGTTTTCTTGGTCATTTTGAAAAGGTATTTAAGTTTAATTTCAGAAAATAAAAGGTTTGGTCTCTAAAAAGTTTTGTTTGGATATGAAAAATGGCAAGACATGCTCACTGGTCCTTCCAGCAAGTCACTCTGACCTTATTGTCTTGTTATTTTTGTATCTTTTTTTGTAGATTTTTGCTTGAGGTGTTCTTTATTATTTTAGAAAATAGACAAAATTTCATTTCTAACCATGTATAGATCATGTTAATAAAAAAAATTTTACTATCCCAAAATGATTTTCAAAACAGAGGCAAAAATCTGGAAGCCACTAGAAACTGTTTTAGAAAATAAGTTTTTATAACTTTTGTATAACCTTATAAAACTCTATCTTTTGTAATAAAAATTGAATGATGGATCCTTTGAAACGAAAGTGAAATATGAAATTTAATAAAATGTAATTTTTACAGCTTTACATAATTTAAAAATATATTTTGGTAATTTAATAAAAAGAAATTTGTAGTAAGGCTTACAAAATATGTTTTACGAAAAATATAAGAACTAAGTTTTGACTCGAAAATTCCATAAATGTATTTTCTTATTTAATTATCATATTTTATTATTTTTAATATAGAATTTATATTAACTATGTAAGGCTTGGTAAGTGTTTAATTGAATGAGTTTCTTGGTGAAAATTGTACAAGGCATGACTTGGTGAGTATTGGTGACTTAATGGCACAATGATTATGTTGAGAAATTGTTGATAAAAAGCTTATCCAGGTGTGAACGATTAGTGGTTGATATATGTTACCTTCAATGTCTATTTATGATGATATGTTTGTCATGCATGCATGCATTGGTGAATAAGCATGTGGTACGAAGGTGTCAGTATTCACGGGATCAAGGTGCTAGCCGGGTGTGAAAGTTTGAGGATTACGGATGGCACAATTCCACAAGAGACTGGGGCCTTGCAAACCCTGGGTCATGGTGGTGGTTCTCCCATACGAAAATCCTAACAAAGTACATTGGTTCCCATGATCAGTGGCCAGTATTCCTCAAATGGTTTAGGCACGTGCCGCCTTAAGAGCCCTGATTAGGGTATCTATATTTTTTATACCATGATTAAGGAATATCTGGGTTGGTCGCTCAAGTTTTTAGATTTCCATGGAGAATCTAGGATCATGGTTTGCATTTGTATGCTTGGTTATAATTTGATGTGGAATGATGAATGAGATGGAAACCTTGTGTTATGCCTACATATTGTGATTAAGTATTTATTTGCCTCCATGCTTAATATGCTACATGCTTGTTTTGCTATGTCTGCTCTTTTGGGTAGTTTATCCTTGCTTGTGTGTTTTGTATGTGTGTGGCTGTGATGATCGCGATGATTCATTGTCGCGGGAGCAAATGGATGGCGATCTTCCTAGCCCTCGAGTAATCTTTCGTCTTTTGGGAGTTCATATTTGTATCGAAGGACGACGCCTTCTGGATCTCACTACAGTTAATGGACAACAAGAAAGAGGAATCATCTTCATGTACATGTCAGATCTCGACACCTCTACGGAGCTTGGAGGAGTTACCTTCCGATCCATCCAATGACCCTATAACTTCTTCAGTTTGGCATCGCCGGATGCCCTTAGAGGCGAGAGGCCTACATAATCATGAAAACGTCATGGATGTGGTAGAGGCAACTCGAGCCATACCACTAGCCATGTACCTAGAGCTTTAGTCTCAGGGATGAGATTCGTATTGGGTCATTCTTATTTTGTTATATAAATCAATTATTATGACTAGCTTATGTAACACCCTATTTCTCCTAATACCTGATTAAGTGTTTTAATAACTAAAAGCAGGAACTTAGATATGTAATCTAGGTGATTAAAAGAAATAAATGAATTGTTGTTATGCATGGTATGTTGTATGTAGTGATGGTTTGGTGTTGTTTGCTTGAAATACCGATTTGAATTTAGGACACTTGAGATGTTTGCTTGAGCCAATGTAGGTATGCTATGAGTGTGATGTTGGCTTTTAGGAGAAAAACAGTTGAGTTAAATCAATTTTGAAATAAGAGCAGTGATTTAGTGAGATTTAGGCCTCAGTTGGGCAAAAGTCCGTGCGAGAGCTCTGGGGAGCTCGGATATACAAGGAGGAGGAGGGGGAAACCCTCATTCTCTCATTCTCCTTTTCTCTCTCTTCTCTTCATCTCTTCCAATCTCTCCAAGTCTCTTTAGTGATCACGGGTTTAGCAAGATATCAGGCCTAGATTCTTTACTCTTGTGTATAGAAGGGTGGATTCTTGCAAGATTTTGGCTTAGGACACCAAACTCTCAAGGAACCCAAATTCAAGTTTGGAAGCTTTTGAGTTAAGGGAGGCTTACTATTGTTTGATTTCGTGTTTGTGGTCATTGATATGTGGATTTCTTGCCTTGGAATGGATTGATTTTGGTGGAAATCTTGAGTATGGAAGCTTTGATATAAAATGGGTTTTAAGAAGGGATTTTGAGATTTGAGGTTGTTTTATGGTTAAAATTGTTGTATAATCGGTTAAGAGTGTATTAAAAGTGTTTACCATTGATTTGGAATGATTGTATAGTAGTTAGAACTCATGGGATTAAAGAATCGAAGTCTAGATACCTTTTTGCATTGCAGGTGGCGCTGGGCGACAGCCCTTCCTGCTGGGCGACGTTCTACCCGAGCGGTAATGATGTGCCGCCGGGCGGGATATTAAATAAAAATATAATAAAATAAAAGTAATGTGATTTTGATTGGGTGAGACTTGGATTCAAGTAAGAATATGAAAGGTAAATGATTGCCTTGGATTTGATGTGTAGGGATAATCCTTTGAAATATTAGAAAAATGTTTAGATTTAAAAGAAATTTAAATTCTTATGGTATGCTTGATCTTGAGGATATTTATGTTGTTATAAATTAGTGCTTGTTAGTTATGTTATTGGTGGCTTGCGATGTTGTTGATGGTGTTATTGTGTTGTTATAATAATGTGGTTATGTGTGATGACTTCATTGACACATGTAATTGTTAAATGTACATTTTAAGATAATAAAATATTCACATGGTTTTCTAAAGTGGTTCTTGGTTTTCTTCTTTATTGCTGTGGAGTTATTTTGATAAATCGTTGGAAAGAGGTAGTCGGGGTGGAAGGTTGCATAAGTAGGGACCTCCATTAGTTGTAAAATGTTATGATAATGAAATATATTACCTGTTGACCATGCAAGAGGCTAGATTGGGCCTGCATGGAGTTGGTAGTGATAGTTGGACCATAGGTGGTGCTGAGTTGGTCACGTGGTGATATGTTGATACATATATATATGATTTGATGATTGTTGTGATTGAGTTGTTATCGTAGATTATGCATACATGCATATGTGTGGGCTGAGGTTGTGTGGGCCTCAAGCCGTGATGTGGGTAGGCATGTAAAATGAGGGGTGACCACCAGAGTTGGAACTCATATAGGCCTGAAGGGTGACTAGAGTGTGAACTCAGATGGGCCTAGATGGTGACTAGAGTAGGAACTCAGATGGGCCTCTACCCTAGTGCCTACGCCTAGAATGTTGAAAATCTCTCGAAAGTAGTGTCTTCATGCATTAGTATGGTGATTGATATCACTAAGTAAGAATGTGACTATATATCATGAAACTTTATTTGAATTTTTATATATAAATGAAGTTTTCGTCTGTAACTAATGATGTGGTGGTGCTAATGGTAGTGTTGTCGTTGTCGTTATAGTTACTTGGAAATTGTGGTTGTGGTTGTGATGTATGTTGGTAGCGGAGGTAGTATTGTTGTTGTGGTGGTTTGTTATCATGGTTGCTATTTTGGTTGGAGGTGGTGGTAAAGGTGTGGATAATGCCTTGTTGTTGACGTCGTTGCTATTTTTTGTTTGATTATTGATAGGGAATGGATGGATTTTTCTATTACTTTACTTTTAAAATATATATTTTATTATTTCAAGTAAGCTTACCCTTGCATTGTTTGCATGTGTGGTTCGTGCCTATGATGATCACGACTTTGGCATGGGAGCAGATTGTTGAGTTTTTGGTAGGTTTAGCTTCTCTTAATTAATGATGAAGCTTCGCTTTAGCCAATGGGGAGATGGAACAATTATGGAGGGTTACTTTTTGTTCTTTAGAGGAATTAATATTCCTTTTGTTGTTTATTTCTATTAAAAGAATGTAAAGAGTGACCAGCTATAGAGAGAGTATTTCGTATCCTGTATTTATTGATATAAAAATGTTTAATAATGTTGGTGTATGTATTTTCTTTTGATTTCTTGATGTACACTTTGATGTAATTATTTTGGTTGGAATGGATAGTTTTCTCTATTATTATCTCTAAAGATGAAGAAGGCGAAAAACAAAGACGTATTTTTGTAATACTTAATCTAATATCATTATTAAGAGAAGCCTTTCAAGAGATAAAGTAGAAAAGTTGTTTTGTAGCGGCAATGGGTCGTTACAGCTTAGATTAGAGTGTTCATATGTATAATCCCCCTCCCCTTCTCGAGCTGCATTCGTAGGTTGGTCACCTGTATTGACACATACTTCACCTTAGAGTGGTTTGATTTCTTGTATACAGGTAGTGTTGACGTTTTCATGATTATGAGATCTCTTTATTTCATGCTCGTTGATGTAGATTGAGATTTCTATTTTAAGTCGACATTAGTATTAAAGAAGTATTTTGAAGTTGTGAAAAATTCTCACTGTTTTTCATAATAAATTAACAAGAGAGTTTTCATAATAGAAATTTAAAATTGAATCCTTTGCTGTGTTAATCGAGTTTTCCTGTAATGAAGTTGGGTCGTTACACTTAGCGTCAATAGTATTGAATAAAGATGAAGTTGATGGTGAATCCATATGAGGATCCTTGTGTCGAATGTCTTTTTGATGATGTAGAAGTCAAGCAGTGTATCTCATTAGTGATAACTAATAATGGTATAAATACAAGAAGTGTCACCATTCAATACTTATGAAAAAACAGAGAAGAATTTGTTTCTCCAACAAATATATATATATATATATATATATATATATATATATATATTCTTAAAAAATTAAAACATAACTGAGTAAACTAATTTATGGTACATGCTCAGTTTCCTTGCAAAAGTGTATAAAACTAAGTCACACACTTTTGAGCTAGAATCACGAGGCATGCAAAACACATGCAAATCAAGAGGTTATCATTCTCTAGTCCAAACCCAGCTCTAATTGAATGGGGAGAGGGGAGATAAGAAAATCCCAATGTTCGAAGGCTCTAATTCGTTCAACTTAGCCAACGAAGATAACATGACTTTCCTAACAAGTCAAATGCAAAACCCAATCCATTCCTAAAGTTTCAACCATCCTCCGTCATGCTTCTTCTTGTTGTTGTTATTATTATTAAAATTATTTTTAATGTGTGCTTATGCACAAACAAACAAAAAAATTAAGGATAAAAATTTATATTTTAAAATTTTAAAATATATAATAAAGTATATTTTACTTTTTGGCACTGCGTATTTAGGAAATAAAATAACTGTTATTTTTCTCATTCTATTATTAATAAGTGTTTAAATATTAACTAAAAAGATTTAATGCTTCTACATTTCATTAAATATTTTTCATTAATAAAAAAGATATGCATAGACCATCAACTATTTTTTTTTTTATAGTTTTCAATATGGTAATTTATTTTAAAATAATTTTTGTTGTTGTACAATAAAGATAATGTTTAAATCTAGGACTCCATGTCAATTACCCAAACATTATCACTAAACTGGCCCTAATAGATTTTTAAAAGAAATTTTTATTGCTTTCTTTTTATCAATTTAAAGCATTTAATAATATATATTTAATTCTTTTATACTGTATATTTATAGAAACATAATAAGTACCTTTTTTTTATTATGTCAAAAGATATCATCAACTATCAATTCTATTTTATATTTACGATAGAGTAATATTTCTATTAAAACAAATTTTGCATTTTTCCTTTTATTAATTTAAATATTTTATAGAATATATTTATAAATACACAATAAAAAATCATTATTATCGTGCTCGTATTTATAAGCATTTTAAAATATTAATTAAAAATATAACACATCTCATTAAATATATTATTATTTTAAAAAGCATGTATCAGCTATCAAATTTTTTTGTATATTTTCAATATAATAATATTTTAAATAAATTACATTTTCCTCAACAAATACTTGCGGTTAATTTTGACTTATTATTATTTTGAGTAATATTTATTATTATTATTATTATTATTATTATTATGTGCACTTATGCACACATAAAAAATATAACACATCTCATTAAATATTTTTAATTATTATTTATATAAAAATGTATCAACTACAATTTTTTTTTTCATATTTTTAATATAATAATATTTTTTGTGAGTTACATCTCCCTAAACAAATACTCGCGGATAACTTTGACTTGTTATTATTTAATTAATAATAATAATAATAATAATAATAATAATAATAATAATATATTATTATTATTATTATTATTATTATTATTATTATATATGAACACATAAACAAAAAGATAAGAATAAAATATTTTTATTGAAAATGTTTATTATATCAAAAACAAAAAACACTAAATATTTCTTTATTTAAATTTAAAATATTTAATAGAATATGTTTATATTTCACACTACGTATGTATGAAATAAAATAACTGTTATTTTGTTATGTTCTTATTAATAAGTGTTTTAAAATATCAACTAAAAAGATTTAATACTTCTACATCTCATTAAATACTTTTAATTAATAAAAAAATGCATAGACTATCAAATATTTTTTTTATATTTTCAATATGGTAATTTGTTTTAAAAGAAAATTTTAATGCTTTTTTTATTAATTTAAAGAATTTAATAATACATATTTAATACTTTTACACTGTATATTTATAGAAACATAATAAATAGTTTTAGTTATTTCAAAATATATCATCAACCATTAATTATTTTTATCTTTTTAATATAATAATTTCTTTTATTAAAACTAATTTTTAATTCTTTCCATTTTTATGAATTTAAAATATTTAATATATTATATTTAATACTTTCACATCATATTACACAATAAAGAAGCGCTATTAGCATTATACTTTTATTAATAAGCATGTTAAAATATAAATTAAAACACATCTCATTAAATATTTTTAATTATTATTTTGAAGGAAGTGTATCCACTATCAAATATTTTTGGCTTAAATAACTTTTTAGTCCCTATAATATAGGGTGTTTTGTTTTTTGTCCCTTTTTTTTTTTTCATCCTTATTATATTATTTTTTTTGTTTCATCATGGTTCTTGCCGTCAAGTTCATCTATCAAATTTAATAGAAGACCAAAATTAAAAAAAAATAGAAAATTATAAGGACTAAAATTAAGAGGTCCAAAACAAAAATAACTAAAATTAAGAAGACCAAAACAAAAACAACCTTGAATTATAGGGACTAAACAACAATTTAAGCCAAATTTATAAAAATTAAACCTTCAAACATTACAAATACATTGATGAGGAGAAGAAAAATTAAACCAATAATGAATACACTAGTGACCATCAAAAAGTTATAAAAATTAAATCTTAAACATACAACTTCGTAGAAATCATGCAATGACACAATCACCCTTACAAGTTATGAAACAAATATAACAAATGAGTAGCAAAAACAAAACATAAAACAAAACAGGGGTAGCAAAACAAATGGTAGTACATGAGCATGAAATAATAGAGAAAGCAGAGAAAGAATGCACAGCATAATGCAAACAATAACAACAACAACAATAACAACAACAACAACAATAATAATAATATACACAATATAACTTAAGAAAAATCATAGCATTGTTAATTCCTTTTGTGTTCTCATAAGCTACTATTTATTTTGCTACAATTTGTTTTGCGAATACTAAAAGTAAATTAAACTGACATTTCCTGATGTTTCATCAAATTTTTTCTAATCTTTTTATCTTTTTTACCCCTACACTAACGTGCTTAATTGTTTGAAAAATATTACACTAACACTTCTTATACATTATATTGACACCCATGTTACCTAAGAAACACATTATATTGTGCATCCCTATAAGGGACACTTTATGTTTTGATTTTGCTAGTCCCCATTTATTATAGTTCTTTATAATGTGAAGGTGATTGTATCATTGCATGATTTCTATGAAGTTATATGTTTAAGGTTTAATTTTTATAATTTTTTTCATGTCACTAGTGTATTTTTGGTAGGTTTAATTTTTACGCTCCCAATTAGTGCATTTGCAGTGTTTGAATGTTTAATTTTTATAAATTTGGCTTAAATAGTTATTTAGTCTCCATAATATAAGTTTGTTTAATTCATTTTGATCATTTTCATTTTGGTCCTTTCAATTTTTGGTTCCTATAAATTTCTATCTTTTCTATTTTGGTTCCTATAATTTTTTTGTTAGATTTGACAGACGAACTTGATGACAGAGACCATAATGAAACAAAAAAAATTTAATATGAACGAAAACTAAAAAAAATAAAAATGAAAAAGGACAAAGAGCAAAGAGCAAAAACCCCTATATTACAGGGACTAAAAATTTATGCAAGCCAAATTTTTTTATATGTTCAATGTAATTTTTTTAGCAAGTACATTTCTCTCAGCAAATACTTACATTAACTTATTATTATTTAATCATTTTTAGTATTATATTGTCAATTGGTTAGAAATTGTTTTAGGTATAACTTTTAAGATAATTATAAAAGTTAATAAACTTGTTATTCATGACAACCTACAAATGAATGATAGTGAAAAGATTTTACATTATATGCATATTTTAATTAAATTCTTAGCTTAAATGTACTTTTAGTCCTTATAATTTACTCATTTTTTTATTTTGGTTCATGTAAAATTTTTTCTTTTAAAAATGTCCTTGAAATATGTATATTTTATTGTTAATCCTTATCATTAAAAGTTGAAACGTGGCTAACAATTGCTGACATCAACAAGTGCCACATTAGTAAATGATGACGTCATAAACTACCACATCATCCAAAAGTGCCACATCAGCAATGCCATGTTATCAGGAACTAAAAACAAAAAAAATATAATTTATAGGGATTAAAAAGAAAAGGTGACATATTTGTAGTGATGAAAAAAGATATTTAAGTCTTCAATTAAATATTAATAAAAAAATAAATGCTTACATGAAATAAGCATTAAGGGATAAAAATAGGCCAAGCTTTGGTAGGCCTCAGTCTGGCCTGATTCATAAATATAAAGTTTGAGCTTGACCTATTTACTTATTACAAGTCAATTTTTAAAGCCTAGCCTGACCTGTTTGAAGGCTTAACCCCTAATAGGTCACTTAACATATTTCCACCCTTATAGGCCTTTAAGTAGGCTAGGTTAAGCCAGGGTTGAATTTTTTAAATAGGTCAAGCATGTTTAAGCGAATAATGCTAATGTGTATTTGACCACACAACTAAACCACACACAACTCAATCTGAAAAGGGAACAAATTCCCAATGAAAAATCTAGCAACTATTCTCCTTACCACAACAAGCATGACTTAACATTTTGGTTTTGTAAAATGTCTCCTGGTAGGTTGTCTTTAGGTCTCACTGATGTCTGCCATGGGTAATTGCGTCATGTTGTTGATTGCTGCGGTGTAGGCGTAAATGGTGATCTTCGGTACTAAAGGGTGGCACGATGAAGTGCAATCTGGTCTTGGCTTTATGATTTCTTGGGTGGTAGTCATAGGTGATGGTGGTTTAAGGGTGGCTCCATGAATCAGCTCTATGATGGGAATATGTAGAAACCAAAAATAATGGTGTCATCATCATAAAGCCTTCAAATAGATTAGATCACGTAAGTAGGCTTTCAGGCTAGGCTAACCTTCAAATAAGGTAGATTGGGCCTTAAAAATTAGCTTGAACAAGAAAACAAACCTAGCTCAACTTTTGTAATTATTAACTGGGACAGACGTAAGTCTATCAAAGCCTAGTCCATTTCCTTCCTTAAATGCTTATTTCATATTGGAGTTTTTAGATATATTTATTTCATATCTAAGAATTTATTTTATATTAATATTTAATTTAAGATTTAAATACCATTTTTCGTCTTTCAAATATAATTTTTTTTGTTTTTAGTCCCTATTGATGTGGCACTTTTGATGTCATAGCATTTTATGATGTCATCATTTGCTAACATAGCATTTGCTGACGTCAACAATTGTTAGCCATGTTAGCAACCATTAGCAACTTTTGACAGCAAAGATCAACAATAAAAAAACACATTTCAAGGATGTTTTTAAAAGAAAAAAAGTTATAAGGACCAAAATCAACAGTGAATGAATTAAAGGAATCAAAAATATATTCAAGCCTAAATTGTTTTTGTTATGCTCTTACTAATAAATGTTATAAAATCTCAGCTAAAAAAAATTAATGCTTCCTCATCTCATTAAATATTTTTTATTAATAAAATAGGATATTGTAAAGCATAAGAAACATAAGAAGGGAGTTGAATTGTGTTTCAAACGTTTTTCGCAAATCTTTTTGAAAGACTGTATATGATTTGTTAAAAACAAACGATGAAAGATATTTTAAAAATGAGCTTTGTTAAACACTTTTATCTAAAACACTTTTCAAAAATAGAGATCAAACAAAAGTTTGAAACACAATATTAGGTAAAAGAAGATAAAAGATAAAGAAAGGGAACAAAACACACAGGAAGTTTATATTGGTTTGTCTCACCTCAAGACTATGTCCAGTTCTTGGCACACCACCATGTTTGGCTAAGTACTAACTTAGCCAAGTTACACGTATGCTTTTCACAAGCTTCTTCACATTCAACCTAAGTAGTATTTCACTTACCTTTCAAATAATCACCTAATATTCTTTTTAGCAAAGCCTTTTCAGGCTTCAACAAAAATCACAAAGAAATTTGGTAAGGGTAAGACTCATTAACTTTTTATTGTTTTATTAGACAGATATACAAGAACTAAAGCTTGAACAAGGGAACATAGAAATCTAAAGCTTAAGAGATACAGAGCAAATAAGAATGTTGTCGTGTAGCAATTCTCTCTAATTTGTACAACTAATCTCTGGTATTTATATGAAGTCTTTAAGATAACCGTTGTGACTTAGATAGATCTTCCTTCATCTGTTCTCCTAAAGTGTCCATTGAGGCATTAAATGCATCACTACATGCGTTTCACCAATTAGTCACTTTGACAAAGTAAGCAGTTTGCTTATCTTCCTTTTCTTGTACCATATTTTGTAGTAGTGAGCATGTTTGCTTTTTCTTCAAGAAAGTACACTATTGTTCTCCTTTTTGATAAGTGGCATGATTTTTCATAAAGCAGGTAACTATTATCTTATTGACATTACTTTTTGAACTTTTCGAGAGGATTAAAGTGCTGAATTCTTGAAATCCATACAAACTAAAAGGGCAACTTATAATATAGCATGAAATGTGCGTTTGCTATCGTTTGTTTATAAGACGAAGTCATCGCCTTATCAATCTGATATGCATTACATATTTTAACTTTGAAAACTTATTATTTAGTTTGATATAATCAAAACAATTAAAGGATCGCATTTGTGCTTTGTTCTAATAGATATGCATTAACTATCAATTATTTTTTTTATTTTCAATATGGTAATTTCTTTTAAAAGAAAATTTTTAATTCCTTCTTTTTTTATTAATTTAAAGCATGTAATAACATATATTTAATGTTTATATACATGTATATATATAATATTTATAAATAATATTTTTAATTATTTCAAAAATTATCATCAACTATCAAATTTTGATATTTCAATATAGTAATATTTTTATTAAAACAAAATTTGAATGCTTTCGTTTTTTATCAATGGAAAAGATTTAATATTTAATATAATACATTTAATACTTTGGCACTATATACACGATGAAAAATCGTTATTATCATTATACTTTTATTAATAAGAATTTTAAAAGAGTAATTAAAAAAATATAGCACATCTCATTAAATAATTTTAATGAGTTTAATTTTCATCCATAGTTAGTGTAAAAAGAATTATATTATGAATTAATAAAAAATTATCTTTAAAATGCTTTTCAGATAATTATTACAAAAATCTTTCATTTATTATTATTATTATTATTATTATTATTATTATTATTAAATATAATTAAATAACAATGTAAAAATTCTTTCCTTTCAATTAAATTCTATTTTTAATTATTATTTTAAAAAGATAAGTATCAATTATCAACTATTTTTTTACATTTTCAATATAATATTTTTTTAGTGAGTTACATCTCCTTCAACAAATACTTGCGGTCAACTTTGACTTATTCTTATTTTAAATAATATTATACTTTCAACAATTTTTAAATATTTTTTATAATATTTTTTTATCTCTTTCTATTATATCATTCATCTTATTTCACATTTTTTCTCTTCACATTCAATTATTTTTAAATTATAAAAATTGTTAAAAAATTGGCTGAAAGTAATGCCATTCTATTATTATTATTATTATTGAATTTAATTAAAATACATATCCAATATGCAAATTTTTTACACTGTTATCTAATCTAATCATACATTTTATGTAAGATTGATTTTTGTAATAATTATTTTAAATTTTTTTAAGAGTTTAATTTTTGCTCACAGTTGATGTAAAATTTTTACACTATCAATTAATAAAAAAATTATGACAGAAATGACTTTTAAAATAATTATTGTAAAAAAAACCAACTTATCATACATGTGAATTTTTAATTGAACGATGATTTATAAAGTTTTTACACTTATGCATGTACTTATTCAATTTTTAATTGATTGATAGAATGGAAATGTAACATATTTTACTTTACAAGAAGTGCTAGGAACACACTCTCTGATATACTCTTTTAAACACGCTCCTTCCTATTAGTTAAAATTTATTAAAAATCACCAAATTTTGTGAGTTCCCACATCTTATTTAATGAACATATCTTATAATTTTGTAGTTTTTAATAAATTTTAGCAAATAGTAGAGAGTATGTAAGAAAGTGTGTTGCTATCACTCCTTTTTACAATGTATTAAAATCCTCCTTATATATTAAATGAGAATAGTTATCTTGAACAAGAGTGTTTTTAGTTGATATTCTTCAACGAGAGCGCTTTTAATTGTCATTCTTCAATGAGAGCATTTATAGTAGTTTTTTAACCTCTTATATCTTTCAATTTATCATTTTCAATATCTTTAGTTCTAAATTAAATTTCAATATATATTTTTTAAAAATTATCAATAATTAAAAATTAATATTGTATATTTTAATACAATAATTATCTATTATAAATTTAAAATATAATCTATATATTCAAAAATATTTATTTATTAAATTTTTAATTATAATATAATTTATTATTTAAAAGTATTTGTTTTGTGTAATATACAAGTTTAAATACTAGTTAAGAGTAAATCCTTAATTTTATTTCTAAAGGATTACTCTTTCTTCTAATTGGTTCTTAATGTAATAAAATTATATAAGTAGTCCCTTCAAATATTAGAAATCATAATAAGTAGTCTTCTAAGTATTAAAAAATTCATCAAGTTGGTCTCTCAACATTAATAAAAAATACTAATTCAGGGACTAAATTAATAGATATTCAATACTTAAAAAACTACTTGTATAATTTTGTTACTTTAAGAATTATACAAAAAAGAGGATGATACTTGATATACTATATTGATAGTTTATTCTAAAATTAATTAATAATATTATTATTTCCTTAAACGTAATTCCAAGTCCGCAGTCCATCAACCCGTCTATAAATACCGAAAACGCAGGGGTATTTTTACTCGCTACGGTTGTTGGGCTCTCTCTCTCTCTAAGAAACACACACTACGCGTACAAAGACCCTCCTGCATTGCATCTCGAGACAGAAGAAGAAAGAAGATGTCAGACGCGTACTGCAGCGACTGTAAGAGGCAGACGGAGGTGGTGTTCGACCACTCGGCGGGCGACACGGTGTGCTCGGAGTGCGGCCTTGTCCTGGAGTCCCACTCCATCGACGAGACTTCCGAGTGGCGCACCTTCGCCAACGAGTCCGGCGACAACGACCCCGTCCGTGTCGGCGGCCCCACCAACCCCCTCCTCACCGACGGCGGTCTCTCCACCGTCATCGCCAAGCCCAACGGTGCCTCCGGCGAGTTCCTCTCCTCCTCTCTCGGCCGCTGGCAGAACCGCGGCTCCAACCCCGATCGCGCCCTCATCCTCGCCTTCAAGACCATCGCCACCATGTCCGACAGGTCAGTCCAGCCTCCTAGGGTTCCAATCCAGATCGGGTGAACAAAAAATAAATCCGGAAACGAAAATGTGATTAGTGCTTGGAGACTAATGTTGCGTGTAATGATTGCGGTCTTAGTAAATAAGGTTAAGATTTTTCTGTGATGAGGACTCATGTCGCTTCGTGATTGATTGTTCTTTTGAAACGTCACGAGCGTTACGGAGGGTACCTTGCTATTGTAAAAATTAAAACTAAATCAATATTTTTTTTTTGTCTGTATTTAAGTTTTTATTGTAAAATGTGATTATATTTGTAATGTTTTTTTTTATTGGGTGAGATGATTGAGGGATTGGCTGATGTGGTTGATGATTTTTCAGGTTGGGACTCGTTGCGACCATCAAGGTATGTCGTGTTCTCGTTAAGGACAGTTTTTTATTTTTTGGGGTTGTTATTATTATTACTGGACAAGGTTCATGAATATGCGTATATGTTTGTGTCTAATGCATATGCGATTGTTGTGAGTGAGGTTGGAACCTCAACTGCAAAGCTTGCTGAAGTTGTATTAGGAGTACATTTGGATATGCAGATTAATTAAGGGGTTTGATTTATGGGAGCTTACGTCATGTAAATGTTAATTGAACAAGGTTATTTTTTATAAGATTCGCTGTGAAGTTTGGTGAAATAAACTAAAAAGAGATAACGGGAGAGTCATGAAACTGCATATATTTGTATCCACTGCATATGATTGTTGTGATTAGGATTTAGGTTTGGATCTCAAATGGAAAGCTTACTGAAATTGTATTGTATCCAAATGAATGGCATGTCAAATTTGTGTGGAGGTTAGGGAAGTCATTGCACATGGTACTGTGCCATAAGCTGTGTGGCTGTAAGTTTTGAAGGCTATTCTGGTAAAACCATAAGCTGTTGCACTGTTTATAATAGGATGTTAATTTGTATTCCTCATTTTATGTGTCTGGTTTGATTACAGCCCAAGTTTCATTAACCTGCATATTTCTGTATGCACTGCATATGATCATTACTATCAGCTTAGGCTTGTAAGCTCCAACTTAAATGCAAAATTTCTTGAAACTTTGAAATTGTATTATCCACCTAATTGTGTAGATTTTTGTAAAGTTACTTGGTATTGGATTACATTGTTGTTTGATCAGACATTGTAATGCTACACTTGATGTGGTTTTTA
The DNA here is from genome assembly GCA_004329165.1 of Spatholobus suberectus. Taxonomy (NCBI): domain Eukaryota; kingdom Viridiplantae; phylum Streptophyta; class Magnoliopsida; order Fabales; family Fabaceae; genus Spatholobus; species Spatholobus suberectus. The sequence goes on from CM014735.1 coordinate 60,256,038, forward strand.
TCATTTGGCCTTCTGTAATTCCCTGGAGAAATTGTGATCAGTAGTTAAATGCTATTAGGAAGCATCAAAAGGGTCAGTACCTGTAGCTACTAGCTGGTTGAGGTGCTGCCTCTTTATTGAGGCCCATGCCTATGGCACTTTTGAAAGCATTTCTCATCAGACAAGGCATGCTTTAATTAGTAGAAACTAAAATCCAAATATGTGGGAATATAGGGATCAACACCTCCCTCTCAGAAAAAAAAAAAAAACAGTAGTAACCAAAACCCAAATGCAGGGAAATTGTAGGGGCATAAGGGCTAATTTTATATTTAAACCTAAATTTTATTTTACTCTGAATGTCAATCTCGGGTAGTTAACCAAACTGCTTTCTTCTCTTTGTAGTGTTAACACTTCTTTCTATAATGAGGTGTGTGCTTTTTGGCACCTCTTGCCTCAAGTAATTAAAACCTTCTAGGCCAGGGTCATTTCATGTGCACCCTGTTCATGATGCTTGATCCATGTTACAGAAGAACTGGGAGCCAAAAATAAGTTTACTTTTGGAAAAATATGAGTGGGTTAAAACTTAAGTTTATACCTGAGTATCACTTTGACTTGTGCGGGTATGCTGTTTGAAATAAGGATATTTGCAAAGCAATTAGTATGGCTATTTGCAAATTGATGTGGAGAAAGGACTAGATCAGGTTTTGGCAGCCCTCATGTCATGTCAAGCTTCTCAGAACCAAGTTTATAATCCTTTCATTGTGTCGGTTTAATCTTGAAACCTTTATTTTAATTTTTCTTTCTTATCTTCTACTTTAGTTTTCACGTAAAATGAGTATATTCACTTATGTTTTTTTTTACAATTGAAGGATCGGGCAAATGAGATATATAAGAAGGTTGAAGATCAAAAGTCTAGTAGAGGAAGAAATCAAGATGCTTTATTGGCTGCTTGTCTCTACATTGCTTGCCGACAAGAAGACAAACCGCGTACTGTAAAGGGTACTGCTTATGATTCTTTTAACATCTGGATGCTTCCCAATTTATCTTTCTCTATGTAAATGAGCTTCCCTGAACCTATGGATTTCAACTAGAAATTTGCTCTGTTGCCAATGGGGCCACAAAGAAGGAAATTGGCCGAGCAAAAGAATACATAGTAAAACAGCTGGGTTTGGAGAATGGTCAGTCTGTGGAGATGGGTACAATTCATGCAGGGGACTTTATGGTGAGTTTTCTTTATTGACTTCAAGCATATCCTGTTATTTTGATTTGTGTATTTGTGAAGCTAATTCATCTAAAATTTGACTAGATTTCATTAATGTTACTGACAATATTTTCATCTCAAACTTCAGAGGCGATTCTGTTCTAATCTTGGTATGAATAATCAAGCTGTTAAAGCTGCTCAGGAAGCTGTGCAGAAATCAGAAGAATTTGATATAAGGTATATTGAGTTTTAGCTCATATCTCCTTAGAGACTGTAATAGATTGTTCACTGCTGAAGTCTGGTTTGCCATATTGATTACACTTTGATAGTAATATAAATGTCTAGTTACAGCCAAAGACTTAGTTTTGCTCCAAGAGGAAACTTGGTGGCAAAAGTTGACACACTAGAGATATTAGCTTAAACTTAGGGTATTATAAATTATCAAGATTGATGATTAGCTATGGTATCAAACTTCCCTGTTTTCCTTGGAGAACAAGGAGAAAGGTTAGATTATGGATTAGAAACCTGCAGGTTTTACATGATGTGTGCTGCATTTGGGTGAGACGTGGAAACTGAGGAATCACCGGATGCGTGTAAGTAGTGGGAACTCTTAGGCGTGCTATGTAAAAATAGCACATGGTTTTGCACGAAGTGGAAACTCTGAGGAGGATGTGGCATTCATCTATGAACTATGAAGTCAAAACTGAATATACCATGTAGTGCAGTGTCAACTTGATTTGGATTTTAATGGCCAAAATAATTTTATTGCCCTCTGCATGTATAATCTACTCAAACTTGTTTTAGCTTTAATCATCTTCAGAGATATATGATTGTTTTCTGATGATTGATACTAATAACATCTTTCTTTAATTTGTCAGGAGGAGTCCCATATCAATTGCTGCAGCAGTTATATACATTATAACTCAGCTTTCTGATGATAAGAAACCTCTCAAAGGTTTGTGACACTCCATTTCTTAGAGGAGGGTAACGGGTAACCAGAGGGTTGGAGGCATGGAGGACAAACATATCTTTATGGGGTTTTTGTTTCTCTTCAATTTCATAGATTTTGATGGGAAAATTAGATTTAAAACGTGTATCTTGAGCCAAATTGCTATCTACGTCAATTCTGCTAACTGCAATGCTATTTCATACATGTGTCTGATTCTGACATCTTGTCTTAATGCAGATATATCACTTGCCACAGGCGTTGCAGAAGGAACGATTAGGAACTCCTACAAGGATCTTTATCCCCATGTTTCAAAAATAATACCAAATTGGTATGCTAAGGAGGAAGATTTAAAGAACCTTTGCAGCCCTTGAATTGTAGAGCAAAATATTACCATATCCATATTTAACAAGCTTTATGTCATTAGAGCATTTTGTTTCGGATGTAAGTGAACTGTTTATTAAAAATGAAAGTGCTTTTTTTTTTTGTCATTCATTGCCGTCAATCGCACCATTTTTTAAACCCTCCTAATTTGACTACTCGTTGGGAGCTAGGCAACATACAATGTATGAATTTCTCGACTCTAGAAAAGCATCAAAGTTAATGCTGTACAAGCGGTGAACCCGCCTGCAACAATTGAGTTCTTTTTGGCTGTCATCGCTTCTTCTTGATATGGACCATTGACTAGTTATATAGTTCTGTTCATTGCGTTGCGTATTGCAATGTATACGTGTTGAACCTGGCTCTGCATCATAAGTCAATTAGGTTTGAAACTTTTTTGATTGTTTATTTTTGTTCCATGCAAACGAACATATTGGAAGCCCTTCTTTCTGTGTTGGGATGACAATTCATTTTGACCCATCAAATTAGGTTGGGCTTAGGTCTAGGACTCTAGGTAAACTACTGGCAAAAATTTGTACAGGGTGCAGGTTTGGACATTATAGTACCCACTCTCGATATTAGCACTTATGTATGCTTTATAACTAGGATTTGAAAAATTGTTAGATATTTTTTTTGAATTGAGTTAGGTATTGCAGTTTCGATAATAGTTATTAAAATTGGACCGATTAGTTCAATTGGGAATCGGATAGGTTATTAATCTGAATAATTCAAAAATCATTGGAGTAAAATCAGTTAAGAAATGACCTTAATCGGTTAAAGTTGCTACTAGAAATGACCTCTGCGGAAAAAGCTTTCCCCGTTTTGAGCTCAATTGTATCTTTCTCTCTTCGTTTCAAGATTTCCCAAGCTTCGTTCAGCAATATTCATGGGTGGATCTTGAAACTGTAGAGGCAGCTCCGAACTTCGAGCCTTTAGAGCATGATAGCTTAGGGAGCTCATCGAATTGAGTACCGATTGCACGAAAGATTCATATAAACTTGTACTCAATTTCATATCCTTGGCCATGTCAATGATGTGACTATCAGTTGGAACTTCAGAGATAGACCTATCTACGAACATGGGAAGCTTTAGTAGGACAGCAACATCTTCAAGTGTCGGGGTTAATTCCCCAAGAAGTAACAAATGTGTGAATAACATGACACCATCGCTACACAAGCAAGTTTAACGGTGTAGCAGAGGAAACAGATAAAATTTTGAAACTTAAGATTGAAGAGAAAATAGAAGGAAAAAAATTTGATTTCTTTTTTAAAAGTCAATTTTATGATTTTTTTTTTCATTTTCTCTTCAATCAAACAAAAAAAATTATCATTATTTATAATTTTTCTTTTCTCTATTCTCTTTCCTTCCATCTAAATATTTCATAAATCCTCTTGGTATTGATATACAAGTCAATAAAGGAAAAGCCCAAATAGAACCACCAATACCAACCTTGTCCAAACTAGCCACAAAAGGGATCGTGGTTAAAACGCAGGTTATGGACCTTGCTATTTCCATCCCATTTTTTGCTATTTTCACCTCAACTCTTGTTTGGATATTTTTTATTTCAAAAATACCCCCTGACAAATGTGCTTTCATTGTGATTTTGTACAACGAAAACACATTTCCATTATCATAGAGGGGGGTTTCCGTTATGTATTTGAAAATTAATTGTTTATATTTATAAATTCATTTTTTTTGAGGTACAACTTTTGATGGTCCATTGATGCGTGAACAGGGCATGTATTTAAATTGGTATGCCATATCTGGACCATTGATTTATTGTGTGCGATCTCGATTGTTTCTTTTTTTTGACGCACAGGACATCGCCTTTAATGATTCTCTAATGCATGAACAAGGCACGTATTTGAATCGATGCAATCCAAACCTTCGATTTAGTTGGTGTAATCTAGATCGTTTTTTTTTTTTTTTATGCATAAGACATCACTTTGAATGATTCTTTGATGTGTGAACATGTACACACACTTGAATCAGTGCGATCTGGACCCTTAATTTGGTCAGTGCAATCATGACCATTTCTTTTTCTGATGCACTAGACAAAGCCTTTAATGATTCTCTAACGCGTGAATAATATCTGCACTAGTATAAAAGAGATGTGTGCTCTGAAGCACTTACCATTGCCTTTCTTGATAGCTATCTTCATTTCATATTGTTTCTTCTCCTTTGAAGATGGACGAATTTCTTGCTGTGGTGTATTACGATGATCAGATGATGACAACATCTGAACGAGTCTTGTTTCAATGTCCTTATGATCCTACTTTTCTCAATGTTACTAAGGACATGACTGTTGTTGCTTTGAAGAAAAAAATTTAGGATGCGATCAGAAGTAACGAAAAAATACTTGATATTCAATACCGTCAACCTATATTTGTAGGGGATGGCTATGTTCATTATGGGTTTATGGACATTAAAGACAACAAAGATGTGGCAAGGATGTTGTCCCTCTTTGGCTAATTTTGTAGGCTTGTGCCGATTGAGTTGTACACTATGTTAGGAAGATCTCCTGAAGAGATCCTTGCTTGTTTGTGTAACTACAAATTGCGAAGAGATCATCGCATGCTTGTGTGAACCAGAGGCGTCAACTAGCTTCAACTGACCAAGCAACTGTTAGTTTGAATGAACCATGACAATGCATGCTGTTTACTATTATTTACGTTTGTATCGAATCTATATAGAAGTGCTTTTTAATTTATGGAATATTATTGTTTATGTGTCATTTGTTTGTTTTTATTTGTATCGAGTGCTATAATTGTAGCAACGTAATAGTGACACCAACAACGTAATAAGTGTAACATATATAAAATCCAAAACATCTATAAAATCCAAAAAATATACAATAAGGTTCGTACATAATGTATAAAATACTTAAAAAAGGATGTGAGAGTAAAAAACAAAAAAAAAAAGTCAAGCATCATAGGTGGTGGTTGTCTTCCTTTGCCTCCTACTCTGATAGGTGCACTCAGAGGCCATGCTTGACTGAGTAATGGCAAATGCCTCATGGATCATTCTACCATCGTTCGTGCCCTTAAGCACCATCCTTAAACACAACATACGCTCCATAAGGCCAACAACTATCTCCCATTGTGCCTATAAAACAAGAAATGCAAACTTTTACTAAAAAATGTCATTGTCATTGAAAAAACATAATATAAAGATATGGATGCTTACCTCGCATGAATGAGAGTTGTTGGATGAAGACTCTGTCTACAAGCTGCACAAGCTACTACGGCATAGGAACTTGTGAAGGGTCTCCCAATCTCGAAGGTATCAAATATGGATCAAAAACCTGGTAGAATCACTCAAGGTAGCCATCATGTAGCTCTACGGAGTCTCATGTGGCACAACTGCTCCTTTCTCAACCATGTACACCTCCTAGTCCTCCTAGTCATCAAACTGGCTAGTCAACAATAGGAAGTTAGCAGGTGGAGGACGAGGATCCTGATATAGCTAAAATGCCTCAGGACCCTCTCTGATAGATGTGCGCATATGTAGATATTGCAGCGGATGAAGCCTAAGTAAAGTGAGATGGACTCCAACAGGGCGGACGAACCTATATGCGTCATATGGCACCCACGCAACATCGTTTATTTGCAACTGGTCCAGCACCTGCCTGGTCCCCAGTGCAAAATCCATGCCCCTCGTCGCCTTCCACCAACAAAGGCGAGGATGCTGCTCTAAGTAAGGGATGGTTGACATTTTCTCTACAGCAGTAGGGAAGTGCTCGCAGATCCACCCTTGTAATCGGTAATTAATAAATTAAATTACATATAAACCCTAAAATACCAAATCATACCATCAAGAGGCCTCATGTATCCTCCAAACTATGCTATAGAACAGAGGCTGGCAATGCTAAGTTAGTTGTAAAGGTACGCCAGCGCAGCTGAACCCCAAGAATATCCTATGCATGCCTGCAACTTGTGGAAGAGGTCTAAATAACAGACCTGGACATGCTTAGAGTCTTTGTCAGTGAAATTGTGCAACCAAAAAGATGTAGGAAATATGCTCTCATAGTGAACGTTGTCTCCCCAACTGTGATGTGTGCGCGATATGTGTCCCTAAGCTAGGATAACTCCACGCGAGCTCATTTCGCCATCGTAGTGTATGCGTTAGCATGCGTAGCACCTTGCTTGCTCATCAATAACCCTAATGGCGTCATTGTGGCTATAATAGTCATTCTCGCACACCGTGCCTATAATAGGCAAGTGTAGGAGACATGACACATCATCTAGGGTGATGGTCATCTCCCTTACAGGCAAGTGGAAAGAGCTGGTGTCCTTATGTCACCGTTCAACAAAGGCACATACCATGCCCTTGTTGGCAACAACATACCGTGCCTCTATTAATGGGGTGAGACCTCAAACTTTGCACGAGTTCTACCACCCGAGGGTCTGTCAACATCGATAATATCTTACCCCCATGGCTGATCAACCTTATCTTGTGCTGAGGTTGGCTAAGCCAAATATGTCCTACAATATGGTCCTTATAGGATCTAAGTAGTGACAGGTCTACAAGACCTCCTAAAAATGGAGGCCCAACAATGATATGAGCCAAATTAGCCTCAGGCTCCTTTGCCTCTTGTAGCCTACTATGCAGATGCAGTAGGTTGTTGACGCCTAAATGTGTCTAGTGCATCATCTGGCAGAGGGCCTCATCCAGGACGAGAGACATCAAACCTCATGCGTAGCATAATGAACCTAAAATAGTAATAACCATTTAATAGTTAGTAAATAATTAATAATCAAATCTAAAAAATATTTTAATTAGAAATATTCTAAAAATAATTAATTTAATTATTAAATTAGTTATATTATAAAAAAAAAATATTTAAATCATATATATAATTAAATAAAAATTTAATTTAAAATCAAATCACTTAAATTATTCAATTCATTAAGTAAAAAACTATTTAAAAAACAAATAATTTAAATTATTAAATTCATATAAATAATTAAAATAAAAATTTAATTTAAAATTCACACAATACATAACAAAATCGTGATTTCATTATATATCTTCACCGAATGCATAATGAAATCGTGATTCTGTTGTGTATCACTACATAACAGAATCGCAATTTCGTTAAATCTAAAACTTTAAAACAAGACTCAACTCAGGTCATGAAGAACATGAATGAGAAGACGAAGGTGGCTTTCCGATGAAATTCCATCGAAGAACTAAGATGCTTCAGTGACAAAGAGGGGGCTAGGGCTGAGAGCAAGGGAGAGAAATCAATGGGGTGTGGGGAGGGGAAGGGGTGCATCAACGGGATTGGGAAGGAGAGGGGTGGTGAGAAATATTTTAAGTGTGGGAGGGGAGGTTAGGGGAATGGATAGGGGTAGAAATGTAATTTTATAGGTTTTTGAAAAAGAAAGAGGTGAAAATAGTAAAAAAAGGTGTGAGAATAGCAGAGTTTGCAGCTTACCCATTTCTTCTAAGTCATGAAATAGAGGGGGGCTAGGGAAAATCTTGGTGAGTTAAATGCAAGCTTAATAGGGAAGGCCCAATTTTAAAATTTGGGTTGGTAATGACTAATAAGGCATAGCAAAGAAGTGCATGCTAGAATGTGAGTGGACTAGGAGAAATAACTGTCTAAGTGAAGGAACAGGACAATAGTGGTGAAATGTTTTTTTTTTTTTGTAACCAGTGTTATAGGTGCAAAGTATTTACTAGCTTAACCAATGACTAATATTTGTTGGAAAACTTGGCTAGCTATCTTTGGTGGAGTCTTCCCTCCCAACCACTTTTTTTTATTCACAAAATGATTTATAATTTGAATAGTGGTGAAATGATTTATCGTAAAACTACAAATACATATTATTAAATTTTATTTGAATAGTCAGTATTAAAAAAAGATAAAATAGGCTATGCACTAACAATGTAAAGCAGTTTTACACTATCATCCAATCATAAACTACTGTGTATGATAAGTTTGTCGACTTTTCTAATAACTACCTTAAAAGTCATACTAATGATATTTTTTGATTGGTTGACAATGTAAAATTTTTGACACTGACTGTGCATAGTCATTAAACTTTTAAAAAAAATATACGTAACTTTTTTAAGTTGTTACATGATATTAACTAATTTTAATTTTGACCATTTATGTGGGGTTGTATGCTGAGATTTATAATTCTCATTGTGACAATAATCAAAAGTTTTCATTTGATATGTCCCAAGTGTATCAAATGAGAATCCTTCTTATTGTGAGAAATGATAATTATAAATATAGACCATTAGATCATATTTGAATAATTAAGATTAAAAGCAGAATGTATATGACTTTTCAAAGTAGTTACGTGAACACTAATTAACTTTTAATCTTGACATTACATTATAGTTATATGGCACAAATTTATAGTTCTTTTTGATACAATAATAAAGAGTTCCCACATGATACATTTGTTATACATACATACATGCATATGTACGTACATACTATGATGCAAATTTATAGTTCTTATTTCTTACAATAATGCAAGAGTTCTCACATGATACAATTTCTGTACATACATATATACACATTCTCATTAGAAATTCCTCCTATATATCCAACTATTTTTATGCAAAAAATTATATTGCTATAGATTATACTAATAAATATGTTTTTAGTAACTTATTGAAATCATGAAATTACAATCAAATAGTTCTTATTTTTATATATTTTAATAATATATATTACGTTAGTTTTCATGTACATTAATGGAATTTTAAATAATTATATATTAATATAAAATTTTGTAGATATATCATATGATCTATATGATAAGAACTTTTAATCTAACCATAGATTTACTTAGTATAATTTATTTAATAAGGTAAATGCTAGTAAACTACTAAAAAAATGATCTTAGGGGAAAAATGGTAAACTCACCCTTAAAAAATTATAAATTTAGAGAGGTATATATTTTGTAATGTACTTATGAATTTTTGTGAAACAATTAAGTTAAAAAGCTTTGTCAATCATTTGGAATAAATTTTTAAGTTACGAAAAAGTATTAAATAAATAGATTATTTTAATGACTTAGGAAAATTAAATTACCTAAGATCTCAACCTTTACAGAATATTGGATATTAAAATATTAATTATTTAATTAATATTTAATGAGAAATTTACTAGTGGAACATTGATTTAATTATATCATAAAACTTTCTAATACACATATTATGTGTAAGCTTAATAAATTGTGCATAATAAAATACTTAAAGAAATTTATTAACATGCATATAAATACATCTTAAAACACAAATAAAGAGGTTATTGGTGGATGGACTTAAGAGGTTGACCATGTAGCTGGTAGTGCCTTGTGACTCGTAATGGTCTATATGTTGGATTTAATGTCATAGAGCCTAGGCATGTTGTTTAGTTTACTATATCTCAATGTGAGAAGTTGGAATTGATAATTTAAAGAGATAATAAATATGTATATTGTTGTTTTCGTACATTCAATGTTCCTGTATCAAGTTGGTGGATGATGACTATTTCACCTTATGGATTTTGGTGGGTGTGAGAAGGTTAGTGGAGGATGTTCGTTAAACCTTAAGGATGTATAGGCTCATGATTTTGTAAGGGACCAGGCTTAAACATCCTCGTGTCATGGTAGCAACTACCCTCACACGTGCATCTTGACAAAGTCATAATTGCTCCTAGGGTTAGAGTTTGATATGTTTACTGAATGGTTTTGGCATGTGTTGTATTGTTGACAAGTTTGTCATGTTGATATTTTTACCATGTTAAGAGACATAGTTGATTGATAGCTTAAATGAGAAGTTGTTAAATCCATGGTGTGGTGTTTGTCTCATGCATGAGCATCAAATTAATATGCATTAACATAGTATGATTATTGGCTGCTATGTGCTGACTTCTATGTGTTATGAAATATGAATGTTTTTTAAGACAAAGGACGAATTTATGATCCTTATTTATTTTGATAATAACAAACATCACAAACAATCTTTTTGAACAATCGTCTTATTATTCGTTTATATAACACATATTTGCTATCGTTTGCCCACATGCTCATATATCGTCTTTCTTTTTCTTTAAAGATTCAATAACTAACTTCATTCAGACGATGTTTTAATACTCTGTACACTGCAAGTTTGTAAAAGCATAAACCACCTCGAAAGAAAAGAAGACTACGTACCTATCCTCGAGAAAAGTCTACTTTACGCGTAAAAGGAGGAATTTATGTGCAGATGTCAATACGAAAAGCAAATATGCCCACTGCTACAAGATTGAGTACGAGAAAGGCTAAGATAAGCAAACTGCTTTATCTTATCAGAGTGATTAGTTGGTGAAAGGCATTAAATATTGCATTTAATGCTTAATGACTCTTTTCCGCCTTTATAATGCCAGACGAAGGATGTCTCCTGCAATACTCACAATGGACACTTTTTGGAGAATCCTATAAATAGAAGAAAAGACTTTAGTTTCAAGGGGTTAATACATATAGTGCGTGGAACTATTGAAAAATTCTCTCTCAACTTGTAATCTCTGAATACATTGCTTGTAAACACATTTCCTTGTACTTCATTGTATATTCGTCTGTTAAGACGTTAGATAAAGTGAGATAACTTACAATCAACCATTTCTCTGAGAAATTGGTAAAAGCTTGAGGAGGTTTTGATTCAAAGAATACTTAGGTTTTTGCTCGGAGAGACAAGTTAAAGACTACTTGGGTTGAGCCTGAAGAGGCTTGGTTAAAAGAATACTTGTAACTTGTTTAAGTTAGTAGGACTTGGTTGTTGCCAAGAACTGGATGTAGTCTCTGGGTGAGATGATAAACTCTTTGTGTTTCTCTGGTTTGCATTCTTCATTTGTCTTTTCTTAAATATCGTTTAAAAATCTTTTGTTTAACCCTTTAGACGAAACCTTCTTAAATGGTTTTTGTGAAAATTTGGTATAACACAATTCAACCCCCTTTCTTGTATTATTTCTCTGTTTTACAATGTTGGATTGTATGATGTATATCCTAATTATTTTTATGTGTGTATGGTTGTTATGTTTGTTTGTGTGTCGTTCACACGTACTCTTGTAGCACTTGTGTCTAGATGCTCGCCCTTTCTGTGTTTATGTTTCTGTTGCTTAGTTTGTGGTAGCTACATTCGTGGACTAGATGGCACAGAGGGGTATGCATATGGGATGTCTCGCCATTGAGTTTGGGGAGGACACAAACGGATCATAAGGAGCGTGGCAAATTAATTTTGAGGGTCATCATGTATGCTATGATGACGAAGTCATATTTATCGATTCCTTTTCTAATCTTCTTGTATTCTCATTCATCGTTCATATGACTATGGAGTTTAGCTTGCCCATTAAGTGCATGTGGAGAGCACCATTATGCACTCCAAGGTAAAACTCCGTGACTTCATCAGCTCATGGTCTGAGGTTACACCTTGTCATTCCTTTTTCGAGTTATGAGGTGGATCTGTCCAAGGATTAGCAGTTTTAGATGGGGTAAGGGATCTTTAGCCAACGTAGGGAGTTTTGGGCCATTTCTTATGGAGTTTATTTTGGGTGTATTTTGTTGAGCTCTCCTTTTTGTTATTGGCAATATTTTGCTATGCTCCACGTGACCTCTTTATGATATTTTAGAATGTACTTATTATTTTGATTATGGGTTTAGCATTATAGAGTGCAAGACATATTTACATTTTTTTCTTTGCATGACATTCTAATTTAGATATTTTTATTATTGTTGTCTTGTATTCCTTTCTATGTTGATTTTGTTTAATTATTCAAACAAGAAAAATCTATTCATATCTTTATTTACTACAAGCCTTTATATTTTTGTAAATATTTCACTTATTTTAATTAATTAGAATTGGTAGAGTTAATATAGTATCACAGGGTGTTACAAGTCTTAAGCTCCTTTATTGAACATTGGTGCATCTGACAAGAAGGCTGCCACAGTTGAGCAAATGACTACAACTACTAAGGAAATGGTCATGACTATTAAGGAAAGGGCTAGGTTTGTTAAGAAGAAGGTTGCGATTGCTGAGGAGAAAACTACTACCCTGGAATCGCAAATGTAGGCTATGATAGAGCACATGGCAACTTTGGAGGCCTAGTCAGGCTCCTGTACTGAAAGTAGGATGTCTAGAAGTTCATACTATTATAATGATGTGGACAATTAGTCCTTGAGTGATTCTAACACACATGTTTTCTAATTTGTGATTGAAAATAATTACAAGAAAATAAATAAATTTTATTCCTAAAAAATTTAATTAAATATGTGTGATTTTTTGTGTGAGTTTCAGTAGAAAGTTTACTAAAATTGAGATTGTGTTGTAAACTGACAGTGTAAGATTTCACTTTGAAAGTGAGAAAATAGTTAAGAAGGCTAGGAATTAATTATAACTAACTAGTATTAATTATAATTAAGTCTTGTAAGAAATTTTAATAATTCTTGACGCTATTGATTAAAATAATTTTTATTTTAATTTGGTTTCTGACAAATAATAAAAGAAGCTTTTCGAGAGTGAGAAAATTCATTTGAGCCTTATAGAGTTGTCTTTAAATAACCTAATTGATTCTAATGCTTCATAAATACATTAGGCAAGGTCATTTACATGTGAAAAATCCATGTTAACAAAATGTTCCATTCTTTTTCTCTTGGATTTCTTAAGTTTTATGTTGAACTAATTTTAGACCATGTAGATTCAAAACATCTCTTGCAGGGACGTCCACTTGTTTCAAAAGTTTGGTTTAAATGCAACAAAAAGCCCTAACCAAGTGTCCTTTTAGTTAGCTTTCACAAAACCCAAAATTTACACAAGTACAAGACTTGTCTCCTTTAATATATGACAAAACCACCTTGGGAGCCGTTTCTTATTTGCTGGCTTGGGCAAGCAAATTCTAAATGTTTAAAATCATTTTGGACCCCAAAGAATTATCCAATGTCATTATGCTTTCACATATCAAGTGGATGACAAGTTAAACACCCATTCACTCCCTTTTCTTCACCTAGTAGCCGAACCATCTCTTCTTCTCCCCTCTCACATTTTCTTTCTTTTCTTCATTCCCAAAATCCTCTCTAAGGCACTCAAGGTGGAAGGCTAAGTGATTTCTCAAAGCAAGGCTTGATCTTCCTCCATTTGGTCTTGATTTCTACTTCTTGTAGGTAAGCTTTGCATAATTTTTTCTCTTTTGTTAATCATTGGAAAAAACAAGAAGGGGGTTGAATTGTATTTTGCACAAATTTCACAAATCCTTTTCATAAAGCTATTTCATCTTAACTAGGATGATACAAAATATTTGGAAAGATAAAGCAAAGTAAATACTTTTAAGCACAATTAAGTTTAAATTAATTATTTATAAGTTATTTCCTTTTAATGCACTTAATCAGCAAATCAAAGAAAAAAACACAAGGTTTTTGTACTGGTTTTGTCTTAATTAAGACTATCTCTAATCCTTGGTATATTGTAACATCCTCAAAATATTTCCTAAATAATTTTCATTTGTTTAATTGTCTTGTGATATTAATCAAAAGTCTAGATAGAGATTTATAAATTTTGAAAGTTTTGATTTAGCTTCAATGAATAAATAATATCTAGATTTAATAATAAAATAATAATAAAGGTAATAATTGGAATTATATAGAAATGTCTAAATAAATAGTAGAGACATTTTTAAAGTTGAGAAAAATATATTCTAGTCTTAGAATAATATTAGAAAGGTATCTAAGAAATAAAATAATTTTTGGTAATTTTATAAATAAAATTAGATTTATTGTAATTAATAAATTAGAATAAAGAAAGATAATTAAGAGATAAATTGTAGAATAGTCAAAAAATTTAAGAAAAATAATTTTTAAGCTTAGAAGAATGATTAGAAATTTATCATAAATTTTTAGATTTTTTTTGAGAATTTTTATAATTTAGCATATATGAGTAAAAAGTGTTCACAAGCAGTTATAGAATATAGTTAGACACACTAAATGAGCTTTAAAAATTACAAAAAAATTACAGGAGGTTCCTTAGTGTGTCTAAATCTTACCTAAATGAGGAGAACTTAAAATGAGATCTCTATAACAGTTTTCTAAAAATAAGTTCATAAATAGCTCATAAAATCACTTATAAAACAAACTGATTGTTTTTAGCTTTGTTTGTAGATAAACCTCATATGTGTGACCAAAGAAGGACTAGATTAAGTCCAATTTCATTAATCACAATGCCCTGTAAGCCTATTGAATTGAAATTAAAACGAACATTGGGCATATTAGTGACATGTGTCAACACTTAATGGTTCAAGACTTGGTATTTCTCCCCTACCTTCTATAAACTTTGACCACCTCCCTCTCCCAAACCCTCATCTTCAATTTTTCCAGTCTCCTCCCATAGCTCTCCATTCCTCTCAAAATTCCTCAAGATCCAAGGTCTTCCAACACTATTTGTGACCAATCCAAGGTATGAGAGCTCATTTTCTTCCCTTTTCCTACTCTACATCACACAGCCATCATCATCACCCATTATCCTCCACCAATTTCTCTTGGTATCCTCTTGAAATTCCATCAATTATTCATAGGGCTTTTGGTCTAGAACTCAAATTAGTGCTTGATTTGTTTTGTCCATGAAGGTTGAAGCCTAATTGGAGTACAGATGAGTAAAACCCTCTCCTCCTCCTCTCATGGCAGCCACGATCATCAATGGGTAAGAGGGTAGAAACTAGACCAATTTGATTTCAAGAATAATAATGACCTAGATGGTGGTTTTGTTAAATTGTGTATTGTCAATTTCATTTGTATGACTCTTGAGGATTCTAATTGTGATGTGCTTGCATGATTGGCCACATAGGGTTTAGTTGGGCCTTGGATGATGTTTTTGATAATGGAATTGCTTGAAATATATGTCAATTGCTTGATTACAATGCTTAAAGATTAAATTACAAGTTGCTGAATTTTTACTGTAGTAGAACAGCCTCTGTTTTTCATGTATAATTTCCTGTGTGGTTGGAATATTTGAATGATTTTTGGTAGAGAGATGCCTTTGTATGTCTATAATATTCCTGTAAAATTTCGTAATCTAATTCCATGTGATGACTATTTGGCGAATTTTTGATGGACTGCTGTTTCATCAAATTCTGACAGCAACCAGCCACGAAAAAAGTGATCAATTGGACCCTTAAATGATTTTATAAAAATTAGGAAAAGTTATATTTAGAAATTAAACATATTGAAGGTTAAGACTGAAAAATATGGTTGGAAGAAAAATCCATTTGCTATGCCAAAACAATCAACAAAAACAGGGAATCACAATATGATAGAAAAAAAAATTGCCTATGATGTAATTGATATTCCTAAAGCTTAGCTTTGTGTTTTATAGTATGGGTAGATAATTAGAATCATCAAATTGGGAATCAAAAGATAATTTGGGATAGAACAACTGTAGATTAATTAGTGTCTTTTAATTGTAATAAGCATTGGTTTGTTAATGAGATGTGTGTTCTTGAACCAAGAAATGAGATCCTTTTGTTAATTGGCAATTAATAGCATGAATGGTTAATGATCAACGAATAAATGTTTGAGTGAATCGAATTGACTGAATGATGGATTTAGTCTGTGATAGTAGCATTAAAAATGAAATGCATTTGAATTGATGAAAGATATGATGTGAATGATACCTATAAATGGCCAATTGATTGTGATGACAATTTTAATGAAATGGTAGAAATTTGTGGAATGAATATGTTGGCCATGGTTTCCCTTTGTTGATTTATTGTCCATGCCTAATGAGAAGTGTGATGGAATGTACCAAAACAGAGAAGGTTTTTGCTAAATTTTATAGAAAAGTATGAATGTTTATAATTGAATATATGGTCCTTGTGGATGTTCATACATCATATGCATATGTATTGATGTTGTGAACCATGCACTGATGGCATGTGTTGTGGACGAGGAAGCTACAGTTTGGTATGCTAAGGAATGAAAGGCTAGGACCTACTTGCGAAGGTCTTGGGGTTAAGGTATCAAGCGGTGAAGGTCCCAATAGGCAGGATAGCATCGGGATATTTGCCTAACCAAGCTTGATAACCTCGACAACTGCTCAGCATTCCAAGATTGGTGTAAGAGTATACCTTTGTTTGGACTATGAATGTCCTGAGCTGAAAGATTGCTCGTTCCCTCGATGATGAGGAGGATTGTACCTTAGTGTGAGAGAGGTATATGTACTCTCAATCACTTCCTATCGATATTGATGAACGCTAAATGAATATGGGCCCACATGCATTGCACTTACAAGTGTCTCAATAAAACCCCATAATTGGTGTGGTATAGGACGCATCAATTTCGGATGGTAGTAGCACAGACGGACTTGTAGTGCTACCATTTGGATTTATTGAGTAACTCGATAGAAAAAGTTGATAGATTGAAAAGAAAAATGATAGGTCATTTATCAAATCTCTATTTGTGTGCAGTATGGGAATGAGATGCATTATGTGTATGAAATGACTGTAATAATTACATATGTTGTGATAATGTGTTATGAGTTGTGAATGTGCTCTCTATTGAATGTTATGATATTTGATACATGATTTTATAGTTTATTAATGATACAACTATGTTAATGTTTATCATATTAGTTATGTGATATGAATTGTGGTTCGGGGTGGGTCTCTAGGTTGATTTGATTCCTTGGTTTCAAATTGTTTGGTTCTTGCCCCTAAGTAATCCATCCATTCCTTCATCTGCGGATGTTTGGAACGAAAATAGGGAATTGATTGCTTTTTGGTTTGTTGGTGAAAAGGTACACGGGTCAGTAATGTGTGGTTACAACCCCTAACCAAGATGGTATCAGAGTGGTGCGACGGAAGCGTGGTTAAAGATGTAAAACACCTGTTCATGTGGAATGTTGAGTTCATAGTTTGATTCTATAATACCAGATGTCGAAATAATCTGATGTGGTGTTAGAACTGGTATTCCCTTATGATTAGAATGGTAAACTGTGCTATAGTGTCATTAAAATGTAATATAAACCCTTTTCATGTCAAGAATATGTAACTACATTTTTGTAGAGTTTTAAATTGTATTTCATTTTTATTGGTATTTTGTTATCATAGTATTTTATTAATGGTTTGGTAGTAAAACTCTTATTTCATTTTACATGGAAAAAGATTTCACATTTTATATTATGCTACAATTTCGATTTTAAAGGATTTAAAAAAAAAAAAACAACCATAAGTTCTACTATTGAGCTATTAGAGCTCGAATTTGAGTTATAGAAAAGTTGACAGTTTAGGGTGTTACATATATCACCAAGATTTTCACTAAAAGATAAGATTATTACAAATATTCTTTAATTCAAGCATCTTTAGGCTCAACACGGGTATCTTTTAACTTGATTCTCCAAGCAACAACCAAAGTATTGTTTACACATAAGCCTCTTTAGGCTTTAACCTAAGAATTCTTTAACTCTTCACCAACCAGTCACATATGATAAGATAAAGTACTTAGCTTATCTTTCCTTTCTCATACTTGAGCCGTATGACAAGTAGCATATCTTTTTTTCTTCAAAAAAGAATACTGCAACACCTTTTAATCTTCAAAAACTCACCTTTTGATAGAAATAGCTAAGAGGTTCTTTGACTTTGTTAAGGAGCTTCTTTGATATGCTTCCTTGCCTATAAGACTATTATATACTTTTTGTCCTGTAAAAGCAATAAGACGATGCAACAATATATATACAAAGAAAGATACATATTGATCAAAATGCAATGTTTTACTTGTTTGTCTTGTCTAAGACTATTAGTTTGTTTTTATGCCTACAATTTCATATAGTCTTTCAAACTTAAAAAACTTATTCATTTGTTTGTTAAATCAAAACACTTAAGGGATACAAAAGTGTCCTTTGCACTATCATCTTTATCCCTAGTTTTGATCGAATGGTATACTACCATTTTCTTGCCTTCCCTTTTTGATTTTTTGTCCATGGAAGAAGCTCATTGGTTTATTTGTGGTGGTTCAAAAGATTGACTAAAAAAAGCTCAACTGCTTCCATTCCTCCTTCTCCAAGCTTTCTTTGTTTGTGTGCTCCAAAAGGTAAGTGAAGCTTATCTCATTCTCTTGATTTTTAGTATGTAGCTATTTTATGTGTATGATGGTTGTTTTGTGGGATTGAAATTTTTGTTATGTGATTTCTATGGTGGAAATGCTTTGGAAATACATATATGTTTTTATTTTGGTGAAAAACTTTTACTTTGTCTCACGGTGTTTCTTCTTGAACGAAAATTTATGGCTGTTGTGTATGCTTGACTTGCTAGAAAATCTATTTGGAGATGTTATAAAATGTGTTTTGGTTGGATGTTTGGTTTGAACCAACCTTGATTTGGTGTTGTTCGAAGGGGGTTTAAGCCCTAAATGACCAAAGTAGTAAAAGATTTCCACAATACTAGTTTTTAATAAAATTTTAAGTATGAAAATTGTTTTAGAAGCCTAAAATTGTGGTACATGGTTGTTGTTAGGTGCTAGTTTTAACAAAAAATTCTAAGCCTCAAAACAATAATTGAATGTTCATGGGCTTAAGATATGTTTTAGGCCCTAAACTTTAATAAAAATTCAAAATGTTATAAATTAAAAATATATTATTTTGACCCAAAAATCTTCATTAATTTATAAAAGTAAAATTTATGAACTAAAATGTTATAAATTAAAAATATATTATTTTTGAACTAAAAATGTTAGAAATTAATTTTTTAGGCATTAGTTGGTAGTTTTAATAAATTAGAAAAGAAACTAGTCAAATAAATAATACTATTTTAATGAGAAAATTTGCAAAAGGGACAACATGATCTTTTTACACTTGAAACATTATTTTTTAAATTAAAAATAATATATTTTAATGTAATTTATCATAAAATTACATATTAGAAGTTTTTACAGACTTTTATATATTTTACATTAATTCTAGTTAACTAATTACTAATAATGGTAAAATGGTAAGTTCCCCTAAAAATGAATTTTAATAATTCTGGAAAAATCACTAGAGTCAAAAATGATTTTAGTAACTTATCATAAAATTTTTAAGTTAAAATAAATTCATTTGAATTTATTGTACAATTTCAAAGTTAATAGATTTTATAAAACAACAAGGGCATTTTTGTAATTTCATTAAAAAATTTAAATTAAATGATTAAATTGTGTTTTAGAGGTATAATAACTAATTTAACTAATTTATATTAAAATATTAAAAATTTTCAAATGGAATTAATTTAACATCCACATAAAACGTAATAACGTACGTTGTTCATTGTAGTCGAAAAATGTTAAACATTCAAAAGAATTTGTTGGTGAAAGATCTTAAGAGATTTTCTAAAAGTAGGTGTTGTTTGCGTAGTATCTCGTAGAGGGCCCAACTTAGATGAGGTGGTAGGCATGTTGATGATGATGAATCTTGCTAATTAAGATTGAATACCATTAGTTGCCATGCAGTCATGCATAAGTTGTTGAGAAATGCTTGATGAGGATTGGAAAGGCTAGTAGAGGTACCATTGATATTCTTGAGGATAACAAATGTACAAATTCATACAAGGTCAAGGCTCTTGCAAACCCTGAGTCATGGTGGCGACTACCCACATATGTATCTTGAGGAAGCCACAGTCTTTTTAAGATCAAGACCGGTGTCACCCCAATGGTTTATGGCATGTACCACTCTTTGGATCTGTATGGTCCTTTATTGTTGTTGTATCATATTAAGGGAAAAGTTTGCCTGGTTGCTCAAGTTGTTGGAATCTCCATGGAGTCAAGTCTACATGCATTGCATGATCGATATCACATTATTTTGTTTCACATGTATATATGTTTAGTGATGATATTACATGAGTTGATGTATGAGTTCGTTGACTACTTTTATAGAAAATTTAAATTGATAATATTGTTTTATTTAAAATATATATAAATATATTATTCATCTATGTTTGTTTTTCCATGTGCTTTTACCCTTGAACTACTTTTTTGTCTGTTATGACTGTGAGGATCGCGACATGGTGTCCACAAGAGCAGATGGAGGGACATTAGCAACTGGGACCCTTCATGATTAAGTTTTAGGATACTGCCATCGGGGACGACGAGGTGTAGTGGGTTAGGCTACCTAATGAGTATGGTATAGAGGAGCGATCACGATCATCTATGCCCTCGCTGGGATTCCACTCTTCTTTGTCATGCTAAATGTGTCGTTTGAGTTTTGGTTGCCCATTGACGAGATGTGGAGGGCGCCTGTTCATACACCCATATTTGCATCACAATCATCATCCCTACTGAAGGTTGTTTCGTGTCGGCCCCCACCCATAGATGGATCTAGATTGAGTTAGGGAGTGACATGGCGATCCTTCATCATCTTTCTTTTGCCCTCGTTATCATTAGATGTAGGGCGTATTGTTGTGGCCAACTAGGGAGTGCATTTTGTATTTAGATCCCTTTTCCCCTTTTGATATATGTATTTTGATGATGGGTACACTTTGTGTTGGCATACATTTTCATTCACTTTTTGAGATACATTGATAGTAATTTGTATGAGTCGTAGTACCGTAAGGCATAATACTCTATTTTGAGGTTTATATAATGAGCTTATATGTTATTTAACATGTGCTTCGTTTACGTTTTAAATTTTATTTTGTTGTAATATTTTGTTAGCAAATAGTATATGAAACACAAAAAATTTATATGTATTTTCATAAATAAATTAATAAGAATTTTAAATTTTAAATTGAATTATTCCACAATTACGTTGGTTAGTGTCATGTAGCAACAATGAGTCGTTACAATGATGATGAGATCTATTTTTGTTTTGTTTTTATATCTTTTTTCTTGTGTACTTTGACTATTGTATTACATAAATGACTATATGAGGATAATTGTATATGACAATTATTTTTATTTATTTCTATATTGTTATTCACATTATGTCTTTGTTATGTTTTTTATAATTTTAATTTATATGTCCAGGTTATGTAACGTGTCAGTAATAAAAAAAAAACATTAGAGTCAACCTTTTTAATTAGTCACAACTTCCACTTTAGCGTCAACTACCACGAAGTCGACACTAAAGTTTAGCTTCGACAAATATTGGGTCAGCCACAAGGCCGACTCATGGTCAACGCTAAAGTCGTATTTAATGTCAGCTTTCGTTAATTAGTGTGAATTTTTTGCCGACGCTAACAATGGATTTTTCTTGTAGTGGAGTTTAAGGAAGAATGTAAGACAATGACCATTCTGTATTAATAAAGGTAATATAGGAACTAAAACTACTATTTTTTTCATACGAGAACTAATTTGTAAAGTAATATCACCTATAACGACTCATTCTTAAATTAGTATCACCTATACAAATCAGTGGTTAATTTCTAGCCACGTCATTATTACATGTCAACCATGTCTACCACGTCAGCCACATCATCAACATAGTTAAACAAAAGGGACATATCATTAACAAAAATGTGGGCTTAGGGACTAAACTTACAAGTTTTTCATACAGAGAGTAAAACTTAAAGTTTTGCTAAGTATAAAAATCAAATGAATAGTTAAACTTTTATGATATTTAGATATATTTTTGACTTTATATAGATAAGTCATTATATTGTTTTAATATGTTAAATAATTCTTTTTAAAATAAAATTCTTTATATACACGTGTTACTTTATTATATTTATAAAATATTTAATTATATTTTGACAACTTTTATCTAAATATTATTTTAGAAAAGAGCATACTTCTATATATCTCCTAACTTTTTTAAACTATTAAATTCGTCTTTTCGTTAAATTTTGCTCCAAATTAGCCACGTAAGTTTATTAAATCAAAACATTTTTTTTCCTGTAAGTTATAACTCTGTACCTCTTTTGAAATAGAGAAATGCTTGTGGTACGAAATTAATTAGACGAAACCGTGTACGAAAAGATGTGGCTAATTTCTGTTTTATTTCAGAATTATTTTTTTCCTTCATTTTATTAAATAACCAATGAAATACTTACCCGCCTGATTTCGTACTGTTTCGTGCGGATAAAATTCATACGATGCAGCGGTGCTCTTTGAAATATATCATTGACGCAATATTTTTGCATTGGTTTTATGATCTAATTATGCTGTAAAACCTCATCAATGTAACATAAAATTTAAAAAACATTGAGATTTTTTAAAGGTTAAAAGACGAATTTGATAACTACAAATTAGAGGATAAAGATTTATTATTTTTTAGCTAATTATTTTCATACAATGTAATAATTAGTCATTAATTGCTTTTTATTCAAGATAATTTTCTATTTTTTATAATTAATAGTTGTATTTCTATTGTAATATTATTAATACCATTTATGCATAATTGAAAAAAATCATTTAATTGGTGTTACGTTAATGTATTTTTTATTTTTAAGATCACTAGATATAATAAAATGAGATTTTTTTAATTTAATAAAAATAATATATTTTTATTGCTATTAATTTGAAAACTTTGAATAATAATTATATAAAATACAAAATTTGAAAGGTTATATAAAAAGTAAGAAAATATGTAAATGAAATATAAAAAATTTAATGAAGAAATAATAAATGAAGTGATAAATTAATAGAATTTAAAAAAAATTAAAAAGTCACATGATAATTACAATGAAAAGTCTTTTATATTTTAATATAGATAAATAGATATGAAATATCGACTGGGCAATAAAAACTGTGTAAGTATAAAATAATAATATTCGAGTCCTGGGTTGTAACTATGTTAAAGACTTGAAGAAGAACTTTGCCGCTCATAATGGTTTTATCCGGCTCAAGCAGGATTACTTTAGTGGAGGATACTTGTGGTTTCTACCAAAAAAATATAAAATAATAGTGTATAATTTGTTTTTTAAAACATTCCTCTATAATTATAGTCTTGTCTCTTTGGCTTCATTTCATTTTCTCCAATAAGGAAATAGGACAAAAAAAATTTGAATTTGCCTTGCTACTTCTCAGTAGATTTTGTACATGCCAAACTTCTGTGTTCATTATAAAAAGGACTTTCACTTAAATTAGGTCATATGACAGTCACAATCGACAAATACAATGAGTCGAATCGCATAGTGGTCCCCAAACTTACTAGCTGCATTAATGCTATTATTTTTTTCAAAGTTAAAAAAAATAAAAATCAGGTGTGGTTAAACCAAAGTACTTTTTTTATTTTTGGTAGGAATGTAGGATGTTACTCATCCGTGGAGGAGGGCTATCAATTATACACGTGCTCATCTTGCAATGTTCTTCACTAGTGACGGATTCAGAACTTTGAGTTAGTAAAGATAATTTATAATAAAAATTAATAATTATTATTATCATACATGCAAAGTCTTACAATTTTGGGTTTGAGCCTAATTCAACTCCATAAAATCGGTTTGTGAGGTGAGGGTTGTCTCTCCGCTTATATACATTACTTTGACTTTATCACTAGTCAATATGAGATCTCTAACATACACCCTCATACTTAGGACTGCACATCTAGAGCGTGAAGTTTATAGGACTAAACATCTGTAGGTAGGGGTATTTGCGAATCGGTTTGGATCAGTTTTGTGCCCAAAAGTCATCCAATCCAAAAATTAAAACAACCTGCGGTTTGGTTCGATTTGGATTGCTTTCTTAAAAAATCCAATATGATAAAATGTGGTTTGAATTGGATTGGATGATTCAGTTTTTACCAACATATTCTTACCGATATTTTAATTTCCTATTACTCTCCAAATATTGAACATTATTTTTAAAATAAGCACAAAAAGAACTATGCTAGTGAATCGATTACTTATCCTACAAGGTTTCTTTTTCCTAAGAAGATAGGAACATGTATATTCAAAATAAAAGTCGAGGAGAACAAAGTATATATAGTTTTGATACATTGGCTGGAAACATGAAAAAACATAATAAAAATATTGGTAAAACATTAGCAAGTATAATAAAACATATAGAAGTTACATGTAAAATGCATAAAACGTGTATGCATTAGAAAATATCAGTTTGGTTTGGATCGATTTAATATTACAAACACCAATAGAAAACTGATTTGACCCAATCGGTAATGAAAAAAATATGGCCTAAAAAAATCCAAAAAATTTCGATTTTCATTGGTTTGCAGAATTTTTTTTTTTTTATTAGATTGGATGTGAACACCCCTACAGGTGGTCCAATAACGATTCGATAGTGGGTGGCCCGATGGGCCCAACAATAATCGCTAGGATAAGCTTTGATACCATCTTATTATTTGGGTTTGGGTCTAACTTAATCCCAAAAGCTAGCTCGAGAGATAAGGGTTGTCCCTTACTTATATATTTTATTTTGGCCATATCTGTAGTCAATGTGGGACTTGGATTTTTCCCAATATTTGTGTTAGAGATCCCACATCAACTAGTGATAAGGCCAAAGTAGTGTATGTAAGTGGGGGACACCTCACCTAACAAGTCAGTTTTGTGGGGTTAAGTTAGGTCCAAACCCAAAATTATAGGCAGTTGCTAAATAAAATTCTCATAATTGTTAAGTTTACCCCTTTGATATTTTTTTTTCCAGAATTACCCCTTTCTAAAGATAAATTTCTAGACTGCATTGGTGCAATCCTCCACACTCCCTATGCTTCTCACCTATTCAAAAAAATTCCCAAACCAAACATTGTTGCAACAACCACCTTCCTTTCTCCATACTCTGCTGCCAGTAACATCAAACTCACTCACCAACTGATGAAATTGCTACAAATTTCTAAAGATTGTAGTAGTAACATATGTATATGAAAAAGTAAAGAATATTCTACAATACTCTTGTAAAATATTCACAATGTATTTAGAGAAATCTAGAAAATAACTCTAGAAACTCATAGAAATATAAGTTAAAAAAAAGTAGAAAAGCTAAGAGAAAAGTGAGATAAATCTTAAACAATAAAGTCTAGATATCTCTAGAACTATCCATCCAAGCTTATAAATAGGAAAATGGTCTTTGCATTGTTGTAAGTACTTCCAGATATCAAATAAAGCCTTACTATCATTCACTATCAACTACTATATCATTCAACACCTTTACACATATTTATTCTAAGACTAACAGTGGTACCAGAGCTATGTTCGGTCATCTATTGGCGTAGAGATATTATCTAACTACTTCCAAAAAATCATACTATTTTCTCTACAAATCCTATAATTTTTCCTTAACCAATGGCCAATATTATTTAACCCTCATCTATTCCTGTCCCAATTTTTACTGGAGAAAATTATGATTTTTGGAATATTAAAATGAAGACATTTTTTTGCTCCCAAGATCTATGGGATATTATAGAAGATGGATCATTGCTCCCACGAACATTTCTACTTTGACTACAGCTCAAAAGAAGGAGTTAAAGGAAAACAAGCAAAAAGATTCAAGTGCATTATTTATTCTACAACAAACAGTAACTGACACAATTTTTCCAAGAATAATAGGTGCCACAAGTGCTAAAGAAGCATGGAGTACACTACAGGAGGAATTTCAAGGAAGTGCCAAGGTACGTGCCGTTAAACTTCAAACTCTAAGACGTGAGTTTGAATTAATAAAAATGATGGAGTCCAAGACCGTAAAAGATTACTATTCTAGGATAAAAGAAATAGTTAGTCAAATGAGAACACATGGGAAAAATATTCTTGACAAGAGAATTGTTGAGAAAATTCTAATTTCTATTTTCCATAAGTATGATGCTATCATGACTACAATTAAGCAGACCAAAGATTTGTCTACCTTATCAGTGACAGAATTAATGGGCTCTTTTGAAGCATATGAGCAAAGATTGAGTATGCATGATGTAGATTCTGTCAAAAATGTCTTTCAATCAAAACTCAAATTACGATCTCAAAATAAAGAATATAAATGAAAGAAAAATAGCGGAGAAATTTCTAGAAAGAAAGGAAATTCCAGAAGTTTCTCTAAGACCAATCAAGATAAATATCCTCCATGTGGCATATGCAAGAAGACAAGTTACTTGGAGAAAGATTGTTGGCATCGTGGAAAGCCATAGTGTTAGTACTACAAGCAATTTGGACATGTAAGGAAGAACTAGCGCAACAAAAACAGGCATCAAGCAAATTTTGTTAAAGAGCATGATAGTGAGCAACATCTTTTCTATGCTACTTGAGATTCTAGTAATGAAACAAATGGAAGATGGTACTTAGATAGCGGTTGCAGCAATCACATGGCCAAAAATAGGAGCATCTTCAAAGAAATTGATAACTCTATCAAAGTAAAAGTTTGATTGGGAAATGGCACCATGGTGGAGTCCAGAGGCAAAGGCACTGTCATGGTGGAGACAAAGAAAGGTACGAGACTCATCAAAGACGTCTTACATGTTCCCAATCTTAGAGGAAATCTCTTGAGCATTGGCCAAATGATGGAGAAAGGCTATGCTTTACACTTTGAAGGAGATACATGCACAATCTATGATAACTATATCAAAAGGTAGGAGATAGCCCAAGTTAAAATGGAAAAAAGAAATAGAAATTTCCCGATAAGCTTCAAATATACTACCAACATTGCCATGAAAGCCTAAGTTAATGATTCATGGCTATCGCATCGAAGATTTGTCCACTTCAACACCTATGCCTTGAAGCTGTTATATCAAAAGAATATGATGAGAGACCTACTATGCCTAAAAGAAAATAACAAAGCTTATGAAGGATGTCTTCTCAGAAAGCAACACAGACTACCGTTTTCAATTGACAAAGCATGGAGAGCTAAAGACTTGTTGGAGTTGATCCACACTGATATTTGTGGATTAATGAGGACACCGTCACTCAACAACAATAGGTACTTCATTCTCTTCATTGATGACTTTTCTAGAATGACTTGGGTATACTTAATTAAAGAAAAATCAGAAGTCTTTGGAATATTCAAGAAGTTTAAAGCTCTCGTCAAGAAGCAAAGTGGGAAACATATAAAAGTACTTAGAAGTGATCGAGGCAAAGACTACAACTCACATGAGTTTGATAAGTTTTGTGAAGATGAAGGCATTGAGCGCCAACTTACCGTTGCATATTCTCCACAACAAAATGACGTGTCTGAAAGGAAGAATCGCACAATCATGGAGATGGCAATATCGACGCTAAAGGAGAAGGATTTGTCAAACACTTTTTGGGCAGAAGCAGTTTACACTGCAATTTACATACTCAATAGATGTCCTACTAAGGTAGTATAAGACAAGACACCCATTGAAGCATGGAGTGGACAAAAGCCATCAGCTAAACACTTACAACTATTTAGAACTATTTGCTACATACACGTTCCTGATGAGAAAAGGCATAAGTTAAAAGACAAGACTATACGAGGCATCTTCTTCGGATATAGCACACAATCAAAAGGCTATCGAGTCTACAACTTGCAAACAAAGAAGCTCACCATCAGTCGAGATGTTGAGGTAGATGAAAATGTTGCTTGGAATTGGGAAGAAGAAAAGGTTGAGAGAAGCAACATTCCCATTTTAGAGCAACAACCTCAATAAGAAGTTGAAGAAGTAGTAGGGAATACAGGTACGCTTCCTCCACCTCCACAACAACAAGATTCCTCACCAGAGTCTACTCCAAGACGAGTAAGATCTTTAGTGGATATATGAAACTTGCAATACAATCATGCTTGAGCATAAATGCTATGAAGAATCATCAAAGAAGCATAGATAATTAAGCAAATCCAGCTCGAGTATTGCAAGACAGAAGATCAAGTTGTAGACGTATTTACAAAGGCACTACCAAGAGTCAAGTTTGGGCAATTGTGAACTATGCTTGGAGTTTTCGAAATTTGTATCAAGGAGGAGTGATGAAATTGCTACAAATTTCTAGAAGATTGTAATAGTAACATATGTATATGAAAAGTACAGAATATTCTAGAATACTCTTGTAAAATATTCATAATGTATTTAAAAAAATCTAGAAAATAACTCTAGAAACTTATAGAAATATAGCTTAAAAAAAGTAGAAAAGCTAAGAGAAAAGTAAGATAACTCTAGAACAATAAAGTCTTGATATCTCTAGAACTATTCATACAAGCCTATAAATAAGAAAATGGTCTTTGCATTGTTCTAAGCATTTTCAGATATCAAATAAAGCCTTATTATCATTCTCTATCAAGTACTATATATATCATTCAACACTTTTACACATATTTTTCTAAAACAAACACCAACTCTTCAACACTCCCTTGTTAACCATTCATGACATCCCATGGGCGGACCTATATAATAATGAAGGTGTGCAAATGCACCCTCTCACTTTGAAAAAATTACATGTAAATATCTTAAATGTCATATCTTGCCCCCTCTAATTTTATTTATTTGAACCCATTGTCCCAATTATTTTTTTGTTGTACAATGGTGTCACTAAGGTTAGAACCTATGACCTCATGCAAAGTACCCAAATCTCCCAAATTTTTCATTCATCTAATGTGTTTATTATTTTTTATTGAGTTTAATGATCATGCACTGTCAGTGTAAAAAGTTTTATACTGTCAACCAATCAGAAATCATTGTTGGTATGACTTTTAAGGTAATTACTATAAAAGTCAACAAACTTACTATAAATGGTGGGTTGTAATTGGATAACAGTGTAAAACCACTTTAGACTATCAATACATAGCCTATTTTCTCTTTTTTATTTAAGTATCTAATTTAATGACCTGTTTAGTGGTCAAGATAGGATAGAATAGGATATAGAATATGAGAGTAGAATAAGAATAAGAAAAGATAAGCTTTAATCTCATTTAATATTTGATGCGCACTAGTCACCAAATAATATTTATTGTGTTATATAAAATTATTTTTTATTTATGTAGTTAATTTTCTTAAAATTATAAATATATATATATATATATATATATATATATATATATATAATATTTTTAAAATTATAAGAAAAATATTTGAATAATAATTATTTAAATTTAATTTTTAATTAATAATATACTTAGTAATGATTTTTCCCATTGCCACAGCAACAATAGAAAGAGTTTTTTCTACTAAGAAAATTGTAAAAAATAGGTTGCATGATCGAATGAAAATGCATGGATGAATGATTGTCTAGTAACTTATATTAAGATATATGTGTTCAATAACATTGACAATGAACTAATCATTCAACGATTTTAAAACATGAAATCATGTAAAAGACAATTATAAAGTATGTAATTTATTTGATTAGATATATTAAAATTTTATGATTTCAACATTTATGCCTTTATTTTCATATATATGATAATAATTATTATTAAATTTTATTTTTAAAAATAGATCACCCCCACTAAGTTCTTGGATCCGCCACTAGTGACACCATTTGTCACAACGCCATGATCACTGTCTTTTTCGACAATCACGATGGCCAACTGCTATGAAAATTGGAAAATGAGAAAATATATTAATTAAACTAAGTCATTGAAAAATGAGAGGGACAAGAGAGGATAGGGGTTTGTTTGTGTGATTGTGTTGTTTGTTTTAAGTTCAATGGAAAGATATATATATATATATATAATGGGAAAAAAGGTGAATCTTTGAACATAGAGGTGACTTTCAACTCTCGTGCTACGATGGAAGCAGGAAGCATCGTATTTCCTCATCAATTATTCTTTATCGTGGCTGGATGGCTTGAATTTTCTGCGTTAGGAAACATGCTAGTAACCTTGCTCCATATCTTGTCCACATAAACTGCATCCCTTTTTATAATTACCCATTGTTCATGATGTTTGTCTTTTCTACGGTCGTTACTCATAAACTGCATCCCTTTTTATAATTACCCGTTGTTCACGATGTTTGTCTTTTCTACGGTCGTTACTTAAAAGGTGCAGCTCCTTTGAATTTTTTAGCTGCTGCTTTCCCCCCTTTTTTGTCAAGTATTCTTTTATGCCATACAAAGAAAGTTAATTTCTTTTATCAAAAAAAAGAAAAAGAAAAATAAAGTTAATTTCTCAAATTAGGAAGTAGCTTGAATCTCTAACGTGGTATACATGTATTTATTACTTGATTTGATTTTGATTCATATGAAAGAACTTTATAATAATAATATTATTAAATTATATATTTATTTTCTAATGAAATAGTTTAGTACCTTTGTACTTACAATTACTGAGTGTGAAATTTTCTGTATTACAAATTTTATTGATAATTAAGTCTAGATGTCTTTGTTCTCAATAGTTGAGGAGGTAAAAACACTAAAAAAGTGAAACATGTATGAGGATTCGGTCACTTGGTTGAGCTAAACTATGGTTGTGTCGAGCAAGCAAAGTCTTAGTTTCAGTAACTTTGTTGGATTATGATATTTTTGGTTTACTCTTAATTTTACTGTTGAATTTGTGCTAATGAATGTAATTTTTTTTTTTAAATAATGTAGGACTAGAATTGCATACATATCAAATGTGGCAGTTTGGGAAAAATTTAGGTGGAAGGGAATAGCTAAACAATTGGTAGCAAAGGCAGAATCACAAGCCAGAAGTTGGGGCTGTCGTGATATTGCATTACACTGATGTGAAAAATCATGTGGCCACAAACTTATACCAAGGCCAAGGTTTCAAATTTATCAGGGCTCCAGAAGGAGCTAACTGGCCACAACCAAAGACCTCACCGGATATAAAGTTCAACTTCATGATGAAACTTCTCAACAACTCAACTGCTTCTAAATCAAATTAGATACTTCAGAGAAACATAATGTATTTTAAGGAAAAAAAAAATGGACAAGTAAAGGACCCTCTGTTGTTGATTTGTGCACATGGGAAAACCAAAGAATTAGAGGAAAAATCACTCGAGAACCTTTTAGATTGCTCCAGTTATAGCAAGAATTTGTATAGTAATTCGCATTCTGTTGTATCTGGGCACATTTAGGCAAATAACAACCGGCAGAATTGAAGCTAGCGTTTCCTAACCCTACTAATTGCAAAATACTTCTTAGCCATAAATTTACATAAAAAAAATGCTGCCAAGGTCGTGAGAGTTGTTCTGTTGTTTATATTGAACCTTAATAGTAGGAGGGCTTGTCGTTCCACTTTTTTTAATTTATATATTTTCTCATTTTTCAAAATTTTCATAGCAGCTGACCATCGTGGCAGTGGGAAATGTCAATGATCATGACTTTGTAACTAAAGATGTCACGGGCGACGGAATACAGAGAAAGGAGGTGGTTGTTGTGACAATGTCTGGTTTGGAAAATTTGTCAAACAGATGGTTGGCGTAGAAGGTGTCGGAGGATTTGCAGTGAAGCTCGCAAGGTACTTTGGAAATTTGTCTTTGGAAAGGGGTAATTCTGGAAAAAAAAAATATCAAAGGGGGTAAGCTTAACAATTATAAGGGGTCTACTTAACAATTTCCAAATTATAAAATGGTATCAAAACCTATCCTAAATTAACAAGCCCAATAATGTTGGGCATGAGAGGGTATATGAGAAAAAATCTAAGTCCTATATCAATTAGTGATATAGATAAAATAAAATATATAAATAAAAGACAATCTTTATTTTTTGAACTAACTTTTAAGATTTAGTTGGGCTTAAACTCAAATTATAAGACAAAGACATAGATTTAAATGTTAAAATCATAAAATTTTAATATATTATACATATAGACAAAAGATAAAATTTGACTTTCAAATCAAAATATTTGAATAAAAAATAATAAACCTGAAAGGAGAGAAAGAAACTTGGAGTAGTATATTAAAATATATAAAAATAATGAGTAAAATACAAAAACTCAATATTTATTTGTAATTTTTTCAACTACATGTAGGTCTGCCACTGTTCCTAGCTTTTGCCAAAAAGTTAACACCGTTGTCCCCCTCCCTAAAAGTATGGGTCAACTTGATGTTTCATTCCTGTGCCTTCACGTCTTTGATTCTCTTAGAACAGATGCATAGGCATGGTGGGTTGTACGACGTTCATTGATAAGTTGAATAGTCACCTGTGAGTCCATATAATAGAAAAAATTCCTCTCTCTCAGATTCCTAGTCAAGGTAAAAGCCATTCAATATGCTAGGAGCTCCGCATGGTATATTTGTTGAAATGCCAATGGAGCCCATGAATCCAGTGATCCAACCACATGCAGTAGTGTGTCCCGGATTCTCAATGCTTTGCCATCTAACGAGTGTTGAAGAATACTCCTTAAGAAATAGGTATGATTAAACTGTTATTTCTTTATTATGATTAATATACGATTCTAGTTTTTCATATTTTTTAAATTTAGTCTTTTATTTTTTTTTAAGAATTAAGATTAAGTCCATCTTTTACGTTTTTTAACATAAAATTTTAAATTCTTATTTTTTTACTCAAATAATTAGAAGTTTAAAATAAATTTGAAAGAGACAATTATTCAAAAGGTTTAGAAATCAAAAGTTTGGTTAAATTTGAATGATTTTGTAAGGTGCGTAGAGTTAAAGCTATTTAGATGGTGAAAATTGGGTTTCTTTTTAGTTCTGGATAAAATAAGATAATTTGATTTATGAGTTTTGATTGAAAGATTAAATTCATTTAATGGGTATAATACATGAAGATTTTGAGGGAGGGGAGAATTCAAGAGTTTAAGGTAAAGGAAAATTGATAGAAATGCTTGACTGTAACAGTTAAAAAATGAATTATGACTTAATTATAACAATTAAAAAATTAAATGAATAAAGTGGAATAAAAAATTATGAGAAGTACTAGCAACATATTCTCAAACATACTCTTTTAAACACACTATCTTTTATTGGTTGAAATTTATTAGAAATTACAAAATCTTGATAGAGAATCATTAAATAAGATGTGTGATCCACAAAATTTTGTGATTTCCAATAAATTTCAACTAATTATAAAAAAAATGTGTTCAAAAAAGTGTGTCACTAGCATTTTTTAAAAAATATTAAGAAATTAAAATTACACATAACTATAATAAAAAAATTGTAATTAAACTATATAATGAAAATATTTAATTATTAAATATTTTTAATTATTTGCTATAGAAATTATTAAATAAATTTGGTATTGCTAATAGGATAAATATTTTAATTTTATTAAATATTTTTAATTTAATTTTAAAGAATAACTTAAAGACAATCTTTAACATTTGTCTTATTTTATTTTTAAAATCGTTTTTATTTGTAAGGAGGTGAGAACGGTAAGCAAAGTTGCATACCAGTGGAATGCACTAAATATGAGGCTTTGTAAAAAAATTTGGTTAAATTTTTGTTTCCCATCCTCAATATTACTTTTTTGGTGCTTAGGGTATCCTTCATCGAGAGTCGGAATGTAATCTCTTGAAGTACACAAAGATTCATTCAAGGTACTGATATCTTTTAACAAATGTTTTTTCATATACACGGATCCAATTTTCGACCACATTTAAGACACATGATTATTTGTCAATCATATTATACCATATTGATATTCAATTACTTTTGACTAGTTAGGTTCTATATGAAAAATTCTACATTGGTCTTTACGTGCAAAAAGTTTTACTAATTAGTTTTAATTATTTGTTGACGTTGTAACGGTGTTAGAGTATTTTTTTTATAGAAATTAAATCGAAAAATGCGTGTTAAATTTAAGGACTGAAATGTAAAAAAAAAAAAAAAACATGCTGGACCACAACAACTGTAAATTTATTAACTAAATCGAAAAAATGTGTGTTTGATGTAAGGACCGAAACGTAAAATTTTATTCATGCAAGAGCCACAATGAAGTTTAAATTTATTTTATATATAGAAAGAAAACAAAAATTTTATCGAATATATGGATTAAATCTAATACAGTTGTAATGTAGACAAACAGTAAGGATTATTTCATAAATTTTTTTATGTAAAAATTAAAATAAAAAAACGATATAAGGTATGGAGACTGAATTTTTAATTAAAAAATAAAATAAAACATAACATAGTGATTAACCCAATTATTATATCGGTTTATTGTAATTCAATTATTATATTTAGCTTGTCTTTCATAAAATGAGTTATTGGATATATACTCATCAGCAACTTAGTTGTACAAACCATAAAGCACGAAAAATATTATTGAGCTCGCAGATTAATTGGTATGAAGTTATTTCAATTTAATTGGTAGTCTTGATTTTGAGGCTTAGATATGCCGTTAAATTAAATATTCGAAAGAAAAACTTTGCCTTCCATAATGGTCCTATGTAACTCAAATAGGATTGTTTTCTTTTAAAAAATGTGTTTTGTAAAAAGAGAAAAACAATAAAGCACATATAAGAATATATTTTTTTATGAACCTTACAATTTTTATTAGTTGTATTAGATGTCTAAATTATTGACACAACATTAATTATGATAGTTGATTATTTTTTTATTTCATAGTATATATGTAATTTTAGAAAATAGATTTGTTTTGTATATATGTGATTACAAAATAAGAAAATATTCTTTATTTAATTTTGTTTTAATTGTACTTTTGGTCTTTCAATTATCACAATTGTGCGATTTTGGTCTCCAAGTTCTAATTGTGTGAATTGAGTCCTCCAAGTGTTACAATTGTACAATTTTGGTCCTCCAAGTTTTAATTGCGCGAATTGGGTCTCTTAAGTATTGCAATTATGCGATTTTGGTCCCTTAGCCAATCTTTTGTAAATATTTATTGAATTTTTCTAACGTAACATTGACAGCTGACATGGTAGATGATGTGTTGATGACTGACATGGCAAATGATGTGATGACTGACGTAGATGCTAATGTGTCGGTGATGTGGCATGTGAAAAAAGGAAAAAAAATGGTCAAAGTGTAGGAGATATGAACCAAACACTTCACCCTACACTCTAACAAAATGTCATAATAGATGTCACGTCAGCAAATTTCATCAA
Source organism: Spatholobus suberectus (assembly GCA_004329165.1). Taxonomy (NCBI): domain Eukaryota; kingdom Viridiplantae; phylum Streptophyta; class Magnoliopsida; order Fabales; family Fabaceae; genus Spatholobus; species Spatholobus suberectus. The sequence continues at coordinate 60,291,325 of CM014735.1, forward strand.
ATATTTAACAGAAGATTGATAAAAGGACCAAAATCGCACAATTGTATACTTAGGGGACCTAATTTGCACAATTAAAATTTGACAGACCAAAATCACATAATTGCAATACTTGGAAGACCAAAATCGCACAATTGTGATACCTGGGGGATAAAAAATGCAATTAAACCTTTAATTTTAATTTATATCTTAGTGTATTTCTTAAATGAAATGAAAGGGAACGTTAATAAAATAATAAAATTTGTACTCCTTTTTGTTTAATTTGTCCACTTTTAACTTTTTTTTTCTATATCTATCCACTTAGTGTATGTTTGAATTTTAGTTAGGAGATTTTAAAAGTACTTTTACTTTGTAAGCAAAAATTTCTTATATCTTTATTTTGTGCATTAGAATTCGCAAAAATATTTTCTTAACTTCAATTCAAACATAGCTTTAGAAGTTTAAGACAATATTAATTATTAGTTTTTCAATTATGCCTTTATTTTTATAATTTTTAAATACTTCACACATATCACGAATGAAAAAGTAATAATAGTGGACGTAATATTAAGAAATTGAAAATAATTTTAATATAAACGAGGATATTAATTGTATTCTTTTAATATATATGTATCTTTCTTACTAGACATTAAAAAACTGAAGGGGTAATATTTCAATGAAAGATAATTTAGTCAAATATATATTTTTTAATTAAAATTATTTAATGACTTTCTTAACCTTTATATAAAAATATTAATTGACTATATTTTAGAGTGGATATAATTAGTTAACTACGGTAGTTGGTTATTAATTTATTATTATATTTTGGTAAATAAACTTTTGAGTTGGGTCTCAAGAGTTAACTAAAGTTAGGGCATGCCTAAAGGTTTAAAGAGCATTTATAGAAGAGTATTGTTATTTGGTACAAAAAAATTTAGTCAAAAATTGCACGAATCTCATTTATCTAATTTTTATTGGATAATCATGTAATTTAAGAAAAAAAATTAGAAAAATTAGACAAAAATCATCCTAGTGACTAATTGACTATTGTAGGGTACTTTTAGAAACTATTTATCAAAAGGGGGTTGTTTTGAAATGTATCACTGAGCTGGAGTTGTTTTGACTGATTGACAAGTCAACTCATTAGTCAAACTAGCAAGATTAGTGCCATGTCATCAATTTTATTATGTTTTTAAAACTAGACTGGCAGTCCACGTGGCACGTCCAATTTTTAAAAAATAATAATAATAATGATGATGTGGTACTGATATCGCTAGTTTGACTAGCAAGTTGCCTAGTTGATTGATCAAAATGACCTCACTTCAATAATATGTTTCAAAATAATCCACTTTTTTCAAAAAATAAATCCAAGAATCAAACTAATTATAATTGGTTTAATTTGAATTTGAAGTGAGAAGAACCAATTAATTGAGCCAACTTAAACCAATTTAATTAGTTTAATTTGGATAGTTGAGTTTATGAGGTCAATTCGATTTGGTGAACACTTTTATGCACTAACAATATTAAAAAAATTTAGACTATTATCCACTCATAGATTATTATGTATGGTAAATTTATTAACTTTTATAATAATTATTTTAAATGTCATATCTAAAATAATTTGTAGTTAATTGACAACAAAAAATTCTTTACGTTAATAGTATATAAAAATTAAAATCATTAATAACCATAGACAAAAGCTGCTTCCATTAGTAATGATTGGAACCGTGGATCTTATTGGTGGGAGATTTGTAATACTTCCAGAAAGGGAAATGATGGTTGTTTCAAAATTTAATGTACGAATGTCATGTACTAAGAGTTGGTATGAGGCTAATTGATCATTGTAGGGTACTTTTAAAAATATAATAGTGAATGGAACAAATTACAGAATACATTGAAGAGCACAATTTTTTCAGTTCAACACTTTAGCTGAAATTGATTCTATTGTTTTTACAACCAAAAAATTGAATTCAAATTGGTTGCATTGAATTCAAGTTGATAGGCGAAAGATTGATTGTGTTAAAAATTGAATTCAATCTAATTACGTTAAAAATTGAAATGCCTCGTTACAATTTCAATTTCGAAAGAATTTCGATTGAACAGAGTTTTTGGTTTTAAAACAATACCAATCTTTCTTTGTAACAACGGATTGTAACAACAGATTGCATTGAAAAAGATATGGAATAGGGACACAAAAAAAGAAAGACAAAAAAAATGCATGAAAAATAGTGATTCGCATCAATCATCAATGTGATTGTGTTAAAATAAAAGATACAAGACAAATATTTTTATAATAGAATCAATTCACAGTACACCCTCCTATAAAGTATAAGATTGTCTTTTACCTAATTATAGAGAAGGTGTGTAGGATTAGAAGAAAGAGATGACCAAGTATTTTACCAATACCTGTACCGCCTCCAATGAAAAGAGAAAAAACATGTGTGATGAGATAAAGAAAAGTTAGGCAACTACAAAAAAAAAAGAGGGAATGACAGAGTAGAAAAATAAAAAAAGTCTCAATGATTTGATTGAGATTGTTGGATTGGGTATAGTATTTATATATCTTACTAAAAAATCACACAAAATTCATCTTACAAAATATATAATTTATCGAAATTTGTATGTTTTTAAATACTAAAAGACTTTTTATAAGTTGTAGAAAATTTCAATTAAATACCACAAAACTTATTTATATTATTTAAAAGTCTTAATAGAATACCATAAGACTTTTATTTTTTAATTAAAAAAAGCCTTTTAAAATCTTTTAAAATCCTAATCCAAATGCACTCCTTTAAAGCATTCGTTGATATTTTTATTTTATTTATCTAATAAAAGGATTTGCTTTTATGTCACCATAAAATATTTATTTCGTTGGAAACCATGTGATTCATTTTTCAACATCCAGCGAATTCCTAATATTAGACACTAAAAATACTCGACATGCCGGCCCAAGCGACATCCAACACAAGGCACTAATACTTGCCAAATCCGTTGCCAAAGTTCAATCATAGCTTCTGGCTACCTAATTTCCCCAATGGCTTCGAATGGCAAAAGCCATAGCAGCAATACCTTTCAGCCTCAAACCCAAGTGGTGGTGGTTCTGATACCTTTCCCCGCACAAGGCCATCTCAATCAACTTCTGCACCTCTCACACCTAATCTTATCACACAACATACCTGTTCATTATGTTGGCACTGTCGCACACATTCGTCAAGCCACACTTCGGGACCATAACTCCATTTCAAACATTCATTTCCATCACTTTGAAGTTCCTCCCTTTGTTTCCCCTCCTCCCAACCCCAACAATCCAGGAACCAATTTCCCATCTCATCTACTTCCTTCTTTTGAGGCCTCTTCACATCTTCGAGAACCTGTGGGGAAACTTCTTCAATCCCTTTCGTCTGAAGCCAAAAGAGTCATAGTCATCCATGACTCCCTAATGGCATCAGTAGCACAAGATGCCACAAACATGCCAAATGTTGAGAATTACACTTTTCACAGCACCTGTGCCTTTACCACCTCCGTTTATTTTTGGGAGGAAATGGGAAGGCCTTCACTTGAAGGCTTGCATATCCCAGAAATTCCTTCTCTGGAAGGATGCTTCCCAACCCAATTCATGGATTTCATTGCTTCACAATTTGAATTCCTCAAATTCAACGATGGCAACATCTACAACACAAGCAGGGCAATTGAAGGTGCTTACATTGAGTTGCTGGAGCGAATCAGTCGTGGCAAAAAGCTTTGGGCACTGGGACCATTCAACCCTTTAGCCATTGAGAAGAAACATTCAAAAGGAAGGCACTCGTGCATGGAGTGGCTTGATAAACAAGAGCCAAATTCAGTCATTTATGTGTCTTTTGGGACCACAACAACTTTGACAGAGGAGCAAATCGAACAGATTGCCACTGGGTTGGAACAAAGCAAGCGGAAGTTCATCTGGGTGCTAAGAGATGCTGATAAAGGAGACATATTTGATGGAAATGAAGCAAAAAGGCATGAGCTTCCAAATGGGTTTGAGGAGAGAGTTGAAGGCATGGGGCTAGTTGTGAGGGATTGGGCACCCCAATTGGAAATTCTGAGCCACTCTTCAACAGGGGGGTTTATGAGTCATTGTGGATGGAACTCCTGCTTAGAGAGCATAACCATGGGGGTGCCCATAGCTGCATGGCCTATGCACTCTGACCAGCCAAGAAACGCAGTTTTTATCACAGAAGAGCAGAAGGTTGGTGTGGTTGTTAAGGATTGGGCACAAAGGAATGCGTTGGTGACTGCATCAGTTGTTGAGAATGCTGTGAGAAGGTTGATGGAAACAAAGGAAGGTGATGAGATGCGAGAGAGAGCAGTGAGGCTTAAAAATGCCATCCATAGGTCCAAAAATGAAGGTGGAGTTTCTCGCATGGAAATGGGTTCTTTCATTGCTCATATTACTAAATTTGGTGTGGTTCCTTTGAATATGGTGGCAGAATTTAACAGTTCATGAAGTTAATGCAAAACAGGTTTGGCATGAAAATTCGTACGTCTTTCTGTTTCTTGAGACATTATCTTGCAAAGTTTCTAGCATGAATATGTATGCTAAGCCTTTTGGCAGAATTCTTATCTATATATTTTAGAACAATCCTTCTTTGACGTCAATAAGTGCATCGGCATGCAAATTAAAGTTATTAATTTATATGATAATCTAAGACTTAAAATAATATTTTTATATATATACTATTTCTAATGTTAGATTATGCTTGTTCTTACTATTTTCACTATTTTTTTTCTTTTCGCTTCCCTTCATGGTTCTAAATTGCGGTTATGGTTGTGGTTGCGGTTTTGCCACAATTCTTAACGTTGCAAGAAAATGTGGTTGATGCGGCCTCAATTATGATCGCGATGCGGTTGTTGTTAGTAAAAAATCTTTATATTGCGGCCACAATTGCAATTGTAGACTGCAATTTGGAACTATGCTCCCCTTCATCTCACTTCTACTTTTCTTTGAAAGATATATATATATATATATATATATATATATATATATATATATATATATATATATATATATATATATATATATATATATATGTTGTCTTTCACACACCAAATTGTGTCTATGTTGTAGTATAGTTTGTGGGAAAGTAATAATGTTATTGTTTTCCATAAAAAAAAGAGTAAATTACATTGACATTTCTTGATATTTTTTTGAGATTGCACATAATATTTTTATTTTTTTAACATTTACAACAACCTCCCTTATAGGAATATATAATTTAATATTTTTTAAATAATTAAGGGAGGTTAGTTAAATGTATAAGGAGTGTCAGTATAATGTTTTTTAAATAATTAAGAAAACTAATTGTTATGGGGCCAACTTAGGCTTTTAAGCTGACGATACTTCCCTAAGCATCACTGGCTTGGGGGCAACTATTCTGAAGGTTACTCGAACATATAGTTTTAAGTTGGCCTCCACGTCACCTACCCTGGCTGGCATGGCCACGGGTACCCCAGCTGGCATGGCTGCAGGTACCCTGGCTAGTAAACCCTTGCTACCTCGGATCGACTCCACCTCTATCCTAGCATAGCATAGAAAGCGCCTAATGGCAAGGGATGTGTGTTATAAGGCACCTAAACGCATGCTGCCATGTGGCACCTAGCTCTAATAGAATTTTCCTCCAAAACACACTATATAAAGGACTCTATGCTCATCAGGTACACACGTTCTCTCTCATTCTCACTCACACTTGAGTCCTTGTAAGTGCCACCACCGGCGACCGCCGTAGGAGCTCATTGGAGACGCTTTCTTGTGTTCACCACACAACATTGGCGCTGTCTGTGGAAATCACTTTCTGATTCTTTTCATCCTCTTCATTGCTTAGAGATCTAATCGTGATGGTTAGCACAAGAAACCGCAAGTCTGTTTTGGCACCTTCACCATCGAAGCTTCCACCATTATCGCCTAAGGATGGCGAGGTTGTTTCCGCCATTCTTGAGGCGACTCCTAGCCCAAACGGTGTTCTGACATCGTCAATTAACATGGTAGACCTCGCTGCGTTACTACAGCAACAGAGAGAGGCGTTGAAGGAGCAAGAAAAGATCATTACGGAGCTCTGAGCAAAGAGAGACAATAAGAAAGTTATGGAGAATACTTATGATTACACTGAAAGGTCTGCTACATCCACTCTAAAACCTACATCGGAGGTGCACGATCTGCACATGGTGACGAAGTTGGACGAGGAGGACGAGATGATTCCATTCAACCTTCCCTTTTCAATGAGGATTCTGATTTTACAGGTCCCAAAGCAGCTACAACGCTACCTTCGTTGGAATTATATGATGGATCTGTCGATCCGAATGATCACCTTTCAATGTTTGAGTATGTAATTTCCTACAAGGGAGCTTTAGCTTTGTTGACATGCAGATTTTTTCCACTCTCGTTGAAAGGAGTGGAGTTAAAGTGGTTCCAATCTCTAGAACTGAGGTTCATTTACTCATGGACGATGTTGAGAGAAAAATTCAAGACTGCCTTCGCAACTAGTAAGGCCAAGCCAAAGACTGCGGTTGATTTGAGGAGGATTTGCCAGGGCGCGGATGAGCAGTTGAGAGATTGCATTGGCAGATTTAACTAGGAGGCAAGGGTGGCCGAAAAACTGCAACCCAAAGTAGTTTTGATGCTAGCCAAGGACGGGGTAAGACCAGGCTCGCCTTTCTTCATGTCGATCGCTAAAACACCTCCGACTTTAATGGAGGAGTTTTTGAAAAAGGAGGAGAAATACATTAACTACGAAATTGTGTTGGAGGCTAGGGAGGTGAAAATGGCTAAGATTGTAGTGTAGAAGAAGAATCCATAAGCAAAGGCCGATAAATCGCCGTGTCGTGAGGACCAAAGTTTATACAAAAGAGGCTTAAGGTTTGAAGAATACACGCCGTTGAATGCCTCTAGAGCAAGAATATTGAACAAGGTATATAATGTGTAGTTCGTTGAAGAAGGAATAAAACCCTTGATGCTAATAAAAAATAGAGAAGGCGAAGATCAATCCAAATACTGTCGATATCACAGGGCGCCGGCACATGACACTGATGAGTGTTACCAATTAAAAGATGCAATTGAGTTGCTGATCAGATGAGGAAAACTTGACCACTTTGTCAAGAGGAATAGGGGTCGTAGTGACAGGAGACGACGTCCTTCACCACCAAGGAGGGAAAGAATAAGAGGCCCCAAGAGGGGGCGCTCTCCACCCTAAAGAGATAAATCACCACGCCTACATAGTCCCACGAGAAGCCAGTCCCCACCTCGGCCCTCGCGAGACAATGTCAAGGTACATGCCATCCGTCGCTAGTCTCCTAAATGATCATCATCCCAGCGACCCACACGATCTGCCGCCCATTCTCCTATGCAGAGCCATAAGATCATATATGTCATCACTGGTGAATTTTCAGGAGGAGGTCTGTCCAACAACGCAAGAAAGAGGCATGCCAAAGAAGTATTGGCAACTTCTTCCAGGGTTTGTGCTGGTGATAGCCCTACGAAGAAAAGGACGTCGTCTTTAATCTTTGATGACTCCGACTATGTCGACGTTATGCTAAACCATGATGAACCCCTAGTGCTGAATGCTTTGATGGCAAACAAGGAAGTTCACAGGCTACTGGTAGACATCGGTAGTTCAGCTGTGTTATGTTCTATGAACTTTTTAAAAAGCTGAAGATCCCGAAATCTGAGTTGATGGCATACAACGAAGATCTGATAGGATTCTCCAGACATCATATAATGCCGGTAGGTTATATAAAGCTGCATGTAACATTTGGAAAGCCGCCCTGCACAAAAACTGTAACAACGTGGTTCATAGTCGTGGACGTCAAGTCCTCCTACAATGTGATTTTGGGCACACCGATGTTGAATGCTTTAGGTGTTGTTATCTCAGTCTCACATTTGGCTATGAAATTTGTTGGCGATAATATGGAGGTAGTCACCCTTTGGGGAGACTAGAGGAAAGCAAGGAAATGTTACAAGGAGTCCCTGAAAGTCAGCCGCAACCCCGATGTGGGTTATAAACCCAACCTCGGAGAAGGTGAAGTACTCCTGACAGAATTAGATTGCCTGGATGAGATAAAGAAAAATACTTGGATTTCACGTCCAGAGCTTGAAGGGGAATGCACCTCGGTTTAGATTGGGAAGGAGAAGGACCAAGTCGTGAGAATTGGTGCCGACCTAGATGAAAAAATGAAAGAAGATCCGTTGACGCTTCTGAAGAACAATGCGAGCTTATTTGTGTGGAAAACCGACTCATATGCCCGAAATAGACCCTAATCTCTTTTGCCATCGGTTGGAAGTCAATCCCTCCGTGAAATCGGTGTGTCAAAGAAGGAGAAAGATGGCCCCTGAATGCCTACAGGAGATTAACAGGCAAGTGGAGGAATTATTGAAAGCTTGATTCATTCAAGAGGTGAAGTATACCACCTGGCTAGCTAATGTGGTGCTTGTGAAGAAGCAAAGTGGTAAGTGGAGAATGTGTGTTGATTACACTGACCTCAACAAGCACTGCCCAAAGGATTCGCACCCTTTCCCCGACATTGACAAGCTAGTAGACGGCTCATCCGGATTTCATTATCTGTCTTTCATGGACGCCTATTCTGGATACAATCAGATCCCTCTATATCTAGGTGATTAAGAGAAAACGACTTTCACGACTGAGAAGACCAATTATTGTTATAAGGTGATGTCTTTCAGGTTGAAGAACGCCGAAGTTGCAGCACACAAAGAACTCTCGCGAAGAAGAAAGAAAGCCACAGTAATGAAATGCGAATAAGCATAGTAAAACAATCAAAAGCAAAGCATATATTGTATGGGCCCATGCCAGGGTCAGGCCTAAATCCATCAATTTGAAAGCGTAACAATTCAAGTAACTGCCAAAATCTCTTGGAATTTGAAGCGTTGCGTACTTTAGATATCGAATCATTATGCATTTAATGTGCCTTGGTTACTCCAAAGATACAGCGCAACTATCTGAAAAATGAAAAAGCACTCAGACCTTTCGGCTCCAAAGTCGGCAAACCTTTTTCAACAGAAAGTCTTACTGACTTAGGGGCAACATCATCCTGGACCCTCTTTCTAGGCTCTTAAGCCGGCGATGCCTGTTGCAAGCATCACTGGCTTGGGGGTAACTGTTATGGGACCGACTTAGGCTCTTAAGCCGACGATGCTTCTCTAAGCATCACTGGCTTGGGGGCAACTGTTCTGAAGGCTACTCAGATGTACAACTTTAAGTCGGCCCCCACTTCACTTACCCTGGTTGGCATGGCCGCGGGTACCCTGGCTAGTAAACTTTTGCTATCTCGGATCGACTCCACCTCTATCCCGGCACAATAGGGGAAGCACCTAACAGCAAAGGGACACGTGTAATAAGGCATCTAAACGTACGCTGCCACGTGGCATCGAGCTCTAACAAAATTTTCCTCTAAAACACACTATATAAAGGACTCTATGCTCATTAAGTACACACTCTCTCTCTCATTCTCACTCACACTTGAATCTTTATTGACTTAGGCATTGGAGTTTTTACAAGTGCCACCACTGGAGACGCCAACGACTACTGTGGGAGCTCACTAGAGACGTTTTCTTGTGTTAACTGCACAACACTAATATAGGGATAAAAAAGAAGAGTATCTTTCTGCAATCTAAAAAAAATAGAAGGAGAGCCAGTGTAATTTACTAAAAAAAAATAATGTTATTGTTCATGAAGTAAAATTGTAAAAATAGTTGAGCATCTTCGTTCTTGATTGAAACCCGCAGGGTTCGTGTTTGATCCTAGTTATATGAATAGAAAAATATTTGTGGAAAGAAGAATTGCTCCTAATCAATTAATACTCTATATCTTCGGAGATGAGTCCCATAATCGTCGATTTTGGGAGCATGCTAATCCACCCCGGATCTGAAAAACAGGAAAGCAATAAATCTCGGGTTAAATGATTACAATATAAATGTGAGATTCTTTTTTTGGATACATAAAGAATAAATAACGCAACAAACAAAACAAAACTATAAAGCTAGTAAAAGGTCTTCTATCGAAAAAAAAAAAAAGCTAGTAAAAGGTCCCGTCTGAGCTCTTGCAGAATCCGATCAGGAGGGGACAGCCACTGCACCAACCTGCCAAAACGTCTGCCAGTGTGTTGGCATTACGGGAGTCACGAGACAAAACAATATTCCACTCGAGGGAGCGAATCTCACAAACAATATCGAATAAATTATTATTTTAGTTCTTAAAATTGTATGTCACGTTACTTTTTGGAATTAAAAAAAAAAAAATTTAAATAAGTTTTTTAAAATATAACTTGTCAATCACATTAATTTAAAATAAAAAAAATATGTGACTTAAATGATAATATTAATATATATTTAAAGATTAAATTGAAGGTTATTAATTAAATTCAAAAGCTTAAATGAAATATCAGGAACTCATTTTTTTTTTTTTTTAATTTTAAAACTAGTGTGACAGTTTATTACATGCTGAAGGACCAAAAAATAGTAGTTTACTTAATAATATTCCTGTGCTCATGGAGAGCCGCATGCTTCGGGTCCGTCACGGCCGAAAGACATATGGCCTCCCTACAATCAGATTCGAGAATCGCACTACGATATCCCTGCGACCAACACAGACCCAGGCCTTTATCCATTGCTAGAAGCCTTAATGTTTTGTTTTGGTAAAGAGAAGTATAAAAAAGAGAAAAAATAGAAGAAATAAATAGAGAATAGGTAAATTTTAAATGTGTTTAGATTAAAAAAAATATGAGAGAAGTAGAAAAGAAAAAAATTAAATTTTTTTTTTACTTGTTTGATTGGATGAAAAAGTAGAAAGAGAATTTTTTTTTGTGAAAATATGTTTATCCCCTTAATATATGTAGATCTTGTGAGATTAAAAAAAATTTAATAAGATTAGACTTATAATTTTGAGTGGGTTTCACAATTTTTTATTATTTTTTTCTTTTTTCTCTCCAACAAAGGAGAGATTTTTTTTGAGTGGGTTCCACATATATATTTTTTTCTTCTCTACTTCTTTTCTTAAATAAATAACATAAAATTATTTTTTCTTTTTTACTTCTCTTTTCTCAATTTCTATTAAACCAAACAAGGGATACAGTTTTTTATTATTTTTTTCTTTTTTCTCTCCAACAAAGGAGAGATTTTTTTGAGTGGATTCCACATATATATTTTTTCTCTTCTCTACTTCTTTTCTTAAATAAATAACATAAAACTATTTTTTCTTATCTACTTTTTTCTTTTTTACTTCTCTCTTCTCAATTTCTATTAAACCAAACAAGGGATACAATTTTTTATTATTTTTTTCTTTTTTCTCTCTAACAAAGGAGAGATTTTTTTTAAGTGAGTCCCACATATATATTTTTTCTCTTCTCTACTTTTCTTCTTAAATAAATAACATAAAACTATTTTTTCTTATCTATTTTTTTCTTTTTTACTTCTCTCTTCTTAATTTCTACTAAACCAAACAAGGGATAAGAGCTCCACCTTGGCCGCAGCCCTGTGAAAACCCAATGAGCCAACGCCCAACTCAGCCTCTGATCACTCCGCCTATACCCATGCTTTTTGTGTCTCTAACCCAACTTCCATCAACATAGATTGATTTACATTGACGTATATTAAAACTAGTTTTACATTAATTAATAATTTTACACTAAATAATTTAATTAATGCAAACATATACTGTTAAATTGATATAAAAATAAAATTATTTAATTATATTTTTATTATTGTTCAATTTTTAGTAAATAAATAAATATAAAAATAACTAATAATTAAAGACAATCATGTTCTAGACACAATCCACTCTATTATTAAATAAGAATGACTATCTTAAAAGAGAATATCTTTAGCTATTATTCTTTAACAAGAGTGTTTTTAGTTGTCATTTTTCAATGAGACCATTTTTAGAGATTTTTTAACATTTTTTCTCTTTTAATCTATCATTTTTAATAATTTTAGTTATAAATTGAATTTTAATATTTTTTAAAATAAATTATTAATTAAAAATTAACATTGTATTACAATTATTGTTTATTATAAATTTAAAATATAATCTATATGTTTAAAAATATTTATTTATTATAAATTTTAATTATAATATAATTTATATATTCAGAAGTATTTGTTTATTATAAATTTAAGTTATATAGAATAAATATTTATTCTATGTAATACAAAGGTTAAAATACTAGTTAGACATTAAATATAACATATTTCTTGATAGAGATTCAAACTTTTATGAAGAATTAGCCCCTTTGGCTAGACTCAACTCTCATCAATTTTTTGAGGGATAAAACTATAATTCGCATGGAAGTGTATTTTAAAAAATAAAATAGATTTATAATCCGAGAAATTTTAAACTAGAAAATGGGACCATGTTTAAAAAAAAATGAAACAGAGGTTAGAGTTATACATACATACATACATACATATATATATATATATATATATTAAAAAATATAAAATGTTTAAAAATATGAAAAATTTGAAAACAATAAAATTATAAAAAAGAAAAGATGATGTTTTCTTTTTAAAAATAAACAAAAGTTATAAATGTATAAAAAGGACAAAGTTTGATAAAGTTAAAAAAAGTTTGTAAAATATCTTTGTATAATAATATAATTCATGAGAATAATGAAAGTATTAAAATATAAGTACTTTGTAGAAATTAAAAAATTTGAAAATTGTAGAAATAAAAATTGTAAAAAATATGTAAAAGTTTTTAAATAATTGATAACGATAAGAAGTTAAAAATTATTCAAAAGAGAAGAAAATATTATTTTCTTAAAAATAAGAAAAAAAGTTAAAAATTTAAAGAAAATAAGAAAATAGGACGATCTTTAGAAAAATATAAACATTTTAAAAACTTTTTTGTTATTTTTTGTACTAACGGTGTAAAATAGTTTTACACAGTTATTCAATCACACACCACGATGTATGGTAAGTTTGTTGACTTTTAGATTAATTACTTTAAAAGTCATACTAATAGTGATTTCTGATTAGGTTACTAATCTCATTTTTTAAACATCATTATATATATTTTTTCTTTCATATAAAAAATTGTCATATTTTCTCTTTTCTGTATTCTTTGATGATGTTAAAAAAAACAAAAAAAGTTTGTAAAATATTTTTATATGATAAATTTTTAAAATAGAGAAATGAAAAAAAAAATCATCTATCTTCTATGTATATAAATTAGAATAGTTATATTATACGAGAGTGCTTTTAACTGTTATTTTTCAACAAGAGTGTTTTCATTCGTTATTCTTCAATGACATTGTATCACAATATAAATTATATATTATAAATTTAAAGTATAATCTATATATTAAAAAATATTTTATTCATCATGAATTTTAATTATAATATAATTTATATTATATATTCAAAAGTATTTATTTATTATACATTTATGATATATAAAATAAATATTTATTTTGTGTAATGCACTAGTTAAAATACTAGTGTAAAAATAATTGATAATGACCAAAAAAATAAAAATTATTAGAAAGTGAAGAAAATAAAACAATGTTCAAATAGAAGGAAAACAAAATTTAAAAATTTTAAAAAGACAAAAAAATATGGTGATGTTTAAACAAAAAGTTGAAATATGTAAAAGTAATGTTTAATAAAAATATGAAATAATTGAAAACAAAATTTTTTAAAATTATAAAAAATAAAATATAATAGTTGTTAAAAAAGTAAACAAATGTTTAAAATGTATAAAAAAAAGAAAGAGTATGATAAGTTTTAAAAAAGTTTGTAAAATGCTTTTTTATGATAATATAGTTTTCAAAATAATGAAAATATTGAAATATATCTAGTAAAAATTATTGGAAGAATAAAACTACAAAAAAATATGTAAACTTTAAATGTTTAAATAACTTTTTTGTCTTTATAAAATAGAAGGATTTTACTTTTAGTCTTTTTTTTTTTTTTTTCATTTTCCTCCCTATAATATTTTTTTGTTTCATTTTGGTCTTTGCCGATAGGTTTGTCTGTCAAATCCAATGGAAGAACCAAAAGAGAAAAGTAGAAAATTATAGGGACCAAAAATTAAAAAGACCAAAACAAAAACAACCAAAATTTAGAGGACTAAAACGAAAATAATCTTATATTATAGAGACTAAACAGTTATTTAAACCAGATTTATAAAAATTAAACAAACATTATAAATGCACTGATGGGGAGCAGAAAAATTAAACCTACAACGAATACACCAGTGAGCAACTAAAAAAATTATAAATTACACTAACACCTCTTAATTGTTTGAAAAACATTACATTGACACCACTTATACATTACTTTAATACCCTATGTTACCTAAGAAACACACTACCTCGTGTATTCCTACAAAGGGCGTTACTATAAACGTTTAAAAAGAAAGGTAGTCATGTACAATATCAAGAAACTTTAGGGGTGCAAGGTGCTATTGTAATTTGCTCATAATAATAACATCGTGCATCTTTTTTCTGCTTTCTTGTTATTTCAAGCTCATCTACTACCATTCGTTTTGATACCTCTGTCTTATTTTATGGTTTTTTTTGCTGCTCTCCATTTGTTATATTTGCTTTATAACTTGAAAGTGATTGCATCATTACACGACTTCTACAAAGTTGTATGTTTAAGGTTTAATTTTAATAATTTTTTTTTGCTAGTCACAATATATTTGTTGTAGGTTTAATTTTTTGCTTCCTATCAATGCATTTACAATGTTTCAAGGTTTTTTTTGTGGGCATTTGAAGGTTTAATTTTTAGAAATTTGGTTTAAATAATTGTTTAATCCCTATAATATAAGATTGTTTTTGTTTTGATCCTTTTAATTTTGGTTTGTTTTTTTTTTTGGTCCTCTTAATTTTTGGTTCCTATAATTTTCTACTTTTCTTTTTTGGTCCTTTCGTTAGATTTGATGGACAAACCTAACTATAGGGACCAAAATGAAACAAAAAATATTATAGGGATGAAAATGAAAAAAAAAAATAAAGGACTAAAAGCAAAAACTCCTATTTCATAGAAACGAAAAAGATATTTAAGCCAATTTAAAAAATATTAGGCTAAATTACACTTTTGGTCCCTCTATAATATCCAATATGTAATTTTAGTCCCTCATTTTTTTAATTCTGCAATTTTCTCCCAATTTTATAAAATCCTCAATTTTGGTCCAATCGTTAAATGTCTATTCGTTGACTATTAAAATTGTAATGTTGACTACGATGAGGCATTAAGTACATGGCGTGGCAAAATAATATTTAGACTAAATTGCATTTTTAGTCCCCTATAATATCAAATCCATGATTTTGATCCTCCAATTTTTTAATTACACGATTTTAGTCCTCCAACGAAATTTCTAATTTAGAAAATAATAAAAATAATTGAAGGAGAATTTGAACACCTTTTCCTTTTCAGTTACCACCTAAACCGTTTGGAAATCCATTTCAACATGGTTGAAGGGAGATTTTACACATTGCAAGGTAAAAACGTAGAAGGAAGATGAGAGTTGGATTGGTGTTTAGTTGGATAGAATAGAAAAGCAAACACACCCTAAGCCATATAACTTGTTTAAGTTTTAATACAAACACTATATTATATATAACAAAAATAAATATAATTTTTTTAAAATACTTATTTAATGTTAAATTTAGTTTAAAATAATAAGTAATAAATTTATATAACAAAAATAAATATAAATTTTTTAATAAATAAATTATATAATTTATTATTTTATTATATTTTTTCATACAATAAATATAAACATACAATCACTTTTGTCTTTCATATCTTTTTTAACCTCATTTTTTTCTCATCTTTTTCTAACACATCACTAATTGTTAAAAAGATTATTGTAACCTAAAATAAATAATATAATTCTTAAAATAATATCTAATTAATTAATAATAAAAATATATTAAAATTAAAATCATAACAAATTAATAATAATGAAAAAGATAAAAAGAGAATAAGTTTTTAATCTCATTTTACCCATCTCCTTATCTCAGTCGCAATTAATTTCTCACAATTTGTTTATTTCTCTGTTTTTTTTTAAATATAGAAACATGTGTGTGAAAGCTGAAAATAATCTTTATTTAAAAAGGAGAACGCTCACCAGTATGAAACGAATTGATGTGGCATTTTATTATTGTATCTTCTGCTGTGCCATTCTCTTATTTTTCATAAATATACTTCCTTGGGATTGGTCAATTAGAATTCCATCTTCTTGACAAAGTTTTCATCCTATATATAGCCGAAAATTGCTCATTGAAAAACGAAAGGGAGGAATCACTCACTGAGGCGGTTATCCTCATTAGTGGTTATGGGTCCATTCCGTTGAGTGTGTCGCTGCGGCGTGTTTTTCCTCTCCCTCAGAACCATACACTATAGTGTTATAGTATTAGTTATATAGTACTTGTAAGTTACGTACTACTACTTGTCCTTAAAGGATTTTTGAGGCAACCACATCAAACACTTTAAGAATCCTACACCCGGACCCATCAAGAAACCTCGTCAATGTCACTGAGAACCTTTTCTCTTCTGCATCAGCACTGAGGGAACAACAAACAACGAGTCTCTTGGTTTACAATGCGAAGAGAGCAATGGCAAATGAACATGGCTCTAATGGTTGCCACGATTCTCGGTTCAACATTGAGACCCGCGGTTGCGCTCCGCCACTAGCTCAGGTTTGTGCTTCGATATTTTAATGGCGTCGTTGGGACGTGATAAACTGATTCTGTTATTTTAGCGGCGTTGTTTACGTTTTTGGTTTTTAGGTAGATACTGTACAGATTGTATAGTATGGGATGGAGTACTCGGAGAATGAGATACTGTACAGTTGCAGAAGAGTGTATGGTCAATCTTGGGGTAAATCTCGTCTCAGGTTGCGTTCTTGCTTTTGCTTTTAAGTTTTAACCATTCATGTTAGTCAGTATTACTATTATCTTAAATTTGGATTTTCATATATGCTTTTGAGTTTCTTGGTTCTTTCTTTCTTTATTTATTTATTGGTGTTAATATTGATATTGGCCGTTGCTCGTTGCTAATCTTGTGAATCATATCCTTCTTTGCTCTGCAATTTGTCTGATGTGTTCATTCTTTCTTAATCCGTTCTTTGTTTTTTTTTTCTTTTTTGGTTTTGGTGAAGGGGTGATGTTTTAGGGTTTTGTTATTTGTTGATTTATCCTGTGCGTGTGAAATAATATACTATTGTACGATTCTCTTGTCTCAGTGTTGCTGATGGAGGATCAAGCAACTCAAGCTCCACTGCCACGGGATGAAGAAGAGAAGGAAGAAGAGGAATTAATTGCAAAGGTTATCAAGCTCATGGAGAAGATCATTTCTGCACCTGATAACCCTAAAGCAACCATCCTCCACGGTATATTTGTTATCTTTGTTTTTGTTTAACACTTAAACGATTTCTTCACATATGGAATCGCACACACACTCGTCTTTTTTTGATTTCTTTTGGAATGATTTCTTACATGTTAGATACATATATGTATCTGTAAATTCGGTTGTTTTTGTGAATGTCGATTTTATGTCATCTACTTAAGGAGTTCTAGTTTAGATTTTGGATATTGTTCCTAAAATTTTGGAAGATACATGCAAGAGAATGGCCATTCTTCCTCCAGCAATACATGGGCTATTTTCTTGTCCACACATGATCCTTGTTGTTTTTGTTAATTTGGTTGTGGAGCTTCTTCTTAAGCTAATCTCTTGTATTAAATTATTGAGATAGCACTTTGGTTCTTCTGTCCTTCGCAGGAAAATGATGAGTTCTTTGAGTTGATGAGTTCTTCAAAGTTGCTGCTGGCAGACTTCTCCTATGTTGTTCCCTAACTTAGATTGTAAGATTTTCTTTTCACTTATTTCTGTTTGCTGTTGTTCTATCTTTTAATGCTGTCCATGTGTTGTTCAATTGATCTGAATCAGTATCCTCATGTTTTTGAAGAATCTGTCATGGAAAACATCAAAAATTGGGTGATGGATGATAACACTAAGTTGCCTGTTGAAGAGCATAATTTGAAGCATAATCCAGGGAGAAGGGAGACATCAGATTCTGAAATGTTGAAAGTCTATTCTACTGGTCTCCTTGCTCTGTGTGTTTGATCGGGTATACTATGCTACTCAATCCATAGGCTATTTTATCTTTTTTATATATATTTTTTATGAAATCACTTGCGTTGTCCATTTATTGTTGGATAAAAAGCCAATTTGATGCCATTATATTTTTGCTATTTACTTCATAGGTAAAACCTCCAATTGTTCCACTTCTTTTCGTTGCTATAAATTTGTGTACTTTATCTCTTTGTCACTCCTAATCTCGGGCACCTAAATCACGTAGATATTTTCTCTATTTTGTCTTTCTTGCTTTGATTAAATACACCTCTATTTTTTTGAGTTTCGAATAGACCACTCTTGTGCCTTTTTGATTTTAATTAAGGTGATAAAGTGTATGCCACTTACAATGTTCATGCCAATAAACTGTTAATTTGTGTGTATAAAGTATAAATCAACAGCTAGCTTAGTGAAGAGATAACGATAATTATAACACACACCATAGTATCAATTTACTTCTATTTTTCTTACAAATTGTAAATAAAATTTGATATGACGAGTAAAGAAATCCCTCCTTTCTTCAACTTGTTGATATACTGATATAGTCAGCTTATAATATCTACCCATTATGTAGTAAACTTCAATAGTGGACATAATTATTTTATTTCAACTTTAGAATTTTGTTTTTGCATAAACATTAATTTTGAATCTCTTTGTTTTTGTTTATATTACTGTTTAATCTCTTTATGTGCTTCATTTGCTTATGTATGATACAATGTTGACTCGGTGTAGCCATGCTTTTATATTTATCGTTATACATTGAATCTTGTGCCTTGTACTTGTGATCAGGAAAGCATGTTATTTAAGAGAGTTTGTTTGAAGTTGGATGCCCTTTCTGGTTTAACTTTTCTCCAGAACCTATATGACATTAACTTTCTTATTATCTCTTGATGGACAATATATTTGAGACTTGAAATTTCTGTCTTTTTATTTGCCTTGAATTGAACTGGACTGGTTATAGAGGACATGTCTATTCAAGTTATTTGCCTGCTCTGTGACATTGCAGGGAAATTAAATCATAGTTCCACTATTCTTTTCTCTTTCTCTATCTTATTTGGGGAGAGACATTTCATTATATACATTTAAAGGAGCTTATGATATGACATGTTATTTAGACAACTACGTTGGATGGTGAAACTAATCTGAAGACACGAGTCATACTTTCTGCTTGCATGGGAATCAATGTTGAACTGCTGCTGCTTAGTGCTTTAGTAATGTCTTTTACAATTTCATAGAAAAAAAAAAAGGAAAATTATTTTTGTTGAGCTACCCCTTCCATTGTCCCCAAGATGTTGTTGTGCTTTCCTTTTATTCTCATACACTCATTTTTTTGACTACTTATTCTCATTTTGTTCGGTAGAAGCACACCAATAGGTCCTATAATATAATAGCACTGATACAATGAAGAATATGATTTCACCTGTGCAAAGTGTTGTGCCATCTCCAACTTTCCTATAGAGGTTCAAAAATATAAAGATCAAACCCACTAGACCCATTCCTATTAGGGTCTACATCGTTCTCTCACCCTGAAAGATAAGGTCCGTTACTAATTTATGTATCAATAATATATTATTTTCATAACATAATGTGTAGCATAATACTGTGTCTTATTGGACTTGAAAAGCTTTTGGTCATAGGTTCGGTTCTCATTGCATAATCAATCGGAGGTATAAAGAAGAGAAGATTTTGAGGAACATTCAACCAATCTTTGGGCTAACCATGAAAATTCTCTGTGCACCAAGGTAACAACAAGAAGATTCCAACATTAGTGTATGATATTAAATCAATTTATTATTATTAAGATTATGAGTCTTTGTTGTTATGACTTATGTGGGTAATATGAACAAAAAGATGACGTTTATCTCTTTGTCATGTCCATGAACGGGGAGCATGAAAGAGCCGTTATGACATTCATTATTCACTTATTTTATGTCATTTTCTCACTTCTCAAGTGACAACGGTGGGCGGAGAAGATCAAGATTGTTGTGTACATGAAGGAAAAGAAGGTAAAATGTAGCTTTTTAGGTTCTCTCTTTCTCTACACTCCATCATCTTTTGTTGTTTCTTTTTTCTTTTTTTTTGGTTTTGCGTTTTGGTGGTTTGGTGACAGAGGTTCTCGTGATGTGTTCGAACTTTCTTTTATTTTTTATTTTGCGTTTTGGTGGTTTGGTGACCAAGGTTCTCGTGGTGTTTTCAAACTTGGAATTATATGTTTTTTTATTGTGTTATGTTGGTTCGATGACGAACGTTCACCGTCTTGAAAGAATGTGTGTGATTTTGATACGAGCAAAAATCTACACCTACTTTTCGCCTTTCAAGCCCATTTTTAAAGAAAAATTCTTATATGAGTCTTGAGAGAGAAAGAGGCCATGTTAATTATTATGCACCCCTGTCCCCCAGTCAATACAACCTATAATAATTCTTTTTTTTTTTTATGTTTATACATTGCTTATGTTTTTTATTTTCAATAATATTATTTTTTATCATTTGATTTTTTTAAAAATTTTACAATTTTTTTATATTTTATTATTTTAAGTAGTTTTAAAACTACTTTATCATATAATAATGTTACATAATTTTTTTGATATTTTTCAACTGTATTTTATTGTTCATTTAATTGTTATAACACTATTTTTTATTTTTTAAAAATATCATCATATTTTTCTATTTCATGATAATTTTCAAAAATATTACCATTGTTAATAATTTTCTAAACTTTTCGAATTATTTATATTCTTTCTATATTTTTATTTTTTATTTGCATTTTTACCTTTTTTTTCTAACTTTTACAAACTATTTTTATTTTATTATTTCCAACATTTTTTTAAAACTATGTTAATATTTAATAATATTTTACATATTCTTTTGGTATTTGTAAATTGCAATTTATTGTTATTTGTAACTGTTATAAAACTTTGCTTTATTTTGGCTTTACAACATCATAATTCTTCTATCATTTTCTAGGAATTTTATTTTATTATAATTTTATTTTCAAAACTTATCGTATATTTTTCTTTTCATATATTTTTAACTTTTGTTTACATTTCTTTTAAAAGATCACGTCTTTTCTTTACTTTATAGTAATTTTTCAACTTTTATTATTTTCAAGTATTTCATTTTTCTTAAACACTATGTTTATACATTTCAACCTTTTGTTCTCTCTTTTTTAATCATAATATTTTTCTGTTTTCTTAAACTGTTATCTTTTGTTATTAATATCATATTTTCCTCATTTTTTTGATAATTTTTAACTTTTTATGATAACTAATTATTTTTAAATTTTTACACATTTTTTATAATTTTTATTTCAGCATATTTTTAATTTTATAAAATATTCATATTTTAATATTTTCATTATTTTCAAAAATTATGCGATGTACAAAATATTTCACAAACATTTTTTAAATCTTATCATATTTTTCCTTCTTGTACTTTTTAACCTTTGTTTATTATTTTTTGCTAAAGATCATGAACTTCTTTTTACTTTTTTTATAACTTCCAAACTTTTAATATTTTTAACTTTTTTCATACTTTTAAGCATTATTTATATATTTTAAATATTTTTAAACATAACTCTTACAATTTAAATTTTTGTTTTTTAAAACATTATTATATCTTTTTTGTTTTTTTAATTCAAAACGTCATCATATTTTCTTTAGTCTTTTATATTTTTTTAACCTTTTATCATTGTCAATCATTTTTAAATTTTTACACTTTTTTATAATTTTTATTTCTACATTTCTCTATTTTTTACAAAATATTTATATTTTAATATTTTATTATTTTAAAAATTATTTATTGTACAAAAATATTTTGCAATTTTTTTTCTTTTTATACCTGATCATATTTTTTTTCCTTCTCATATATTTTGACCTCTATCGCAACCAATCTTGATCGATGTTGTCGGTGGCATCGCCACCCAGGTAACCGCTCATTTTCTCTTCCTTCGCTTTGTATCCTTTTTCTGTTTATGCATTTTAACGTTGTCTAATTGTACTCGATTTATATAATGTGTTGGCATAGTGATTTGTGATGTTTAGGAGCGTGCACTAGGAATTGCGATAGGAGGACAGGTGTGCATATTATATTTATTGTTTTTTCTACTTGTTGCATTTGTGAAAGTTGTATGAATTGATATGTTGTTTTTAAGGGGAGGACAAAACTCTTAAAGGTGTGACCTTGCACTTTCTCTGCCTTTATTTTTGTCTTTGTGTCTTTATTTCCACAATTATATGTATTCTAATTGTATTGGGTTTTGAAACTGTAATGGAATTGTGATTTATGGTGTTTTGTAGCGTACGCTTGGAACTCATGTTAGAAGTTATAGGTGCACATTAAATGTTTATTATTTTGTCTACATCTTAATTTTTGAAAGTTGTTTTGTGAGTTGATGTGTTGTTTGTTTGGGGAGAACAAAGCTCCGTAGTTGTGACCCTGTTTGAGAAAGGTGGCATGATGAATGCCACCTTTCTAATCCCATTATTTTGAAGTTTTTAATCTTAAAATACTTAGTGACGAGCTATTCGGGTCTAGTTTGGAAATGAGGTTGACGCTAACGAAGATATTTATATTTGGGTTGGCAAAGTTGATGTTACATTTAAATTTAAATATGCAACATGTGCACAAGAAATATTTAATAATTGTTGGTTTTAGTGTTGGCACGATCGTCCACCAGCTGACCCTATATCTGAGTTATATTAATGACAGCCTCTCTACACAATTGTACTCACTTTCTCTTTATGTTTCTTTTCTCTGTTGTTATTTTTTTCTCTGCCACATCGTCGTGTCTAAGCCCTGCCACGTGCAGAAGTGCCCCCACTGCCGAAACATATTTTAGTAAGTATTGGCTTTTCTTTTACTCGTTCTTTCTAACTCTCTTTCGCGTTCTCTTGCATTCTCTTTTGTTTTCTTTTTATATGTATCTCGCCCCCACCATTGGCCTCCATCATAACCAATCATGATCGATGCTATCAGTGACATCGCCATCCAGGTAACTGCTCACTTTCTCCTTCTTTCACCTTGTATCTCTTTCTTTGTTTGTGCATTTTAACGTTGTCTAACTGTACTAGGTTTTAATGATGTGTTGGCACAATGATTTGTGGTGTTTTGGAGTGTGCACAAGGATATGTTGTTTATTTGCTGTATTTATTGAAGTTATATCAATTGATATGTTGTTTTTTAAAGGAGCACAAAACTCTTAACGGTGTGACCCTGCACTTTCTATGTCTTTATTTCCATCTTTGTTTCTCTATTTGCACAATTATATGTACTCTAATTCTAATGGGTTTTAAAAGTGTATTTGCATTATGATTTATGGTGTTTTGTAGCGTATGCATGGAGCTAACGTTAGGAGTTACAGGTGCGCATTAAATGTTTATTATTTAGTGTCCATCGTAGTTGTTGAAAGTGGTTTTGTGGGTTGATGTGTTGTTTGTTCGCATAAGACAAAGCTCCATAGGTGTGATTTTGTTTGACAAAGGTGGCATGATGAATGCCACCTTTCTAATCCCATTCTTTTGAAGTTCTTAGTATTAAAATACTTGGTGATGAACTATCCGAGTCTAGTTTCGAAATGAGGTTGACGCTAGCGAAGATATTTATGTTTGAGTTAGTAAAGCCGATGTTAAATTTAAATTTAAATATGCAACATGTGCACAAGAAATATTTAATAATTGTTGGTTTTAGTGTTGGCACGGTCGTCAACCAGTTGACCCTTTATCTAAGTTATATTAGTGCCAAAGTCTCTTTAAACAACTCTTCTCACTTTCTCTCTAAGTTTCTTCTCTTTGTTGTTATTTTTTGCTCTGCCACACTACCGTAAGTCTCGCCACTGGCAGAAGCATCCCCACTGTCGACGCAGATTTCGGGAAGTATCGGTTTTTCTTTTACTCTTTCTTTTTACCCTCTTTCGCTCTCTCATGCTTTCTGTTTTTTTTTTTCTATTTATGTGCATCTCACCCCCACCGTTGGCCTCCATCGCAACCAATCATGATCGATGCTGTCAGTAACATCGCCATCCAGATAATTGGTCACTTTCTCCTTCTTTTGCCTTTTATCTCTTTCTTTGTTTGTGCATTTTAAAGTTGTCTATCTGTACTAGGTTTTGATGATGTGTTAACATAGTGATTAGTAGTGTTTTGGAGCATGCACAAGGAGCTTGGGGTAATAAGATAGGTGTGCATAGGATATTTATTATTTTGTTTACTTGCTATATTTATGAAAGTTGTATCAATTGATATGTTGTTTTGTAAATGAGCACAAAACTCTTAACAGTGTAACCCTCCACTTTCTGTCTTTATTTCTATGTCTGTTTCTCTGTTTGCACAATTATATGTATACTAATTGTAATGGGTTTTAAAAGTGTATTTGCATTGTGATTTATGGTGTTTTGTAGCACACGCTTGGAGCTCACATTAGGAGTTACAGGTGCGCATTAAATGTTTATTATTTTGTGTACATCGTAGTTGTTTAAAGTTATTATATGGGTTGAAGTTTTGTTTGTTAGCATAGAACAAAGCTACATAGGTGTGATTCTACTTAAGAATGGTGGCATGATGAATGCCACCTTTATAATCACATTATTTTGAAGTTTTTAGTGTTAAAGTACTTGGTGACGAACTATTTGAGTCTAGTTTCAAAATGAGGTTGATACTAACGAAGATATTTATGTATCGATCGGCAAAGCCGATGGTACATTTAAATTTAAATATGTGACAAGTGCACAATAAATACTTAATAATTGTTGGTTTTAGTGGTGGCACGGTCATCGACTAGTTGACCTTATATATGAGTTATATTAGTGCCAAAGAACTGTACTCATTTACCCTCTATGTTTCTTTTCTCTCTATTGTTATTTTCCGCTTTACCACATTGTTGTTTCTAAGTCATGCCATTGCCAGAAGCGCCCCCATTGCCGATGAAGATTTCAGAAAGTACTGCCTTTTCTTTTACTTTCTTTTTATCTCTCTTTCGCTCTCTCATGCTTTCTCATTTGTTTTGTTTTTATGTGCAATTTGCCCCCCCCGTTGGCCTCCATTGTAACCAATCTTGATCGATGCTGTCGGTGACATCGTACACTTAAATATCTTCGCTAGCGTCAACCTCATTTCACAATGTCAATAAACACCTAATAATTGTTGGTTTTAATGTTGGCACGATCGTTAGCATTAACCTCATTTCCATCGCAACTTGTGTTGATCGATGTTATAACTTACTTGGCCATCCAGGTAACCCTCACTTTTTCTTTCTTTTGCTTTGTCTCTCTTTCTCTATTTGCACATTTTAACATTGTCTTAGTGTACTGAGTTTTGATAATTTGTTGGCGTAATGCTTTGTGGTGTTTGGGAGTATGCATTAAGAGCTTGTAGTAGGAGGACAGGTATGTATATAATGTTTATTGTTTTGTTTTCTTATTGTGTTTATGAAAGTTTTGTGAGTTGAAATCTTATTTATTAGTGGAGAATAAAACTCTTTAGGTGTGGCTTTGCACTTTTGTCTCTTTATTTCTATCTGTGTTTCTTTGTTTGTACAATTAAACGTATTGTATTTGTAGTGGGTTTTGAAACTTTATTGACATTGTTATTTATGTTTCTTTTGAGCATACACTTAAATATCTTCGTTAGCGTTAGTCTCATTTCACAATGCCAATAAATACCTAATAATTGTTGGTTTTAGTGTCGGCAAGACCGTTGACCAGCCGACCCTATATCTGAATTATATTAATGCCAAAGTAACTCTGCATAACTATACTCCCTTTCTCTTGGTGTTTCTTCTCTCTCTGCTTTCATATTTTGCTCTGCCATGTCGTCATGTCTAAGACCCACCACTGCCTAAAGCACCACCACTACTGATGCAAATTTTTGTAAGTACCAGCTTTTCTCTTACTCTTTCTTTTTATTTCTTTTTCGCTCCCTCTTGCTTTATCTTTTGTTTCATTTCTATGTGCATCTTGCCCCCACTGTTGGCTTCCATCGCAGCTAATGTTGATTGATGTTGTAGCTGACTTGGCCATCTAGGTAACCCCTCACTTTTTCTTATTTTCACTTTGTCTCTCTTTCTCTGTTTGCACATTTTAACATTATCTTATTGTATTGGGTTTTGATAATGTGTTGGTGCAATGGTTTGTGGTGTTTGGGAGCGCGCACTAGGAGCTTGCGGTAGGAGGACAGGTATGCATATAATGTTTATTGTTTTGTTTTCTTGCTGTATTTGTGAGAGTTGTGGGAATTGATATCTTGTTTTTTAGTGGAAAACAAAACTCTTTAGGTGTGACTTTGAATTTTTTTCTCTTTATTTCTATGTGTTTCTCTGTTTATACAATTAAACGTATTGTATTTTTAGTGGGTTTTGAAACTTTATTGACATTGTTATTTATGTTGTTTTTGAGCGTACACTTAAATATCATCGTTAGTGTTAACCTCATTTCACAATGCTAATAAATACTTAATAATTGTGGGTTTTAGTGTCAGCACAGTCGTTCACCAGTGGACCCTATATCCAAATTATATTAATGCTAAAGCAACTATGCATAACTACACTCCCTTTCTCACTATGTTTCTTCACTCTCTGCTTTCATTTTTTGCTCACCATGCTGTCATGTCCAAGACCTGCCACTGCCTGAAGTGCCACCACTGCTGACACAGATTTCAGTAAGTACCGACTTTTCTCTTACTTTTTCTTTTTATTTCTCTTTTGCTCTCTCTTGCTTTCTCTTTTGTTTTTATGTGCAACTTCCCCCTACCGTTGGCTTCCATCGCAGCTAGTGTTGATCGATGCTGTAGTTGACTTGACCATCCAGGTAACCCCTCACTTTTTGTTTCTTTCGCTTTGTCTTTCTTTCTCTGTATGCACATTTTAACATTGTCTTAGTGTACTAGATTTTGATAATGTGTTGGTGCAATGCTTTGTAGTGTTTGGGAGCGTGCACTAAGAGCTTGCGGTAGGAGGACAGGTATGCATATAATGTTTATTGTTTTATTTTCTTGTTGTATTTATGAAACTTTTGTATGTTGATATCTTATTTTTTAGTGGATAATAAAACTCTTTAGGTGTGACTTTGCACTTTTCTTTCTTTATTTCTATCTGTGTTTCTTTGTTTGTACAATTAAACGTATTGTATTTGTAATGGGTTTCGAAACTTTATTGACGTTGTTATTTATGGTGTTTTTGAGCATACACTTAAATATCTTCGTTAGCGTCAACTTCATTTCACAATGCCAATAAATACCTAATAATTGTTGGTTTTAGTGTCGGCACGATCGTTAACCTGATGATCCTATATCCAAATTATATTAATGTCAAAGCAACATTGCATAATTGTACTCCCTTTCTCTTGGTGTTTCTTCTTTCTCTGCTTTCATATTTTGCTCTACCATGCCGTTGTGTCCAAGACCTGCCACTGCTCGAAGCGCCACCACTTCGGACAAAGAATTCTGTAAGTACCGGCTTTTCTCTGACATTTTCCTTCTATTTCTTTTTTGTTCTCACTTGCTTTCTCTTTTGTTTCGTTTCTATGCGTAACTTGCCCCCACCGTTAGCTTCAATCGCAGCTAGTGTTGATTGATGCTGTGCGTAACTTGCTTTCTCTTTTGTTTCGTTTCTTGCGATGATTTTGCAGTTGCTTATTTTTCTTATGTGATTTGCAGATTACAGGTACTTTCTAACTTAATTGAATATTATATTTCTAACATCGTATTTAGAATTGGAATTGTTTGTTCTTGGTATTAAGCATCTTGTAGGTTGTTCCCAAAAATTACTCAACGTTTTCTTGTGGGGTAATCCTTTCCTTATTCTGACTTCTTAGATTTGTTTGTCTTTGCTCATTTTTGTTTCTCTAACATGTGCACCTACATGCATCCATGCATACATGCATACATACATGCTGCATTCATACAAAGAAAATAAAAATTTATTTTCTTGATTTTTATTTGCTTGTTCATGAATGCGATTTGCAAGCTGTGGCCGTAGGGTATTGACCGGTTCACTACAATGAGATGCTATGCTAATATAACCATTTTTCTGTTTTTATAATGTTTGTTCTACGCAGGCTGCCACTTTCAGGGGGTCCTGTATTGGTTGCTCTGAAAATGTAGGGTAAGTTGGCAGTGTCAAGATTTAGTACACACACATATGTATATTTTTTTTGAATCACCACTAGAATGGGCTTGAGATTTTCACATGTTTCTGAATGATTCATGTTTCCTTGGCTGGGAATTTAATTTTTCTTTACTGATCTGCTTGTTGATTTAAGAATTACTATTGTACTATTTATAATTTTTTAAATGATTTATAGGTATATGTTTTGGACCCCCTTGGTCCTAGCCGCGTGGCCCAAGGCCCATCGTAACGGACTAACCACCTCTACCTCCACTTTGTTGCTACATAAGGCATTATATGCCTTCAGGTAAACATCTAAGTGTCATTATTCACCTCTTACAGACACTGACTTAGGCATCGGAGTGTCTTTACAGGTGACAAGGAGACGCCGCCACTCGCCAGAGCCACCTCTGCTGCCTGGAGCGTCCACACCGTTCGAGTACCCAAACACCCTCGAACAACATCCATATTTGCTCTCCCAACTGGATATATCCTCTTCACTACGGCAACAATTTTGGAATGGGATTTGTTTCCACCGTATATTTAGCCTTAGAATCTACAGGGAGACGAAAATTTTGTCGAAATACGAATCAACATCTACTGTGTTATCCCTTCGTGGATTTTTAAGTCATGTATTTTGTCATCCTTTCCTTTCCTTGTTTAGGTTTGTTGATTTATTTTCTGGTGGGTTTTACAGGGAAGATTGACAATGAAATGTGTGGCCGTGGAAGCGCACTGGTGGGGGAGCACTATTTCACTTTTATGTAAGTCATTATGATTTATTGCGCTTGATGGAATCGCTGTTGACCCTTTATGTTCATTCTGATGGGACTATCTTCTTGCACAGGCTCTCCATTGGTTATTTTCATGGTGTAGGGCAATCTGCCGGTGCCAGAGTTCTTGTGTGCATCATTAAAGGTATAGGTTACCCATTTCTGGGAAGAGTGTTTGTTTGGCCCTTCATCTTTCTTGCGATGATTTTGCATTTGCTTATTTTTCTTATGTGATTTGTAGATTACAGGTACTTTCTAACTTAATTGAATATTATATTTCTAACATCATATTTAGAATTGGAATTGTTTGTTCTTGGTATTAAGCATCTTGCAGGTTGTTCCCAAAAATTACTCAGTGTTTTCTTGTGGGGTAATCCTTTCCTTATTTTGACTTTTTAGATTTGTTTGTCTTTGCTCGTTTTTGTTTCTCTAACATGTGCACCTACATGCATCCATGCATATATACATGCTGCATTCGTACAAAGAAAATAAAAATTTATTTTCTTGATTTTTATTTGCTTGTTCATGAATGCGATTTGCAAGCCGTGGCCCTAGGGTATTGACTGGTTCACTGCGATGAGATGCTATGCTAATATAACCATTTTTCTATTTTTATAATGTTTGTTCTGCGCAGGCTGCCACTTTCAGGGGGTTCTGTATTGGTTGCTCTGAAAGTGTAGGGTAAGTTGGCAGTGTCAAGATATATATATATATTATTTTATTTTTTTCTGGATCACCACTATGAAAATTACATTTAAAAAAAAATGTTGAATAATGTGAGAATATTAAGTGTTTTAGTGGGATAAGTTATATTTTTGTATGCAGAATATTATATATTTTGAAATATATATTATATAATATACTTTAATTGTGGAAACAAAAATACTCTTTTTGAAAACAAATTTTCAAAATGCATTTTTCTAATAACAAAATGTTTTAAAAATTAGAGATGTTTCGAAAATTAATTTGTAGAATATTAAAATTAATATTTCTAAAATTTAGTTCCCTAAAAAAGTTTGTATTTTTTGTGCAAAGGTTTCCAGCTTCACTATCTTTCCTTTTCCACTCATTAACTCCCCGTGCTTCTTTTCTGGTCAGTTTCCACATGCAGTGGTTCTTTGGGTTCAGTGAACAAACATAGTGGTTCTTTGAGTTCAGGTTCGAAACATTACCCCATCTCCGCTTGACCACTTCCTCAAATGAACAGTAGAGTGAACTAGATTTCAGCCCAATGATGCTATAATGTTAAATTTGGAGATTATTTATTTGTTTATTAGCTTATTTTATTACTTAGACCTATTAGTTTTAGGTCGACTTTCATATTTTTTTACAGGAAATGCACAGGTCCAGCGTCCTACTTGGAAAAAGATTAACCCTTCCAACAAATTATGAAATAAACCCACAAAGTAAACTACCAAATAAAAAAACAAAATAAAACAAAGGCAACCAAAACAAAGACTTAGGCGTAGGTGGTACCACATCCTAGCAGAGTATACAATCAGCAACGAATACTGACGAGGATGGTGCTAGCAGTTCTGCAATGAGGATGGTGCTATAGCTAGATCTTTGGTTGTGTTGATATCTGGTGAGAGTGTTATTGTGGGTGAGAAATTAGAAAAAAAAGGGTGAGTCTATGATTGTATGCTTGATGAGATGTATTTGCATAGTTATTGGATTTGCAATACACTTCGTTATGTGGTATAGGTACGCGGTATGCAACTTTATAAAGTATTAGTACGTGGAGGATACATATAGTCGATATGCTTCGGTACACTAATTAAATTACAGTAAATTCTAAAATATAATTAGTATGCTACCAGTAAAAATTTTCCATCCAGCCAAAATTATAAATAACACCATAAAATACATAATATCATAAATAAACAAAAAACTTCAAATATTATATAGGATAAAATCTACACAAAAATTTTGCATAACTCATGAAGTTTTATATTTTGTAGTTGTCAAATTGATCCTACGTATATTTCCATGATTGGTTTGAAATATTACCACTTCTGAAATATTCTAATAATTTTTAATACTTTTGTAAAGTTAGAAAGTGTCACTAGTGGAAAAAGCGCTTTTTACGACGTCATTTAACATCAATTGTTTAACAATAGATGTAAAACAAAAGTGCGGTGACAATTTTGTAAATAATCGCAAAAGTTTTATATCGGTTGTTAAACAACCGATATTAAAAAGACTTTTTACATCAGTTAAAAATTTAATCGATGTAAAAAGTCTTTTTTTACATTTGTTGTTTAACAGCCGATGTAAAATCCTCTCGCGAAAATTAAAACCCAACGCTCTCCCTTTGTGAACCATTGTGCGTAAACGAAATGCGACCCACCTCTGAAGACGACCACCACTTATGGCGACATTGTCACTAACGACACCCACCACCGACAACGACCAAACTTCTCACGAATGCATCGAGAACAGCACAAACCACTGATCATGCTCATGCCTACCATTGTCCCCACCACCTACCACTGCGCGCCTACCAATAGCCACCACGATATGTTTTCTCTCTCTTTCTTTCCTTGTTCTTGCTTGGGAAAATTATGTAAGGGTGGTGATTATGAACTTTTTATTGGTTGATATTATTAACAATGGTAAAAAGAAATCCTAAAAGAGGAACTATAGCTTGTTAGTCCTCATTTTTAATGTATTCCTAAAAAAATTTTGTTAGAGCTTTTTGCGGGTTGATTATATTATTAACAATGGTAAAAAAAATCTTAAGAGATGAACTACAATTTTCAGTCCTTATTTGTAATGTACTCTTAAACAATTTCTATTAGAGCTTTTTGTGGTTTGATTACATTATTAACAATGGTCAAAAGAAACCTTAAGAGAGGAAATGTACATAACCTATCTTAGCAATCTTATACTCTTCCAGAGATCATTGTGTCTAAAAATAGATTAAACTTGAGGTTTTATCTCGTCTTCATCCTCTTCTATCTTGGGAGCACGTCAAATAGAACTATACATAATCCATCTTAGCAATCTTGCACTCTCCCACAACTAGCAACTCATTTGGCAGACTAATGGTAATTGTACAGGATAATGATGTTGCCTTTGTAAAAGAGTTTATGTATCACAATGCAAATGTCAAGGACACAGACTTATTCATCTCAATGACAGTAGCTTCTTTAGGCTGCAATGACCATTAAATATAATGTAGGATGAAGATTGTCCATAGAAGTATTCTGCCTGCAAACTATATTTGCAGTTTCAATATTTTTTTTAATGGAAAACTTCAAACCCTCCTTAGTAATCAAAATGACAACTTAAACATACATCACAAAATACCAACACTTCTTAACATAACTTACTAAACAAAACAAGCAAACATTAACAACATGGAAAAGCTTCCCAATATCTTTCCTTCATGGCCTCCAGAACCTTCTACAAAAGGAAACCTTGCACTAGACAAAGTTCCAACATTGTGAGCGGGGGTGTAGTGAAAAAATTGAAATAGGGGAAAAGGAATAGCTTTTATGACCTTAGTTTGTAATTGTGTGTTTAATTATATGCTTTATAACTTGTGTGTTTAATTATATACAGGTTAATTGTGTGTTTAATTATATGCTTTATATTCAAGTTATTTATTATGAGTGAACCTTAATTACTTGTTTGAGATTCAATACAATGATTAAGTGCTAATTGTTGTATTGAATCTTGAATTATCCAGTTGGATAGTTTGGGAATATTCATTTTTTATATGATTAATACTACATGTTAAGTCTCATCTTAAATTTGATGAAATTTTGATTTAGTGCATTTTGTGTTGTGTCTTTGGGTGAATACTTGATTGTGGTGGATTTGATGTCATAATTTTTATTTCGTGTGCTTGGAGACCAATATGAAATGTTGCCAAAATTTTGTCAAATTTAAGATAAGAGACTTATCATGTACTTGTTAATTAAGTATAAAAAAAATGTCTTCCTGAATGGGATAGGGCCACACCTTTTAAAAAAAGTGAGATTTACATGCATGAATATATGTTTGTGTGTCTCACAGATCATAGTTATAGATTGAAGTTGGATGAATGCAAGTCGCATAAGTGATGAGTATGCAAATGGAGTTGAAGAGTTTTTAGAATTTGCTAAACAAAATGTTGTTAATTAGAGGTGTCAAAGTGAGCCAACTCAGCTCACACAGGTTGGCTCACCACGGGTTAAGTTAAAAAACGGGCCAGCCCAACCCGGCTCACCTTCTGGTGAGCCAAGAAAATCCCAACCCGGCTCGACCCACCACGGGTTGATGGGTTGGCTCACCAATTTTTAAAATAAAAAAATAAAATAAAATAAAAAACAAATAATATTTTTCTCTTTCTTTTTCTTAGAAAATGTCACACTTTTCCACAAGGTATTCAACAATTCAAATACAAATACAAACATTATAATATTTAAGTATCAAGCCATTCAATATTTCAATAGCATTATAATTTTTTTTATGTTTTTTAGACTTAATAAAATGGGTCATAGGTCAACCCGACTTAAACCCGTTTGGCTCGTGGGTTAAGTGAGTTGGGTTCCAAATGAGCTAGAATTGTAAAAAATTGTGTTTTTTCAGCTCCACCCAGCTCGAACCAGTGATGAGCTGAGTTGGCTCACCGGGTTTCAACCCACTTTGACACCTCTATTGTTAATAGTAATGGAAGCTATTATTGTCCTTGTGTTAATTGTTTGAATGAGAGATGATTGGAAATTGAGTTAATACGAGAACATCTTCTCTGTGATGGGTTTCTTAAGAGTTATATAATATAGACATGGCATGGTGACTTGTTAGACATTCCAAGTGTGTCCCAAACAGAGCAGGTTGATGTAGATATGGATGATCAATTAGAGGTATGATTCGGAACGTTGGACAAGAGTTTTTTTAACGAGCACATGTGTATGACACTTTGTTTAATGATGCTGTGAAGCCTTTGTATCTGGGGTGCACTAAATTCACACAATTGTCAACGATGTTAATATTGGTAAAATGTCAAGACAATAAATGGGTGGAGTGATAAAAGCTTCACTAAATTGCTTGAATTGTTGAATGACATGCTTCCAAAAGGTAACACATTGCCAAACCGTAACTATAAGACGAAGAAGATACTATGTTTGATAGGTATGGAGTATAAGAAAATACATGCATGCCCTAATGATTGCATATTGTATAGAAAATGGTTTAAAGATATGCATAAGTGCCTCAGGTGTGAGGTATCACACTATAAAGTGAAGGATGGTGATTGTAATAGTGATGAGAACACAAAGGAGGGTCCCCTTACAAAGTTGTTATGGTATCTTCCAATAATTCCAAGGTTTAAGCGATTGTTTGCTAATGTAGATGATACAAAGAACCTTACATGGCATGCAAATGGGAGAAAATGTGATGGACAGCTTCGCTATCTGGCTGATTCTCCACAATGGAAGAAAATTGATTGTTTGTTTCTAACTTTTAGGACTGAACCAAGAAACCTTAGGCTTGGACTTGCTATGGATGAAATGAATCCTTATAGTAACTTAAGTAGTAAGCATAGCTTATGACCTGTTTTTCCTGCCTCCTTGGTTATGCATGAAGCGAAAATACGTTATGTTATCTATAATGATTTAAGCCCAACACATCTAGGAAATGACATAAATATTTATCCAAGTCTCTTGATTGAAAACTTGAGAATGCTATGGGAGGAAGGTGTTGATGTGTTTGATGGGTGTCGCCATCAATATTTCATGTTGCATGCAATGTTATTCTGTACCATTAATGACTTTTTAGCATATGAGAACTTGAGCAGGTATAGTGTTAGACGGCATCATATATGCCTTATTTGTGAAGAATACACATGCTACCTACAATTGAAACATGGAAAAAAGACAGTTTATACTAGGCATCAAAAATTTCTCAAACCTAATACCTATATCGAAGATTGAAAAAAGCTTTTAATAGATGTCAAGAAGATGATATTGCGCCAATGACCTTAACTGATGAGCAAGTTTATGAACGAGTAAAGGACATCAATGTTGAATTTGGAAACACTAAAAAGAAGGCTATTGAGAAAAACATATGGAAGAAGAGGTCGATATTTTCTGATATTTCATATTGGTGCCATCTAGATGTTAGACATTGTATAGATGTTATGCCTGTGGAGAAAAATGTTTGTGATATTGTAATTAGCACGCTTCTAAACATTAAATCCAAGACAAGGATGGTGTGAATGCTTATCAAGATCTAGTTGAGATAGGTATACGCTTGCAATTAAGTCTGCAGTTAGTCAGTAAGCGCACATATTTGCCCTAACATGTCATAATTTGTCAAAAAAAAGAGAAGAGAAAACAAGTTTTGGTCAGTATCTACAAGGCGTGAAAGTGTCATAGGGATACTCTTCAAATGTCAAGAGCTCTATGTCAATAAAAGATCTCAAATTAGTTGGCTTAAAGTCTTATGATTGCCACGTCTTGATGCAACAACTCTTACCAATGGTTATTCGTGACATGTTGCCTAAAAATGTTAGACATGCCATAATGTGGTTATGCTTATTCTTCAATGTTAATATGTAGCAAAGTCATTGACCCTCAAAAGTTGGATGAATTAGAAAATGTGGCTGTTATTATCTTGTGCCAATTGGAGATATATTTTCTTCCTTCATTTTTTGATGTCATGGTTCACTTAATAGTTCATTTAGTGAAGGGGATCAGATTGTGTAGCCCTGTTTATTTAAGGTGGATGTACCTAGTTGAATGATACATGAAGATCTTGAAAGGGTATGTAAAGAATCCATATTATCTTGAAGCATCTACTGCTAAAAGTACATTGCAGAAGAAGCTATTAAGTTTTGTTCAGAGTACTTGTCACAAGTGAAAGCTGAATGGCTTCTTAAGTCTCATCACGAGGGAAGATGTTGAGGTCATGGTACAAAAGGTGTAAAAGTTGAAACCAAAGGTCAGGAGGAAGTTCTTTAAGCGCATTTGTATATATTGGTGGGGGGGGAGGGACACATTATTTTAACATGACCCATGGGTGGAGGGAGTCAAATTGACTGAAAAATATAAACAACTATACACAGTAGCAAAGGATAAAAATGCAAGGGTGGTGAATATAGGGAATTGATAGGATGGCAAATAAATATGGAGTTGGGGATGGAGAAAGGCTTTGTTTCAATATGAGAAGCAATTATTGGTTGAAATGAGAAGCATAATATTAGAAGCAAATGAAGATGATAAATGTGTGTGGAAGGCAGATACATCGGGTCATTACTCAATTAAGACAACATATAAGGTAATCATGTTTAAATAAAGGAAGGGTACAAGGTTTTTTCAAAAAGATGTGGATGACATGTGTGCCACAAGGTGGTAGAGTGCTTGGAGAGGAAAGTCGAAGAGATTATATAGGGTAGTGTCATGGTGATAGAAGAGACAAATAAGAATACGAATGGCTTGTGTGTGTTGGTTGTGGAGAATTTAAGAGAGAGAAGAGAGAAAAGTTTCACCTTTGAGGTTGAGAAAAAAATAAAACATGAATATGGGTGGGGGTGAGTGTGGCACAATGTTGTCTTAAATAAAATGGTAACAAAAATTGCTAGCCCATTAAAGGTAATAGGACACATAGATCCTTGCTTAGGATTAATGTTTTGAGGGTATAAAGGTAAATAAGAATAAGAGAAGGATAATTGAATAGGGCAATTTCCTAATTGGTGTATTATTTTTTAAAAAAGATAGGAAATAAAATGCTCAAGATAAATTGAACACTTTTAATATTTTAGTTTTAGGGCTAGTAGGAATAAGTAGAAGGTTAATGGTAGATACGAATTTTCAAAGATGTTACATATTCCACTTCATAGGACTAATTAATTGTGACAATTAAAGTTAAATAAGATGACGATCAGTGTGGTTTGCAATGGTGTGGTCAATATGGTTGGCTTGAAACTCTTATTTTTTCATTAAAAGAAGAATAATGGATCAAATAGTTGAAAAGGCTAAGAGATATTCTTGGCATTGGAATACTATTGGATGTGGATTGAATTATCCATTCTCATGTTGGTGCTCAAATCCTAAGGGAAGTTTGGAAATGAATTAAAATATATGATTGAATGATGGGATGAAAGAAAGAGGAATCATTACTGTAGAAAATACTTTTTAAATTGGTTTTACAATCGAACTTTTTAAATTGGTTAAGACAAAACTAAGTTAAAAAGTGACATTTTTTTAAATAATTTCATTGTTTTGTCATACAACCAACCCTGTTATCATCAAATAGATACCATAGAAACAACCAATACATCAACATATTTAGTTATAACCTACTTTAACCAACAAAACTTCATAATATGCTTTGAAACAGATAAAATAAACTACTATTCTTTTGCCTAGCTAAAGACATTCTAAACAAACTATCTAATACTAATTTGAAAGAAGAATGTTGCCTAACGTTGGCAGATATCTAGCATGTCCTTCGGTGAGAATGGTTCCCTATCAATGAATAACTGCAAGATAAAAAATTTAAGATAAATTTATTACCCAATCAATTATAAAAACTGTAAGTATTGTAACTGGATGAAAATTATATTACATTGTCCCATGAGTCCACAATATCTGCTGAAACTATGGTCATCATATGTTTCATTACATAATATCCATACTCATAGCTCCCTACTTGTTTGTTAGCATACCAATGAGAATTGTTTTTAAAAATGAGTTGTAGAAACTATTACAAATTGTAATTGAATATGCAACTGTAAATTACTTACATAGGAAAAAAACCAACTCGACTTCCTTCGTAGTGACACATGCCTACCCGTCAATGTTTAATATCCAATCATAACTTTGATTAAAAAAGATGCAAAGTATGTTATAGGTTTCAAAATTATAATACAAAGCATGAAGGAAATATACTATAAATAAAAACTTACCTTTCTACTAGTTGTTTCAATTCTTTGTTGGGCTTCTTGTGCAACGAACACAACAAGGCCACAACATTGTCCCCAGGACAAATAATTAGCAATTGCCAGTGCAAGCTGCATTGGAAAACAATATAGGTGACAAGATTGAAATATAAAAACATTTGGGTGAGAAATAGCTTGTGCTTACCAATGCAAGTACGGTGCTAGGTAACACCGTTTTTGTCCATTATATATCCAATTTTGAATGTAGGCCTGAGAATCTTCATCTTTATTCACTATCTTCTAAATAGGGTATGGGTTAATAAATCCATATACACTATCCTGCCCCTTTGAGAGACAGATGCGATGCATGTTCCTAAAATATTCAAATGAATGTTAATTATAATAATTAGATGCTTATTTAAGAGATTTATAAATAACTTAAACTTACAACAACCATAATTGTCGAACTGAGATATTTAGCATGTCATTACTAGTACATATTTCCAAAACATACTTTTGGGTGATCCATAGGTCAACATCACTAATGTGGGTTCCCAATCTATTTGCATAACATCTGTCCCCATACTAGATGCCACCTGCCACAAGCGTGTCATCGAATCAACTTGAGGTTCCGATTTTTTAGGTGGACATCTTTCTTAGATAGTTGAACGTCGTAAAAAAAAAATATAAAACAATGTTGATTGGGCCTTATTTCCATATGTTGGAAAGTCGTTGATGGTGTAGAATAACATTGCACACAACATGAAATTTTCATGATGATACCCATCAAACACATCAACAACTTTATCCCACAGCATTCTCAAATCTTCAATCAAGGGATGTAAGTAGACATCTATGTCATTTCCTAGCTATCTTGGGCTTGCAATCATCATAGATAACATAATATATTTTCGCTTCATGCACAACCAAGGAAACAAATTGTAAATAACTAGGAGAATAGGCCATGAACTATATAAGGATTCATTCCATTCATAGCAAGCCCAAACCTAAGGTTTCTTGCCTTAGTCCCAAAGGCTGAAAACAAATGATCAATTTTCTTCAATTGATTGTAGCTTATGTCATCCAATTCTCAACACTTAAAATTGTTACTCTATATTCATATAAGTTATGACTAACTTAAATAATACTTCTTTTTCCTTAAAGATTCATCAATCCATATAGGTACAATGAACTAAATTTTTCTTCTATTCATCAACATATTCAAGCATAGCCTCTAGCAATTAATTTCCAATAGCAACAAAATTAAATTCATCAATATCCATTTCCATCGCAACAATGACAACCACATGCATAAACAAAAATTGCAAAAATGGAGCTTGAACCTATGCAAAGCTAATCTTGGTGTTTAATGGAGGCGGAGCTTGAACTTATGCAATGCTGATCTTGGTATTGAATGGAGGTGGAGCAAGGTGGAGCTCGAACCAATGAAGGGATAGCAAACTGGGGGTTGGAGCAACAACAAAATGTGAGTTGGAGGAGAGCTCAAACACACGTGCAAGGATGCTAGGTGGGAGATCTTCGAACTCGTAATGGGAGGGAGGGAGCTTCGATGGGAGTTCGAACTCGAGTTTGGAGGTGAGAAAGAGCTTGAGGGAACTTGAAAGAGATGGAGAGAGCTCAAGAGAGTTGGTGATTGCTCAAATGAGCTTCGCAAAAATGAATCTCACAATTTCACATGGAGAAAAAATAAGGAGGGAAAGTTTTTTAAATCAGTTCATGTGGAATTGATTTAAAAAGTACTAGTTTTTAAATTGGTTCTATTGAACCCGAGTTAAAAACATAGGCTTAAAATTGCAAAAATGTCACTGCTTCTTATTTTAAACCAGTTGAACATGAACTGATATGAAATCCTGCTCTAAAATTGACTTTTTGCAGTAGTGAATAAAGGGGTATGCTTATGCGGATGACAAGCTCGAATGCAAGTTTAAATTATTTCTTTTTCACATTCATGGTCAATTAGCATACCGCTAAAGAAAACTTCATTCTACTTGAATATCGAATATAAAGTATATACATATTAATTGATACAAACAACAGTAGACATAAAAGAAATAAAATACCATAAAGTATCTCATAATATTTTCATCATTAGAATAAACCTGACATAAGAACATCTCAAAGTGTGACAATACATGCTAGTGGACTCAATACATTCAATGAGAAAGACATCTAAAAGACATCTCTAATCTATTACAATTGAGAGATCTCAAGAGGATCTTTCCTTTCTTTAGAACTAGAAATGTATACACAAATTTTTCCTCCACATACATCATCACATATAGACAGATCTGTCTAACAATCTTCAGGATTATGAAGAGACTCTGGCTGTAAAGCATCTAATGAAGGCCAAAACTCCATAGTCACATCCATTATAAAAAGAAATGTAGGCTCATAGCTGATACATGCTCGACAATAATATTCCCTATGTATTTGACTCTTTAGGTAGGTAAAGTTGTGAACTATGTATCATTATAGTCAAAACAAATCTTGTTGAGCTCGATGTAGATGACACCTGTAACCTAAAATTACTTTGACATCTGCTCCCGTAAACGTAAAAGTTTTAATCATAACAGTCAACATGAACATGCAAAGGTAAACTTACAATATAAACATAATAAAATACATACAAGTCATCACATTTATAGCATACTACAGCACTTTCATTCAAACATTAAATTACAAGTCACATCTACAAACCAATGCAAATGTTGACTACCATGAACATGCATCGATTCGACTTTAATTAGAGATTCCTAACATTTTGAACAACCAACTTAGACGTGTCCCTTAACATGGTATAACAACGAAGGTGGACCTCCTAGATCGGATAAAGTGGCACGCTCCATACATTATTGGGGAGACACCAACAATTGATTAATGGAGTAATCAAGAGGGTAGTGGCTACCATGACTTAAGGTTCACGATGACCTTCGACACCAATAGAATTGCCCATTTATCTATCC
Organism: Spatholobus suberectus; assembly: GCA_004329165.1. Taxonomy (NCBI): domain Eukaryota; kingdom Viridiplantae; phylum Streptophyta; class Magnoliopsida; order Fabales; family Fabaceae; genus Spatholobus; species Spatholobus suberectus. The sequence goes on from CM014735.1 coordinate 60,332,143, forward strand.
CCAAGGCCTATTTTGCAATAGCCCTTATTAACCTTCCACACTAGTTGGGATGCCTTCTCAGGACCTTCTAACTTATGTGCGTGCTTGATCACAACAACAAAAAGAACAAAGATTTCAAATTCTATGGCATACTCATCATCTTTTAACCTAAAGATGCCAACAATGTTTGAATATGACTCAAAATCACCATAGGTCCTCCCAATAGGACAAAAGGCAACAAAAAGGAAGGGCACACACAAAGGTAGTTGAAACTTATTCTTACAACAACTTAGCAACCATGCAAGACACAGTTAAGGAAAAAATGACATTCATGGTAGAAATGGAACATGTTAAGGACGAAGAAAATAAGTAGCTACACTTAAAGCACAAAGTGATTAACATGGAAGGAGTTAGAGACTTTCTATAAGGATACATCTAGGAAGACAAGGAGATAACTCCAATATCATGAAATGTTATCTAACAAGATTAAAGAATCACATGGAATTAGTTTAGATTATGTTGTAATCTTGTAGTAGAATTGCATGTTGTAATTGTTATTCAATTATGTTTAGTATTTTTCATCTTTTTTAATTTCATTATATTTAACTTTATTTAAACTAGTTGTTGTGAACAAGTCATTATAAACTAGTCGTTATGTTGTATCTTATACATACTATTAACATAATGGATCCAAATTGGGCAATCTTCTCTCATTCATTCATCTTACCAAACTGTCCTAAATTGTTTACACTTGAATCATTTATTTAATGGATCCAAATCATTTAGATGACTTCAACAGACTTTGGTAGCAAATCATAGAAGAGGAACTTATAGACATCATTGAAGAAGAATGCATGAGGTTAATACTTGAAAGGTAAACACAATTAGCCAACAACTACACTAGGTGCAAAAGTACAAGAATGGTAATAGATTGAAGTAAAGAACAAGGACATAGTCAATTGTTCAATGACTACTTTTTTGAAAATCTAGTATAGATGGAGGCTTAATTCTAACGAAGGTTCTAAATACGAAGAGATATGTTCTTTTGAATTATAGAAGCCTTTGATAATCATGATGAGTATTTATAGATGATGGTTGATGTCACTAGTAGAATGGGTGTTTCACCTTTGTAGAAGTGCACTATTGTTATTTGTATATTGGCATATGGATCACCTACAAATAGTGTAGATGAATATGTTATAATTGGCAAAAACACCACTGTGGAATGCTTAAAGAGATTTGTAAGGGGTGTGAACGAGGTATTTGGAGTTGAGTACTTGAGAAGGCCTAACAATAATGACATTGAATGCCTATTACAAATGGTTGAAGCACGTGACTTTCTCGATATGTTAGGTTCCACTAATTGTATTCATTAGAAATGGAAAAATTGTCTAGCAGTGTAGAAAGGCCAATTTTGTTGTGATGATCATGCCAAACCCATGATCATGGTTGAAGTAATGGCGTCACGAGACTTATAGGTAGATTTGACATGCATTTTTGGCATTACAAGTTCAAACAATGGCATCAACGTGTTAAATCAATCCACTTTATTTAATGACATTTTAGAAGGACAAGCTTCTATAATTCAATATACAGTGAATCAAACTTCATATAATATGGGGTACTATCTAGCCAACAAATGGTATTTATATCAAGTGGGTTACATTTATCAAGACCATTTGAATGTTACAAGGAGAAAAAAGAAAATTATTTTTCCCAACTTCAAGAATCAACAAGAAAGGATGTGGGATGGACATTTGGAGTGCTTCAATCTTAATTTGTAAGTATATGCGGTTTGACGCATGCTTGGCACGTGGATATAGTCAAGTGTGGAAAACAAAATGGGTAGTTAGTACTAGTACTCAAGAGGGGGGGGGGGGGGAATCGAGTACCTTGAAATTTTTCGTATATGTTTCAACAATAGTAGTGAGTCCTAAGTAAAATCAATTTTAAAACTTTTTCTAAAAACACATTTAGCTAACCCACTTCTAAAAGATCAAGGATTTATGAATGTCTTAGTTGAGGTAGTTGATGTGATATGCATGATAATGACCAACCATAACAATTAATGATCTAATGAATGGTGCAACGCAATGGTTATGTCTCCCCAATGTGCAATGTAGTGCTAATTGATGAATACCCCAAGAGAGTGCAACGAAATTGCAAGTAAAACACCAATTCAATGTATAATGGATAGAACAAGGTCAATAAGAATTCAATTGAACGAAGAATTACTTTGTTTCAATTACCCATAACCATTGTTAGGTCAATTTACAATTATTCCGATCCAAACAACAAAATTAAAAGAGTTAAGGTTTAGAAAAGTGCACAAGGGAATTTATACTGGTTCACTCTCATCCACTTGAGAGCTACATCCAATCCCCAATTCAAAGGATTGAGTGTAACCATTAAATTTCTCTTGTACAAAAAGATATCTCACTTTGTGGAAGGGATACCTCACCCAAGAACCCTAATTCTTAACTCCAATGAGAAACCCTAGGGATAGCCTCAACCTAGTTGCTTGAATGCATCATCAAGACTTTACAGCTCTTGCATAAAGTGCAGCTAGAACCCAAGAACACATTACCCAAGTGTGCAATAACTCAATTCAATAGAGAGCAAGTGGTGAAGACATTTTGGCAGAGTTTCTCCTTATTTTTCAAAGATTTTCGCTTCTATAAAAAGTGTAAAAATAGTATTTAAATATGGGCTTTTGAAATTTGTTCTAGGGGCTGGGTATTCGAATACTTCTATAGGAATACTTTTACTTGGAGTATTCGAATACTTGTTGATGTATTTGAATACTTTGTGTCACACTATTCAAATACTTATTGATGTATTCAAATACTTCCTCCAAAGTGTTCGAATACTTGGTCAAGTATTAGAATACTTCTTGCAGGGTTCCAAAATTTACTCTCTATAAAAAAATTTCCTACAAGGATGTTCGAATACTTCTTCAAGGTATTCGATTACTTTACCTTAAAAATGAAAAATAGAATTTTCTAAAGTATTCTAAGACAATTCAAAAAACATTTAAGTATGGGAGTACTTCATAACCAATTTAAAACATTTTAAGAAGCCTATATCACATTTAAAAATATTTTCAAAAACATTTTCATAAAACCAAAGGGAAAACAAAATTGCCAAAGCACACATATACTCAATGATAAGCACAACTACTTAAAAAAATAACCTAGGGGCACTCAAAGTCATAAGAAAATAACAAATACAACTTAAACTGAATACAATCAACAAGGGATTAGGGAGAGGGAATCATCAAAACATAAAAGCATCCAAATGGAGAGCTCATGCGATGTTGCATCATCCTCTTCACTTCATGATTAACTATAATCTCCCACATGATCATCTACAATCTCCCCCTTTTTAATGATGATAACCTCCTTGAGAACCTTTGCTAATGCCTTCATCAACATCCGTACATCCATTTTATTTGAGTGCAAGGGTACATGAAAAGACTGTGTACATCTCTTGTGCCAACTCTTACAGGTGATATGTATATGCCCTTTGAATATATGCATACCTACAAAAAAGACAGAAAACCAAGCCTTTCTCTCCTTTTGGCATTATCAAAAAGAGATAAACATATAAAGCAATGCTCAAGAAAGAAGGCCAAACAAAATACTAAATAACCAAACAAGATACTAATATATCATTGATCAAAGAGTCAAAGTACATGATAGGCAAAGTACATAGTCAAGTGATCACAATACAACAAAAATACATCACAAATAACTGGATAGCCTATTTTAGGCAAGACTACGTCACAGTCAAGGTACATCAAAAGTAAGCAAAATACATCAATAACAACAAAATACTTTTAAGTCAAACATCCTAAAAAGCTCAAGCATCATTTTCGTTGTCATCATCATCAATAATGCAAGTACTCAACGTCCTAAGTTGCTCAAAGATGTTTGAGATGCCTGTACAGAGCCCATCATATCATTCATTAAGAGAACGAAACTCATGCCCAACCATGTGTAGATCATCAAAGTGTTGATCAAGCTAGGTAAAATGTCCATCAAATTGTATAAGGTGCTCAGCAACAAACCTTTAAAAGGGATCAGTAAACTCAACATGTGTAGGTTAAGACTTAGGAGCAAGAGGAGGGCCAAAATCAGCATCGATGTCAAGGTGGATCTCATCAGCCATATCAACAAACTGTGCAAAGTTTAGATCCAGATGCCACATGTATGTCCAAGTGCCATCATTGCTCTGCTGGATGAGCATCTTGCTCAGAGGTTTTACCAAATTTACATGTAGAGGTAGGGTGGTAATAGCAACAGAAACATCAAAAAGAGTGAGAAATGCCTAGATCAAGCAAGCATATGGAGTCTAAGTAAAAAGACAATTTCTATTAGCGAGCCAACTGTTGGTGATGAAAAAGGGCCAATGAATCTTCACATTTTTACAAAGACAGTGAATCAAAAACCAATCATCCTCCAAAACCACACTAATATTCCTAGGGTAAGGATGAAGAATCTTGGCAACCACATATGCCAAGCAACACTCGTCCACAGTCAACAAACTGACCTTGGTCTTCCTCTCACCACGGTTAGGTGGTTTAGATCCTACAAGAAATGAGAAACAACGTCATCCTTATGATAATCTATGAGGTCAGTAGGGGAAACATAGAAATTACCTGTAAAAGACAAGCCAACAGCAGTGGTCTAATCCTGTAGACGAATAATAAACTCCTTCTTCACCACCTTATAGTGAAGAAGCCTATCATCACCTCTAGTCAACCCTACAATAAAAACATGTACAAGATCAAGGGAGAAGGAAAAAGAGAGGCACATAAATTGCTTCAGCCTTTGTCTCACCAAGGGGTTAGGAAACCTCAACCCCTGCTCCTTAAAGAAAGCAAAATCAAAAGAGACAGGATTTAGGATCTCCTTCAAATGGAACCTCTACATAAATATCCTAAACTAGCGATTAGAATCAAACCAGGAGTAACACTATTGGAGACATTAGCATCCATCTTCCCATCAGAATCAAAATGATGAGACCTAAAGTGCTCAAAGTGGGAAGAGGAATGGGTAGAAGAAGAATGACTACCCAAATGCTCCTTAAACTCATTAGAGTTGTGCTCAAGGACAATAGGTGAGTTAAGGGTGTTGGAATCCATATGCCTCTTCGTGCGACGTTCCCTAAACATTGGAGAATCAGATGTAGCAATACGAAAACTCTTACGTGTAGGTGGAGCAGCAGAAGTAGAGCCACCACCATAAGTGCGAGGACTCCTCATAGATATAATGCCCAAATAATTCAAGGAATGATGAAAAAACCAAGATAAACTATGGAGAATAGGGTTTGCAGAGGTTTTAGAATGATTTTGGTGATGTATATAAGAGAAATGAATAATGAGGGTATACGTAGAGAGAAATCAGAACTTTATACTCAATCTGACTGTTGAGTATTCGAATACTTTTTTGGAATATTTGAATAATCTAGACAAGGTATTTGAATACAACTCTAAGTATTCAAATACTCTTATAGGGTCTTTGAATACCTTGACAAGACAACTACAAATACAAAGCTAAAATTTTGTTATACAACAAAAAATTCATTTAATCATACTTAATCATGAAAAAAACATGAAAATACACAAAATTACAATTCAAATTCATGCAATATCAATCAAACACAAATCAATCATCAATCATACAAAAATACTAGACATCAAGGACACATAAGTGCATACATAAACAAGTCATAAGCCATGTAGGCACATATCAATCAATGCATGACTCATCTATGATACTAGGCTATCTCCTAATGTAGAAAAGGCTCTGTTTAGTTAAAGGCTTGGTGAAAATATTTGCAAGCTGCTTATTACTCTTAATAAACTCTAGAATGTAATCACCATTTTGAACATGATCTCTAATGAAATGATGCCTACTCTCAATATGCTTAGTTCTAGAATGCTTGACAAGATAGTGAGATTTATGGCACTAGTGTTATCACACCTAATGGGAATATGATCAAGCTTAATTCCATAATCCATCAATCGTTGTCTCATCCGAAGGATTTGTGAGCAATAACTACTAGTAGCAACATACTTTACCTCGACAGTAGATAATGCAACACTCACCTGTTTCTTATTGAACCATGAGACTAATGTATTTCCAAAGATGTGACATGTACCACCAGTACTCCTTCTATCCAACTTACATCCCACAAAGTTAGAATCATTGTAACCTACTAAATTAGCACTAGAACCCTTAGGATACCTGTAACGATCCATCTGTCGGTACTAGACAACACTACCATTCTACTTATTATTCAAAACTAAAATTCCTCTTTGGTTAACATACAAATTCCATGTTCATCTAAGCTATATATATATATAAGAGATTATCCATTCACAATACATGTAAAATTGTTTTATATGTACAAATCAAACCTATATAAAATATTTGTACCAACACCTTTACTTGGATATACATCAGTAAGGGAGAGGAAATACAAAACTCACTCTCTAATGTTGGTCATGCTATACATTAAAACTAAATTAGTTATCCAAACAACAACAAAAGTGATAATGGGACTCATCATATCTCATTGTCTCCAAGCTAGCAGCTCAGCCATTGACTCCTATTAGCTGGAGCCATCAATGCCTCAACATCTGCTCCCACGTCAACAATGTGATCATCACAGGCACGAACCATATGTGCAAACAACGCAAGGGCAAGCTTGCTTGAAACAACATAACATATATTATGAAAGAAAAACGATAAGTATTCTCCAACTCATACATCCAAAATCAATACAAGAATAACAATAATAGCAACCACAACAACATCAATCACAGCGATAACAACAACCTACAACATCACCACCAACAACAATAATAATAGAAGAAATCTTCATTTGCATCCACACATACACACACACACACATATATATAGGATCCACATACAATTCTATAATACATAGTCACTTTATAGATCAATAACATCAATCACCATGCCAATGTATGAGGACACTACTCTTGAGAGATTCTTAACAATTGAGCAATTAGCCAGGTCTTATCCCCTAACATGGCATCAATAACAACAAGTGCCATGCACCATTCAAGGACTGCCAACTCTGATCTACGGATAAGATTACGTAGTTTGTTAGGATAATTGTATGTAGGTGGTGGCTCATTGCGACTCAAGGTTTGCATTACCTTGGCCCCCTATGAAATCGCCCATCCAATTATCCCTAAGGCCAATCGACAGTTGCCCTACATCTTATCCAGCACTAGGTTGGAGGCCTTGTTTGAGCTGTCTGCTCTAGTCAGCCAACCAACTTACGTGCTTGCCCGCACCACGGCATGGGGTCTATCGTCAGCTACCTCAGCTGCCAACTTATGCATGCAATGCATGTACAATGCCAATAACCCTCATGTCACCATCAACAAGTTAAAATCAATAATAAACAACAATTTCTCATCCAAAAACACCAAGTGAGCTCAAAAGCACCATACATGACCATAACAATATAACAACACCATGTAGGTTCAATTCAACACCTAGCATGGCAATCAGGTAAGGCCCTATCTAAGAAGCCTATACCTCTATAGGATTTCACACATAAATCCTCTAGGCAACAAGTGGAGGTCCTATCTGAGCAACCTTCCACTTTAACAACATATCAAACAAATCACCACAATTAGAAACCAACACCTATTTTTGAAAACATTTGAACATCTAACTTATCTAGTAATATAAATTTCACATCCTTGAAAGCCAATAATATTATCAACCAACAACAATAATAATCTTAAAAAAATCAAGCATACCGAGTGAATATATCTTTCCTTTAAAACTAGAACAATTCCTGAATATTTTTAAAGAGTCGTACTTAGCGTTAAATCATTGGAATCAACACCATTTCACCTTTTTCTTGGACCCAAACTTTGTTAGATCCACATTCAACACCATAAAACAAATAAAATCCTGCTATTATCGCACTGGGCAGCAATTCTGTTGCTAGGCAATAGAATCCGTGCTAAACGACAAACTTCCAGTGAGTTTTTTGTCATCCGTCGGGCACAATCGCTGGCGACAAACTTTTAGTGAGTTTTCTATCATTTGTCGCTGGGCACCAAAATTCTATTGCTAGGTGACAAATCCGTGGCTAAGTGCCAAAATTCCGTCGCCTACGAGAAGTGCGATTTTTGCTATTTGCAAAGAGATGACCAAAGCCATTTTTGATATAAGCAATCAACACTGAGCACATAAAAACAATCCTAGTTATGTCTAATACCTATCTAACAGATTACATAAAAATTCCATCCACAAATCATTAAAATTTTTCCAAATCCCTTCCAAAAACCCATTTTTGACAAGAACCTCGTACATGACAACATTCACAGAAATCAACCATTTCTAAAGCATTAGAGACCACTAACACAGAATCAACCAATAGTAAGCTTCCTTTACCTCGTAGAGACTCCAAATTTCGAATTAATGGAAGAAAAGAGAAATACAACTAGAATTTTTGAGCCAACTTTGAGAAGAACCTTCAAGAAGAAGAACCCTCACTCTAAACCAAAAGAGACATAACTTTACTTGTTGGAATTGAGGAAATAGATGAGAGAGAACTAAAGAGTGTTTTTGAGAGATTTGTGAGAAAAAGCTTAAAAAAATAAGAGAGAAGAGAGAGAGTTATCCTCTTTATAAAGAGGATTTTTGGCCCAAGAATGGACTTTGGGCCTACAAAGGTCGAACTCTCGCCTCCGGGCACTCTTAGGCTCAAAACTAGTTGAACACCATGGTTTCCTCACTAAACCAACTAAGATATCACTAACAGAGACATTTGGCTCAAACAACTTTTTTCTCAAATTCTACTATTCAAACCGGTGTTTCCAAGACAACACAACATAAAACAATAACCACACGTCTACAATTCATTTATTACATCTTAATTACAAAAATTAAATTAAATTTCCATTTTCAATTATTAACCCACTATATCATACATTAGGAAAACACTGAGGTTACAATCCTCCCCAACAAGAAAAAAATTTCGTCCTCGAAATTTTGCTTACCTGGGAAAAGATTGGATATTGTTCCTTCATCTTCTCCTCAAGTTCCCAAATAGATTCTCCAGTCACGTCATTCCACACCACTCTAACCAACTGGTTGTCCTTGCCTCTCGGTTTATAAGCAACACCTCATAGGTCAAGTTCTCTCGAATCTAAATTAAATCCGGTTCTATAATATGTGTGGGGTTATGAGTGTACTTAATTGAGATACATGGAAAACATTATGGATGTTAGACAAGAAAGGAGGCAAAGTTATCGGTAAACAATGGGACCAACTCTATGAAGGATTTGGTAAGGACCAATAAACTTTGGAGTAAGTTTCTTGCATTTTATTGCCCTACCTACCCCGGTCACAGGTGTGACTCTCAAAAAGACATGATCACCCTCCTCAAACTCAAGCAGTTTCCTACGCTTATCATCATAAGACTTTTGGCGACTTTGGGCAATCCTCATGTTTTCTTGAATCTTCTTCACCTTCTCTGTCGTTTGTTGCACCATCTTTGGGCCTACTAGCATATTTTCACCATCTTGATACCAACATAGTGGTGTCCAACACCTTTTACCATACAAAGCTTCAAACGGTGCCATCTTAATGCTTTCATGGAAACTGTTGTTGTAACTAAATTCCACCAAAGGTGGAATTTCATCCCAATTACCAAGATGATCCAAAACACATGCTGTCAAAAGATCCTCCAAAGACTGAATCATCCTCTTTGACTGGCCATCTGTTTGTGGGTGATATACAGAACTGAGCTACAACTTTGTGCCCAACACCTAGCGCAAACTTTGCCAAAATCTTGAGGTAAATCTCAAATGTCTATTAGACATAATATTGGAAGGCACTCTAGGGAATCTCACTATTTCTTTTATATACAACTGAGTCAACCTTTCTAGAGAAAACTTAATGTTAATAGGCAAGAAATGAGTACACTTCGTCAATCTATCAACAATAACCCAAATAGAATCAAAACCCTTCGCGTTCTTAGGCAAACCTATTACAAAATCCATCGTAATACTATCCTACTTCCATTCGGGAATCTCCATCTTTTGTAACAAACCACCAGGGTCTTTGATGTTCTACCTTAGCCTTTTGACAGGTCAGACAAGCTGTAACATATTCTGCCATGTCTTTCTTTATATCAGGCCACCAAAGTATCTTCTTCAAATCTTGATACATTTTTGTGGTACATGGATGTAAACTCAGCTTACTGTTGTGACCCTCATTTAGTACAAGCTTTTTCAACTTAGGGTCTTGCAATATGTACACTTTACCTCTAAACTGTAAGATACCATCATCACCTAAGTTGAAATCCACTACTTTCTCTATTCCTAACAATTCCTTAGTCCTACAAAGACTAGGATCCACTAACTGCTTTTCTTTAACCATCTGGAAAGAAATCATTAGCTACCGTGATCATACCACAATTGACACGATCAGGTAACACCTCCATATAAAAATTCAGATCTCTAAACTTTTCCACTAGCTCTAACTTCTTCACCATCAAAGCTGATATATGTATAATCTTCGACTCAGAGCATCCACCACTACATTCGCCTTACTAGGATGGAACATCAACTGAAAATCATAAACTTTCAAAAACTCCATCCATCGTCTTTGCCTCATATTCAGCCCTTCTAATCAAACAAATACTTCAAACTCTTGTGATCACTAAACACATCAAACTTTGCACCATACAAATAGTGATGCCATATCTTCAATACAAAAACCACAGCAGCCAACTCAAAGTCATGGGTAGGATAATTCCTCTCATGATTCTTCAATTATCTAGATGCATAAACTACAACTTTCTTATGCTGCATCAACACACATCCCAATCCTTGATGAGAAGCATCATAGTAAACCTCAAAAGGCTCACTAGGATCGGGCAATACCAAGATAGGAGAAGTGGTCAACCTCTTCTTCAACTCTTGAAAACTATTCTCATAGGCTTCTGTCCAAGCAAATGGTTGATCCTTACAAGTAAGTTAAGTCAATGGTGTAACTATCTTTGAAAAACCTTCTATAAACCTCCAGTAATAACTAGCTAACCCAACAAAGCTTCTGATCTCATTCAACCAAAATTCACACTTAGAGCATTTGGTGAACAACTATTTCTCATTCAGAATTCCCAACATTATCCTCAAATGCTCTTCATAAGAACGTGAGTAGACCAGAATGTCATCGATGAACACAACAAGAAACCAATCTAAGAAAGGATGGAAGATTCTATTCATATAATCCATGAATATAGCAAGGGCATTTGTCACTCCAAACAACATCACCACGTACTCATAATGCCCATACCGAGTCCGAAAAGCTGTCTTTTGTATGTGTTCGTCCTTCACTTGTATCTAATGGTGTCTATACCTTAAATCTATCTTTGAGAACACTGTTGTGTCTCTCAACTAATCCATCAAGTCATCAATCCTTGGCAACGGGCACTTATTCTTGATGGTAAACTTGTTCAATTGCCGATAATCCACACATAACCATGAACTACCATCCTTCTTCTTTACCAACAACACTGGTGCTCCCTAAAGGGAAACACTTAGCTTGATCATTTTCTTCTCCAACAATTCTTCCACCAATTTCTTTAACTCAGCTAACTCTACTGGTGCTATCCTATAAAGAGCTATTGACATCGGCCCTACACCCGAAACCAAATCTATAGCAAACTTGATCTCTCGTTGCGGAGGTAAACCCAGTGTTTAGTCAAGAAAAACTTCAAAAAATTCTCTAACTACTACCACAGAGTTCAGGTCTAGGTCATTCTTGACTTTTAGAAAAGACAATCATGTACCGTTGAGCCCCTTCTAGTAAAGAAATTTGTGCTTGGTTAGCAATGACAACTCTAGAATTTTCAAACCTAGGAAAAATAGTAGATTTTCTAGCACAATCAATAAGGATATGGTTGGAAGATAACCAATCCATCCCTAAGACCACATCTAGATCAGTTAATGGCAGGAAAATCAAATTGACTTTGTCACTCACTGCATCCACTAACAACAATTGGACAATTAACACAAACAGCAGAGGTTGCTACAGGAGTAGTTGTAGGTGTAGAAACAAGCAAATTAAAGGATAAAGGACAAATAGCTAACTTTAACTTTTCCACACACTTATAGGAAATGAAAGAATGGGTGGTGCCTGAATCAAAAAGCACAGATAGGTGGTTACTATAACACCCCAAATTTTAGGTACTAAAAATAAATCACGAGGTAGCTCTTAGTAAGACCCTTCCCATATGTTATTAGACAAAAAATTCCTTAAGAGTTATTGTTATTATATTTCTTATTATTATTAATATTATATTTATTGTTATTGTTATAGCAATTATTATTATTATTACTATATTGTGTTGTGTTGATGTTATTATATTTATTATTATTACTATTATTGTTATTAATACCTTAGTATTATAAATTAGTAAGAATATTATCATAGAACTCAAAAGAGCATCTATGGCCCAATAGGGGATTAAAGCCCACTAAGCTACATACTTACCCACATGTTATAAGAAGGGAATAGAGAATGAGGGTTAGGTTTAGCCGTCACAAAATAGAAAAAGAAAGAAGTTAGAGAGAATGAGGTGAAAAAGGAAGAAGAAGAGGAAAAGAAGAATGAGGAATAGAAACCGGAGAATGCAAACCCTAGAACTCAGCTTTGCACGTCCATAAAGGTGAGTGCTCTCCCCTGTGTCCTTCCTTGTTCTTGTTCATCTATTTATCTTTTCCCTCCTTATACCTAAATTTAGGGATTTGATGGGTTTTGAGGGGATTGTGAGGGAGTAAGAAATTTATAAATTAGATTAAACAATTATCAATGTAGAAGAGTAATTAAGAATCTAGTTATTTATTTGGGAGCATTTAGAAACCAAAGACAATAGGAAAAATAAATTAAAATTAGTACCTCAGATTTGCCTGGCGGGATTAGATAGCCGCTGGGTGACTTTTCTTCAAAAATAGGATTCCGCATTTGTGTTAGGCGCGCGAACCTGCTGGGTAAGTTGGATCCTAACGCGGACCCACTGGGCGGGTTGGGTTTCGGCACATACTTGCTGGGCGGGTTTGCTAGACTGCCGGGCAGGGCTACCGTCCCACTGGGCGGATACGACCTTTGCTATTCTACTCTTTATGCTTATGAATTCTGTTTTGCAGTTTTTAACTCATTGTTATTTGTTTCTTTTATGCCTTGTTGAGTTTATATTGTATGATTGTTATTTATCTTGAAAAAAAAAATTGAGTACGACATGGATCTGTGCCAATGTTTCATGATAAAAGTCTATGAAAAGTTGTAACCATTATATGTGACCATGCATCATAACATTTGAGTTATGTGATGAGGAAAGTATGTAGGAATCTGGCTGGTGGAGGCCGTGATGGGTTGTTTAACCTTAGCCTTGGGGGTTATTCGGTTAGAAAAACTTCAATGATCCATGCTGATCCCATGGAGCTGGGGCGTACTAGCAAAACTGGATAACCCTGACTAGTCACCGGGGGATATCATGCTAGTTGAGGGTGCGAAAGCCGAAGGCATCGATACTGATGACGCTTCTTATAGCTTGCATTTACTCTTAGTCTACTTTCTGAAAAGTTTAGGTTGGTACCACATGTGCATGAGTAGTGGTTTAGGAACATAGCACGCATATGTATCTTGTTATAGTGTGATATGTTGGAGTGTGCTACGTTGTAATTGTGTGAATTATATGTGACCTTATTTATGTGAATTCTATGTAAAAATGTAATTGTGCCTTGTGATGAAATGTTAAAGTTGTGGACATGTGATCATATCCTGCACGTGTGTTGTTCTTGTTTGATAAAACAAAACGAGGTATATGTCTAGTTATTAGACAAAGAATGTGAAATAATTATATGCTTGTAATTAGAATTGTGTTTGCTACCTTAAGGATAAGTGAGAGGCTAGACCTTAGGATAGTGTCATGATGGTTCTAGTTGGATCATAATAGTTGTGAATAAGATAGAGAAAGGGTGAATTCCCTCATGGCATAATAAAAAGGTATAAGACAAGTAAGAGAGAATAAAATAAGAGTATTTTAGGATGTTTGTAACCTTAGACTTGACCCTAGAGGACAACTTTGAATATTAAAAGGAAAAAGAGTAAATTCTAAAGGGGGTTTTGGGTAAGAAAGTATAAGTAATGAGGATAAGTTCTTAGGTTAAGAATGAGATAGTAAACCAATATAATAGTTGTGAGAATGAGAGAGCAATTAACAAGGGGTATTGACTATGGAAAGGTGTAGACTCGACCATAGGTATGGAGAATTATGAAAGACCTAGTGAGGCTAAAGCCATGAGAGATAAGTGATGAAGGTTGTCTGAGTAGAAGAGTCTGACCTAGCCATAGAATCCTTAGAGCACTCACTAAGACATTATGTCTCACTCTTTTAAGTTTTCCTTTTTTTTTCAGGATACAAGTAAAGACATATACAGGTGGAGCTTGGAGTCACGTGTAAAAAGATGTAGTCTAGATTATATTGTTTTCTTGTATTCCTCTTTATGTTTTATTCGACACCTTCGGGTGATAGATGAGTTGTATTAGGCGTGTATTTTTTTCATTATATTGTTCATATATAATATTTAATTATATTTGTGAGTCGCGTTACCATGTTTCTATGTTTTTAAGTGTTTCTTTTTTGTTCTTAGAAAACTAGGCTTAGTTATGGTAATACCCCTTAGGGTGTTACAGTTACCAACTATCTCACATTTGCCCTGTATCAGATCATTAGAACGAGATGCTTCTGCTTCACTCATGGCAAAAACACGACCTACTGCTGTGGACTTTACATTTCTCGTGGCATTGACTGTAGATTATGCTTTCACTTGGGCTTCATAGTTTCTGGCAATGTGGCCAGGTTTCTGACACTTGTAAAAACACTGCTCTTCAAAGAACATTGACTAGCATAGTATGGTCCTCCACACTTAAAACATCGAACCTCTTATGATACAGTCTGAGGTGTGACTGATGAACGACTTTAAGAAACTAAAACTCCAGATTGCTGAGGTCTAGAGAATTGCTACTATCCTTGTGGTCTATTGTAGGGGTTCTTTGATTGTCCACCCTTCTTAATTCTAGACGGTCCACTGCTATAAGTCCTCACCACTCTATTACCGGACTCTAAGCGATCCACTGTCTTGGACTTCTCCACAAGTGTGGGGAACTCCTTGATAGTCATAAGGATTATCATCCTTTTTTGCTCATGTCTTAGGCCTTCTTCAAACTTTCGATATCTCCATTCTTCGGTAGTCATCTATGAGTCAAACCGAGATAAATACTCAAACTTGCTTGCATATTCACTCACTGTCATATTCCCTTGGTATAACCTTAGGAATTCCATCTCCTTTGGATGCTTAGCGCTTGCTGGAAAATACTTCTCCAAGAAGCGCTCTTGAAAACTAGCCCAAGTGATAGCTTCACCACAAGCCTCTGTAACACCCCTACTTTTGTATATTAAATTATTTTGTATAAGTCATCAATGTATTTAGAACAATTAATAATAATTTTAGAAAATTTTCTGGAATTTATTGAGGTAATTTTTGTTAAATGACCAAAATACCCCTGGTTAACTACGAGAGCAGACCAGAGACTTTTTGACTTTAAAGTATTTTGAAAATTTTATACTAGCTATGTTTTAATTATAAAAATTTTATTTTGAAAGAGAAATAGTGAAAAATGTAACACTCTTATTTCAACTTTTCAACTATTATTCTAATAATTGACTAGTTAATTCTGAAAAATCGGGAAGAAATTTCAGAATTCTGATTCCCACCCTTATGCTCAAGATTTCAAGGGCTATCAAGTCGTGATTTTTAATAATTTTTCTGAGCCGAAGCCCAAAAAAATTAGAAAATGACGATTTTGTCCCTACTTCTCAATCGTAAGGGTTGGCATGAGAAAAAGATTAAATTGACATTAAAATGTCAGTTTGAGCCTAGAATCATGTTATATATATTAAAATATAATTTTTTAAATTTTCTAGGAATTTTCTAGAATTCCTATGTAAAATGACCAAAATGCCCCTAGGTATCTAATAAGTCAGTCGGTATTGGTTTAACGTTCAAAATTGGTGAAAATGGTAATTTCAATTTATTTATAGGTGAAATATTTAATTTTATAATTTTCATAAAATTTTGGTATTTATTGAATTAAAATGGATTTTTTATGAATTTTCTAGCTTAAAAATACAAAATAAATACATATAATTCGAAATAAATTAATAAAAATTAAAATTAATTATCAGAAATTTATTTTTGATAAAAAATAATGTATTTTTAAGTTTTTACATTTAATTGCATTTTTTTGATATTAAAAGTCAATTTTTTTAAGTTTAGGCGATTTTATCGGTACCAGTTAATTTACTGGTAGACAAAATTGACATCTAGAAGGTGGACAGCTAAGGGAGCACGTCCCCAACCTAGGAATAGCTGATTCACCACCCTAAATGGTGTATGTGTCCCTAAATTGGATTAAAATAAATAAAAATTAGATTTATGACATAATAATGACATAATGGATGATGTAATGGTGGGACACCTAAGCCCCCCTCTTCCCCTATAAATACCACCATCCATGAACAAGATTTTCACCATTCCTCTCCTCCATAAGCTAGAGAGCCTCTCTCTCTAAAATCTTCTCTCTCTAGATATTTTTCTTATTTTGTTTTTATGTTAAAATTTTACTAGTTTTCCAACAACTAGTAAAGTTCTCTTTCTAGCAGCTCTGCATCAGCAATTTCATCCTCTCTATCAATTATCTTAGAGGTAATGGGGGGAGTGGGGTTGGTTCTAAATTTATTGTCACTTTGCATGTTGATAGGAAGAGTTTTCCCCTAAACTAGTTCAGGCTTAAATTTTAGTATTATTATTATTGTTTAAAGTTAAACTTTAATTTTTACTAAGTTGTTACTTTGCCCAAATTTAGATTATTAAATTGTTACTCTGCTCAAATTTAAATTATTAAATTTTACTTGCTAAGTTGTTACTCTGTTCAATTTTAGAAAATAAAAATACATTTACTAAGCTGTTACTTTGCTCAAATTTAGAAAATCAAAATACATTTATTTAGTTGTTATTTTGCCAAAATTTTAGTAATTATACTATAATTTTTATATCGTTATTCTGCTAAAATTTTGGTGTAGTGCAATTTCTGCAAAATAAGGCAGAAATGTTGATTATACTATGCTCAAATTAAATGAGAGCAGGGAAACCTCTGTTTGAGAAATTAGGAAGTGATAAATTAGTGAGTAATGTAAAGCAAGTGACATGTAGGGGCATGGCACCCTGCTAGGGAAGCCACAGTTTGATACGCTGAGGAATGAAAGGCAGGGACCCACTTGCAGAGGTCTTGGGGGTAGGCATCGAGTGATGAAGGTCCCAATGGCTAGGGTAGCGCCCTTAAGCCAGGATATTCTCCTGACCAAACTCAATAACCCTGACAATTGCTCAGCATTTCAGGATTGGTTTGAGAGTATACCTCTATAAATGGATATCCTAAATTGTTATTTTGTTCCTCAATGATGATGAGGACTATACCATGTGATGGTGTTGAGAAAGGTATATGTACTCCTAGTCACTTTCCAGGTTCTATTGAGAACTATTACCCACTAATGGGAAGTATGGATCCATACCTAGTCAAGGATAGTTGGATACAACTTAGAATGAACCTTAGGATCCCTTATATTGTCAACTGTGTTTTATCTTTGTTTTATGATAGATTTCCTACCGTACATGTAAAAATGATTTTAGAACAAAACACCTCACTCCATTATTTTCTTTTGTGTATGATTGATCGTGATTATTGAAGATGATATTAACACTCCGTGATGCTGAGTACGAGTTAGAAGACACGTCAACGGGGGAGGACCTGAAGACTTATATTATTTTTTTCGTATGAGAGATAGGGTAAATGAACACTGCTCTGTATAGGATCTTTTGATGTATTTTTTTTAGTTTTTTTTTTATTATCAAACCATAATGTACAGTTTTATAATATATATGCATATACAGTTCTATCTTTCATCTTTTATTGCTGTTTTTGAATTCTGTTAAGTTTGGAATTGCTTTTAGTGGGAAAAAAAATATACACGCATTTTCATTTACTTAAACTTAATGACTAAATTAATATGAATTGTATTAAATACGAATGGGTGTTATAGCCTCCATCAACAGTTGGGTTCCCTGCCACCAACACTCTACTTCACCAACTAGCATGTAAGTGGCATAGGTGAATTTGTGGTCATTTGGACACACCATAGCTTGAAAGATTTTCTCCATCTCTCACATCCATAAATCAACTGCATGTTCATAAGTCATTTCAACCATGATCACTTCTCTCATGGAAGGATCCACACCATAACAACACAACCAAAACAATTAACACATATCACTATACTAGAAACACACAACAAAAGCATACTAGACCTATTTCTCATAGGTTAACCCAAAAGACACAATCAGCTCTGATACCACAAATGTAACAACCCATTTGTCACAACTAAACAACACTACCATTCTACTTATATTCAAAACTAAAATTCCCCTTTGGTTAACATACAAATTCCATGTATATATATAAGAGACTATCTATTCACAATACATATATAACTATTTTACATGTACAAATCAAAACTTTATAAAATATCTGTACCAACACCTTTACTTGGATATACATCAGTAAGGGAGAGGAAATGCAAAACTCACTCCCTAATGTTGGTCATGCTATACATTAAAACTAAATTAGCTATCAAAACAACAACAAAAGTGATAATGGGACTCGTCATATCTCATTGTTTCCAAGCTAGCAGTTTAGCCATTCAACTTCTATCTACTGGAGCCAACAATGCCTCAACATCTGCTCCCACGTCAATGACGTGATCATCACAGGCATGAACCATATGTGCAAACAACATAAGGGTAAGCTTGCTTGAAACAACATAACATATATTATGAAAGAAAAACAATAAGTATTCTCCAACTCATACATCCAAAATCAATACAAGAATAACAACAATAGCAACCACAACAACATCAATCATAATGATAACAACAACCTACAACATCACCACCACCAACAATAATAATAGAAGAAATCTTCATTTGCATACACACACACACACACACACACACACACACATATAGGATCCACATACAATTCTATAATACATGGTCACTTTATAGATCAATAACATCAATCACCATACCAATGCATGAGGACACTATTCTCGAGAGATTCTCAATAATTGAGCGATTAGCCAAGTCTTATCCCCTAACATGGCATTAATAACAACAAGTGTCGTGCACCATTCAAGGATTGCCAACTCTAATCTACAGATAAGATTATGTAGTTTGTTAGATAATTGTATGTGGGTAGTGGCTCATTGCGACTCAAGGTTTGCACTACCTTGGCCCCCTACGAAATTGCCCATCCAATTATCCCTAAAGGCCCATCGACAGTTGCCCTACGTCTCATCTAGCACTAGGTTGGAGGCCCTGTTTGAGTTGTCTGCTCTAGTTAGCCAACCAACTTACGTGCTTGCTAGCACCACGGCATGAGGTTTATCGTCAGCTACCTTAGCCACCAACTTATACATGCAATGCATGTACAACGCCAATAACCCTCATGTCATCATCAACAAGTTAAAATCAATAATAAACAACAATTTTTCATCCAAAAACACCAAGTGAGCTCAATAGCACCATACATGACCATAACAATATAAACAACACCATGTAGGTTCGATTCAACACCTAGCATGGCAATCAGGTAAAGCCCTATCTAAGTAGCCTATACCTCTATAGGATTTCACCAACAAATCCTCCAGGTAACAAGTGGAGGTCCTATCTAAGCAACCTTCCACTTCAACAACATATCAAACAAATCACCACAATTAGAAACCAACACCCATTTTTGAAAACATTTTGAACATCCAACTTATCTTGTAATATAAATTTGAAATCCTTGAAAGCCAATAATATTATCAACCAATAACAACAAAAACCTTAAAAAAAATCAAGCATATCAAGTGAATATATCTTTCCTTTAAAACTAGAACAATTCTTGAATATTTTTAAAGAGTCGTACTTAGCGTTAAATCTTTAGAGTCAACGTTGTTTCACCTTTTTCTTGGACCCAAACTCTGTTGGATCCACGTTCAGCACCTTAAAACAAAGAAAATCCTAGTATTATCGTACTGGGCACCAATTTTGGTGCTGGGCGACAGAATCTGTCACTAAACGACAAACTTCCTGTGAGCTTTTTGTCATCCGTCGTTGGGCACCAATTCTAGTGCTTTCCGTTACTAAGCGCCAGAATTTCGTCACTAAGGGACAAATTTCTAGTGAGATTTCTGTCATTCGTCGTTGGGTGCCAAAATTCCATCTCTAGGTGACAAATCCATCACTAAGTGCCAGAATTCCATTGCTGGGTGACAAGTGCAATTTTTGTTATTCGCAAAGAGATGACTAAAGCCATTTTTGATATAACCAATCAACACTAAGCACGTAAAAACAATCCTAGTTACTTCTAATACCTTTCTAACCGATTACATAAAAATTCCATCCATAAATCATTAAAATTTTCCAATTCCCTTTCAAAAACCCATTTTTGACAAGAACCTGATTCATGACAACATTCATAGAAATCAACTGTTTCCAAAGCATTAAATCAAATATAAGCAGCCACTAACACGTAATCCACCAATAATAAGCTTCCTTTACCTCGTAGAGACTCCAAATTTCAAATTAATGGAAGAAAAGAGAAATACAACTAGAACTTGTGAACCAAACTTTGAGAAAAACCTGCAAGAAGAAGAACAACCCTCACTTTAAACCAAAAGAGACACAGGTCTACTTGTTGAAATTAAGGAAATAGATGAAAGAGAGCTAGAGAGTGTTTGGAGAGATTTGTGAGGAAAAACTTGAAAACATGAGAGAGACGAGAGAGTTATCTTCTTTATAAAGAGGATTTTGGGCCCAATAAGGGGCTTTGGGCCTACAAAGGCCTAACTCTCGCCTCTGGACACTCTTAGGCTCAAAACTGGTTGAACATCATTGTTTCCTTACTAAACAAACAAAAATATCACTAACAGAGACATTTGACTCAAACAACTTTTTTTCTCAAATTCCACTATTCAAACCGCTGTTTCCAAGACAACACAACATAAAACAATAACCACACATCTACAATTCATTTATTACATCTTAATTACAAAAATTAAATTAAATTTCCACTTTCAATTATTAACCCACTATATCATACATTAAGAAAATGTAACACCCCAAATTTCAAGTACCAGAAATAAACCACAAAGTAGCTCTTAGCAGAACCCTTCCCATATGTTATTAGACAAAAGATGTCTTAAGAGTTATTGTTATTATATTTCTTCTTCTTATTATTATTCCTATTATTATTAATATTATATTTATTGTTATTGTTCTAGCAGTTATTATTATTATTATTATTATTATTATTGTGTTGTGTTGTTGTTATTATATTTATTGTTATTATTATTATTGTTGTTGTTGTTGTTATTATTATTATTATTATTATTGTTATTAATACCTTAGAATTATAAATTAGTAGGAATATTATCATACAACCCAAAAGAGCATCTAGGGCTCAATAGGGGACTAAAGCCCACTAAGCCACATATCCACCCACATGTTATAAGAAGGGAATAGGGAAGGAGAATTAGGTTTAGCTGTCACAAATAGAAGATAGAAGGTAGAGAGAATGAGGAGAAAAGAAAGAAGAAGAAGAGGAAAAGAAAGAAGAGGAATAGAAACCAAAGAATTCAAGCCTTAGAACTCAGCTTTGCATGTCCCTAAAGGTGAGTGCTCTCTCCCGTGTCCTTCCTTATCCTTTATGTTGTGCTGTTTATCTATTTACCTTTTCTCCTTTCTTATGCCTAAGTTTAGGGATTTGATCTATTTTGAGGGGATTGTGAGTGAATGAGGAAATTATAGATTAGATTGACCAATTATCAATGTAGAAAAGTGATTAAGAATCTAATTATTTATCTTGAAGCATTTAGAACTCAAAGACAATAGGAAAAAAATAAATTAAAATTAGTACCTCAGATCTGCCTGGCGGGATTAGATAGCCGCTGGGCGACTTTTCTTCAACAATTGGATTTTGTGTTGATGTTAAGCCCACGGACCTGCTGGGCGGGTTAGGTTTCGACACGGACCCATTGGGTAGGTTCGCTAGACCGCCGGGCGGGACTTCCGTCCTGCTGGGCAGATACGACTTTTACTATTCCGTTCTTTGTGTTTTTGAACTCCTTTTTTCAGTTTTTAACTCATTGTTGTTTGTTTTCTTATGCCTTGTTGAGTTTATATTGTATGATTATTATTTACTTTGAAAGAAACTGAGTGTGATATGAAATTGTGTCAATGTTCATGATAATAGTCTATAAAAAGTTGTAAGCATTATTTGTGACTATGCATCATAACATTTGAGTTATGTGATGAGGAAAGTATATAGGAATCTGGCTGGTGGAGGTCGTGATGGGTTGTCTAACCTTAGCCTTGGGGGTTATCCGGTTGGGAAAACTCTAATGGTCCATGCTGATCCCATGGAGCCGGGGCTACTGGCAAAACTGGGTAACCTTGACTAGTCACCGGGGGATATAATGCTAGTTAAAGGTGCGAAAGTTGAAGGCATCGGTATCGATGATGCTTCTTATGGCCTGCATTTACTCCTAGTCTACTTTTTGAAAAGTTTAGGTTGGTACCACATGTGCAAGAGTAGTGGTTTAGGAATATAGCACGCATATGTATCTTGTTATAATGTGATATGTTAGAGTGTGCTACGTTGTAATTGTGTGAATTCTATGTGACCCTATTTATGTGAATTCTATGTAAGAATGTAATTGTGCCTTGTGATGAAATGTTAAAGTTGTGGACATGTGATCATATCCTATACGTGTGTCGTTCCTGTTTGATAAAACAAAACGAGGTATATGTCTAGTTACTAGACAAAGAATGTGAAATAATTATATGCTTGTAATTGGAATTGTGTTTGCTACCTTAAGGATAAGTGAGAGGCTAGACCTTAGGATAGTGTTATGAAGGTTCTAGTTGGATAATAATAGTTGTGAATAAGATAGAGAAAGGGTGAATTCCCTCATGGCGTAATAGAAAGGTATAAGACAAGTAAGAGAGAATAAAATAAGAGTATTTTAGGATTTCTGTAACCTTAGACTTGACCCTAAAGGACAGCTTTGAATATTAAAAGGAAGAAGAGTAAATTCTAAAGAGGGTTTTGGGTAAAAAAGTATAAATAATGAGGATGAGTTCTTAGCTTCAGATTGAGATAGTAAACCAATATAATAGTTGTGAGAATGAGAAAGCAATTAACAGGGAGTATTGACTGTTGAAAGGTGTAGACTTGACCATAAGTATGGAGAATTATGAGATATCTAGTGAGGCTAAAGCCATGAGAGATAAGTGATGAAGGTTGTTTGAGTAGAAGAGTTTGACCTAGCCGTAGAACCCTTAGAGCACTCACTGAGACATTGTGTCTCGCTCCTTTAAGTTTCCCCTTTTTCAGGATACAGGTGAAGGCATGTGTAGATAGAGCTTGGAGTCACGTGCAAGAAGACATAGCCTAGTTTATGTAATTGTGTTTTTTTGTATTCTGTATATTTTGTACAACACCTTTGGGTGATAGATGAGTTGTATTAGGCATGTATGGTATTTTATTGTATTATTCTTATACGAATATAATTATATTTAAGAGTCGCTTCAACATGTTTCTATGTTTTTAAGTCTTTTCTTTTTATTCTTAGAAATCTAGATCTAGTTACGGTAATACCCTCTAGGGTGTTACAGAAAACACTAGGGTTACAATACCAAAGTCCTATATGAGTAGTTCCTATAAGATATTTCATGATGTGCTTAAAAGCCTTAAAATGAGATTCCTTAAGGCATAATTGATATCTAGCACACATGAAAACACTAATCATAATGTTAGGCCTATTAGCAATTAAATATAATAGAGATCCAATGATACAATGATACAAGGTTACCTCAATAGGCTTTCGTTTCTTATCCTTATAAAGGTAAGATGAGGCCTTTATAGGTGTGGGTGCTTCCTTAGCCTTGTCTATGCCAAATCTTTTGAGAAGCACCTTCCAATACTTAGATTGATTGATGAAGATACCGTTTTGAGATTGTTTAATTTACAACTCAAGAAAAAATATCAATTCTCCTATCATTGAGATCTTAAATTCACTCTTCATAATATTTGAAAAATCCTTGTAAAGAGAGTCGTTAGTGGCACCAAAGATAATATCAAGATATATTTGGACTATAAGAATGTCATTTCCCCTTTTTCATGACAAAAAGAGTTGTATCAACCTTACCTCTTTCAAAACCTTTTCCAAAAGAAACTTACTAAGCCTCTTATACCAAGCTCTAAGAGCTTGTTTCAATCCATAGAGAGCCTTTTCAAGTTTATAGACATAGTTAGGTTTTTCAAAAGTTTCAAAACCAGGAGATTGGACAACATACACCTCTTCTTGAATCAATCCATTGAGAAAAGCACTCTTAACATCCATTTGGTACAATTTAAAGTCCATGAAACAAGCAAAAGCAAGTAGCAAATAAATAGCTTCTAACTTAGCAACTGAAACATAGGTTTCATCATAATCCATTCTTCCCTCTTGATTATATCCTTTAGCTACTAGCCTAGCCTTGTTTCTAACAATTAAGCCATTTTCATCTAGCTTGTTTCTAAACTCCTATTTAGTACCAATTATTTGTTTATCAAGAGGCCTAGGAACTAATTCCCAAACATCATTCCTAACAAATTAGTTAAGCTCCTTTTGCATGGCAATTATCCAAGATTCATCATTTAAGGCTTCATTAATAGTTTTAGGTTCAATTTGAGACACCAAACACATATAATGGCATGCTTTCCTAAAAGAGGATCTAATGGATATTTCCTTTGATATTTCTCCCATGATGTTGTCCAAGGGATGATCTTTCTTTGTCCTCCACTTAGGCAAATCATGTGAAGCATCTTCATGTGGTGTCTTAGAAGTTTGGCGCTAAGCGTGGTGGTGCTAAGCGCCAGAAATTTGGCGTTAAGTGTGAGTATGATAGTAAATTCCTTATATAAGTGGTGCTAAGCGTGGACCTACTAGAGAGTTGGTTTGAAAGTAAAATGAAGTGGCGCCAAGCGCCAAGGGTTTGGCGTTAAGTGTGACCCTTTGAGATACCAAAGTCGATGTCCCAACTAAGAGTAAAGGATTTGTAAGTTTATGTTGCCTTCTATGCTTATTCTTGTATGATTGTTATTGCTTTGATGTCTTGTTGGATCTGTATTTGTGGTTGTTACTTGCCTTGAGAAAATGCATATACTGATTGACTTGTGGTAAATGTTGTGTGGTAATAACTTATGAATTTCTATGACATGAACTACCACATGTACTTATGTATGATCCCATGCCATGGTATGTGTAAAGTAACAGCTATTCCATAATGAAGAGGAACCCAACCTATGAGAGGTGGGATCCTTAGTGTGAAATGTTTAAGTAAAGCCATATGCATTGTTTGGGTGATCATGCTTCATAATATTTGAGCTATGTGATGAAATATGTAAGAATTTGGTTGTTGGAGGTCGGGATGGGTTGTTAACCCTAGCCTTGGGGGTGATGATACCTGGTGTGAAAACTCCAATGCCCCATGCTAATCCTATGAAGTAGGAGCGTACTGGCAAAGCTAGTTAACCTTGACTAGTCACAGGGGAATATCATGCCCATGCTAATCCCATGAAGTAGGAGCATACTGGCAAAGCTAGTTAACCCTGACTAGTCACAGGGGAATATCATACTAGTTGAGGGTGTGAAAGTCGAAGACATCGATACCAATGACGCTTCTTATGGCTGTGCACTTACTCCTAGTCTACTTTCCAAGAAGTTTAAGTTGGTATCACATGTGCAAAAGTAGAGATTTAGGAATATAACATGCATATGCATCATGTTGTAGCATGATATGTTGAAGTGTGCTACATTGTAACTATGTGAAGTTTATGTGACCTTGTTCATGAGCGATTGATGTAATGTGTATAGATGTGAAAAATGTAATTGAGGATTGTGAGGAAGTGTCAAGGTTATGGATATGTGATCATGTTATGCATGTGTGCCATTCTTATTTGATAAAGAACATATGTTGTAATTAGGAATGTCTTTGCTACCTTAAGGATATGTAAGAGGCTATACCCTAAGATAGTATTATGAGGGTTCTAGTTAGATGATAATAGTTATGAATAAGATAGAGAAAGGGTGAATTCTCACCCAGTGTAATAGAAAGGTATAAGACAAGTGAGAGGGAATAAATTGGGAGTATTAAGGTAAGAGTTAAGGGAGTGTTAAGAGTATTCTAGAGTATTTGTAGCCTTAGACTTAGCCTCTAGTGGACAACTTTAAATATTGAAGGAGAGTAAGGTAAAATCTAAACACAAATGGTTGAAATATTAGAAAGGGTTGTGGAAGAAGGTATTAATAATGAGGATGAACTCTTAGGTTGAGAAAAAGATAGTAAACTAGTATAACAGTTGTGAGAATGAAAGAGGTGTTAATAGGAAGTATTGGTAATTGAAAGGTGTAGATCCGACTATAGGTGTGTGAAAATATGGGATGCCTAGTAAGGATAAAGCCATAAGATGTAGGTAATAAAGGTTAAACGGGTAGGGGAGTATAACCCAGCCGTTGAATCCTTCGAGCACTCACTGAGATATTATGTCTCACTCCTTTAAGTATTCCCTTTTTTAGGATATAGGTGAAGATATGTGCGTATGGAGCTTAGAGTCACGTGCAAGGAGATGTAACCTAGTTTACATTAATTCCTTGTATTCCTCTTTATGGGTGATAGATGAATTATGTTAGGCATGTATGGTATTTTATTGTATTATTCTTGTATAAAATCCAATTATATTTATAAGTAGCTTTCGCATGTTGTGTTTATGTTTTAAAGTTTTTCCATCCTTAGAAATCTAGGCTTAGTTACGATAATACCCCTTAGGGTGTTACAAATGCTACCCAACAGATACTCGAGAGAATGGTTGTTATCCTTGAAAATATGAACCAAGGACGAGTCGCTAAACCTGCAAAATACCAAGGTCTCGCAGCATTCAGCAAGAATGACCCACCTACCTTTAAAGGTGAATTTGATCCAGATAGGGCTCAGAATTGGATCACAAAAAATAAGAAAATCTTCGCAGCTATGGTATGCACTGATGCACATACAGTAATTTATGCTACCTTTATGCTATGTGGAGAAGTAGAGCATTCATGAAGGTACGCTAGGTAGCAAGAAGAAGTCAAAGGAAGACTGATCATTTAGGAAGTATTTCGTTTAAAGTTCCTGGGGTAGTATTTCCTAGAAGACCTAAGGCGAAGGAAAGAAATAAAATTCCTTGAATTGAAGCAATGCAATATGTCTATTGGGGAGTATGTGCCAAATTCGATGAACTGTCAAAATACTGCCCTTACTTCCAAAAAGGAGTTGATGATAGATCACAATGCTCCAAATTTGAGAATAGACTAAGGCCTGACCTCAAGTAGGTAGTGCGGTATCTTGAGAAAGCCCAGTTTCCTACTGTAGGGGTTGCTGATATCCCTGTGGTCTACTATAGGGCTTCCTCTGCTGTCCTCCTTTCTTGGATCCAGATGATCCACTACCATGAGTCCTCACCACTCGGGTGCTAGACTCCAACCTCTCAACCATCTTTGCCTTCTCCACCAATGTAGGGAACTCTCGGATAGTCATTAAGACTATCATCCTCTTCAGCTCATGCCTCAAGCCTTCCTTAAACTTGCGACATCTTCACTCCTCGGTGGTAGCTTGTGAGTAGAATTGAGCCAAGTACTCAAACTTGCCTGTGTACTCACTCATTGTCATGTTCCCTTGATATAATCTCAGGAACTCCATCTCTTTTGCATGTCTTGCACTCGCCGGAAGTACTTTTCCAAAAAGCGCTCCCGAAAGCTACCTTAGGTGACAGCCTCACCCCGGGCCTCCATCAATTGTTGGGCTCCTTGCCACCAGTACTCTGCCTCACCAACAAGCATGTATACGGGATAAATGACTTTCTGATCATCCGAACAAGCCAAAGCTCGAAAGATCTTCTCCATCTCCCTCATCCATATATCAACCACATCAGGATCTGACTCACCCTTGAACTGGGGAGGGTCACTCTTTCGAAACTTAACCAACCCTTGAAACTCGGGCGGCACTGAAACACAAGCAGCTTCAGCAGTAGCTCGAGACATCTCTAGTTGCTCCATTGCAACTTGATGCTGCTGAGCCATAGAGGTTTGTTGTTGGGCCACAGTATTTTGCTGTTGGGCTATAGTAGCAACCATCGCTTCCATAGCTCTAGCTATCTGGGAGAAATCAATTGGAGGTGGTGGTGGCTGGTTAGACCTCCTCATTGGAATTCTACAAAACCAACCACAACAACACTTAGCAACTATCCAAACATGATCACTTCGCTCATGGAAGGATCCACACCACAACAAAACAACCAAACATCAAAACAATTCACACCAAACAACATGTCATATACACATAGCACAAGCATACTGGACCTATTTCCCATAGGCCAACCTAAAGACAACCAACTTTGATACCAAAAATTGTAATGACCCAACTATCGCTACTAAACAACCTTACTAAACATACACCTTAGCCACATATCAGGTGAATAAAAGCAATCATAACATATCTGTATATAAATCATACACACCAACTGAGAGATCCACCTATCACTCTTAGTGTCATGCATGCACATCTGTTCAAATGTCATCATCATATATACACAACTATAGGATAACACCAGCCTAGATCAACAATATCAAAAATATATACATAATCGAGGAAGCGGGATACAAAACTCACTCCCTATAGCTGGTCAATCTATACAATCCCATCAAAAGAATATAAAGAAACTGAACAATAACTAAAGCAATGAAACTTGGCTTTCCTAAGCCAAACATCTCCAGCTCTCAGCTCTGAGTCGCCGAACCCACGGAAGCCTCACCATCTACTCCCATGCCATAAGACATGATCATCACAAGCACATCAGCACAACAACAACAACAGGACAACCAACAACAACAAAACATGGCAAGGGTAAGCTTACTACAACAATGGCATAGTGTATGATTATGGAAATCATCAACAATTCACAATATTCAATCACAAGTATATGGCACACCATCATATATCCAGAGTTCTCAACATCTACATACAGATGTACATATATAAAGTTCTCAATCCAGAACTCTATATCACAACCAATCCGTCACAACTATGTCAATTCATGATGACATGACTCTTGAGAGATTTACAACATATTGGGCAATCAGTCAGGTCTCACCCCCTACTGTGGCCTATCTAAGCACCCTTTAGGGATTGCCAAACTTTGATCTGCAGATAAGCTTAGTGGTTTATCAGGATAAGTGTATGTGGGTGGTGGCTTACCACGACACAAGGCCTGCATCACCTTGGCCTCTTGCGGAGTCGCCCATTCACTCATCCCCGAAGGCCCATCGTTAGCTGCCCCACATCTCATCCAGCACTAGGTTGGAGGCCCGTCTGAGTTCCAACTCTGGTCACCATCCAACTTACGTGCCTACTCGCACCACGGCATAAGGTCCATCATCAGCTACCTCAGCCGCCAACTATGCATGAATGCATGTACTACTCAACCACAACCAATAAACATACGACATGTATATATGTATTTCAATACAACTAGTGGCAAAGAGGTCCATCGTTAGTTACCTCACATGACCACTCAACATCCGTCAACATTATATCGACCCTAATCTAGCCTCAATCAAAATCAACAGGTAAGGCCCTATCTAAGCAACCCACCTCGTGAGAAACCTTATTCAATAATATCATACACAATAAGCGGAGGTCCTATCTAAGCAACCCTCCACTTCAAAGACATACCCAACAATCAATTCATAATTTAAAACGAAGACCTTCTTCGAAAACCATTTGGAAGATAGGTGAATTTGGAAATTTACAAAAAACCTTTAAAACAATTTGCCTCTTTAAATTAAAGAAATTCGTAGCCTAACTAGACAACTCTCCATTTTTCTCAAATAAAGCTTTTGAAAATGTATAATACTCTTTTTATATGTGTATATACAAATTATTTCACGTTTTAGAATGAAAACTGTGAAATCTTAAATGGTACATTCAGTTTTGAAATAACATATTATGTACTATAGTAACAAATTATATCCATTTAGTAAAAATGCATTAGACTTCATTTTTTAATAGGGATAATTGATTATGGGTCTCCATAATTGATTACTGCAGAGCCAAAATTGATAGAAATTGTTTTGAAACCCAGATATCGATTATCAGATGCCCATAAGCGATTATTGCCGAGCCACTTTCACAAAAACTGATCCTAAAGCTCCAGATAATCGATTATCAACTTCCCTAATTGATTATCTGCAATATGATTGTCGAAAAACACTATTTTCTGCAGCAAAAACTCGAACTTCCATCATCCAAACTCAAATTTTCAAATCAATGAGTTTCCAATATCATCAATCCACCTCAACCAAGCTGATATGCAATAGATTTCACCATAAATTCAACATTTCATCACACAAATTATGATTTCTCCTCAAAAATTTAGATTTCTCCCCAAAACCCTTTTTCATTCAAAATTTCACGACAACCAACATACAATTCGAATTTGGACCAACCCAAAGTGATATTCACACACAACCATGTTCATACATCACAAATCTAGCAAGAGTAAGCTTCCTTTACCTCTTGGAGCTTCCGAATCCGAGCTTGGGGAAGGGAAAACATGAGAGACACAGAACCTTGAGCCAAACTCCATGAAAGCAAAGCAATAACAGCTTTCCAACGCCTAGAAACGGGATTCCTCACTGGGTTTAGGTCTCACACTTTAAGAATCTTGGTAAGGATTAGAGGAAAATTGAGAGAATGAGAGAAGAGAGTGAGAGAAGAGAGAGACATGAGAGATGGGAGATGAGAGAATAAGGGAAATGAAAGGGGGAAGGGGTTTTAAACTCTTCCTGGGCCCCACGGAGGCTTCGTGCCTACTAAAGTTTAGGGTCCGTCTATTCACTCTCCAAAACACACAACGAGTCTAACTTAATTGTTTTTCTCTTAACAACCCAAACCAAAACCAACAACACTCTCAATTTGGCTCAAGCACATTTGTTTCAGTTCCCTAAACTCAGATAGGAATTCCAAGTCAACAACATAAAACTAACACCACATAACAATAATCAACAACAATCTATTTATTTATTTGTTTTAAACACCATAATCACGTATTAATTTTCACTTTTAGTTATTAAACCACTAAATCATGCATTAAGAAAACAAGGCGTTACATAAAGTCTTTACTATGAATGGAACAGGGGTAGCTATATTTAATGACCTCATTCAAGGTAAGTGCATTATAAGCGACAATCTCTTAAATGTACTATATGACTCAAGCACACCTCATCATTTATTTCCAATGATTGTGTGAAGCATTTGAAATTTCCTGTTTCACTTTTGCCATACGATCTTGTTGTTTCTACCCCTACTAATGTCCCTGTTATTACTTCTCGTGCAAGTTTAAACTGTCAAGTTACTATAAAACGTAGAACTTTTTCTGCAAATTTAATCTATTTCCCTTTAACGAGAATAGGCCTGGTGTTAAGAATGGACTGGTTATCTCCCAATGATGTCCTTCTTAATTGTCACGAAAAAGCTCTAGTTTTGGGATCAAAATTTGAGACCTTTGTGGGATTTGAGATGGTAATTGCCAACCATATAAATGCTCCTAAAGACTAGGAAGCTCAAGTATATGTGATTATATCTAAGGGAGATTTAAATGTTAACAATCTACCTATCGTCTATGATTTCCCTAACATCTTTCCCGAAGACATTCCTAGTTTACCTCTTGCAAAAGAAATAGAATTCACTATAGACTTGGTTCCAAGGTCAAGACCTATATCCATAGCACCTTATAGAATGTCCCCTTTAGAGCTAGCAAAGTTGAAGAGACAAATAGAGGAACTCTTAAAAAATAGTTTATTAGGCCTAGTGTTTCTCCTTGGGGTGCTCTAGTGTTGGTAGCAAACAAGAAAACAAAAGCATGAGATTGTGCGTGGATTATTGCCATCTCAATAAGATCACTATCAAGAATAAGTATCCATTACCTAGGATATATGATCTTATGGACCAATTGAGAGGAGCTTCGATATTTTCAAATATTGACTTGAAATCTGGTTACCATCTTATTAGAGTCAAGACTAAGGATATACCAAAAACAACCTTTAGAACAAGATATGAACATTATGAGTATTTGATAATGCCTTTTGGTGTAACTAATTGATGAAGATCAAGAAAGGCCTCCAAGAAAAAAAGGAAGACCTAAGACCCTCAATTGAGCCAAAAAGACCTAACAATGGAAAGGCTAGAGAGAAAAATCATATGATTGGGCTAGGATTACCTACAAGGGGAAGCGTAAAGAGACTTAAGGAGCATTTAGAGATAATCAACACACTACAAGATCAAGCCCAAAGTGGGAAAAGATAGCTTAAGATGGTGCACTTGATTCAACTAGAAGAAGACCCAACCTAGGGAACTTAATAATGCACTAACCATGGGCCTGCAACTTAATTTTTTTATTAACTTTTATTTAAGTGTTTGGATATATATTTTTAATTGTAATAAGTGGGCTAGTTTGATGATAATTAGGAGCCCAAGTTTCAATCCTAGATTATGTTTCTTTTGAATTTAAGTTGTAATTTGGGTCTTATGCTTTGTTGGGCCTTTGCTTATGTTTCTTTAGAATTAGGATTAGACTCCTTGGAATAAACCCTATAAATAGAAATGTAATCCCTCTCATTTGACAAAGTTGAATAGGATTGAAGTTTTGAGTCCATTATGAATGTGAGTTGAGCGTTGGCTCCTCTTTTTGGTTCTTAGATTAGAACTTCTTCATTCTTATCAAAGGTTTCCATACCTTTGTGGCGAATCCTCACTTGGCTTATCACTCTCCTAGAGTGTGGCACCTTTTTCCTATTTCTCTTTTATTCCACATTTTTCTATTTTATCTATCTTCTTTCATTTTCTTGTCCTTTCTATTTTGTCTTTTTAATTCTCTTGCTTACTTTTTTTAAGCGCCATTTGCTTTAAATTTATCATTTGTTGCATAATTCTCATCTTCTACCTTTCTTCTTTTCTTTTATTTCTATAATTCTTGTTACAAGATAACCAACTCAAGGATGATCTGTAAAAAATAGTATGACTCCTAATTAGGATCATATCACTAATACTCCTACAATCTTTATGGACTACATGAACTGGATATTCCATGAATATTTGGATACATTTGTGGTAGTCTTTATAGATGATATTCTGGTTTATTTTAGAAGTCACCAAAAGCATGAGGAACACTTAAGAATAGTACTGCAAATATTGCGGGAAAAGCAGTTGTATGCCAAATTCTCAAAATGTGAATTCTGGTTGGAACAAGTAAGTTTCTAGGATATGTGATTTCACAAGAAGGAATTTTAGTAGATTCTACAATGGTGGAAGTAGTGTTGCGATGGGAACAGCCTATAACAATAATAGAGATAAGAAGTTTGTTAGGATTGACATATTATTATTGAAAATTCATTGAAGGATTTTTGAAATTAGCTTTGCTTTTAACTAAGTTAACTCGTAAAGGGCAATCTTTTGTTTGGATGAAAGATTATGAGATTAGTTTTCAAGAATTAAAGAAAAGGTTGACTATTGCACCTTTGTTGATTGCACCCTATCTTGCCAGAAAGTTTGATGTTTATTGTCATGCATCTGGACAAGGATTAGGGCGTGTGCTGATGCAAGAAAGAAAAATAAAAGCATATGCTTCAAGGCAGTTAAGACTACATTAGGTTAATTATCCAACTCATGATTTGGAATTGGCTGTAGCAGTTTTTGTCTTAAAGATTTGAAGGCACTATCTTTATGGTGCCAGATTTGAAGTATTCAGTGATCATAAGAGCTTGAAATATCTATTTGATCAAAAGGAGTTGAATATGAGGCAATGTAGTAGATGGAATTCCCAAAAGATTACGACTTTGAATTGCATTACCATCCTAACAAAGCCAACATCATAGCAAATGCTCTAAGTCATAAATCTTTACATGCCTTGATGATGATGGTTAAAGAAATGGAAATGATAAAAAAAGTTTAGGGATTTGGATCTAGCAATGAAATTAAATCCCAAAGATATTTGTTTTGGAATGCTTCAAATAGCTAGTGAGTTCCTAGAATAGATTTGGAAAGCTTCGAATACTAATCAATATCTCCAAGAAAGGTTGAAAGTAAGAACTGAAGGAGAAGAATTGGAGTTTGATCAGGATCCAAATGGAGTCATTTGATTCCAAAGAAGAAATTGTTCACCAGAAAATAGAGAATTAAGAAAAATGATTTTGGAAGAGGCTTACAACAGCAAATTGAGTATTCATCCAGGTTCTACCAAGAAGTATCAAGACTTGAAGAAGATTTTCTAGTGGCCTAGAATGAAGAAGGCTGTAGCATAGTTTGTTGTGTCTTGTTTAGTCTATCAAAATGCTAAAATAGAGCACCAAAAGCCCTCTAGAGAATTACAACTTCTAGAATTTCCTGAATGGAAGTGGGACAGTATAATAATAGACTTTGTAGCAAATTTTCCTAGAATACCCTCTGGTCATGATACTATATGGGTATTTATGGATAAACTAACCAAGTTTGCTCATTTCTTACCCATCAACATTAGTTTTTTTTTTAGAGAAGTTAACCCAGTTATATATCAGAGAAATCATTAGGTTACATAGTCTGTCTTCTAGTATAATCTCTGATAGGGACCCTCGTTTTACTTTTAGGTTTTGAGAGAATTTACAACAAGCCCTAGGGACTAAGTTAAGACTTAGCTTAGCTTATCATCGCTAAACTGACAGATAGTTTGAAAGGACTATCCAATCCTTAGAAAATTTTCTTAGGGCATGTGTTTTAAAATGGAAAGGTGGCTGGGATCAATTTTTACCACTGATGAGTTTACCTATAATAACAGCTTTCAGTCCAGCATTGGAATGGTTATTTACGAGGCTTTGTATAGAAGGAAAAGTAGAACTCTGCTTTGTTGGTATGAAGCTGGAGAATTTTTGATAGTTGAGCCTGAGAGATTACAAGAAACCATTGAGAAAGTTAAACTAATTTGGAAAAAGATGAAAATGTCACAAGATAGGCAAAAAAGTTATTATGATAAAAGATGAAAACCCCTTGAGTTTTAAGAAGGAGATTATGTATTTTTTTAAGTTACGCCTGTAATTGGGGTTAGCAGAGCTCGTAAGTCTTGAAAACTTTATCCTAAATTTATTGGTCTTTACCAAATCCTTAGAATGATTAGTCCTGTTGTATATCAAATAACCTTACCACTCAATATTTTTAATCTTCATGATGTCTTTCATGTTTCCCAACTCTGTAAATATATCCCCAACCCCTCACATATCATTAAGCTTGATATAGTGAAAATAAGAGAGAATCTTACTTATGATGTATTCTCGATCAAAATAAAGGATCGGAAAATAAAGCAACTTTGAGGTAAAGAAATACTTCTGTGAAGGTTGTGTGGCAAACTGATAATGAAGATGCTACTTGGGAATTAGAGAGAAAAATGCATGAACAATATCCTCATCTTTTTATTGGTAAGTGAATTTTGGGGACGAAATTTCTAAAAAAGAGGAGAATATTGTAACACCCCTACCTTAATTTTTCTAATATTTGATAATTCAATTCTGAAAAATTGGGAAGGAGTTTCAAAATTCTAGTCCCCATTATTGTATTCAAAATGTCGAGAGCTATTCAAAAGTGGTTTTTAATAATTTTTTTGAGTCGGAGCTTGGAGAAATTAGAAAATAATGATTTTGCCCTTATTTCTTAACATTAAAAGCTAATATAAAAAAAATATTCAATTGATATTAAAATGTCAATTTGACTTTACAATCATGTTATATGCATTAAAATATAATTTTAGAAATTTTCTAAGAATTTTCTTGAGCTCTAGTATAAAATGACTAAAATGCCCCTAGGTATTTAAAAGACCAAACCAGTATTAGTTTGACATTCAGAAATAGTAAAAATAATAATCTTAGTTCATTTTTAGATAAAATAATTAATTTTAGAATTTTCATAAAAATTTGGGTATTTATTGAATTAAAATGGATTTAATATATTTTTTTAGCTTAAGAATACAAAATAAATCAATAAAATTTTGAAAATAATTAATAAAAATTAAAAATTATTTTTTGAAATTCATTTTGATGAAAAATAATATATTTGTTCGGTTTTATAATTAATTTCATTATTTTGATATTAAAAACTAACTTATTTAAGTTTAGGTAATTTTATTGGTACTGGTTAATTTAACTGCAGATAAAATTAATATAGATAAACCTAGGACAGCACATTGAACATGTCTCATGCATAGGGGGGGTGATTCATCACTCTAATATGTTTATGTGTCCTATAATTAAGTTTAAAATAAATCAAAAATACAAATATTACATAATGAATGATATCATCAAAGTGGACACATAACCAATCTTATTCTTCTATAAATAGCCATGAGTTTGAGACAAATTTTCACCATTCTCCTTTTTCTCAAGCTAGCTGAATTATAAGAGAGCTTATCTCTTTAGAAATTTTTTTCTTTTATTCTATTATTATGCTAGAATTTTACTAGCTTCCATCAACTAGTAAACTTCTCTCTCTAGGAGCTTGGAACCAACGCTACCATCAACTATTCTCCTACTTTAAATCTACTTGAAGAGGTAATGGAGGGAATGGGATTAGTTCTTAATTTTAGTTACTTTGCATGTTGGTAGAAAAGGTTTTACCCTAAACCTTTCAATGCTTAAATTTACAATGTTTTCTTATAATGTTATAATGTTTAATGTTAGAATTTAATTTTTACTAAATTGTTGTGCTGTCCAATTTTATAATCAAAATATATGTACTATATCGTTATGTTGCTCAATTTTAGATAATTAAAATACATTTGCTAAGTAGTTATTCTACTCAAATTTAAAAAATTAAATTATAATTAATAAGTTGTTACTTTACTCAAATTTAGAAAATTAAAATGAATTTACTAGGTTATTATTATACTAAAATTTTGGTAATTAAATTGTAATTACTAAATTTCTATTTTGCTAAAATTTTAATAATTAAAACATGATTACTAAGTAGTTATACTGCTAAAATTTTGATGATTACTATTATGTAATTTTTGGATTGTTTAAATTATTATTGTCTAATTTCTATTATATAAGGCAAAAATGTTAATTGTACCAGTGGTCAAATTAATTGAGACCAAAGAAACCTTTATTTGAGAAGTTAGAAATTGATAAGTTAGTAAGTAATGTAAAGCAAGTGACATGTAGTGGCATGACACCTTACTAGGGAAGCTACAATTTGGTAAGTTGAGGAATGAAAAGCAGGGACCCATTTGCGGAGGTCTTGGGGGTAGGCATCATGTGGTGAAGGTCTCAATGGCTAGAGAAGTGCTCGTGAACAGGGATATTCACTTGACCAAGCTTGATAACTTCAATAACTGCTCAGCATTCTACGATTGGTGTGAGAGTATACCTCTATAAATGGACGTCCTGAACTGTTATTTTGTTCCTCAATGATGAGGACTGTACCATGTGATATTGTTAGGAGAGATATATGTACTTCTAGTCACTTCTTGGTTTTGTTGAGAACTATTACTCACTAACAGAGAGTATGGATCCATACTAAGTTAAGGGTGGTCGAGCACAACTTAGAATAAACTCTAGGATCCCCTCCATTGTCAACTATGTTTTATTTGTATTTTATGGTGGAATTCCTACCATACTTGTAAAAGTGATTTTAGAACAAATTACCTCACTCCATTATTTTTCTTTTATGTATGATTGATCGCGATTATTGAAAATGGTGGTAACGCCTAATAATGCTGAGGCCAAGTTAAAAGTTATTCCTACGAATGAGAACCTATAGATCTAGTTTATAGTATTTTTCTTTGTATAAATGATAGGATAGATTGATACTACTTTGTATAGGATATTTTTGGTGTATATATTGGATTAGGTAGTAACTATCTTTTGATGTACTTTTTACCTCTCTGTATTTAGTTATTTTTTGACATGTACTATGAAATTAGGATATATATACAAACTTTATCTTCTATCTTTTACTCCTGTTTCTAAATTTTTTTAAGTTTAGTAATTTTCTATTATAAAAATTAGAAAAATTTTACTCGCATTTTCATCAATTCAAACTTAATAACTGATTAAGTAATTAAATAAGTAGAAGTTGTGTTCAATATGAATGAGTGTCTTGTAGGATATTACATGATCACTGGATATCACTGCCATCTTTGCATATCAGCCCATAAACAGCATACAAAGAGAAAGAGATAGAGGTGTGAAATGATATTGTTCAAAAAATCATTTTCACATGAGTGACAACAAGTCTTACTATAAAACATAGATAAAACACAATTGACAATAATTACATAAGGAACCTAGGGTTTCATCTAAGTTGCAATAGACTACCCATGACTCTGTATGGATCCATGCTTCCTATTTGTGAGTAATAATAGTTCTTAACAAAATTGGGAAGTGATTAGGATTGCATATACCTCTTTAAACATTATCATATTGTATAGTTCTCATCACCACTGAGGAATAAGGCAACGACTCAAGACATCCACTGTCCATATAGAGGTTTACCTCACACCAATCCTGGAATACTGAGTAGTTGTCAGGGTTATCAAGCTTGGTTAGGCAAATAACCTGGCTCAAGGGTACTAACTTGGCCATTGGGACCTTCATTGCTTGATACCTTACCCCCAAGACCTCCGTAAGTGGGTCCCTAGCCTTCACTCTTCAGTGTACCAAATTGTGGCTTCCCATGCAGGGTGCCATGCTACTACATGTCCTTCACATCACATTACTCAACTAACTAACATTTCATCACTCTTTATCTTTGAACAGAGAGTTTCCTTAGTTTCAGCTTATTTGAGCACCTGTATATTTTCTCTTTAATGACTCTGCTTCTTATTGCAGAGATTTAGTCTCTATTTATTTCACAGTATAACAAATTAAAGTCTACATACTTGTACAAATTATCTACACAATTATAATTGAACAATTCATAATTTATAAGTCATGCAACAAAGAAAACAACTAATCACATTAGTAATTTACTAATAAATTTTATTTATTACCTTAAGTACCTAATTAAACTTTTAATCTTATTTAGTGAAACCTTAAGACTAAATACTTCATTATTTTGGAGCCCAAATTACTTAAGTAATTTAGTCAATAAAATTCTACTTTAGCTTAACTTAGAATCTTAGGTACTTAATAAAGACTTGAACTAATTAATTGGAATTTTGAAAGAAAACCTAATTTCCTTTTATTTTATTGAAACCAAAATTTGCTTAGACATTATCTAAGTTTCATAGCTTTATTCTAATGTTCTAATATTATTCTATTAACTTGATTAAAATTAACCTTGATTAATTTTTAAAATTTCTTAGAAATTTTAATATTTACATTTTAATTTACAATTTACTAACTTAATTTAAACTTAGAATACTAGGATAGTCTTAGAATAACTAATTATATTTCAATTCTAAGTACTAAAATACAATTTGGCTAGTGATTATTAGAATGGATTTTTTTTTATAATGAAGCTAAGCATATTATCTTTTAAACTACTTCAAGGAAAAATTTTCACTTATTCCTAATTTGACAAGCTACCCATTTTACTAACTTGGGCCGTGAGCCCATTATGAATAACAAAGAGGTTATT
Organism: Spatholobus suberectus; assembly: GCA_004329165.1. NCBI lineage: Eukaryota > Viridiplantae > Streptophyta > Magnoliopsida > Fabales > Fabaceae > Spatholobus > Spatholobus suberectus. The sequence goes on from CM014735.1 coordinate 60,372,086, forward strand.
CCAAATTTTATTACTAAGATAACCATCAAAAAAACATATTTCTTTGTTGGTTTTCTTTATTTTAAACCATGAATCCTTAAACAACATTTCCATCTTTCACAAACTTTTGTTATCATTGACTAATCTAGCTTCTATTAGAAATTTTTTTATCATCTTCCTCCACCAAAAAAAAAAAAAAAAAGAAGTAAAACATAAGTCCTATATAGGAAAGAATAAACCTTACAATTTTTTCTTTTTACCAAAACCTTTACAATTCGTCATCTCCAAAACAATACTAATCTCAATTACTTATATATTATTATGAAAATAAAAATCCCAGCACAAAGGGAAGGAACAAAGCTAAAAAAAATTCTTCTATCAAACCTAACACAAACCAATCTTTCCTACTTTATTAGCATCTATAAAACTTTAAATTTTTGCCATTAAAAACTGAAATTCCAACAGCATATTCAGTAGCAAAACAACCATTAAATCAACGTTTTTAGTATCAAGATTAGCAACAACAACCATAACAATGGAAACACTAATGAAAAAGGAAATAGGTTTTGGGGAAAAACCTTCCCACCTCTAGATGAAAGTAACTACAATTTAGAACCCACCACACTCCCTCCATTACCTCAATTGGAAGTTGATGATGAGGAGAAGAGAAGTGGTGGAATGGTGGCTCCAAGCTATACGATGGAAGAACCTTTGATCAAAGCTTGTTGGAGGTGGTTGATGGAAGCTTAGAAAATTTTTATGGTGATGGGAGGGTGGAGAGAAGCATTTGGTCGGTATAAGGAAGAGGAGTGCGTGAAAGTTGTCCCAAAGGATGGTTTATATAGAGAGAAAATGTGGCTTTGGTGTCCCTCGGTGATGTCATGTAGATGACATCATCTTAGATGATGTCATCACTTAGAAACATGTGATAAATGTGTGTGTCCATTTTAGTCCTAGGTCTTGCAGAGGTTTCTCAAATCTCTGTGTTCAATCTTAATTTTATTAGTTAATTCACCTGTTATCGCTTAAATTTTAGTAAATTAGTTTTAACATCAAATTTATGAATTTTTGTGTGAAACTTGATATACACATTATTTTCCATTTAAAATTAATTTGCAGATATAAAAATTAAATTTTTTCAAATTTTTATTCATTTAATTAATATTTTTGAGTTAAAAATTCATATTAAATCCATTTTAACTCAATAAATGCCAAAAATTTTATGGAAATTCTAAAATTAAATATTTTATCTAAAAGTGTATTGAGATCATCATTTTTACAATTTTTAGATGTCAAACCAATACTAGTTTGACTTTGTAGACAACTAGGAACATTTTGGTCATTTTGTACAAAAATTTTAAAATTTTTATAAAATTATATTTTAATATATATGACATGATTCTAGGCTCAATTTGACATTTTTACTGCCAATTGAGTCTTTTTTTTTCTCATGTCAGTCATTTATATTGAGAAATCAAGACGTAATCATCATTTTCTTATATCTTCGAGTTTTGACTTGGAAAAATTATTAAAAAAAAATGATTAGATAGTTCTCAAAATTCTGACCACAATAGTGAAATTCTTTCCCAATTTTTAGTATATAAGAAAACAATTGCAAAGCTAAAGTAGGGGTATTATACTAGTTTCCAAAATGTCCAAGTTTTCTTAAATCCACTGTGTTTATGATTTTTAATGATTTTTGTACTAAAATTGTCCCAAGCATACATTTAGTCAGAAAATAGCATAGTAGGCTCAACTTTAAAAAAGCATATAAAATCGAAAACTTAATAAAAAATATATATGATATATCATTTTAAAGCTTTGGAAATCTTCTTTTTGTAAATGCAAACAAGAAATCTAAACAATGTACAAAATTTCTAGGAACACAAAAATGTTGGTACTGATCGTCAACGATTTCTTGATAGTTTCTAGGGGTTTAATCACGTTCTAGGTGTCCATTTTGAAGGGTTTGGAGTCTATTTTCATTTCCAAGTTGAATCAACTCTATACAATAACTATGGCTCAAGATATGAATAAAACAAGTGAGCATGTCAGTGCTAGAAAATAGACAAGGCAACCAAAGATGCATTCTTCACCAAATCAACATGTTTCACAGAGATTTAAGTATTTAAAGCCACCAACGAAAAATTTCACACATTAAACACTTCAAAACAATAGCATTGTCAACACATATCAAGCAAAGGGACAACTTTCCATACTTCCAAAGATTAAGCAAACTAGAGCTCTTGGGAAGAAAAGCACAAGGTGGATAACTCTCCTTGACCTTTGGCATGAACAAGCTTCAACAACATCCACACATGGACCATCCAAGACACTAAACAACCTTCAATCAGGTTTTAAACAAGGAACACAAAAGAGATTAAGAGGAGAAAAAGATATTTCAGAAGAAAATAGAAAAAGAAGAAGAATGGAACAAAGGCCTGGGAAGAACTTACCAGAAACCTTCTCTTTTCTCTCTTCTCTTCACAAACACAACCAACTTCTAACACTTAGAGAGAAAAAAATGAGAATGGGAAAGAGAGGAGGATTCCACAACCATGGGGGTTTTAAAGGGTAGGGAATGGTTTTCAATTTTACACTAAGGTCCTTACTTAAGTGATAAAAGGAAGGGCAAAAAGGTAATTAATAAATTCAACTACTTAACCATTAAGGAGTTGAAAAAAAAAACAACATCATATCTTCTTCAAGAAGCCAAGAGTGGATAGCCAAAAGGAAAAACAAGGGTAGATGGGTGGTTTGGTACATTTAGGGTACACTTAGAGTACAAAGTGTAAGTAAAGTTTTCGTAACTTAAGTACAAATAGGATTTGATGTCTAGTTGGAATGTAACTAATCTAGTTAGCTTAGGAAACTTAGTTGGTCACCTAGTTGAAGTGTTGTTGGGCGTGTAATGTAGGGTTAGACAGTAGGGATTTATTAAATTCCTATTCTGCCAGGAAAAACACAGTCAAATACCGAAATTTATCGAATAAGGTTTAGGGTTTTTCAATATCCAAACCAATTAAGACAATTTGATTGGAATTAGAATTTTAATGAGTATATGACTCACTGAAATATCTTAGGGTATTATTGAACTATCTTTGTAACAGTCAGATAGTTAATTCTCTTTATCTAACAAATTTCTCAATAATCGGTCTTGGGTAGTAATAGAATAAAACGTTGCATTTTAATCTTTCAATAAGGAAAGCTATCAAATCAATTAGAACCTAATCATAACTAATTTAAAAATTAATTAAGATTAAATTACATGATCCCATACTGCTCATCAACTTTCATAGATAAATCTCTACTCAACATGTATCAACGCAGTCTAGATTCTTGCATAAACCTTTATAGAAGCTCAAACAAGAACAAACATGTGTTTTGATTATTTATTTTTCATTGGAAATTAAATTTAATTCCTCTTCTCAATTTTTCAATCACTTATTCATGGATCGACATGCTACAGATCTTACACTACTAGCCTTTACAATGTATCTCTGCACTACCGAAATTTAAACATACTTAATTCCTACAAAAAATTCTACAAAATTTACACAATAAGCAATCGCTTATTCTTTCAATTATTTACTTAACTAAATTAAATTAAATTTCTCTTTTCAAATTATCCAACCACTTATTCGCAGATTATAAAAAGACAAGTCTTACACAAACTATGTAAACAAAATATAAGAAACAAATCTAAATAAATTAAAAAGCAAAAGGCCTTATTGTCTCACAGTAATTAAGACATGATCAAATTGGAACAAAATAATGTAAACAAAATTACATTTTGTGTAAGACGATCAAAATTAAAGAAAACCAAATACAAGACAACACAAATAGAACAAGTAACAATATATAATTCACATCATCAAATTAGAACAAAACAATGTAAGCATAAATACATATTTTGGATAATAAGACGCTACTTTTATTATGAAAGATTATAATTGAAAAATAAGAAATAAAATAGATACAAAATAGGAACCTTTCAAATTAAGAAAAATAGACCCAAAAAAATGTGAAAGGGGACAATATCTTTATCACAGTGAATGAACAAATAAAGAAAAAAATAGGAAGCCAATAGCTATGCTCACCTTTTGCAAGAGGAAAAAAAAACAAAAGATTTAAGAAAAAGAGAGTTACATTTCTACATGAGTGAAAAATGGAAAAAAGAAACAGAAAAAGAAAAAAATAGAAGCTTTTCAAATGGACTAGATGTATACGTAAAAATTGATAACCAAGCCCAATTATTATGTTAGTTTATTGCAATTCAATTATTATAGGCTTTTGATATTTACGTCCCTTAATTAATAAGTGTATCCCTTCCTTTTTTCCTATGCTTTTTTATTCCCAAAATACCCTTTTATATAAAAAGAATAAAAACCTTATTTTTGCACCTTATCTTCATTATTCTTTAAAGTCCATTTTTGCATCCTATCTTCATTATTCTAAAAGCTCTATTTTTGCACTTCATCTTTAAACCTATTTTTGCACCCCCCCCCCCCGCCCCATCTTCATTATTCTTTAAACCCTTTACATTTAGTTTATCCTCTCTCTTTTTTGTCTCTATAAAAAATAATATGATTTTATAGTAATTTCATTCCCTATATTGAATATGATGTTTTCTATCAAACTCAATATGTGCATTTTCCTTCAAAGTTATACTTTGCAAGAATGGAAAGATGTTTATACCTGTCCTCCCAAGGAAGGAAGACCAGAGAAGTTAGAGAAGAAACGCCAAAAGAAAATGAAAAGAAATGGAACTCCTGTGAGAAGTGTGACGCCCTTTATCACAAGACTTATTTTCTAATAATATTTTATTTAATTGTTATTATTATTTATTGTTTTGCAAATAATTTTTTTTATACAAATAACCAACGTGTAACATGAAAGCATAATTAAGTAATAGAACTCATAATCGCATACGTACATATGAAACATAGGATTGAAAGAAATATATGCCTATACGTACATACATACATATAAACATACACACACATATCCCAAAATAAGCTGATCCTAGCCTACCCATATAATACATCAAAAGGTAAAGGCCTAAAGAACCAAAGTAGTTAGCTAACCTAACTCCTAATCAATACCTATCCCAACAAAAGCTCCTAGAAGGTATCCTTAGAAAGATCCTCCTCCTCTTTGTCCTTTGTAGCATACCCTTCTATGCGGTCCAAGGGTTGGCTTAGTAGCTCACATAGGAAAGAGGAAGCCAAATTGATGGACCAAATTGTAGGCTAGGAAAGGTAGTACGAGAAGGACGCTCCTTAGCGATAGTGAGTCATAACATTGCACGATTGGAGCGAATTGAGTATCAGGTATAGGAGAATCAAACATAGTTAGGGATGATGGAGGAAAAGCATGGACATATCCTGGAGTAGGTGACTAAATGAGTACATTGGGATATTAACTATAGCAGACTGGTAGGTGACTATGGGTAATATGGGCATGAAAGTCATAGTGACCACTCCTAGAAAAATGTCTTCTAGGAAGCATCCGAGTGATAGCCTTAAAAGTGGGGTGAAAGGATCTATCTGTCTCACCTGCTCTCTAGTGAATCATCATCATATACATACATAGACATAGAAGAAAAAGGAGTGAGGTCACATCAATCTTATATTTAAGGTCACAAACAACGAACCTTAATTGTTCCAAACAAACAAAATAATTACTGTGAGTGATCATCTGAGTATGTAATGTAGAAGGGTACTAAAGTCTCATCTAAGTTTAAAAGACTCGTGCATGAGGGCTCATTGCCTCTAGTTCCCATGATCAAAGGACCTAACCTTTATCTAATGATGATTGGAAGTACATATTCCTTCCAAGCACTTTCCCTTTTTACAAACAATCACGAGTCTTTTTCTCTTGAAGGAATACTTTCACCAATCATGGATATGCTTAACAATTTGTTGGGGTTATTGAACCAGATAAAGTGAATTCTCCCATCTCAAAATTGCAAGTCCCAACTCTTAGGATTTCACAACTCAATTCCTTCCTACACCCAAGACTTCCAAGAGTCCTACTAACATCCCTCAGGTACTATATTATGGTTAACCCATCACATATCTCACTTCATTCAATGCATATGATGCATGCTTTCTAACTTAGTATAGACACTTAAGTAAGAGTTGCAAATTTTCATGAAAATCTAGCAAAGTCTCATATGTTTTTGGAACTATCCCTCAGACCACCACATGGGTATGGTCAATTTAATAACAAAGATACAACCTACCAATCAACAACATCAACAATTCTCATCCATTTCCAATCTCACATCTCAAATCATCATACGTAGGCTTTCATGGCCACATCATTTGGTAGCTATCAGTGCTTACCATACTTCTGTTATATCTCAAACACAATTACCATACTCATATGACATAATATCTCAACACTCTAGTTTAAGCAAAGCAATTAGAATAAAGCAATTATATATGCCATTGCCTCATAATGGCCGAATAGTATATGTGTAGGTAGCAAGATCAATTTTTGTTTCCAATCACGAATTTTAACTCAAATCCATTTACTAACATTAAATTATTTAATCCTTAGCTTACCTTTCCATTTAGTCTAGATACTAATGTTTTTTCACGATACAAGAAATAAACCAATAAAATTAAGATAGAATTTTATGTTCAATATGAATACTTGATAACCTTACATTCTTACCAATGACAAACCTTAGAATTACATTATATTAGTACTTTACCACTTATAGGCATAAAATTCAAGTGTACTGACCGCACTTCACTTATTCCCTTGTCTAATACAACACGCAACAATTTTATGCTCAGTTTACGTATCATACAAACAATAGTCTCAAAAGCTTAGATACATGGTTATTAGAATGCACACCACAATATTACATGTCCCCAAAAATCCTTCTCAAGAAGGATGCTTACCAACCTAATTCATGGATTGCATTACTACTTTTTACGAGATTTGAGGACAATAATTGGTAGACCTTTTATCCTTTTGCTTGTCTCTTTTGGATAAAATTATTTAATGAAACTTCTTCCGTAGTTTATATGACTAATGCTTCAAATAATCCTTTTAGATAAAACTTCTTGATATATAGGTCTTCAACATTTTGTAAGACGATACGTGTAGGATGATTTCTATACATAAGAGGAAACATTCAGATCATCAGTCTTATGTTTTGTTTGTTATCATAAAAATTTGAGGGCTTAACTATCTTCTAATAGGAATGTTAAAACTATCTTTTGAAGAAATTACCACAAAAATAGTGGGCCTCTTCTACTTCCCACAGTGACGTTGAGGGCTAGCATCTTTTCTAATTTTGAGGACTTCCCACTAAAATCTGATACCATTATATTATGAGGTATCAGGTTTTCTTTAGGCTTCTTAGATCTTCTTAACAAAGATTTATGGAGTATGCTGATGGCAACACCCCCATCAACTAATATTTTATTAACCTTTCTTCCCTTTCACTAGGGCAGTAAGGATAAGAGGCTTCAAATAAGCCTTTATTTCCTTTATAGGCTTGTCAAAAGCAACAATGTTTTCTTTTAGGGTGAACCAAGATACTTAGGTCAACTAGACAACCTTTGTTTCATTAAAAGGTTTCTTAAAATCACTCATTCTTTCAAAGTCTTCTTAGCTTTGCTATTTTGCATACCACAAATCAAACTCAACAGGTAGAATTGAAATTAACCCATAAATATCTTCCATGGAATCAACAAACCCTGTCTCAAAGACATTTGTGATTAACCCATCTTCATTTTCAAACATAAGAGGCTGAGATTGAATCTTTAAAACCTAAGGGTTTGGAACCAAAGTCTTAAGATAAGGCTTCTAACCAAGCTTGTTACCCCTTGGTTTTCAGGGGCTTCCTTCCTATTCCTTTGATATCTTTTCCATTGAATCTTGGTCATATTTCGAGTCCATGGAGCATTTAGGTAGTAGATGCTTTAATATTTTGTGTTAGTAGTTGATCGTTGAGGTCTCACCGATCCTTGATTAGAGGCAAGTAAATGGACTTACCTTGGAAATAATTCATAGGTTTTTGAACCTGTTTCACAAACATGTTGATTTGTTGTTTACCATTCGAGCTGGTACCCTATGGGTTTTGTTTCTGATGATTCTTTTGAATCTCAGACTCTTTGAAGGTCTTTGTAGTAGACCTATCGAATATAGCATTGCATGTAACACCCCTACCTTCGTTTATAACTATTTTTCTAATTACTTGTGAATTTATTTTCAAAAAATTAGCCAGGATTCTCAAAGTTCTAATTTTCACTATTGCATTTAGAATTTCGAGAACTATTCAGTCATAATTTTTAATAATTTTTCTAAGCCAAGGCCTAGAAAAATGAAAAAATAACGATTACGTCCTAATTTCTTGACAAAAGGGCTGACATATGAAAAAGGTTTATAAATGACAATAAAATGTCATCATCAGCTTGGACACATGTTATATATATTTAAATATAATTTTTGAGAATTTTTTGAAATTTTTGTGAAAAATGATTAAAATGTCCCTAATTGACTACAAAGTCAAACTAGCATTTGTTTGACATCCTAAAATAGTGAAAAATTTATTTTAAGCTTATTTGTGTATAAGGAATTCAGTCTTATAATTATCATAAAAGTTTTAGAAATTATTGAGTTAAAATGAATTTATTATTAATTTTTAACCTAAGAATTCCAATTAATAAATAAATTTTTTTATAAAATATATAAAATTATTTTCAATTTTTAGAAATTATCTAGAACCTTAAAATTATATATCTACCAAGTTTCAAACAAAATTTCAATAGTTTGATATAGAAATCAATTAAAATAAGTTAACTTAGTTTTATTGGTACTGGTAATTTTAACTTAGCTATTTTCATTGTATTTTGGAGTAGCGATAAATGTGTAAAAAAAAGAGTATAACAAAGAATTCCTAACTAGCTTGTTATCCTAGAATAAAAATTAGATGGAGAAGCGATTAGAGAGAGTCCATTGGTGGGTTTTACTTGTTTTCTAGGTACCTATCTATATAGATATATATCTATATAGAATTCCCTGTTTCGACCATATCGCACTATGTATCATTTGATAATCCAATGAATCTTTAATTCTTTATTTGACCGAATGGACTTTTTTAAATGGAAGATTATCAAATATATTTAGAGGATCCCAGTGTCATGGCTAGCACAATAAAGTTTTGGGACTAGATTGAAACTCCATATTAAACACGTGTTTAATTAAAATAAAAGAAAAAAATTAAAAGGAATTATGACATAAGCCTTGATGATGTCGTTAAGCTTACATCATCTGTTAAACCACTCTATAAATAGCTACTTTGTGACACAAACTCTCACCCCTTCTGCTAGTCTCACCTACCGAGACTCCCCAGCCTTTTTTATCTCCATTTTAGTTTTTTCTCCTCACCCACAAAGCTTACTCCATCAAAGTCCTTCACCTATCAAAGTCCTTCACCCTCCATCACCAACTCAAGTGGAAAACCTCCATTCAAGCTCCACTTTTCACGATCCTCATCCACTTTCTAAGAGGTATAGGGGGATGTGGGGTATATTCTCTTTATTTTGTTACATTCACATGTAATGTAGGAGGGATTTTGGCTAATATAGGCATATATGATTTCTATCAATGTATTCATGATTGTTGTTGGTTCCTTAACTTTTGAATATGTTTCTTGGTTCCATTTTGATGAAATTTTGATGGATCCTTATTATAAAAAAATGTAACTAAGTTGGTTTGATGGTGATTATGTTGTTAAGATGTTGGAAAAGGATCAAAATCTTGGTTGCATGGCATTGAAGGCCTCTTGGCCTTATAGTGCAAATGGGCACCGATTTTTTTTTTGTTACTCTTGATCTTAAAATTTTGGATTAATGATGATTGTGTTAAAAAAAATAAAAACCATGAATGTTTCTTATAATAGGCTTTTTGTCTCTTTGTGATTCCAAAGAGTGCTAGCCATTTTTTTAACACCTTGGTTCTAAGAAGTTTATTTGATCTTGACTTATTGGTATATTGATTTGGTAAAAATAGAAGAATTTTTTTCTTTGATAATGGTTATAGGCCTCATGGCCTTAGTTTAATCTCAAGCTTATAGACAAAAATTTTCTTTAACTAGTGAGTGCAAGTTTTAAATTAACAAAGGTTGATTGTAACTTGTTTTGGAAGAAGGTAAAATAAAGTTTTTGATACTAAAATCCCTCCATAGGCTTCACATCCATTTTAATAAAATTGGTACCTTGACAAAAAAAATTTAGTTACTAACTAGTTTTAGAACTTTACCTAAAAGTATTTTTCCTAAAAATGGTTAACCAATGTTTTAACAAGAGCAAACAAATTTTGAGAACTTTAGTCTCTCTAATAGGTCCAGCCTTAGCATTTTAGGGAAATCTAAAATAAATTTTTAATTTTTAAACTACTTGGTTTTAATCCTTAATTAAGTACCTAAGGTTTAGTATAAGCTTAACTTGAATCTTGTTATTTTAGGCCTAGGCAATTTAGCCTTGTCAAGAAATAATCATCCAAACTTCAAATTTTTACTACTTAAGTAACTATAATCCTTAATTAGGTACTTAAAGTTAATTAGAATTAAATTGATAAGTAAATTAGACAAGTCTAAAGTTTTACTAACTTTCTAGAAATAATAGATTATGAATGTTTTTATTTAAAATGAGAAAATTTTATCTTGTCATTAAATTATAATCACATGCATTTTAAATTCTAAAGATCTACATTTAATTTACTCTATTGTGTTGGATATTTTAATATGATCTTTTTAGATTCCAATTTATTATATTGCCATGTGGATAAGAATTAAGTCTCTGAATGGTGAGGCAGAAACATTGATATTGAGAGTACTAACGCTAAAATTGTTGAGACCAGGGATATATTTATTGAGAGGTAAGTTAAGTAGTGATAAACTATTAAGTTAGATGAGAAAATGAGACGTGAGGGTCATGCAATTGGCATGAAACCCTGTAGGGAAAGCCACAATTTGGTATACTATAGAATGAAAGGCAAGAACCTAATTAGCAGAGGTTTAAGGGGTAAGGTATTGAGTGTTGAACATCCTAATGGCTAAGGTAGTGCTTTTGAGCCAGGACAATCACCTAACTAACTTGATAACCGTAACAACTACTCAGCATCGTAGAATTGGTAAAGAGTATACCTCCACTTTTGTGTTATGGCCCTAAGCTGAAAGATTGCTCATTTCCTTAATGAAGATGGGGATTGTACCATGATGATGTAGGAGAGGTATATGTACTTTCAGTCACTTCCCAAGTTCTAATGTGAATAATTGTTCATTAATGGGAAGTATGGATCCATACAAGAGTCTAGGGTAGAATAGTATAACTTAGGCAAAACCCTAGGTTCCCCTTTTTAAGTATGTTAACTGTATTGTATCTTGTGTTTGATGGTAGGATTTCCTACCCATATGTGTAAAAGTGATTTTGAGAATAAATTAGCTCACTCCTCTATCTTCTTTTTATATATGTTGTTCATAGATGATTATTTGAAGATGGCGATGATGTTGGTGTTGCTTAACCTGAACCTCGAATACAATAATTTAGGGATATGGTATTATGATGAAAAGAGGACTATCTAACTTTTTGTGGCTTCATCAGCATTACCTTACTATCCCCTATACTTGGTGTACAAATACCACCGATTTCCTCCATTATCCCTATCATGTTAGCATCGTCACCTCCTATGGGATTTTAGGGAGTACCATCACCCTCACCTCTAGCTCACAGAGACATTCTGTTCATGGCATCACTAGTAGACTTTATTGGAACCAAAGACATATGAGGTGTTTAATCCCACAAAATTTTGAAAATAACAAAAGTTATTAAATTTTAGTGTTCTTTTCTATGTCTTTTTTATCATCATTTTAAGTCTCATATAGTGAAAAGCTTTTAGAATGTCCAATATGTTGTATGAAAATCTGGCGTCCAATGTGCCACTCTAAACCAAGTGTCCAAATTGCTTTAGAAAACATAAGCATCCAAAGCGCTCATTTGTGAAACTTGTCCATATGCCTTATCTGAGATATCTCAAAATATAATTACATTTAAAATGTTTTACGCTGCTTATTCTCGTACACATTGAAACTAGTGTTCTATTTTCTTCTAATGTGATCTAACATTCAAATATCTTAGCATTTAATGAAAAGCAAGATATTTTTGTGTATAAGTATATGCAGAAAAGTAAGTTAACTCATCAAACTACCAAACAGGAATAAGGAATGTTTAGAAAAAACAACTCTGAAATGCAAAACTGCACCTCCCACTTTGATGTATAACAAAAGTTGCTTTTTTGTCTCTTCTACAAAGTTGAAACATGTACAACCGTGCGTGACAAGCTTAAAACGTGTTGTTGAAGGCTGATGCTCATAATATCTCAACGGCTATTTTCTCAAAGGCTATAAATATCAAGTCCAAAAAAGAAGAAAAAAAACTCCTTTAAGAAGAAAAACTCCTTCACATTGTTGAACAACCTTGCAATTCAATAATTTTCATATTCTTTGCGTTGTAAAGTTTTTGTAATTGTACTTGAACTTTCATATCCTCACATTGTGAGTTGATTTCCTTTAACAACTTTATCTATGTAGTGAAAGCCTGGAGAGGCTTGGTGACTAAAGAATACTTGGGTTCTAAGTAATCTCGAGTTGATCATTCTTGTAAGGCCTAAAGAGACATATAGAATACTTATTTGTAACTAAGAGGTTGGTTTGTAGAAATCCTTTTGAAGGAAGGTACTAGACGTAGCTCAAGTTGAGTGAACCAATATAAATTTCTCTTTCCTTTATCCTTGTGTTTTTATTTGGACAATATCTCTTATCGCTATCACATATTTGTGAAAAAGTTTTCTCTAAATTAGAAACACACAATTCAACCCCCCTTCTTATGTATTCCCTTATCTTTCACAGAGGTTGACCTCTGGGGGTTGAGCATCTAATAATGCAGGGGTAAAAAGATCCTAAGCATATATGGATAACAAAGGACAAGCAATTAACAGACCACCTCTTTTCAAAGGTCAAAGTTTTAACTACTGGAAACGGAGGATGATAGCCTTCTTTGATGCATGTCACATTGATATGTGGGATGTCATAGAGATAGGTGACTATCTACCTGTTGATGAAAATGGAGTAGAACTATCAAGAGGTTAATGGATAGAAGCACATAAAAAAAAGGTATCTACTAAACTCTAAAGCTCGAAATTCTATTATGTGTGCTTTATTTGAATTTGAGTACGAGAAAATACATAGCTTAAAAAGTGCTAAAAAGATGTGGGACACTCTAACTCTTGCTTATGAGGGTACCTCACAAGTAAAAAGATCTAAGCTAAGTTTGCTCGTACAACAATATAAGTTGTTTATAATAGAAGAAAATAAAACTAATGAACTTATATTTGGTAGATTTCAAACTATTGTAAATAACTCAGGATCTCTATGTAAAATTGCTAATAACTATGATCATATTGACAAAATCTTGAGAAGTTTGCTTAGAGAGTGGAGACCACAAGTTACAGCTCTGAGAGTGTCAAAGAATCTAACAACTCTCTTTATGGAAGAGATACTTGGAACACTTAAAGTACATGAGTTGGAATTGAAGTAGGATGAAGGACTAAGAAGAAGAAAGTCCCTAGCCCTAAGCGCTCAGCGTCTAATAAAGGGGTCGTCATCCAAGGCTCTAAATATGGAGGAACTTTCTGAGGAAGCATACAAAGAAGAAGATTCGGAAGAAGATAAGATCTCCTCTATATCCAGAAAAATACAAGCAATGCAAAAAAAGAAAGGAAGATCTAAAGCTAGAAACTTTGCTAAAAAGTTCAATAAAGAATCCAAGGAAAAGAGTCTACCTATCTACTTCAAATGTAAAAAAGCCTGGGCACTTCAAAGTTGACTGTCCAAGCTTACAAAAGGAGAAAAAAAGACTTTCCTTAAAAAGAAAAAGAAAGGACTTATGGCAACATGGGAAGATATGGACCTGTCCTCCTCTAAGGAAGGAAGAAGCAAACTTATGTCGTATAGCAGAAACAAGTCCAGAAAGCTCAGAAAACAAGCAAGAAAAAGATGAGCTAAACTTCAATGACTTAACTACTCTCCAACAAGCATATAATGAATTGCTTTCTAATTCTTCAACTTTCTTTGTTGGTTATAAAAAATTGAAAAGAAAGTTTTCAAAAGTATCAAAAGAACTTGATTTGCTTAAAAAGAATTATGATGATCTTATAAGAGAGAATGAAAAATTAAAAATAGAAAAATCAAAAGATTTCTCTGAAGTGAAACCACCTAATGAAGCATTAGAACTTCAGAAGGAAGTAAATCACTTAAAAGAGAGTTTATCCAAATTTATTAGCGAAACTGAAAACTTGAACAAGATTATATCTTATAAGTGAAGTCCACATAACAAATCTGGTTTTGGTTTTGATAAAAAGAAAAGAGCCTCTAGAACGGCTAAAGCCATTACATTTTGTAAGTATTGTGGTAAAAGTGGACATGAATCATCCTAATGTATTCATCATCCAATTGAGAAGGCATCTATAGCCTTCAAAACTAACAAGAAAAAACCCAAGTCCATTTAGGCACCTAAATCTATTATTATTCCTGTTGCAAATTTGTTTCACAATAGAAAAGAAATCCTAGTCATGATACTTGGACAGTGATTGCTCATGACACATAACAGGAGAAAAGTCTATGCTCCAAAGCCTCCAACAAAAGAATGGTGGATGGGTCACTTTTGGAGGAAATCAGAAGGATAAGATAATGGTGATAAATAAAATTGGTAAGCATCCCTTTCCTTCTATTAATAATGTTCTATACGTTGAAGGACTTAGACATAATCTACTAAGCATAAGTTAATTATGTGATAGTGGACATAATGTTTTCTTCAACAAGGTTGAATGTGTAGCAAAAAATATGGATGGATCTCTCTTATTTTCCACAAAAAGGCAAATCAGTCTTTAAAAGATTGATTTAAGCAATTTGACAAATCAAATGTATCATGCCTTGTGTCCATCAAAGAGAATCAATGGATTTGGCATAAGAAACTTAGACATGCAAGCTTGAGATTAATCTCAAAGCTAAATAAGCATAACCTTGTGAGAGGTCTTTCAAATCTTACGTTTAAATCTAATGTTCTCTGTGATGCATGTCAGAAGGGAAACAAGTTAAAAATTCCTTTGACTCGAAAAACATTATTTTCACTTCTAGACCTCTTGAGTTATTATATATTGATTTGTTTAGACCTACTAAAAGCGCTACGGATTAGTTGTAGTGGACGACTATACTAGATGGACATAGGTTATGTTTTTAGGACATAGAGATGAATCTTTCAGAGTCTTCTCTATATTCTATAAAATAATTCAAAATGAAAAGGGTGTTTGCATAACTTCAATAAGAAGTGATCATAGAGGAGAATTTGAAAATGAAAGTTTTCAAAGGTTCTATGAGGAGAACGAAATTCTCCACAACTTCTCTACACCTCATACACCCCAACAAAATGGTGTGGTGGAGAGAAAGAATAGGTCATTACAAGAAATGGTTAGAACCATGTTAAATGATAACTCAACTCCTAAACACTTATGGGCTAAAGCTGTAAACACAGCAGGTTATTTACAAAATAGAATATATATTAGACCCATTCTGAAAAAGACTCCTTATGAATTGTGGAAAGGATGAAAACCCAACATATCATATTTTCATCCCTTTGGATGTCAATTTTTCATTCTGAATACTAAGGACAATCTTGGAAAGTTTGATTCTAAGTGTGATAGTAGAATATTGTTAGGCTATTTTGAAACATCCAAGGCATATAGAGTTTATAACTCTAGAACCTTAGTAGTTGAAGAAGTCATTCATGTAAGATTTAATGACAATAAGCTTGACAAAGAACTATTAAAGATAGACGAATCTTTCACAGAAATGAGACTGGATGATTACAAAGAACCAACATCCAAAACACCTCTGGACAGCTTATCAAAGGATGAACCAAGAGAACCCACTAAACAAAACTGGAAGATAAAGAATTATCATCCAGAAGATCAAATCTTGGGAGAAGTACATGATCATGTCAGAATTAGACCAACCTTTAAGGAACAAGCTTATACCACTTTGACTTCTTAGATGGAACCAAAGACGGTAGATGAAGCCCTATTGGACTAAGGATGGATTAAGGCAACACAAAAAGAGCTAAATCAATTCAAGAAAAATGATTTTGGAAACTAGTCTCTTTGCCCAAAGACAAAGTGGGTGTTCAGAAACAAGTTGGATGAAGCAGGTAAATAGTGAGAAATAAAGTTAGACTTGTAGCTTAAGGTTACTCACAATAAGAACGTATAGATTTCATTAAAACTTTTGCACCTGTAGCTCGATTAGAAGTCATTTGCATTTTACTTTCATTTGTTGCACATAGTAATATAAAGCATTATCAAATGGATGTAAAAAGTGTCTTCCTAAATGGTATAATAAATGAAGAAGTTTATATGAAACAAGCTCCTAGGGCTTGGTATGAGAAATTGAGTTCTTTTCATTTGGAAAATGGTTTCACAAGGGGAAAAGTAGACACTACTCTATTTTGCAAATACATAAACTCACATTTTATCATTGTACAAATATATGTGGATGATATCATATTTGTAGCTACTAATGAAACTTTATGTAAAGATTTTTCTAAGCTTATGATGACAGAATTTGAGATGAGTATGATGCGAAAGTTAAAGTTCCTTTTGGGATTGCAAATAAAACAAACAAGTAGTGGTATATACATACACCAAACTAAATATGCTAAAGAATTACTCAAGAAATTCAAGATCAATGATGCCAAAGAAATGAGTGTAACACCCCAAATTTCAAGTACTAGAAATAAACCACGAGGTAACTCTTAGTAGAACCCTTCTCATATGTTATTAGACAAAAGATGTCTTAAGAATTATTGTTATTATATTTCCTATTATTATTATTATTATTATTATTATTATTATTATTATTATTGTGTTGTGTTGTTGTTATTATATTTATTGTTATTGTTATTATTGTTGTTGTTGTTATTATTCTTCTTCTTATTAATACCTTAGTATTATAAATTAGTAGAAATATTATCATACAACCCAAAAGAGCATCTAAGGCCTAATAGAGGATTAAAGCCCACTAAGCCACATACCCACCCATATGTTATAAGAAAGGAATAGAGAAGGAGAATTAGGTTTAGCCGTCACAAATAGAAGAAGAAAGAAGGTAGAGAGAATGAGGAAAAAAGAAAGAAGAAGAAGAGGAAAATAAAGAAAAGGAATAGAAACCGGAGAATTCAAGCCCTAAAACTCAGCTTTGTATGTCCATAAAGGTGAGTGCTCTCCCCCGTGTCCTTCCTTGTTCTTGTTCATCTATTTATCTTTTGCCTCCTTATACCTAAATTTAGGGATTTGATGGGTTTGGAGGGGATTGTGAAGGAGTAAGGAAATTATAGATTAGATTGACCAATTATCAATGTAGAAGAGTGATTAAGAATCTAATTATTTATCTTGAAGCATTTAGAACCCAAAGACAATAGGAAAAATAAATTAAAATTAGTACCTCGGATCCGCCCAGCGGGATTAGATAGCCGCTGGGTGACTTTTCTTCAAAAATTGGATTCCACGTTTACGCTAGGCACGCAGACCCATTGGGCGGGTTGGGTTCTGACGTGGACTCGCTGGGCAGGTTCGCTGGACCGCCAGGCGAGACTTGCGTCTTACTGGGCGGATACGACTTTTACTATTCCGTTCTTTGTGTTTCTAAACTCTTTTTTGCAGTTTTTAACTCATTATTGTTTGTTTTCTTATGCCTTGTTGAGTTTATATTGTATGATTATTATTTACCTTGAAAGAAATTGCGTGTGATATGAAATTGTGTCAATGTTTCATGATAAAAGTCTATAAAAAGTTGTAAGCATTATTTGTGACCATGCATTATAACATTTGAGTTATGTGATGAGGAAAGTATGTAGGAATCTGGCTGGTGGAGGCCGTGATGGGTTGTCTAACCTTAGCCTTGGGGGTTATCCGGTTGGGAAAACTCCAATGGTCCATGCTGATCCTATAGAGCCAGGGCGTATTGGCAAAACTGGGTAACCCTGACTAGTCACCAGGGGATATCATGTTAGTTGAGGGTGCGAAAGCCGAAGGCATTGGTACTGATGACGCTTCTTATGGCCTGCATTTACTCCTAGTCTACTTTCTGAAAAGTTTAGGAGGGTACCACATGTGCATGAGTAGTGGTTTAGGAACATAGCACGCATATGTATCTTGTTATAGTGTGATATGTTAAAGTGTGCTATGTTGTAATTATGTGAATTCTATGTGACCCTATTTATATGAATTCTACGTAAGAATGTAATTGTGCCTTGTGATGAAATGTTAAAGTTGTGGACATGTGATCATATCTTGCACGAGTGTCGTTCCTGTTTGATAAAACAAAATGAGGTATATGTCTAGTTACTAGACAAAGAATGTGAAACAATTATATGCTTGTAATTGGAATTGTGTTTGCTACCTTAAGGATAAGTGAGAGGCTAGACCTTAGGATAGTGTTATGAGGGTTCTAATTGGATAATAATAGTTGTGAATAAGATAGAGAAAGGGTGAATTCCCTCATGGCGTAATAGAAAGATATAAGACAAGTAAGAGAGAAAATGAAATAAGAGTATTTTAGGATGTTTGTAACCTTAGACTTGACCCTAGGGGATAGCTTTGAATATTAAAAGGAAGAAGAGTAAATTCTAAAGAGGGTTTTGGGTAAGAAAGTATAAATAATGAGGATGAGTTCTTAGGTTAAGAATGAGTTAGAAAACCAATATAATAGTTGTGAGAATGAGAGAGCAATTAACAGGGAGTATTGACTATTGAAAGGTGTAGACTCGACTATAGGTATGGATAATTATGAGAGACCCAATGAGGCTAAAGCCATGAGAGATAAGTAATGAAGGTTGTCCGAGTAAAAGAGTTTGACCTAGCCATAGAACCCTTAGAGCACTCATTGAGACATTATGTCTTACTCCTTTAAGTTTTCCCTTTTTTAGGATACAGGTGAAGACATGTGCAGATGAAGCTTGGACTCACGTGCATGAAGTCGTAGCCTAGTTTACGTTATTTATTTTTTGTATTCTTTATATTTTATATGACACCTTTGGGTGATATATGAGTTGTATTAGGCATGCATTTTAATTACTGTATGGTTCGTATATAATATCTAATTACATTTATGAGTAGTATTTGCATGTTGTGTCTACCTTTCAAGTTGTTTTCCTTTTCATTCTTAGAAATATAGACCTAGTTACGGTAATGCTCCTTAGGGTGTTACAATGAGCACTCTTATGCATTCATCTTCAACACTTGGACTAGACGACACATCCAAAAAGGTAGACCAAACCATATACAGAGGTATGATTGGATCTCTACTATGCCTCACTATGTCTAGACCAGCTATTATGTTCAATGTGTGTCTATGTGCTCATTTTCAATCTAAGAGAAATTCATCTTACTGCTGTTAAAAGAATATTTAGATACTTAAAAGGAACTACTAACCTTGGTCTATGCTTTAAGCCTAATAAAGTGTACAGGCTAGTTGGTTTTTGTGACGCTGACTATGCTGGAGACAAAATAAAAAGAAAAAGCACTAGTGGAGGATGTCATTTCATTGGAGGCAATCTTGTTTCCTAACTCAGCAAAGGCAAGGAACAATTGCCTTATCCATAGCATAAGCAAAATACATATCAACAGCATGTTGTTGCTCACAACTTTTGTAGATCAAACATCAACTAGAAGATTATAGTATCTATAAAAGTAAAATTCCTATTCTCTGTGACAATACTGCTACTATCAATCTTTCTAAAAATCCCATATTGCATTCTAGAGCCAAACATATTGAAATTAAACATCACTTTATATGATATTACGTTTAGAAAAAAGGTTATTGATATTTAGTTCATTAACACTAAAAATCAACTGGCAGACATATTTACAAAATTGCTTCCTAAAGATAAAATCATCCATATACGAGAACATCTTGGTATGGAATTTGTAAAGGAATGAATAATTTCATGTGCATTCATTCAGAGGATTGACCGTCCAATGGAATGAAGTTTTCATTCTTATGACAACGTCCATTATGCATGCGTCCATTAGAATGAATTGTAAACGTTCACAAAGCATTGATATTATCATGTATGTACAATCATGCTTTTACTAATAATGATTTGAAATAAATACTTTATTCCTTATTTGAGTCACATCTGCGCCACAACTAACATAAAAAATTATGCACGCGTCTTTTATCTAAAACCACATTTATTACACATTTCCTCTCTCTTCAAAATTCAAATATTGCCTAAAACACAAAACCGCTTAGTTACTTCCTTAACACTGAAAATTCCTATCTCAAAAACTAAACCCTAGACCTCTCTGATATCTTTCTCCTTCCTCGCCTCTCAAAATCCTCAAACCCTTAACTCTCCTTCATCAACCTATTAGCCATGGTTGTCCAAAAGGCAAACACTTTTATGAAAGCTGTTGTGAGAGTGGAAAGCTTTAATCAAGGTGAAGCAATCGTTCTCATAAAGAACAAGTTCGACATTGACACCCTCGATGAGATAGGTATGAAAGTGAAAGATAATCTATTCGATGTGAAATTCTTAACTACTTTTACTTAAATGAGATATGTAACAGTCCAAATTTCAAGTACTAGAAATAAACCACGAGATAGCTTTTAGTAGAACCCTTCTCATATGTTATTAGACAAAAGATATCTTAAGAATTATTATTATTATATTTCCTATTATTATTATTATTATTATTATTGTGTTGTGTTGTTGTTATTATATTTATTGTTATTATTATTATTGTTGTTGTTGTTGTTATTATTATTATTATTATTCTTATTATTATTGTTGTTATTAATACCTTAGTATTATAAATTAGTAGGAATATTATCATACAACCTAAAAGAGCATCTAGGGCTCAATAGGGGACTAAAGCCCACTAAGCCACATACCCACCCACATGTTATAAGAAGGGAATAGAGAAGGAGGGTTAGGTTTAATCGTCACAAAATAGAGGAAGAAAAAAGTTAGAGAGAATGAGGAAAAGAAGAGAAGAAGAGGAAGAGAAGGAGGAAGAATAGAAACCGGAGAATCCAAACCCTAGAACTCAACTTTGCATGTCCACAAAGGTGAGTGCTCTCCCCCATGTCCTTCCTTGTTCTTGTTCATCTATTTATCTTTTCCCTCCTTATACCTAAATTTAGGGATTTGATGGGTTTTGAAGGGATTGTGAAGGAGTAAGGAAATTATAGATTAGATTGACCAATTATCGATGTAGAAGAGTGATTAAGAATCTAATTATTTATCTTGAAGCATTTAGAACCCAAAGACAATAGGAAAAATAAATTAAAATTAGTACCTCGGATCCGCCTGGCGGGATTAGATAGCCGCTGGGTGACTTTTTTTTAAAAACTGGATTCTGCGTTTACGCTAGGCATGCGGAGCCGCTGGGCGGAGTGAAATACCCGCTGGGCGGGTTGGGTTCCGACACGGACCTGCTGGGCGGGTTCGCTAGACCGCTGGGCGGGACTTTCGTCCTGCTGGGCGGATACGACTTTTGTTATTCCGTTCTTTGTGTTTATGAGCTCCTCTTTGCAGTTTTTAACTCATTGTTGTTTGTTTTCTTATGCCTTGTTGAGGTTATATTGTATGATTATTATTTACCTTGAAAGAAACTGAGTGTGATATGAAATTATGTCAATGTTTCATGATAAAAGTCTATAAAAAGTTGTAAGCATTATTTGTGACCATGCATCATAACATTTGAGTTATGTGATGAGGAAAGTATGTAGGAATCTGGCTGGTGGAGGCCGTGATGGGTTGTCTAACCTTAGCCTTGGGGGTTATCCGGTTGGAAAAACTCCAATGGTCCATGCTGATCCCATGGAGCCGGGGCGTACTGGCAAAACTGGGTAACCCTGACTAGTCACCGGGAGATATCATGCTAGTTGAGGGTGCGAAAGCCGAAGGCATCGATACCGATGACGCTTCTTATGGCCTGCATTTACTCCTAGTCTACTTTTCGAAAAGTTTAGGTTGGTACCACATGTGCATGAGTAGTGGTTTAGGAACATAGCACGCATATGTATCTTGTTATAGTGTGATATGTTAGAGTGTGCTATGTTGTAATTATGTGAATTCTATGTGACTCTATCTATGTGAATTCTATGTAAGAATGTAATTGTGCCTTGTGATGAAATGTTAAAGTTGTGAATAAGATAGAGAAAGGGTGAATTCCCTCATGGTGTAATAGAAAGGTATAAGACAAGAAAGAGAGAATGAAATAAGAGTATTTTAGGATGTCTGTAACCTTAGACTTGACCCTAGGGGACAGCTTTGAATATTAAAAGGAAGAAGAGTAAATTCTAAAGAGGGTTTTGGATAAGAAAGTATAAATAATGATGATGAGCTCTTAAGTTAAGATTGAGATAGTAAACCAATATAATAGTTGTGATAATGAGAGAGCAATTAACAGAGAGTATTGACTGTTGAAAGGTGTAGACTCAACCATAGGTATGGATAATTATGAGAAACCCAATGAGGCTAAAGCCATAAGAGATAAGTAATGAAGGTTGTCCGAATAGAAGAGTCTAACCCAGCCGTAGAGTCCTTAGAGCACTCACTGAGACATTATGTCTCATTCCTTTAAGTTTTCCCTTTTTCAGGATACAGGTGAAGACACGCGTAGATGGAGCTTGGAGTCACATGCAAGAAAACGTAGTATGTATGTTTTTTGTATTCTTCCTTATATTTTGTACGATACCTTCAGGTGATAGATGAGTTATATTTGGCATGTATGTTTTTTTTTATTGTATTGTTCATATATAATATTTAATTATATTTATGAGTAGTATTTGTATGTTGTTTCTACCTTTTTCAGTTTGTTTTTTTAAAATCTAGACCTAGTTACGGTAATGCCCCTTAGGGTGTTACAAGATAATCTATCTATAACTCATTAGACGTTTCTGGAAAACTGCTGAGTTCATAGGTAACAGTGTAGTTGGCATTATTCTGGGAGTAAAAGTAAACATTGATCTTAGGAGCATTGCGCAAGCCATTGGGTATGAACATGCTAGCTCTTACATAAAGAATGGATTAGGAAACAACTATGGTGACCACGACACAGTCGATGTTGCTTTCATGGGACCAGAAGCTGAAAGAAGTGTTGAATACAACAAATTGACAAAAGAAGATAAAGTCTTTGAGCGATTTCTAAAAAAGGGCATTCTTCATAAGGCAAGATCAAAAGACAACGTCACTTTCCTGCATTGCTTTGCTCTTTTCCATATGATTATAAGGCAACAATTCAATCTTCTTCACTTCATTTTGAGCAACATTTTTTGAACCATGAAAGGAAAAGATGTGATTAATCAAATCACATACTCAGCCTTGTTGAATAGGATTTTCTGGTTGCAGCATATATATCATGAGTTCTTCAATTTGTCAAGTGTTGAGCAAACTCAAATTAGATAGTTGGGTGGTGGTCATAGGTTTACCCAACTACCTTTTGTCCGAAATGACATAAGCCAAATGAAAGCTAGGTTCATTCTGAAGCCCATTTAAAAGGCACCTAAGCCTTGTGAAGTAATAAAGGAAGAACTAGCAGAACAACCTCAACAACCTAAAAAGGAACAAGTGAGACAAATAGAAGAACCATTGGATGATGAAGCATTGTTCATCCAACCTGTGTCTGTATCTAAACTAGCAACTGTCGATGCTACTACGTCTAGATGACAATCGTCCAGAAGCAAGTTGTCTAAACAACCTGCAACGTCTAGAGTAACTAGATCCCAGGCATAGTAAGAACCGACTCCAAGAGTTGTTCCTCCTACTACTGTTCTTTCTACTGTACAACCTGCTAAAAGAAACTTAGATTGCAGCAAGAATCTGATGATGAGGATGATGACGTAATTATAATTAGGCTAAAGAAACAAAAGACTATAACAACGCAATTCCTACTACTCATTTTGGTGAACCTCTTGCTGATGATGTAGCTTCAAGGAAGATGACACCCAAAGTCAAGGCCACTTTTGACAAGAGCAAAAGAAGTAAGTTGTCTGCTTTAGACTCTAATGATAACATTGTAACTATTTTTGAATCTAAATTTGTTGAATCTATACCTATTGAACTTGTTGAGCCATAACCTAACCAAACACTTTCCTCCATCCAAACACAAAACCAAACAACACCCTCTCATCTCCAACTAAAAACAATTTCTCGTGGTACCTGAGTAGTGGACTCGGATGGAAAACCATTTTTAGACAGTTCTAGACAACCCATTACCCATAAACCTTTACCCTCTAACTACCCTTCATGTTATACCCCAACCTTCTCTATACTTGAACTAGACATTCTTCTACTTAGTGATGAAGGATGAGTGTGTAACTTTGGCACCCCCGGTCTGGTCAAATTATACCTCTCTCTTAAGCCACCAAAAAGAAAAAAAATTCTATATGAAGAATGGTGTATGCCAAAGCCAATACTAGTGTTCATATTAGGCCAGCTGAATTGAAGTTTTGGCCTTTAGACCCAACAGAAGCTGGATTCTTTTTAACAACTTGCGAATAGATATTTTGTGCAACCTTAAAGAGTTCTGCTGAGCTAAAGTTTCAATTGTTCATTCCTCCTTCACAACATGTTTTGCATAGCACAACTATTCGTTTCTAGCCAAACAAGATTTGTCTAAGGATGCCTATCTTGGATGTCAACAAAAAGAAAGTAAACTTGCTAACTAAGAACCCCTCTCTGCCTCAACCATCCAAGGTCGAGTTCTAGCAGCATGATCAAGTTACCCTTGAATGGTATATGTCTTGGAGATTGGTACAAGACATGGATGCTGATGATGCTAAACACTTTTGGCATCAGTATATGTGGACTTGTGAACAACAAGCATCTAGCAATGGACTAACTGAGCAAGACAAAGCAGACACTCCAACACTAAAGAATAGTAAATGCACGCAGCATCTAGCTCGTGTATTTCACTTGTCTAACACTTTCATTGCCTTTGTGCATCCAACTAACACTCGTCCATTCCTAAGACCTAAAACGTCCATCATCTATACTATAGTGGATGCCCTAATCAATACAAGATATATGCGACCACCTTTCCCTTGAGAGTCCACCTTTTCAATCTACAAGTATCTTAGTCCATATGAGATACATGTCCCTGATTTCAAATTCTTAAAAGTACTACCTCCTCCCTTTAAAGAAACCCTTCATTCTCCACCTCAACCTCCATCACCAATACCTCCATCTCTACCAACCCCTAGTTTACAAGCCTCTGCTAGCATTCCCACTACTATCATCATCCCTCCACCAGTACCTCCTGTTGATCCCACCATTCAAACCTACGTAACAGCACAACTTCAACCCATCATGGCTCTCTTACAACAAATCCTTCAGAATCAACAAGAGATTCTTCACACTCAACTAACCCCTCCACCACCTCCTCCTAACTCGTAATGACTATGATGGCTAAAATCTCTACCTTTTTTTGTTGATGTCAAAAAAGGGAGATTAGAAGGATTTTATTTTGAGTTTCTTGTGTCAAACCATTTTTCATTGACTATTTTGACAGTTTCTTTTTTGCAAGCATGTATATCACAAACATATATATCTGTTCTGAATCTCTATACTTACATTCACATATTCTCTGAATTTCTGATATGTTTTGTTTTTTGCTTTGATAGAAATATTAAACTCAAGAGGAGTATGTTCGAAGACCTTTTTGATCTCATATTGTGTTTTTTATGTATATCTCTAATTATAAACTCAAAAATTTAATAAAGTTTGTCATCATCAAAAAAGGGGAGATTGTTTGAACTAAAAACATGTGAAGCGTCTAATCCATCAAAGTTTTGAAGATAACAAAAGTTATTAAATTTTAGAGTTCTTATCTATGTCTTTTTGATCAATCTTTTAAGTCTTGTTATATAGTGAAAAGATTTTGGAGCGTCCAATATTTTATATGAAAATCTGGTGTCCAACGCGCCATTCTCAATCAAGCAACCAAATTGTGTTAGAAAACATAGCATCTAAAGCGCTCATTTGCAAAACTTGTCTAGATGCCTTATCTGAGATATCTCAAAATATGACAAAGTTTAAAATTTTTTACCCTGCTTATTCTCGTACACATTGAAATTAGTGTTCTGTTTCCTTCTAATGTGATCCAATATTCAAATATCTCAGCATTTATTGAAAAGCAGGATATTTTTGTGTATAAGTACAACTATGCAGAAAAGTAAGTCAACTTATCAAGCTGCCAAATCAGGATAAGGAATGTTCAAGACAGGCAACTCTGAAATGCAGAACTGCACCCCCTACTTTGGTGCAAAACAAAAGTTGCTTTTCTATCTTTTCTGCAAACTCGAAACATGTGCAACCATGCATGACAAGCTTAAAATGTGTTCTTGAAGACTAAAGCTCATAATATTTTAATGACTATTTTCCCAAAAGCTATAAATATCATGTTTGAAAAAGAAAAAAAAAAAAGAATTCTCCTTTGAAAAGAAAAACTCCTTCACATTGCTGGACAATCTTGCAATTCAATAATTTTCATATTCTTTGCATTGCAAAGTTTTTATAATTGTACTTAAACTTTCATATCCTCAGACTGTGTGTTGATTTCCTTTAATAGGTTTATCTATGTTGTGAAAGTCTAAAGAGGCTTGGTGACTAAAGAATATTTAGGTTCTACGTGATCTCAGGTTAATCACTCTTGTAAGGCCTGGAGAGGCAAGTAGAATCCTTATTTGTAACCAAGAGGTTGAACATTATGGAAGGCCTTAGGTAATGGAACATTAAGATAGTAGGAACACGACCTTATGGAGTTTTGGTCATTTAGGAAGGCCTTAGGAAGCTTCTATGCTCGCAAATCACGATTTTGCGATCTACCGAGTGATGAGCAAGCTAGTGCTTACCTTCCTGATAGAAAACGTTAACTTAATGAGAAAAATCAAGTAGGAAGATGATTGAATTAGGCTTTGTGTCTTCATAAGAATTGTATCCCTAGATGTTATCTAACTAATGGCTTTGGAATCACTTAAAAATAATGTCTATAACTCAAGATATGCTTGAAATACCACACCTATGTCAAGCTGGCAAAGGGCAATAGTCCCCAAATTCAAGTCCAAGTTCATTCAGGATCTAAGTCAAATTAGCTCACATTTTTTTCATGAAAGTTGTAGATTTTTCTTTATCTTTGCATAGACACCAAAATCACCTCAAACACATCTATGTAGCCTAAGTTATGGCCTAAAGAAGGACAAAAGGTCAAAACCCATAAAAATTCAAAAATTAGATGAGATTTTTAGCAAAACCCAAATTGAATCCAAATACGCAAAACTCGACTAGAACCTAATATTAAGTCTAACAAACGTTCTATAAAACCAAGTGCAAAGTCATAATAAGTGTATTAAAAGTGGTTGATCAAGCACGCCCCATGCTCCATTGAGCATGCTAGTGTTGAGTTCCATATTAGTGAAATATGTGAATTTCAAGTATGAGAGTAGTAGGACTATGGGATAAGGAAAGAGAGTACATAATGTTATGAATGCTGCTTTATTTGTGTTGTGATTGTGACTTGTGGTATTATGCTTGAGGATGGTTGTTTCAATTGACTATGAACATGATTTGTGTACATTATGTTACAAGATGTATGATGTGTTTAACATGTGACATTATTCAATAAGATGTGTGATATAACTTGATATCATTGTGACGAGTGACCTAGCTTATGAGAGGCAAGGATGGTGCCCGGTTGCTGAAAGAGAAAACCCTATTAGACATTATATGCATAATATATATAAGACATACATCATGACATTGAGATTTTGTGATGGGGGAAAGTATTATGAGCTGGATAGTGGAGGCCTTGAGTGGTTATCAGCTTGGCCTTGGACGTTGCTTGGAAGGGAAATCTCAATGACTCATGTTGATCCCATGATGCCAACTATAACACCCATTCACATTAATAATAACTCTTATTAATTTAGTAATTTTATTAGTTGTTAAATTTGAGTTAATGAATATGCAAGTAAATTTTTTTTCCACTTTTTATAATAGAAAAATTCTAAACATAATAAAATTTGGAAATGGTAATAAAAGATAGAAAATAAAACTATAACACCCTCATTTTACTTAATTAACTTGTTTTATATTTATTTTATATTTAATTTTAAAAAATCAAGAAGGAATTTCAAAATTCTAATTTCCACAGTTAAACTTAGAATAGCTCAAAAAAATTAGAAAATAACGATTTTCGCCCTTATTTCTCAATATTAAGAGCTGACATGATAAAAAGATTCAATTGATATTAAAATATTAATCTAAGCTTAAAATCATATCATATGCATTAAAATATAATTTTGAAAATTTTCTAAGAATTTTATGAAATTTTTTTTGATGGAAAATAATGTATTTGTCCAGTTTTATATTTAAATTAATTATTTTAATGTTTAAAGTTAATTTATTCAAGTTTAGGTGATTTTATCGATACCGGCTAATTAATTTACAGTTAAAATTTATACTAGGGAGTTTTGGAATAGCTCACCTAGCACGTATTCAAACTAGAAGGAGGGTGATTCACCACCCAAATAGGTTGTGTCCTTAATTAAGTTAAAAAGAAAAAGAAAAATAAGATTTTGTGCATCATGCATTATATCAACCAGGGACACCTAAGTTCATCCTTTCTTTTATAAATAGCCCCCTCCGTGGATCATACTTTCACCATCCTCCTCTTCCTCCAAGTAGCCGAAGCTTTCCTTCTTCTCTCTACCTCCATAAAAAAAAAAAAAAAAAAACTAAAATCCTACTAGTTTCATTAACTAGTAAAAATCCTCTTCTTAGGAGCTTTGTACCAATACCTTCACCAACCCTTTTAAGATAATGGGGGGAGTGAGGTTGGTTCTAATCTTAATTACTTTGCATGTTGGCAGAAAAGGTTTTCCCCTAAACCTTTCAATGTTTAAGTTTATTAAGTTTTATAATAATGTTATAATGTTTAGTATTAGATTTAAACTTTATTATATTGTTATGCTGCTCAAATTTAGATATGTAAAATACACTTATTAAGTAATTATGTTGCCCAAATATAGATAACCATAGCATAATTATTAAGTTGTTATACTGTTCAAATTTAAAATAATAGAATTACAAGTTATTATATTGCCCAAATTTAGATAATTTTTTTTTTACTATTATACTACTCACATTTAGATAATTGAATTGTTATATTACCAAATTTTTGCAATACTCAAATAATTTAGTAAAAATAGTAGAAGAAATGAACTATTTGTTTCATAACATGAAACTATATACAAAAATAAATAAATTATGAGCTATTTATGAATTTATTTTTAGATAACTATTATAGAAATTTTAGTTTAAGATCTTATCATTTAAGTAAGGTCTAAACACACTAATAGACCATTTGCAAGATTTTTATAATTTTTAAGGCTTATTTATTACTTCTAATTGTGCTCTATAAGTGCTTATGAACACTTTTTACTTAAAAATATTAAATTTCAAAAAATTTTGAGAAATTTCTAAAAAATAATGATAAAAGTCTAATTATTTTTCTAAGCTTAAAAATTACTTTTATGAAAATATTTGACCATTCTATGATTTATTTCTTAATTATCAATCTTTATTTTTAATTTTATGTCTTTTTTTTATTAAAATGCTGATTATGTGTTTTAATATGAATTATAAATTATGTGAATAATATGTATGGTCAAATCTCTACAATATAAGGTAGAGATATTAGTAGAAATTATACTAATGCTCAAATTTAATGAAACCAGAGTAAATCTTTATTTAAGAATTTAGAAATTAAAAATTTAGTGAGTAGTAAAAAGCAAGGGACATGCAGCGATATGACACCTTATTAAGGAAGTTATAGTTTGGTACGTTGAGGAATAAAAGGCAAGGACCCAATTGAGGAGGTCTTGGGGTAGGCATTGAATGGTGAAGATCCCAATGGCCAAGGTAGCACCTATGAGCTGGGATATTCACCTAACCAAGCTTGATAACCCTGACAACTGTTCAGCATTGCAGGATTGCTGTGAGAGTATACTTATATAAATGGACGTCTTGACTATAAGTACTCCCAATCATTTTACGATCCTGTTGAGAATTATTACTCACAAATGGGAAGTATGAATCCATACTAAGTTAAGGGTAGTCTAGTATAACTTTGAATAAACCCTAGGTTCCCTTCATCAATTATGTTTTATCTGGATTTTATGGTAGATTTCCTACCATACATGTGAAAGTGATTTAAAACAAATCACCTCACTCCATTGTTTTTCTTCCATGTATGTTTGATCACAATTACTGAAGATGACGAAAACGCCTAGTGATGCTAAGGACGAGTCAAAGGTCACCTTATGAACGAGGATCTATAGACTTAGTTATAGTATTTTCTTTTTGTATAAAGGATAGGGTAGATTGACACTGCTCTATACAAGATCTTTTTTATGTATATATTAGGTTAGGTATTATTTGTCTTTTGATGTACTCTTGTTTTTTTTTTATAACTGTTATGTTTATCGAAATCATGATGAACAATTTGACATATATATATACATTTATATGTATATATATAGTCTTTATCTTTTACTTTCATTTTTAAATTCTGTTAAATTTAGAATTGTTCTATTATAAAATAAAAAAATTACTTGCATTTTCATCAATTTGACTTAATTACTAAATTAATGAGAATTATATTTGAAAAAAGTGTTACAAAGGCTACATATGTATATATATTGTAAAACTGTACATCATGATTTAGTAATACATAACAATCATAAAATACAAAAAGATCAAAGTACATAAAAAATAGACACTACCTTACCTAATATATACATAAAAAAGTCCTATATAGAGCAGTGTTAACCTACCCTACCCTTCATATGAAAAAAAGAATACTAAAATTAGGTTTACAGATCCTTATCTGTAGGAGTTTCTTCAATAATTGCAATCAAACATACGTGGAAGAAAACAATAAAGTGAGGTGATTTGTTCTAAAGTCACTTTCACATGCATAGTAGGAATTCTACCATAAATTACATATAAAACATAGTTGACAAAAGAGGAAAAACTAGGGTTTATTCTAGGTTATACTATATTACCCTTAACTCGGTATAGATTTATACTTTCCATTAGTAAGTAATAGTTCTCAACAGAATCGGGAAGTGGCTGGGAGTACATATACCTCTCTCAATAATGTTACATGGTACAGTCCTCATTATCATTAAGGAACAAAATAACAATTCAGGACGTCCATTTATAGAGGTATACTCTCACACAAATCCTAGAATGCTGAGCAATTATCGAGGTTATCAAGCTTGGTCAAGCGAATATCTTGACTCACGGGTGCTACCCTGGCCATTAGGACCTTCACCACTTGATGCCTACCCCCAAGACCTCTGTAAGTGGGTCTTTGCCTTTCATTTCTTAGCATACTAAATTGTAGCTTCACTAGCAAGGTATCATGCCACTGCATATCCCTTACTTTACATTACTCACTAACTTATTAATTTTTAACTTCTCAAATAAAGGTTTTCACTGGTCTCATTTAATTTGAGCACCAGTACAATCAACAATTTCTACCTCAAAATACAGAAATTTCATAATATCAAAATTTTAACAGAATAACAATTTAGTAATTACATGAAATTTTGCATAATAATAACTTAATAATCATAATTTAATTACTAAAATTTTAGCAGAATAACAACTTAGCAATTACTAAAATTTTAGCAAAATAATGACTTAGTAATTATAAATTAATTACTAAAATTTTAATAGAATAATAATTTAATAAAAATAATTTAGTTATCTAAATTTAAGGAGAGTAACAATTTAATAAATATGACTTAATTATCTAAATTTGAGCAGAATAACAAACTAATAATTATAATTTAATTATCTAAATTTGATCAGAATGACAACTTAATTATTATAATTATCTAAATGTGAGCAAGGTAACAACTTAATAAAAATTAAAGTTTAGCATAAAATATTGTAACAAGATAATAGAACATACTAAACTTATGCATTGAAAGGTTTAGGGGAAAACATTTTCTACCAACATGCAAGATGACCATAATTTAGAATCAACCCCACTCTCCCCATTACCTTGAAGATTGTTGATGAAGTGGAGAAAGTTGATGGTGTTATTGGTTCCAAGCTTCTGAGGAAGAGGGGTTTACTAGTTGATTATAAAACTAGAGTAAAGGAAAAAAAAAATTAGAGAAGGAATCTCTCCTATGTATTTCGGCCAGCTAAGACTAAGGAGAAGGATGAAAATTCTGAACTCAAAGTGGCCAATTTATAGAGAATGGAGGGGACTTATGGGTCTTCTAATTGTACCATTCATTATGTCATAAATTAGATTTTTCATTTACTTTTAATTTGTGTAGGTGGACATATATTCAAAATAGGAGGTGAATCAACCCTCCTAGGGCTGGACGTGTGGCTCATGAGTTGTCCCAACTTTATCTATA
This sequence comes from Spatholobus suberectus, assembly GCA_004329165.1. NCBI lineage: Eukaryota > Viridiplantae > Streptophyta > Magnoliopsida > Fabales > Fabaceae > Spatholobus > Spatholobus suberectus. The sequence goes on from CM014735.1 coordinate 60,404,652, forward strand.
TTAATTTGATTTGCATTTAAATTAGTCGATACCGATAAAATCGTCTAAACTTGAATAATTTAGTCTTTAATATCAAATTAACGCATTATAATGTAAAATTGAACATATACATTATTTTTCATCAAAATAAATTTCTAATAATTTAATTTAATTTTTATTAATTTATTTCAAATTTTTATTAATTTATTTTATATTTTTGAGATAGAAAATTCATATTAAATCTATTTTAATTCAATAAATACCAATTTTTTTATGAAAATTATAAAATTGAATATTTTACCTAAAAATGAATTGAGATTATTATTTTTACCATTTCTGGATATCAAGCCAATACTGGTTACGCATAATATACACTTAAAGGCATTTTAGTTATTTTACACTAAAATATCCAAAAATTTCTCAAAAATTATATTTTAATGCATATAACATGATTCGAAGCTTAAATTGACATTTTAATGTCAATTGAATGCTTTTCTCATGGCAGCCTTTAATGTTGAGAAATAAGGACAAAATTGTTATTTTTTAATTTTTTTCAAGTCTCGCCTCAGAAAAATTATTAAAAATTACAATTAAATAACTTTTGACATTCTGGAAACAACCATGGAAAACAAAATTTTGAAATTCTTCTCAATTTTCTAGAAAGAAATCATCAAATATTAGAAAAACAATTAAAAAATTAATGTAAGGGAGTTACACCAGCCTTTAGGTGCTCCACTATCTTAGACTTCTCCACTAAAGTGTGGAACTCCCTAATAGCCATGGGGATTATCATGTGCTTTAGCCCATGCCACTATTCTTCCTCAAACTTTGTACATCTCCACTTCTGTATGGTCACCTAAGAGTATAATCAGGATAAGTACTCGAACTTACTCACGTACTTGCTTACAGACATGTTCCTTGAAAGAACCTAAGGAACTCCATCTCCTTCTCATGCCTAATGCTCACCGAAAAATACTTCTCCAAAAGGAACTCCCAAAAACTGTCCCAAGCAAGGGCTTCATTACAGACTTCCATCAACTACTGGGCTCCTTACCACCAATACTCTGCCTCACTAACCAGCATGAATGCGACATAGGTGACTTTTTGATCTTCTGAATAAGCAATAGCCCTAAAGATCATCTCCATCTCCTTAACCCAAAGATCAGCTACAGCTGGGTCTAACTCCTTTTTGAACTATGGAAGGTCGTTCTTCCTAAACTCAACCAACCCCTAAAACTCGAGAGGAACGATAACACGAGCAGCTTCAGTAATAGCTTGGGATAACTCCGTTTGAGCCATAACAACCTAATGTTGCTTAGCCATGGCGGTCTGCTATTGGGCTACAGTATTCTACTGTTGAGCCATAGTAGCCACCATTGTCTCAATCACACTAGACCTACTTCTTAGAGGTTCAAACCAAAAAAACACAATTAGCTCTAATACTACAAATGTAACAACCCACTGCCACTACATGAACAACTCCACTAACTTTTATTTAAAGGGATTCATTTTATAAAAAGATCTAGAATTAAAGTATTCCAAAAATATATATTTATTTTTCTTCTTTTCCATCTTCAAGAAAACCTATAAAGGAAACCATACAACCAAAACATTTTATCATGCACATGTATAACTATCATCAATGAGACCTATCTATTTCAAACCAAATCAAGCTGTACAAATATATGAAACAAAAACCAAAGAGAATACATGTGCTAACATCAAATCCATGTTTACATCATCATGGGAAAAGGATACAAAAACACACTCCCTATGGCTAGTCATTTTATACATCATACCAAAAGAAACCAAATTAATAAAAATAAGCTACCAATAACTCCAAAATAAGAACAAAAAGAGCGTGACTAGCCAAAACTAGTCACATCTTGCCACCACCTAAAGCAAAGCATCACCCTCAGTCAAGAGAAGCTGGGTCCATCAAGGCCTTACATTTGATCCAACGTCAACGACGTAATCATCACAGTCATACAACAACACAAAGCAAGGGTAAGCTTACATAAAAATAAATCATCATATAATCAACAATAAAGTAGTTAATAGATAAATCACATCCACATATACACAATTGGCAAGGAGAAAGACATAAAATCCACCAAGAAGATTTCCATCAAGTACCATTACTCATACAACAACTAAATCAACATTCAAGATGAATATGAATAATGAGATTCAACCGATTAACAACCATGCAATACATGTAGACATTACTTCTAAGAGATTTTCAATAGTTGAGTGATCAGCTTGGACATATCCCTTAATATGGCATACACGACAACCAAGTCAGCAATAACACGACACATGCCAATAATTATTCGGGGATTGCCAAAACTCTAATCTATGGAGAAGATTATGTGGTTTGTCAGGATAAATGTATGTGGGTGATGGCTCACCGCAACTCAAGGTTCGCAATAACCTTAGCCCCTTACAGAATCACCAGTCCATTTATCCCCAAAGGCCCATCATCAACCGTCCCACGTCTCACCTAGCACTAGGTTGAAGGTCCTATCTGAGCGTCAACTTTAGTCAACCAACCAACTTACATGCCTATTCAGTCACAGCATAAGGTCTATCATTAGCTACCTCAGCCGAAGACAGATACATGAAATGCTTGTACAACTCAACAACACAACATCAACATCTTAATTCCAACATCAACAACGCCAACAACATCAACAATAATTTCAACAACACCTGTAACGACCTGCGACGTTAATCACAATGTCGCCATAATGAAAGGGTACTATTTGCTCAAAAACTTTGACATGTAAACACTTCATTTTCTTTTAAATTCATTATTATGGAAACTTTTAATAAAATTTGTTATGAAAATACAAATAAATTTTTAATTAAGTGAAGTAAATATTGTCAACACCTCAAAAGAAATCATAAAACTTGGGAATATCTCATAAAATAAAATCACATCAGCAAGAGTCATCAGGACATAGAAAACTGCAATCATCCAAAAAGTACAAGTCATGGACCATTATAGATAAGTTCTAAACATACAACCAAAATGGGGAGAGGGGTACAAGAACTCACCCTAAGAACTGGCTGTCTACACTACTCTTAATCCTAACTAATCTTTTAAGGATAGTGAGGAGAGGTAGATGGTGTATCCTCATCATCTTTGTTCTCATAGTGACCTCACCCGAAACCATGTCCACGTCCTCGAGTCGCCGCACAAAATATCCTATGGTAAGCCCTAGAGTTCCCTCGGGAAAGAAAACGTGTAGCAAAAAGGTTTGTCGAATCTGCCTCTTAGTCAAGGGTCCATCCAGTGCCACTCCCTTGAATGGTAGGGAGGAGCTCAATACTAAACATCTCATGAAGCCTTAACGCGTCCATCTGCTTCCGCAATCAAGGCAATCGCAATCATCACAGTCACACACACAAAGCACATAAGCAAGGATAAGCCGAAAAGAAAACATAGATATACAACAAAAATATGTGCAAAGAAAAATAAGCATAATTAAATATCATTGCAATAGCATAGCCAACAGTTCATATTTAACCATCACAAAGCAAGCAAAAGGAATCAAATATACAGGCACAACGAAACATCTCAGGTATACAATGTTATGAAATGTAACAACTGCTCCATGGAGACTATAATGTCAAGTAACCAGGCAGGTAGAATCCCTTAATCATTGTAGAATAAACGACACCCATTTGGGCAAGAAATGGCATGTGCAAAGACCATTTGGGGGATACCGAAACTTTTCTGTGGTAGCGATGTAGTGGTCACGTCAGGATAGATATACGTGGGTAATGGCTTTACTACAGCACAGGATTCGTGAGTATCCTGGTCTACATGTGGGGATTCGCCCATCTACCTATCTCCAAGGAAGCCCACCCTCCACTAACCCTTCCCACACTAGGTATGAGACCCAACCAAGCGACCATCAATTTACATGCGTACTCGCCAACACAGGATAAGCTGTTACAACATAACATAAGCTGCGAACTCGTGCATGTATGCATGACATGAACATTCACCAACTCATAAACAATACTAACACATATTATAAACAATTTATCTTACACATGATTTAGTCACTAATATTATCACCACCGTTCCCATTATCGATTTACAACACTTATCGTCAAGAATAACACCATTAGGTGTCATCACATTGGGCCTTATCCATGGTTAGCCCATTATCATGTATCATGACATAAAGCACCATCCATTGTTGGCTCTGTAATGACAGGATCCTCTTTATACCAATCCCTAGTTGGGGATAAGCAAAGTTTCTACACAGAGTAACCTCAAAATGCAAAGTCCTCATACAAAGCAACTTTGCTAATAACAAGTTGAAACTCTTCTTCGAGTGATTTAAACTCAACCATAAAAGTTATTCAAAGAAAATATATGTCCATTAACTTCAATTAGATTATTTCAATAAATCCTCATAAGATAATTAAAATAAGATTTTGAAATATTGAGGATGCCTTAATAGCACCAAAAAGGCAAACAAAATCAACTCTATTTAAAAGATTAGGTTCTCATAAAACTTGACTTTATAACTTATAGAGTTATTCTTCACAATGAAATCATTTAATATACCTTTCAAAAATATATTTAAAATATGTAAAACAGTCAATAATATATTTTATTGAAATTCATATTTAACTTTTATTTTAAAAGATTCACCATTAAGCTTTAAATGCAAAATATAATGTTTTTACAAAGTTATACAAAAAGTTATAAAGCTTAGTACTAGGACAAATTCCAGTGGCTATTAGATTTTAGCCTCTGTTTTGAAAATCATTTTAGGATTGTAAATGATTTTTTCTTAACATGATCCATATATGGTTAGAAATGAAATTTTGTATATTTTCTAAAACAATAAAGATCACCTAAAGAAAAAATCTACAAAAAAGATACAAAAATAACAAGATAGCAAGGTCAGAGTAACCTACTAGAGAACTAGCGAGCATATCTTGCCATTTTTCATGTACAAGGAAAACTTTTCAGAGACCAAATCTTTTATTTTCTGAAATTACACTTAAAAACATTTTCAAAATGACCAAGAACACCAAAAAAAAGTTCTACATGATTTTATATGATTTTTGAAAGTTCACAGTTTTCAAAACCACTTTTAGTTAGAAAATAAGTACAATCTTCAGTTTCCAAAAAATCATTAAAAATATAAAAATGAATAAAATATAGGCAAACCATACATGCTTGGAAATATTTTTGTGTCTATTTTTTCTTCATTCAAAAAGTTTCAACATTTACACAACAAAAATTTCCAGAATTGCGTTTTACTGCACATTGCTAGACTAGTGTTTTCAGAAACCAAGTACAACTTTCAAAAGGCTTAACTTTTTCGATTCTTAACCTTTTAACGTGTTTCTTGAGTCCATTATGGAGAAAATTTTGTCTAGTTTACAACCAAACAATAAGCACACAAAAAAATTCACCAAAGCCCTAGATATCATAAAAACAGTTCACCATGTCCAGATAGGAAAACCAAACAGCATCAAGAATATGTTATATACTTGCACTAAAATGTGATCTTTCATCAAGTTTATACTTTTAAAAATACCAACAACATGTTTAACAACAAACCACATCCAAACGTGTCAACCACAGATTCAAAAACATAGGAAAAAGGGTTAGCTTTCCTTACAATGTGTTAAGATCTCTTTAAGCTTGCAAGGGTTTTGGAGCAAACGGAGGATCTCCTTCCAACTTTGAGAGGATGAACCATCAATCACCAACCAAAATGGTTGATATAGTACATGAACATGAAAAGGAACAAACTGTAGAATCAAGGAGATCAAGGAAACTTAGACCACTTTTGTCTTGGGTAGAAAAAGAGAAGATGGAGGAAGAAGATGAAAAGGAGGAAGCTTCTTACCTAGCACCTCTTCTTGGATACCCTAGTTCCTTCCTTCACCCCCAACACCTTAGAAACTTGAACTAAGCTCTCTATTTTCTCTCTACACCTCACGGCCATAAGGAGGAAGAAATAAGGAGATTGTTGTGTTTTTAAGACTTAATATAAGACACTTTTAGAAGGGCAATTTGGTAACTAGAAAAATCGGAAGTGTCTTTGAATTTAAATGAAAACAAATTCTCTCACTTTCTCCAAGAATGGTGGACGGCTAAGGGGAGAGAAAACCATGAGTGAATGGTGGGTTTTATGTGTTTAGGTACACTTGACATGACTAAATGTAGGATTTTGTGAAAAGAAATCTAGTTAGGTTGCAACTAACTTAGTTAGCTTAGGACTAATGGTTATATTTAGTTAGGTTGGGCTTAGAGGGACATGCACTTGGTTCTAGATAAGGAATACTGTAAATTTCTTATACTATCAGTGAAGAATGCAGTTAATACCAAGTTTCGTGAGATTAGGTATAGTGTTCCTAACACTTGAACCAATTAAAACAATTTAATTAATATTATAATCTAACTGAGTTTATGACTCTTTAGAATTTCTCTGGTCATGATTGAACTGACTCTGTCCAATCAGACAATTGATTCTACTTTATCTAACAGGATTCTAGACAGGTTTTTCAACAGACAGATTGATCAAGAATAGGATTAACTTAAGAGTAAGGGAAAACTACCAACTTGACTAGAATTCAATCATAATTAAATTTAATTAATTATAATTAAATTCCATAACTCTACACTGTCTATTAAAACTTTGCAGATATATCTCTACTTATCTAACAACAATGCAAATCCAATTCCTGTAGAATCTTTGTAGAAACTTACACAGACACCAAACAAAATTCTTAATTAATTCTTTGCAAGGGAAATTTAATTTAATTTTCTCCTTAAAATTATTCAAACACTTATTTACAGATTATCAAGAAATAGGCATTGTAACACCTTGTGGGCTTAATTCATCACCACACATGGCTAATAGTTAAGATCCGATCCACGTAGTCTATACTACCCTTCAAGATTCCCAAGAATAAATCTCGTCAACAAAAACATGGAGTTCTTATCCAAGTAACCATTCAACATTAGTATAAAACCAGTTCTTAATCCTTTTACAAAACATTATAGGTAGTTACAAAATCATCTTACAACTTTAGAAATTTTTAAAACTTAAAACATGGAAAAGCATCTGACTCATTTTCTCTTAAGGAGTTGTCCATTCACTTAGCAAAATTGAAACAGAAGGTGTATCTGACTCTGGGGTCCATTCACTTAGTGAAGCATTTTCTTACTCAATGAAGGTACTTAAAAACCACATTTTCACTCAACGAGTTCCTTTGCTACCTGAGCGAGAATGAGGTAGGAAACACAATTACTTCTAGGGATATGTTCGCTCAGCAAACCTCTGTTTTACTTAGCAAAAATATAGTAGAGAGTACCTTTATTCCAAGAGCCAAATCGCTTAGCTAATTTGTACAAAAATTTTGAATTTTCGATTGGTGAATATCTAATTCTCTCAGTGAAAATTCAACAAAAAGCACCCCTGCATCTTTGTGTTATGTTCACTTAGCGAGATGGGACTCTTGCTCAGCAAGAATTGCAAAACCAATATGCGAAACAACTTCTTCCCTAAATTCCATTTTCAAATTTTCCAACTCAAGCCAAGTTCAAAAAGGTCTCCAAACAACATTTCAAAAATGTTCTTAATATCAAGAAGTAACTAAAACCATCCATTTATCATCCATTCACAAATTTCTTCTTAAACCCATATTTTCACCAATTGTCAAATAATGCATCCTAAACAACAACTCATCCATTCTAGTACATATTTTCAATTAACCAACACATACCAATCACAAATACATAGATTAGTAAGCTTCTCTTACCTCTTGGAACTTCCAAACTTTGGGATTTTGGGAAGAAGAGGAAGAAAATGGGGTAATCCTTGAGCCAGTGGAAAGAACAACCCTGAAATAATAATACCCATGCAAACCCATGAAAATTTGAAGATTAGAACTCAGATTCACAACACAAGCAAATATGGAAGGAAGGCTGTCTTGAAACTTGACCTAAACCTTGAGAAATTGTTGGAGTGTCTTGTGAATGAGTTTGGAGGGTTTATGGAGACTTGGTGGAAATGAGAGTGTGAAGTGGGGAAAGAGAGGGATCAATGACACTTAAAGGGTTTTATGGTTTGTAGAGGTTTTATGCTTGACCAAGTCCCAACTAGCCATTTTTCAACATTTCCAAGGCATAACATATATTTGTTAACACTTTTAGGCCCAAAATCAACTAAGCGTTATGACACTTCACTAAACCAATAAGGATACCATCAATAGGGACTTTTGGCTCAAGCAACATTTTTTAACTCCCAAAATCAAAACTTGAAAGTTTTCAAGAAAACTAAATAGAACAAAATCAAAATACATCCAAAAACCCATTTTATCATATTTTATCACATAAATTTAATTTAATTTCACTTTAAATTATTCAAAACACTTAAACAAAGATTAAGGAAAACAACTAGTATTATAGAAACCCTAATGACTCATGTTGATCCTATGATGTCAAGGTGTACTGTGCAAAGCTTAGCAACCTTTACTAGTCATTTGAGGACATCATGCTAATTGAGAGTGCTTAGTTGGAGGTAACCATAGAGGGTTGTGTTCCTTTGACCCAAAGCATGTACTCCTAGGCTACTTTTCGATGATAGTATTGGTACCACATGCATATGAAGTAAGATAGAGAAACATTGTATTCACATATGCATCCTACTAATGATATGCTTGTTGTTTTCGATGGTGTATTGTAGAGTGAATCACATGTTCTATGTTTTGTGTATAAACTATGATCTCTTAAGAATGACATGAATGTTCATATGCTTTAGATGTGATAATTAATTGCTAAACATGTAAATGCCTATTATATGTGTTCTATATGGTGTTGTAGTGTCCCTAGGCACTCACTAAGACCATGGTCTCATTAGTTTAAGTTTAATGTTTTCAGATTAAGTAGAGTTGGGAGCAGTAAGAAAGGAAGCATTCGACATAACTTATAGTTTTATAACTTTATTATTTTTGTTTTAGGGTTCTAGTTCCTTTTTTTATAGTTAATAACCAGCTACGTGAGGCCTCGTTGTTATGTTGAGGATTATTATTAAGTCTTCTAAGGTACTTTAGGTACTTATGAATTAAAGTTTTTATGTTTTATTTAAGAAGCATTGAGATTTTATTTTAAAAAGTTTACATTTTTATAAATGAAAGTACATGTGAAAGGTAATGCCCTTTTAGGGTGTTACATACTTTGTCCTAAAGTGCTTATGGTTGGGCAATCACCATATTCGAATAAATATCAAGCCATATGTTCTATAGTTGATTCCCTTATTTCTCTTGAGAATTTTGAGAACTTGGGTATCTTCAACCCTCTTGGTAATTTAATCTACAATAGATAATCAAGGAATACAAATATAAAATATGATTGATTGAAATATCCAATCTTAAATCCATGTTTGTTGAGTACTTGTTCAACAATATCAATTATGTTTTGGGGATTTTGAAAATTTTGCACATTGTATAAATTTTGCATAATGTGCATGTTATGCCCCTTATGGTTATTTAAGTTATTCAATTGAATACTATTTAACACTTGGTAAGCATTTTGGTTTCGATGAACCAATATAGGCTCATTGAGATTTTGACTAGGTGGTTGTTGAATTTAAGGATTGAGTTATTTGATATTTTGCACCTCTGGTTGCATCATTAGAGGAACCACTGGTTGTTGGACTTGTGATTGTGGTAGAGGTATCCCAAAATCATTTGTTATTCAAGTCATTTGGGTTGTTAATTATTGAAAACTTGTATTGGTAGTTTGAACTAAAGGGTTCAAAACTGTGGTCATTTGCTAAGTAAGCATATTGACCATTTCATGATTACTCTTATCCATTTGTTATTGAAGAAAACAGAGTTTGATAACATAAATTGTTCAAAGGCATGCCAGTTTCTTTCGAAGGACTTTCCTCATGGTTATTAACTCCTATTGCATTCAACTAAGTTGGTCTAAATGCATACCCTTTTCCATAAGGACTTGGTATGTTTACTATGAGAAGACACATTTGATACATTCACAAGAGTAATCATTTGCTGATTTTGGGGCACTGTCATAGTGAAACCTTGAGGTCTGATCCTACTAATACCCTAAGGTATGGTCATTATAGGGGCACTAAAGTTCAATTCTGAAGTTAAGTGTGGCGCTATCACTGTTGAATTCATAACAAGTTGTGTAGATGTTGGTTCAATACTAACATTTTCGACATCAAAAGTCAAAACTACATTTGCCACACAATTGTTGGAACGGTAATGACATTATTAATATCTCCAAAATTAAGAGGATTGTTCCCCTAATTTGAATCATTTCCAGTGTTAACTAAAGAATGACTACTAGTCATGCTAATTATCTTACCACTTCTTAATCTCATGCACTATTTTCAAGACTGGTTTTTACAACATTTGGCAACTGTGTCCTTTTGGCGTGCCAATTTGTTGATGGTGAAAATCTGTTTAGAGCCTTTTATTGTTAGCTTTGAAAATTCATGGTTGAAGAGGTAAATTTCCATAATGATTCTAACAACAAATATATTTTATTTATGGGGCGTTTAAAATCAATTACCAATTGTGAGTTCTTTTTGATAAACCAGCATCGTTGTGCTTTCAAATTGATGGCATGAGTCAAGTTAAAATCTCATATCAATTCTTTGTGTTCAAATCTTAACATTTGTTGAGAATTATAAGTTAAGATGTATGTTAAATTTGATTCTAACGAATGCTAAGATTTGAACACAAAGCATCAAATTTTGATATTTATTAATCAAATTTACAAACAGACTCGATAAAAAAAATGCAAAAATAACAAGAATTTCAAAGTGAACAAACTTGAAAAAAAATGCATGAAAACTTAAAGATTTTCAAATAAAAAATATGCAAGAAGAATAAATGTCGAAAAAATTAATAAATAAAAATGTAAAATGTGAAGCAAGTAAGTTGCATTAAATTAAAATGAACACAAATGTACAAATGTAAAAGTTTTTGAAAAGTAAATTGAAATGGAAAGTGAAAGAAAGAGTAGAAGAATAAATGCAAAAATGGTACAGAACTTTAAAATTAAAGTGCTAGAATATAAATGGAAACTTAAAAGAAAAGTTGGAATAAAAAAGAACTGCAATTGAAAGCAAATGCAAATAGGTGAATAAAAGCAAAAAAGTAACTTGAAGAAATGTAAAAAATTTGAATTAGACTTGGGTGAAAACATACACGTTGCTCATTGAACCAATCGCCATGATTAAGTTTCGATGTGTAGGTGTTATAGAGTTTTAGTACAATGGGTTTCAACGAAGAAAAAATGACTACAAATATCCCTATGTATAGATTTTTGACTCTAATGAGCAAAAAATCTAACGCATATACATGTACTAATACTTAAGATCAACTAACTAAGATATTGACATCGAGCTCAATCTAAGTAACTTTGATAATTGCTTATAACTGTAAGGTGTCATAGCTTTCTCGAAATGTTTTACTCAAAATTTGCTACGTCTTTAACATTGTAACACTTAACTCTGTTTTTATTTTTCCAGTTATCTTGGCCATCTAACCTTCTTTGAACTCGAAATTAGTCTTCCTCGACATTTTGATACTTAAAACATGATATATTCAGAACTTGACATTTCCAAGTATCATTCATGACTTTTCTAGAATCTTGAAATTTGGTTAATAGTCAAGGAATGATACTTTAACACGCTGAACTTTTTTACATGTGGAAAAATATCAAAAAATATAGAAAATAATGAAAAAGAAAAGAGTTACATTTCTACATCACTGAAAAAAAATAATACTTTTCAAACATACCAGCCGCCAAAGTTGAAAAGAGGACCAAAGCAATCCAAACCCAATTATTGTGTCAGTTTATTGCAATTTAATTACTATATTTAGCTTGTCTTTCATAAAGTGAGTGGTTGGACACTCATCTTGGACAAACAATAAAGCATTTATAAGTCAACTTTTTTATGTATATAAACCTATTCATTTTTGTTAGTTGTATTAGATATCTAAATTATTGACGCAACATTAATAAGAAAATTTTAATTATTTAATTTTAACTTTATTTTTATATCTAAGTATCATTTTTACATGAAATGAGAGGAAATATGTATGAAGTAATAAAATCCAGTGAAATCCTTGCCAAATCCAGTGACATCCAGTGCCGAAGTTCAATAATTGCTTCTAGCGACCTAAGTTCCTCAATGGCTTCGAATGGAAAAACCCAAGCGGTGGTGGTTTTGATACCTTTCCCCGCACAAGGCCATCTCAACCAGCTTCTGCACCTCTCACGTCTTGTCTTGTCACAAAACATACCAGTCCATTATGTTAGCACAGTCACACACATTCGCCAGGCCATACTTCGAGACCCCAACTCCATTTCTAACATTCATTTCCATGCCTTTGAGGTTCCTCCCTTTGTTTCCCCTTCTCCCAATCCCAACAATTCAGAAACCAAATTCCCGTCTCATCTAATTCCTTCCTTTGAGGCCTCCTCACATCTTCGGGAGCCTGTGGCTGCACTTCTTCAATCCCTCTCATCTGAAGCCAAAAGGGTCATAGTCATCCATGACTCCGCCATGGCATCAGTGGCACAAGATGCCACAAACATGCCAAATGTTGAGAATTACACTTTTCACAGCACCTCCGTCTTTGCCACCTTCGTTTATTATTGGAAGGAAATGGGAAGGCCCTCAGTTGAAGGCTTGCATGTCCCAGAAACTCCTTCTCTGGAAGGATGCTTCACAACCCAATTCATGGATTTCATTATTGCACAAAGAGAATTCCGTAAATTCAATGATGGCAACATCTACAACACAAGCAGGGTAATTGAGGGTGCTTACATTGAGTTGATGGAGAGTATGACTGGTGGCAAGAAGATTTGGGCACTAGGACCATTCAACCCTTTAGCCATTGAGAAGAAAGGTTCCAAAGGTACGCACTTATGCATGGAGTGGCTTGACAAACAAGAGCCAAATTCAGTCATATATGTGTCTTTTGGGACCACAACAACTTTGACAGAGGAACAAACAGAACAGATTGCAACTGGGTTGGAACAAAGCATGCAGAAGTTCATCTGGGTGCTAAGAGATGCTGATAAAGGAGACATCTTTGATGGAAGTGAAGCAAAAAGGCATGAGCTTCCAAATGGGTTTGAGGAGAGAGTTGAAGGCATGGGTCTAGTTGTGAGGGACTGGGCACCCCAATTGGAAATTCTGAGTCACTCTTCAACAGGGGGGTTTATGAGTCATTGTGGATGGAACTCCTGCTTAGAGAGCATAACCATGGGGGTGCCAATAGCTGCATGGCCTATGCACTCTGACCAGCCAAGAAACACGGTTTTGATCACAGAGGTTCTGAAGGTTGGTTTGGTTGTTAAGGATTGGGCACAAAGGAATGAGTTGGTGACTGCATCAGTTGTTGAGAATGCTGTGAGAAGGTTGATAGAAACAAAGGAAGGTGATGAGATGCGAGAGAGAGCAGCGAGTCTTAAAGATGCCATCCATAGGTCCATGGATGAAGGTGGAGTTTCTCGCATGGAAATGGATTCTTTCATTGCTCACATCACTAAATAGTCTTATCATTTGATATTGGTGTGGTTTCGAATAGAATGTGGTAGAATCAATAGTTCACAAAGTTAATGCAAAATAGGTTTGGCATGAAAATACACACATCTTTCTGTTTCTTGAGACATTATCTGGTAATAAAGTTTCCAGGATGAAAATGTGTGCTACGCCTTTTTGCAAAATTCCTATCTAGATATCTCAGAACAGTCCTTCTTTGATATCAATAATTGCGTTGACACGCAAAGTTATGAATCTATATATATAATCTAAGACGTAAAATAGTATTTAATCTATGTACAATTATTTCTAGTCTGTTCTATTCTCGTCGTTCTTACTATTTTCATTATGTTATTTTCTTTTCCTCTCTTCTCTATCTCACTTCTGAAACTTCTTCAAATATAAAATATCCTTAATTTATATAGGTTATTGTTTTTCACGCACTCAATTGTGAGTCCATGTGCTACTATAGTTTCCGGAAGTGCAATAATGTTATTATTCATTAGGTAACATTATGAAAACAGCTGTTTTGCTTCTTCTTCGTTCTTGGTTGAAGGCCGCATGGTCATGGTATAAGGTGGGTGCTGAAGCTGTGTTGTGTCGGGTGTCTATGCATTACAGGAAACTCGTCCATGGAATGCAATGTGTTCTTCCTATTGATATCAAGGGATGTCCTGCAGCTTTTTTGCTTAAATTTCGCTTTAATATGTACCACAAAGCAACTTTGTACTTACCAAATGCGGTCTGTGTGCATGGTTTGGGAAAGCTGCAACATCTTAGTTCAACAATGTCTTTGGATGCGGTGTTGGTTTGGTTTTTAAATTTGTTTGGCCTTTGGAGTTAGTGGATGTGATGAAGCTTAGTTTGTTAACTTTTGATAGCTGCTAATGGGTTCTGGTTTCAATGTTTCAGCTTTTATCAAGATATGGAATACTTATGTTGGTTTTGGCAATAGTTTCTTGGTTGTTTTGTTGTTTTTATCTATTATGATTATGGTGTAAAGATTCTTAATATATAGACTCTGTTTGATTTTTAGGGCTGGTTTTCACCAAAAATAAATAAATTCTTTGGGCTGGTAGCTGAATGTATTTATAGAACAAATGACATTAATATTAAGTGAAGAATTAAAATAACTGTCTCCTTTTTTTTTTATTTTGTTTAAAACTTTTTGATTACCAACCCAAGAACAAAATATTTGAGAATCAATTTCCTTGCGGGAAGATCACGTAATAGCTTACTATTAGAAATATAAATTAAAATAAATTTATTAGAATTTTGGGTTTGGACTTGACTCAATTCCAAAAGCTAAGACCCTCACTTATTTACTTTATTTTAGCCATAATTAGTTGATACAGGATTCTTAATACACCCTCTTCACGCCGAGAACTAGACACATGCGGGTGGTTTGATAACAACCCAATAAGCCCAACAATAATCGTTGAAATAAGCTCTGATACTATCTTAATATTTTAAGTTTAGGTCTAACTCAATCTCAAAATCTAATTCAAAAGGTGAGGTTGCCCCCACTTATATATTCTAACCATTAGTAAATAGCTAATATAATCATCCAACAAGTTAAAGAAGTTAAGGAACCACCAAAATTATTCTTGCTCTATCATGATCATACATTAAATGACAAGGTTCCGAAACCACTTGCATAATTCAACATAAATTCATATAAATAAATGCAAAAAATAAGGAATTACAAGTCTTAGAAATGGAGCTAATTTGCATGAGTATTACCGAAATTCATGACAAAATTTTTGTTATGAGATCTTGAGGGAGTACGGGAACAGGAGGGAGTATTTAGTGTGGCAAAGCAGTAGCCATCACCATCGTCGTTCGCTAATCTTCTTGCTGCTTGACAGCAATATTACTTTTCTCTTTTTTTGCTCAAATTTCTTGCTTGTTGCTGCATTGAGAATCTCTTAGTAGAAGGCTAAAGGCCTCCTATTTGTAGGACAACGATCCTCTCCTGTTGAGAAATACTGGAGAGTGTCCAATTTGATAAACATTAACCATTGATTGAATTAACGGCTCGAATCTATTTACCAAAACTCACTGTTTCATTGAACTTACCTAACACATCCCTAATTTTTGATTTTTTCCCCCCTTTTCTTAAACCAATTCCTACAAAACCCGTTCCCTTTAGACCTTCACTCTAGCTTGGCTGGTACAATATTTCTAGCTTCGATCAACATCTTCACGTCGACTTTGTCCTCACGATACAGCAAATCCATCTTAGTTGGTACAATATTTTTGGCTTTAATCCTCATCTTCACGCAACACTATCCTCACCTCGACACCGATGTTGTCTTGATGCACCCCTACAATACAAAGACTTCACAATGATACGGAGACCTTCACTCGAGGTACTGATTTTTACATTGCAATGTTCTCTAAGGTCGAGGTTGTTGAATAAGAGCACTTGGGTTTCCACAAAGCCGATCCCAATTTCTTAAAACATGGCAATGAACGACCCTAAAAAAAATGAAGCGTGAGTAAGTTGTATAGATGTTTGAGAAATTGACTGTGAGGAGTTTAGTTATTCACCCACTGATTTCAGGGTAAGTAGTGGCAAGGGAGTTACTACAGTGGCATCGATGAATGGAAGTTTAGAATATTGACTGTGATAGTTGTGGTTTGATGTGGTTTTTGGTGAGGGAGCATTGGGGTTGGGCTTAAAGTTTAGAATGGAAGGTTGAAGGTTAATGAAGGGATAATCAAAAACTCGACGGCGACACTATCTTGATATGCCCCTATGATATGAAGACCTTCATAGTAATAGGAGGTACTGGTTTTTACATTGCAATGTTCTTTAAACATGCTTGATGGTGATTGGAGTTATGAGGAAAAGATAGCAAGAGCTAGTTTGCTAGTTACTGGAGTTTGGAAACCTCTTCATTGTACATGTAAAGCTTTTCTTATATACCATGTTAGTTATTATATTATGAAATTGAAAATTGTTTGTACTGGATTATTAGTGTGTACAATTATGTATGATACATCTTTTTGTTCACCTCCTAAAATTACCCTCTTTATTTATGAGAACTACAAAAATTTTGGGGCTTGTTGTCTTCCTAGATTGCTTAAATTATGCCTACATCTCCATATGTGGAAGATGTTGATTTTAGTTTACAATGTTGCAAGAGTTATCAGAACATCTTGGAATTCGACTGCTAAATGAGAGGTTAAATGATCCAACATTGATGATTGAAATGATAAATGGATAAGTGCACATTTAGTAAGCCCATTGGAAATGAAATTGATGGTTACCTAAGCCGTGCCTTTTCTGACCAAGTTGTTTGCATTAATCAATTTGCAGCATCAATGACACAAAAGGCTTGAATACTTGCTGCAATCTACCCTGATCATGTCACCTGAGTAAAATTTGCAGTAATTGTGCCCTGTCTTGGATATCTTTGTTTTCAAACACTAATGAGTTTTTCTCCATTTTTGCTTAAACCAAAATTTCCATGGATCAGTAGATGCTTTTCAAGTCAATACAGCTGATGCATTTGGTGTAGGTGATTCCTTTGTTAGTGCTCTATTGTCAATTATCAATCCATATTTAAAGTGAGTGCTTAGCTATCACACCCCTTAATGAAAATTCCAATTAGCTACCCTAATGGAAATACAATTTAACTGTGATTTTGTTTGCAATTTTTTCCTAATCTTATTTAATTGTCTTGATAAAATTACAATTAATAGTTGGAAAGATCCTTTTAAATTGATGATTGATTTGTTTAACTTACTAATTACAGGATTAACCATGGTTAAGAGAAGTACTGAAGTTTGCAAATGTATGTGGAAGAATTACAATTACTAAAAAAGAAGCAATTCCTGCCTTTCCCAAAAAGGAGGATGCATTGAAATTGATCAAAAGGGCATAGAATCTTTTGGCACAATATACCCAAAAGCAAAATTTGATCACTTGAAGAAGGGTTGAGGTAGAGACTGATGAGGGACATCATCACTCAAATAATGGCAGAGATCATTTTGTGCTTGATCATGTTAAAGAGGAAGAGAAAAATGAAGCAGCCACATTATGACTATAGCCTAGGCGTCAACAGGGGACTCTTCCCTAATGATATTGTTGTTGTTTACTTTTAGGCAACCTTGTACTATGTAGACTTTATGCATTTTCCTTTACCGTAGGAGAAATTTTTTATATAAGTAGTTTTTAAAAATTTGTTTTAGTTTGGGTGTCTCACATTGTGAATGAAGGCCTGATACTAATATCTAGAATCAGGAATAAAATTTGTAATTGCTAAGTGATAGAACAAGAATAGAATCAGCATTAACTACACAAGAAGTTACTACTGCTTGGGAGAAAATAATCAACAATTCAAAGAATAATGGAAGAACAATTCAAGTATCGGAGATGAATGGAAACTTTTGTAATCTTGTAATTTTTAGCTAGAATTAGTATTGAAATCAAATTTGTAATCTTATAAATCTTGTAACTTTTGTACTAGCCAATGATATTTGCAATGAGAATGAGAAAACTTGTCTTCATAGTTCCTTTAAATTGCAAATCTACATTACTTTATCTTCTTATCTTTATATTTGCAAAGATTTCTTGTTTACATTAAATGAAGACAATAACTAAAAATAAAAATTGACAATAATGGAAAATAAAAGACACTGTTGATATTATCTATATTTCAGTCAAAAAATAATCAGTACTCTTCATCAATTAATATGATCACATATACATTTCATCCTAAAATGATGATATATACATTTCACTCAAAAATTGCTAACATAAATCCACCAAACTTGAAACAAACAAAAACATCAAGCTAGAATCAAGTCAAGGCTAATCAAAGATTGTTAAAGTGCATGTCATCTAATGTTGAACCATCTCCATCACCAAGGGGTGCCTTCATCATAACAAGGTAAAATACCCAACATTACAAGGCGAAAAAAAAAGTTTAAAAAAATATATATATAAGTTAAATGATTTTACCGTCAAGAATGTAGTGAAATTAAATTGATTCTCAAATGTTTAAAGGGGATCAAAACATGGAGGTGTCGAAGAATGGATTTCACATGGTTCATAATTTCTTGAATTATAATCCTAAAGTATTCACAATTAATGGGCATATGATTATAACAAGGAGCTTTTAAAAAAAATGATTATAACAAGGAACAAGGAATAAGAAATTATTACTATATGCATAAACATATATACTTGGGATGTTTGACTTTGTGATAGACCTCTAGTTGGAGCTTTTCATCTCTTCTTTGATTGTAACTCAACCCAACTTTTGAATCGTGTTTGTTTGTTCCTCTTTATGCTAGGGCGTTGCTTGAACCCTTTAGGTTGTGCACCATCATTAACCACCAATGTAGGGGCATTACCATTGTGCTTGTCAATGCTTTGTTCTTGTAAGCGAAGCTCTTTCATTTTCTTACACACGACATCTATACTTTTATCTACTACTACATAGTATTCTTCATTGGGAGATAGCTCAAATGCCACCTTAATCATTTTAGATGCCAATTAGTCGATACCTTTGTGTGCTAGAAAGCCTAGGATCCTCTTCAACCTCCTTTCCCCTAACATCATGTTTAATGCCACTACGACCTTCTCTTTTCCACCTCTTGAGAATGTATTTTTCGAGAATAACCTTTATATCATTTACTTCAAACACATACAATGCATGGGAATAAAGTATGCCAGTTGTCTCAGATTTTCTACAACTACAAGATATAGAGGCTGAGGCAAGATCAAATAATACTTTCCAAGATCTTTCATGGTTGATCCTTGTGATGATACATTCAAACAAACGGGGACATTCATTTCTTTGTGATATGCAAAAGGCTAAGAATAATGCAAACTCTTGTTGGAATAAATCAAACATAGTGTGTGTGTGTAAACTTCCCCAATTTGTATCAATATTGGAGACATCTCATATCACAACATTACTAGCTTATAACGAAAGTCATACTCACAAACTAGCTCATTGTAACACTTCTCCTCAACTAGTTGTTTAAAGTGTTTAAAGAATTGCTTTATATTAACATCTAGCTTCATACATGCTTTGAAATGAGAATTTAAGCTCTCATTTAGTTGGGTACTTCACATCCCAAGTGTGAATGCTTCCTTCATGTAACAAGAGACCCATTTTGCTTTTATGGCATAAATTCATTTAATCCAATTGTTTTCTTCAACATTGTAATTTGCAATCAACTTGGATCAGGCCTCCTCAAACTCAATTTCAGTGTCAAATTCATACATGCATTTCTTGAAGTCTTTTAAAAAATGACTTCCTCATTTCATCAAATTGCCAAGGTGCTTAATTCGATTTTGCATCAAGTGCCATGTACATAACCCATGGCGTGTCTCAAGCATCACTTCAACAAGTGCCTTAGCCATTGCTTGGTCTTGGTCAGTGAAAATAGTTTGAGGTTTTTTTTAACTGTGTGCTTCCAAGAATGTCTCAAATAGCCATCTAAAATGTTCCATCGTTTCATCATATAACAAAGTTGCACCAAAGATCACTAAACCCCTATAATGATTAAAACCCGAAAATAAAGCAAGCGGCCTATTTGCTCGATTGGTACACTAGGTAGTATCCAAAAAGACAACGTCACCAAAATAGCCGTAATCTAACACCATTTTTGTATCAGCCCATAATACATTTGTGATTTGCTCATCGACATCCATCTAGTATGCATCAAACAATGAAGGGTTCTCTAATAATTGCTGCTGAAAATATTGCATTAGATAGTCAACTTCTCCATACACCATCCTTCTTTGTCTTTTTGCTTTGAGATAATTTTTCGCATCTAACCGAGTATATCCAACATTAGCTATGTGTCCCACATGTGTGCTCATAAGCTGAAATGATGCTTTTTGGCACAATCCAGAATCCTCAATTAAATCAATCTCATAAGCTTGAACTTTCTTTATTTTACGATGCGAAACAAGCATGTGTGTTGTCTCCGGAAGTTGTAATGGGTGGTTATGCTCTTCTATAAACTCATGTATTACATATTTTCAATTCTTCCCCAGTGACAGTCCAACTCTTACATAACAATTAATTCTGGTATCAGCTCTATGCTTGATAACTTGTCCATCTCTTTTATCTGGCTTTCGAAGTCCCTCCTCACAATAAACATATCTACAAGAGGTTATAATGTCATCTTCCTTTCTTTTGTTTTTGAATTGCCTTCTAACTCCAAAACCTACTTTCTTACCATATTCCTTCCAAAACTCACATGCTTCTTCTAAATCATCAAACTCTAAACCAACTCTTGGCTTTCAGTCAAGATTTCTTAATGTCATGTTTGGTACCTAATTCAAAATTAAAAAAAAAAGTATTATATCAATAAAACTTAAAATCGGTGATCTTTATTAAGATGCACAAAATCAGTACAATACCTTATATGGCCACCTTGACCTTCTTTTTGCGTGACAGTCATCTCCTATAACTACGTCCTGTTCCACCACCTCTATTTTAGAGGTTACCAATTTAGCACAAAACAAAGCTTTCCACCAACTTTATTTTAGAGGTTACTAGTTCAACACGAACAAAAGCATGAAAAAGAAGAAGCAACACATTCACTGGTTCCACCACCTTCCTTTACCCCTCAGTTTCATAATTCGAAGGCCTGAAGAAGTTAGCAGGAAAAAAGTAGCAAAAACAGAGAAGTTATGAGTGGGACTCGTCGACTAAACATTGCTTGTAAAAAATAAAATAAAATAAAATCATAGAATATGGAGATCACTTAAATGAAACGATGAGTTTTATTTGAAAACATCTTAGTTGTCGCTTTTTATCTACGGTGCTTATTTGTTTAATTGGACACTCTCCCATTAATTTCAAATTGGAGAAGATCGTGTCCCTATTTGCAAGCATAGGAAAATAGTTTTTTTTATTTCAAAACAATATATGTATATTTTTGGTGCAATACTTAGAAAAGCATGCTTATGTCATGCTCTTGCAATCCTAAAGTACTATAGTTCTTTATATTTAATATAAGCTTAGTTATTTTATTTAATTGGGTCATTCTATTATTAAAATATTTAATTAAGTTTCATAATTTTTAAAAATGTTCTAATGTAATCCTTTTTCATCTAATGTTACACTAAACCGCGTGAAAAACGTAATGGTAAACTATAACACCCATACTTTTATATATTAAATTATTCTGTATGTTTAAAATTGTTTTTAAGTCATCAGTGTATTTAGAACAATTAATAATAATTTTAGAAAATTTTCTAGAATTTATTGAGATAATTTTGTAAAATGACAAAAATACCCCTAGTTGACTGTGGGAACCAACCAGAGACTTTTTGACCTAAAAATATTTTGAAAATTTTATATTAAGTATCTCTCATTATAAGAAACTTTATTTTGAAAGAAAAGTAATGAAAAATATAACAATCCTATTTCAATTCTTCCACTGTTTTTTTAATATTTAGTAATGCAATTCTGAAAAATTGGAAAGGAATTTTGAAATTCTGACTCCCGCCATTTTGCTCAGAATTTCAAGAGCTATTTAATCGTGATTTTTAATAATTTTTCCGAGCTGGAGCCCGGAGAAATTAGAAAATGACAATTTTGTCCCTATTTCTCAACATTAAGAACTGACATGAGGAAAAGATACAATTGACATTAAAATGTCAATTTGAGCTTGGAATTATGTCATATATATTAAATATAATTTTGGAAATTTTTTGGAAATTTTCTAGAATTTCTGTGTAAAATGACCAAAATGCCCCTACGTGTCTAATAAGTCAGTTAGTACTAGTTTGACACTCAAAAAGGGTGAAAATGGTAATTTTAGTTTATTTATGGGTAAAATATTTAATTTTAGAATTTTCATAAAAATTTTGGTATTTATTGAATTAAAATGGATTTTCTATGAATTTTTTAGCTTAAAAATACAAAATAAATACATATAATTTGAAATAAATTAATAAAAATTAAAATTTATTTTGATGAAAAATAATGTATTTGTCCATTTTTTCATTAAAATGCACTATTTTGACATTAAAAGTTAATTTTTCAAGTTTAGGCGTTTTTATGGATACCAGTTAATTCACCTACAGATAACATTTGACACATGGAGGCTTGGGACAGCTGGTGGAGCACGTCCCCAACCCTAAAATAGGTGATTCACCACCTATTGGGGATATGTGTCCCTAAATTGGATTAAAAATAAATAAAAATTTGATTTATGACATAATGCTTACATAATAGATGATGTAAATCTTTGGACACCTAACCCCCCTCCTTCTTCTATAAATAGGCCTCAAAGTTTTCAGATTTTCACTCATCCTCTCCTCTCCCAAGCTAGAGAGATTCTCTTTCTAAAGTTTTCTCTCTCTAAAATATTTTTTTTATCTAGTTTTTATGTTAAACTTTTGCTAGTTTTCAACTAGTAAAATTTCTCCTCCTAGAAGCTTTGCACCAACAATTCCATCCTCTTCATCAACTATCTTAGAGGTAATGGGGGGAGTAGGATTGGTTCTAAATTACTGTCACTTTGCATATTGGTAGGAAGGGTTTTCTCCTAAACCCGTTTAGGCTTAAGTTTTATTATTGTTATTATTGTTTAATGTTAAACTTTAATTTTTGCTAAGTTGTTACTTTGCCCAAATTTATATTATTAAATCATAATTACTAAATTATTATTCTGCTAAAATTGTATGTATGTTTGTGGAAAATATTGTGAATTTAGACGGTGGAGGCCTTGAGGGGTTGTTAACTCGACCTTGGGGGCTGCTTGGTGTGGAAACCCTAATGACTCATGCTAATCCCATGTGTTGGGGCATACGTCAAAAGCTTAGCATCCCTAACTTGTCATCGAAGAATATCATTCTAGTTAAGAGTGCTTAGTTGAAGGCAACCAATGACGTGTTGTGCTTCTTGACCCTAAGCATGTACTCCTAGACTATTTTCTTGAGCTTAGAATTGGTACCATATGCATATAAAGTAGAGACAGAGGAACATTGCATTTACATGTGGATCTTAATACTATTGTATGTTTTAAGAAAGTTGCATTTAAATAAATGTCATGTGTGTGTGTTCTACTGATGCGTGCAATTTATAACATGTTTAGCATAATTTTCATTACTAGATTGCATATATTTCGTTATGGTTTAGGACTAGTTATGTGTCTATTGCTTGATTTTCTCTTCTTGTATTATGTTACGCCTTTTTTCTTTGCTTGTCTTTGGTTTTACAAAAATCTTATAGGTTGCTTAGGCTTGGAAAGCAAAAGATTGACATATTGGAAGCCCTCTAGATGATTTAAGGACTTCTAGGTGCTTAGAAGTCCACTTGGAAGGCATGAGGGTCGTTCCAAAGCATTTGGAGAAGAAAAACTTAAAGAAAATTTGTTGAAGACCTCACCACCATCAGGTGGCAATCATCACCACGCAATGGTGTAACCTCTGATACTAAAATCTACATCTACAGGTCCATCACCACATGGTGGTGCCCATCACCATGTGGTGGCATAACTCCTGATGATGAAATCTACACTTGCTCATCTACCACCAGGTGGTGATACCGATTACTAAGCAGTAAGCGGAAAAACCTGATTGATTTTACAAGCTTCTCACTTTTTTGGGGGATTAGACTAAGACCCTATTGTAATTTCAAATATAAATAGATATTCCTAGGATTTTTGGGATTAACTTTTGAACTTCATTTTAGAGCACGGAGAATTGGAGGATTGTTCTCTTCTTCTTCAATTGTCTCCGGGTTTGTTTTTATGTTCTTCATTTTTTTCTTTTTGGCGTTCTCTCATGACTATGTGTGAGTAGAACCCTATTTTTCTAGGATTGGGCATATTTTGATTCTCTTCTATTGCTTTATTTATGCTAAACGAATTGGCCAACATTTTTCATAATCTTAGGGATTTGGGGAAGTACTGAAAGGTGAACCCAAACACCAGACCCATAGGAAAGGAACTTAGATCTAAACCATGAAAGTGGGTTAAAGCCTTTAAGAAATAATTAAATTAACAAAGAACTTAGTGGGTCTAATTGAACATAACCGTCACAATAATAGGTGGTAAATTTGATTAGATACCCTTTCGTATCTTGAAAGAGAACAAAAGGTACCTTAAGTTAATTCACCTTCAATAAGAACATCTATTTCTATTGTTATGCTTTAAGCATGATGTGAGATGTATCTCACTCTCTATTATTTTGTTGTCTTTCTATTATGTGACATTGGTGTAGAAACGACATTCAGTGGGATCTGAAGGAGTAATCCCAAAGCCAAGGCATTGGCCTCCCTATGTTATAGCTTTTCTTAGTTTATGATTTGGGTTTGTATGGCTCTAATAGTGTGACATCAAGGCTAGGTTACTACTCTTTGTTTGTGGTTTGGTTTCGTACTTTATAAATTGTGTTTTTAATTTGAATTCCTTTCAAAGATTGTATAGCCTTATTAGTCAAAGTTGTTTATTTCAATTCACAAAGTTTTATATGGTGTGTTAACTTGTAATGCAATGTGATGTCCTCTACCATGCGAAAAGAAAAGTTTTGGAAATCTTGCTTTTGATTTCACAAATTAATGATGAACAATTTTCCACAATAAAATATATTAATAAGTATTTTTGAGCTTTCCCACAAATGAATCATATTAGTGGTGTCTTCCTTGCCACTGATGATCATTCTAATGGTGACTCTTTTCCCACAAACAAATCATATTAGTGGTGACTTCTTACCCATTAATGATCATTTTGGTAGTGACTCTTTTTTTACAGATGAGTTATATTAGTGGTGACTTCTTTTCCCATTAACGATCATTTTGATGGTGACCTATGTCAATTATAACTCACACTAGCTTAGCTCTCTATCCCATATGTTGTTGTCAGACTAAGTTTCAAGTTTAAATATTTTAGGTCTTCAATATTATTATTTTGAAGCTTCCAAATGTGGTTTTAAGAAGGTTGGATCTTGCTTTGCTTGCTAAGAAAATTCTCTTAGGCTGATGATTATTCCAACTATTTGGCAAAGCTATCTTTCTAGCAGTTCTCTCCAGCTTCTCCAACATCTTTGCGTTGCATTTCAAACTATTGTTTTTTGGCAAAGCTCAATTTTTATGTTTCTAACTATTTTTATTTGTGAGAAAATGAATTGTCTTCTTGTAATAAGTTGAAAGCTTAGTAAGCTTTAGCTTGAAGCAAAGTGTTAGAAAATGTTAGAAATATCTGATGATGTCACTTTTATATCTTAGAATATTTTAGAGTATCCTAGATGATCTCTTAGGATTTATTCTTCTTTTACATTTTACAATTTGTTTTCTTATTTAATTAGGATCTTTGTAACTATAGATATATCGTATCATGTAAAAAGAAACATTATCTCCTATACTTATTTTATTTATTGCATGAGGTCTATATAAAACGGAGTCTGTTGTGTAGTCAAGACATACAGTTTTAGCATCTCTTGCATATATTTTTCTCTCCTTCAACAAGCTTTAACATCACATATTTTTCCATTATCTTTAATTTAGACTTTTTTATGGTTTTTAATAAAACATCTTTTGAATATTGTAATGATTCTTAAACGATTTATTAACGAATTTTAAAGAATAAAAAACAAAAAGTATTTAAACAATGTTTAATATATTCAAAAAATTAAAATAATATATTTTATAAATCAATTTTTTATTTTTAAAATTATAATAACATAATAAGAATATTTATTAGTATTTCCAATTCTAAAATATAATTCTTTATCATATTTAATAAGAGAATATTTTAAAACTGTATATAATTGTATTGAATAAGCTAATGGGATATTGTAGTCTTTTTGCATCATTAAAACTTTCCTCCTAAGTTGGGGAAGTTAGATTCTCACATCTCTCCATGAGAACAATTTTGTGGGAAATGTAGGTCAAAAGCATTCCTAAGAAACAATGTTTCCTAGAATTTTTTTTTTGAAATTACATATTGTTAAGTCTAAGACAATCCATGCCCTTATGTTTTAATGACAATAAACAAAAATATAACATTTTGTTTTAAATGAACAAGACCTAAATTCCAATTGTACTATTTGTCCTAGTAGGTTAATATCATTTTAAGTGCACAGAGAATTGTTTATTATAAAAGGTTTGTTTGTCTAAGTGCTTGTACAGTTTCATCATAAGGAGGATAAATCTTAAGAAGATGAATAAATTATTCAATATAAGTTCTAAACCTTATCTAAGAACATTACAAGTTGTGTCCTTCAACAAAACTATATAAAATAGAAGATTACCAACTTCTACATGAAAAGGTGTGAAAGTTAGAAAAGTAGAAGACAAGATAGTATAATAGTGGAGACAAGGTACTTGGTTTAGAATAAGGAGGAAGTCATTATCTGCTATACAAAGCAAGTAACAAGAAAGGAGATAAGCATAAAGCTTTATCAAATCCTATTTGTCTAGTTAGTATCAATTTGGGCCAGCCCAACACATTTGGGTTAGCCTATATAGAGCCAACACATAGTAAAATTGAACTGCGCTGAGACTATTTAGCAGCAAATTGGAATTTAACAGTAAACTAAATTTTTGCTACCTCTTGGAAGGCCACGAGCTAAACGGGTAGACCCATGGGCGACTCATTTTTAAAATATAAAAAATAAAAATATCAAAAATAATTTAACTTTTATATAACAAGGTAATAAAATATTTTTTAATCACTAAAAATGAACATAAAAAATTATAGGTTGTCATTTGTATTATAAAATAACAAAATATAATACATAATAATAAAAATAAAATAGAGTGTATTAATTGTAACAATAAATAAGTGCTAGAAATTAAAAACAAAACTCAACGTACATGTAATATTAACCTTAGAATGAACATTAACAAGAAACGTAGTATTAAATTTATCATTTATGATTTGACTAATTATAAAAAAGTAAATCAAGCCAACGAGCTTGCCCAACCCATCAAGTGCTAGCCCGCTTCGAGCTAATGAAAATTTGAGTAGGGTCAGGTGAAAATAAGCTCAGACTTGAATTTTTATAGTCCAACCTAACCCATGCATTGAGCTAATTAGGTCAATCCATCGGGTGTAGCCCATTTTGACATCCTAGTGAAAGGAATTTGTTGTTGCATTAAATGCATTAATGTTCTTATTTTATGAAGGATGAAGTGGAGCTCCAACGAACTGCAATTAACATATTTAAGCCCACCATAAAAGTTCAGTAGAAAACAAGTTACAAAGATGATTTTGAGAGATTGGAGAAAACAAGTTGTGAATAACTGGATGCTTTAAAAATGTTCTCCATACAATAGATATTCTTTGAGCATTCATAGATTATTCATTTGTGTATTTGTCATATAGGACGATAGCCTTGTGATTTCCCTTGTACACATTTCTTTTTTATTTGCTTAGAGCTTGAAAAGACTTGGTTAATATATTAGGTGTAACTTCCTAAAGAGATAAAATCAAAAGAACTGTGTTTCTAGTAATTATATTTATAGTGGAATTCTGGGTGGGTTTCCAAGGACTAAACATAGTCTCTATGTGAGATGAACCATTATAATTTGATGTGTGCCTTTCTTTCTATCCCTAATCTTTTGTTACTTACTAAGGGGGTTAACATTGTAGTTAAAAGTGTTTTGGTTTTATAACTTAAAAGTTTTATTTAAAAGTTGTTTTTAGCTAAGGTGAAACATTCGTTTGTACTTTTAAATTTGTTTATAAAAAGATTTGCGAAATTTTTTAAAAACACAATTCAACTTTCCTTCTTTTGTTTTCTTGTGTCTTTGTACATACCAAACATAGAAAACTAACATTCCCAGCTTCAAATTCCTATAAAACTAAATAATTTCCTAGTAACAAACGCCCCCTTAACTTCTTTATAGCAAATTATGTTTTTAATATTTTCTTACATAGCAAAACTATTATTACCTAAGTAAAATAATTTTTTTCATAACCTCATTTTATGTGAAATTATTAACTTCTTGTAACCTCATTTTATGTATATCAAATTTAAATAATCAATTATTATTACATATTATGTTATGTTTGAGTAGATCAAAAGTTATTAGTGACAACAATAATAAGATTATAACCCACTAGAATTGACCTAATGTTGGGAAGATTTGGGTAGTTTGCATGAAGTCTTAGATTTAAACCTCATTGCCACTTATTGTACCAAAAAAATAAATAAATATAAGATTATATATGTCTAACAAATATTTAGGCATGTCTTTAGAAACAATGATTTTGTTAACTATTAGTTTAAGAACATTATGTTGGAACCAAAAATGTATGAAGTGTCTAATCCCTCAAAATTTTGATGATAACAAGTGTTATTAAATTTCTGATGCTTTATAACAAGTGCGTTTAATGTGCAGAAAAAGCGTCCATAAGAGATTAAGGTATAAATCTTAAGTAAGACGCATCCAAAAATTGGTTTTAAAACTTGGTGTCCAATGCGCCAATTTAAAATGAGCATCCATCGTTTTTAGAAAACAAGGTGTCCAATTCAACTCTTTGAAACACATCTAATACATGTTTTCTAAAAAGCTTTTGCTTAAGATATCACCTAAAGCATCTTATCTCAGAAGCTTGTATCTCAATAAGGTTTCTTTTATGTTGAATAGCTTATATCCTCATACTCCATGAAACCTGTTGTTTATTAGTCTTGAAATGCTCTAATATTTTAAAAATCTTTAGCATTTAATGAAAAGCGGGATATTTTGATGTATAAGTTCAACCACATGAAAAAGTTAGTCATCTTATCAAGGCTAAAGTATAAAAAGAAAGAACAAAAAGAAGAAATGATCAGAAAAGTAGCACTGTGCATAAAATAGTACTTACTTTTCGATACAAAACCACTCTCCAAACAAGATTGCTGCATCTTCTCTCTCCAAGTTCCTCAAGACACGTATCAAGCTTAACGTGAAGGATTTTCCATGCATTTAATGCTCTCTCAAAAAGGGAAAATGAAGCTAAAGCCTTCTCTCTCAATGGATATATCTTAAGAGGCTATAAAAGCAAGACTTGAAAACTGAAGAGAAAAACGAGAATGAAGTAACAAAACATTTTAAGCAAGCTTTGAAAATCTTCTTGTTGGACGACTCTACTTGCACTTAGACTTTCATGCACTTTGCCTTGCAAAACTTTTGTAACTTGTGCTTAACTTTCATATTCTCACATTGTGAGTTGATTTCTTGTAAACAACCTTGTTTGTGAAAGCTTGGAGAGGCTTCGCAACTAAGGAATACTTGAGTTTTTGTGATCTAGGGTTTGATCATAGTTTGTAAGGCCTGAAGAGGCTGTTGAAGAATACTTTGTTTAACTGTGTTTGATTAGTAGAAATCCTTCTAGAAAGAAGGTACTCAACGTAGTTCAGTTATGAGTGAACTAGTATAAAATTTGTGTGTACTTTCCTCCTTCCTTATCTTCACGCTTTTACTGGATGACCTTGTTATATATATCTATGTGTAAACGTTTTGCAAAAAATTTTCAAAGTTCACATATATACAATTCAACCCCCCTTCTTACATGTACCTATTTCTTTCACAATAGATAAGAAATTAAAAGTGACTATTTTCTTCAAAAAAAAGATGTAATATTGAATAATATTAAATCATTCTTAGTATTATTTTTACTAATTACAATAAGGCTTTCTAATTTCACGTCCCTCTCCATAAATTTTAATGATTAATTCCTAAAATAAGACTTCTTAATTTCACAACCCTCTCTCCTTATTTTAAATGATTAGCTCCTAAAATTAGACTTCCTAATTTTGCTCCTCATTCTGCTTTTATTACTTACTATGTTTATTTTATACAACTAAAATTTATAATCAATAAATATTTTGAATATATAAATTATATTATAATTAAAATTCATAATAAATAAATATTTTTAGACATATAAATTACATTTTAAATTTATGAAAAATAATTTATATTGTCATATAAGATTATTTTTAAACAGTGATAATTTATTTTAAAAAAATATTTAATTTAATTTAAAAACAAAGATGAAAATGATAAATTGAAAAAGATAAGAGGTTAATAAAAATTTTTAAAATGCTATTATTGAAGGAAAAATTCTTTAAAATGTTCTCATTAAAAAATAAGTCCTTAAAATGCTCTCATTCAAAACCATCTACCCTATATATTAAACGAGAATAGCTATATTGAATGAGAGTGTTTTTAGTTGCTATTCTTCAACGAGAAATTTTTTAGCTGTCATTCTTCAATGAAAGCATTTTTAGAGATTTTTTAACCTCTTATCTTTTTCAATCTGTCATTTTTAATATCTTTAGTTTTAAATTAAATGTCAATATTTTTTAAAAGAAATTATCAACAATTAAAATTAACATTGTACTACATTAATTGTTTATTATAAATTTAAAATATAATTTATATGTTCAAAAATATTTATTTATTACAAATTATAATTATATAGTTTATATATTCAAAAGTATTTATTTTTTATAAATTTAAGTTATATAAAGTAAATATTTATTTTGTGTAATGCACAGGTTAAAATATTCACCCTATATATTAAACGAGAATAGCTATCTTGAATGAGAGTATTTTCAGCTACTATTCTTCAATGAGAAATTTTTTAGCTGTCATTCTTCAATGAGAGTGTTTTTAGGAATTTTTTAACCTCTTATCTCTGTCAATCTATCATTTTTAATATCTTTATTTTTAAATTAAATTTCAATATTTTTTAAAAGAAATTACCAATAATTAAAAATTAACATTGTACTACATTAATTGTTTATTATAAATTTAAAATATAATTTATATGTTCAAAAATATTTATTTATTACAAATTATAATTATATAATTTATATATTCAAAAGTATTTATTTATTATAAATTTAAGTTATATAAAATAAATATTTATTCTGTGTAATGCATAAGTTAAAATACTAATTATTCTAATTTATATATTTAGGGAATATAGGATGTAATTATGTTATTTAAATCAAGTAATTATGTTATTTAAATCAAGTAATTCCCCACAAGTCCATAGTATGTCTCTCTCCCTTTCCTCTATTTGCTTTTATTACTTGTATGATTCAAATATGTCTCATTTATGTAATTATGTTATTAAATCAAGTAATTCATCGTAATCTCTTTCTCCTTCCTCTTTCTACTTTTATTACTTTTTTCGAGTCAAATAATTCTTACTTATGTAAATATGTTATTTAAATCAAGTAATTCACCCTAATCTCTCTCCCCTACCTCTTTATGCTTTTGTTACTTTTGTTGAATCAAATATTTCTTACCTATTATATAATGAGAAAATAGGTTATGCACTGACAATGTAAAATAATTTTATACTGTCATCCAATTATAACTCACCATGTATGATAAGTTTGTTGACTTTTATAATAATTACCTTAAAAGTCATACCAACGGTGATTTCTAACAATGTAAGTTGGTTAACAATGTAAAATTGCTTTACACTAACAGTACATAACAATTAAACTCTTATATAATTCTGTTATTTATAAATTATACCCTTAAATTGAAATTGACAAATCATAATCAACCTTTTATCTGACTATATCATAATGCATCCTAAATGTAATAAAAATGAAATTAATACATAATCAAGGTATTGTCGCTGACACGCATCAAAGGCACACATACTTGCCAATCAAATTCAGCAGCACTTAAAATTAACACAATGATTTTGATTCCACGTGCATAGAACTGTTACCACAAAAAATATCAATTCTTTGTAAGTTATAAAAATTTATTAATCATAATAATATAGTAAATTTCTTGCAGGTTATAAAATTTATTAACCATAATTAATTTTGGTCACACTACCCCTTTATTTTGCTGGTTATAATATTAGAAATAATTAACCATTCAATACTATATCATATTTTTCATGCGTCTTTATCAAGTGCAAAAAGATTTGAATAATCCTAAAAGAAACGTATGGAATATAATTATCTTTTAGAAGTTGAAAATCTTCCTAAATGAACTAATTAACAATAATTTATCATCAAAAGAAAAATTATTTTGAAAATTAATCAAAAGACGTACATATTATAGACGTAAATGTACCAAAATAAATATAACTTTTAAAACGTTTAAATATTAATATAATGATACTATAATATTCAAAGACGAATTTATTATTCGGAATTGGATGGGAAGATTAGCAAATATAATTGATGACATTCTATAAGAGATTAATTTGAAAATAAAATACCATGCAATCCATTCTAAATTTATTCACGTACAAATTAGGTCTAATTTCCAGTGAGGGAGTTTGGATAATATACATGAGATCATAGGTTTTAACTTCAGTATCACCATTATACACCAAAAAATTAGGTTTGATTTCGATAACAAACATTACTTGCAACTTATGTTGATCATAGCAACGCCTCCAAAAAGTGTGTTTGTTGGGTGTAGCTAAGTCTACTTTAAGAAACTGTAAAATTTTAGTCACTAGAAAAGTCATTCTTGTTTTCTATACTATGGACCAAACAATGCACATGTATATCACTTGAAAGGAATGAAATAGACTCAAATTTGGAGGTAGCAAGAGAAGACTCATTGCTAACAAGCAAGGGCATCGTGTTTAGAGGCCAATCTATTGATTGTGAATTCATGTTATGATGAGGGACCAAATTTTGATTTTGGTCACTAGAGACATCAATTTGGTGATGTGTGTGGTTAGAAAAAGTTTTACAATGGGCATCAAAATGGTCAAGTCAAGGCCAAGCTTTAGGAACAAGGTTAGTCCTTGAGTTTGATACTACCTAGTCCAACGTTGTATTCTGCCTTTTTACATTGTAGGTGGCTCTATATACAAAAAGACGTCATTAATTTAGTGAGTTATATTAGGAGTCAATCAATGGGAATTTCAACCCTATGTTTAACTATTTGTCCCTCAATCTATGTTGTGAATGGTGCCTAGTGGCCATAAGCTTAACCCTTGATAATTGTAGACTCGAGCCACCTATACCCAACCTAGAATCCAAGAGGGTCTAGTATACCAATACCTTTAATTAAGTGTGCAGTTTAAAGATTAGATGCTTTGACATATAATAAAGACAAAGGTTTCATTTTACTTGGCTTTGTGGCATAAGGAAAATTTGTCCTACAAGGTTCAAAAAATCAAAAGACAAGCAATCAACTTTACATATTGTTAAATGTCTTTCGATATGCTCATAAGAGACAAATTTTGAAGACTTTTATCTCTAACGGGGAAAGTAGTCTCGAATAGCATATCTGACATAAAAATAGGAAAGAACAAGGTGTATCTTGTAGATTATTAGCCCATCAATAATTAGAATGGAAACTTTTGTGACACCCTAAGAGGTATTACCTTAGCTTATACCTTTTAGCCATCAAAGTGAGGATAATAAAACATATATACAAGAATAACACAATATGTGATGTCATTACTCAAGAAATTTACTATTCAAGGTTCTACATACTTATCAAATAACATAATCACATACATCATAAAAAGGGATTCCCATACTTAAGGGATCACTTGTACAAAAGAATATAGTAAAACATCATTGTCTTTCAAAAACTAGCCTAGGAAGATAACATTATACAAAACGTAAATATCTTCTAAGCCTACTTCAACTCTTTCTGTAACCTGTTCAATCTAGAACATGAAACTAAACTAATGAGACAATGTCTCAATGAGTGCTATAAACATACAACAATATAGATATACCTCATGAATGCACCATTTATCTAAAACTTTTCTTAAACCTTTACATATTCATGAACATAACTTAAACATTCACTTTTCGCATGCTTAACATTAATCTTTTTCTTTTTTTTATCATACGGCAAAGAATTGAGCTCAATCTTTCAAGGAGCGTGCTTTTTGTCCTTATGTCATGACCTCGTACTTATATACCCCTTCGGTCTGAAGGGTTTAGCCACAAGCCTTTGGACAAATGGAAAATGATAGAACCTCGCCCATACACCTAAAGAGGGCACCTCAATCTTAGCATGGATCTCTTTCTTGACTTAAACATTTGGTCTTCCATCGGTGTCCGGAGGAGTTACTAACCTCCTTCCCAAATGGAAACTTGAAAAAATATTCACGTATGTTTACATCATGTCTTCAAATATCATTTCAGTATGCATCAATGTTAATAAAACATCATGAAATGGTATGAATAAGATATAGTTCCAGGGATCTCGCTCAGCGAAGGCTTAGCCTCGCTCAGTGAGTAAGACCTTATTGCTTAGTGAGCCAAGGAGTCGCTCAGCGAATATGTGCAGAGGTCCTAAACCTATTCTTTGGAGAGTTTCTCTCTCAGCAAGGGTAGTTCTTGCTTAGCGAGAGAAAAACACCCTTTCTAGAGTCAAACATTCACTCGGCGAGGCCCACTTTCACTTAGCTAACCTACACAAGGTTTCCAGGCTTGTCTCTGGAAGTATTTTCGCTAAGCCAGACTTTTTCTCATTTAGAAAAATTACATTTTCGCTCAACCACAATGTGGCTTGCTTAGCCACAGTGCAATTTTGCAAAATTGCATTTTTTGCGATTTCTAAACATTCTAGGCCAACTATGACCACTTCAAGGGTCCAAATTCATCATAAATGGTTCAAAATTGGTCCTAAATGCCTCTAAACATCAACCCAACATCAAATAACACATCAATCATGCAAAACTACAAGAATCACAAAAATCCCCTTTGTTAGGGTTCAAAACTCAACCCACAATCTAGTCATAAAACCACATGATGAAGAAGGGGAAAGGGAAGAAGATCAAGATGAAGCACTCACTATGAGTTCCAAACGTTATTGAATTTATGAGTGTCCCTTGCTCCTTGTCCTTCTCTTCTCCTTTCTCTTCTCTTTTCTCTTCTTTTTTCTAAGACTAGAGGTGTGAAGGTGGGAGAGGGATTTTAAGACAAAAGGGCTTTAGGCTCTTATTGGGCCAATGGTTCTTTTTCTCAACTAATGAACTTTGGCCCACTAATAACATAATACAGAGCAACGTCCCATCCCATGCAGAGCATTAATGAAAACAACATTAAAGATAATTATTTATCTATTATTAGCATAATTGGTATTAGCCTATTTTGAGGATGTTACAACTTTCACCTATTGCACAACCAAAGTACAAAAAAGGAATGAGATAAAACTTACTTCTAAGTTAGAACTTCAAGCACAATGAGAAGACCATTAAATGTTGTAATTAATAAGTTTCAACATTCAAATTAAAGATGTGAAAAAAGTTTTCCCCCAGCATTTTAATTTTTTTTTTATTAAACCAACATTTCAATTTTTAGACTTTATAAATAGTGTCCAATTTACTATAAAGAATAAGATAATATGCACAACATTTATTTCTAATCATTCTAGCAATAACATTCTTTATATGTATTATACACACACACACACACACACACACACACACACACATATATACTTATAGAAAAGGAGAAATTTTGTTAACTGTTGTATCTATCAATTATTGTACCTATTCAATGCGAGCCAAGTGTAAAAAAGACTATTGTCTCTATCATTTGGTTTAAATTCATCATCTATGGCCACCTTTAACATCATAAGCTTTTATATATATTAGCAGATATTATAAGGACACCAATTAAAATATTAATAATTTTTTTATTAAAAGTTACAACAAAAATAATTTTTATAAAGACTACATGTATCTTTTATGGGAAACAATTTTATTTGTGTTGATAGGATCATTATAAGTGGTAAAGCTCCTCCTTTGAGTATTTAATACAATTCCATATCTAAGATTTGAACTCAAAACCAATAATTAAGCTAGAATAACTCTATACTAATTGATTTATACGCTCAATGGGACAATAAAAATGATTTGATAACATTAAAAACTGTTTATTTATTGTTTTTTAACCAATATCTTTAAAGCATTTGTCAATGTTTTTATTTTATTTATCAAATGAAAGGAATTTCTTTTCTGTCACTAGGAAATATTTATTAGGCTTAAATATACTTTTGGCAAGTATTCATTGTAATGAAAAAGAAATACTCTTCCTACGATTGATCTTTGTTCTGTTCTCCTTCTTTTTAATCTTCTTTTGTTGTTCTCCCCCTCTTTATTCTTCTTTTATTCTTCCCCTTTTGGCATCATCAATCAGAGGATTCAGAATTTGAAAGCGTGGTTGATGAACTTAGCTCGCCTTTGAAGCGTTTCGCCAATTTTGTAAGCAATGCTTCTGTAGGCTTTTGCTTCTTGCTTTCCTTGATAAGTGCAGCTTCAAGATGTTGAACAGTCTGCTTCAGTTCTTTGATTTCTTGTCTAACGTCTTAAGATTCTAGAGCAGGAGTGGAGCTTGTGGCTTCATCTTCAGTAGGTTCTTCTACAAAACACAAGTTAAAGACATAGGGGACAAGAGGGCCACAGAACCAAACATGGCCTATGGGAAGAAAGATTTATGAGGTGTTCCCATTTGTGGAGAAGAATATGTAGGTTTTGGCGTAATTTATTGTGAGCTGGTTATGGGGCTTAGATGTAGAAGATGATGGTGATAGAGAGACCTACACCCAGTGACCAATTGGGCGGATAGCAGTTTGGTGGCTTAGGATGTTCTTCTCTTCAGTAGTCAGACCTAACAAGTGCTTGAGAGCTCCAACGTGTTCTTGCATCCTCTTTCGATCTGAGCTCTAAAGAGTTTCTTTGCCTTTTAAAGCAGCTAGCTATGTAGGGGAGAGTGCTTTCCTTTTTATCATTAAGTGTCTTTGAGGATTGCGTCTGAATTTGGGCTCCTTGCCTTTACCCATAGACAAATTTTGATAATAAAAATTCTTCTTGCAACAGATGTGGAAGGTTATCCATGGCTTCAACAAAAGCAACATTCATTTTGCCATGAGTCTAGGCAAACCTACCTTAAGGTCAGGACACCTTCTCTCACAAACTGCATGCTACAGGAAAATCTATGTCTTCTCCCTAAGAAAATTGTACATGACTCTGCCCAACTCCCAATCGTCATCACCAAGTTGCCATTCTTCAAAATCTAGACTATATTCTGGGTGGATGGTGAGAGGATAATTCTTGACCTTCCCATGGCAAAACGGATAGATGATCTTCGGCTTATAATTGTAGGTTTTATACATGATCAAATACTAAGTAGCCGCACTTGATCATAAAGGGGAAGGTGTGGCAATGGATTCCTCTTTGTCTCCATACTTCGTATCCAGAGGGGAATCTGGTTCTGGTTGAAGAAGGGTAGACGAAAATAGGTACGTTTGACAGGGTGCTGTACCCATCCTTCTAGACGTACGGTTGGATGTGAGGCTCATAGGAGAGAGTAGGGATAGCTTCTTCTTCTATGTTAGGCATCTTTTCAACATACCTATGGCGCACCAACAGTGGCCATTCTTCTTGAACAATGGTGGTCCACATCCTTGGGTTGTTTACTTCGCCCAATTAATGAGAGCTTGAAGAATCTATGGGTCGAAAGGCTCTGGAGGCTAGTACTCCTTAGTCTTGTCGACACTTTGAGTTTCATGATGTTCAAATAAAGTAGAGTCTCGACGAAGGCGTTCAAATGGAGAAGTCTCTAGTCAGTAGAGTTCAGGTGAAGCTTCATCTATCATCGGTTCAACCAATCCTCCAAACGAAGGGTCTTCAACTTTCGACAGACGAAAAGTAACAGCTCATACTGTTTGAATATTGCTTGGTCTAGCCAGGAAGTCTGTAGTAAGAAGCTCGAAGACTTGTGAAAGAAAGACGGATTGAGGTCTTTGCCATAAGAATGATCTTGATAGATTCTAGCTGGAGGTAACCATGATGTCTTTTGGAATGAATACATCTTCTTCATCAAGTTCCTCGGGTAAGGTTTATAGCGAGTGCTCAATAATTAATTGAAGCACCGCTTCACCAATTTGTTCTTCTTAAACAACGAGTTTCTCCCCTTCTTCTTTTCAGCCTTCTTAATTCTGTTCTAGCTCTCCTCAGCTGTTTGGCCTCTTGAGCTCTTGTCTTGGGTTCAGGGATTTTCTTAGGCTCTGGAGATGGTCTAGATGGCTCAGTAAGGGTAGATGCTTCAATGGTAACAAATGGTGCAAGTGGCAACTGTGATGGAGGTTCAGGAAAGGTTGATTGTGTGGTTGTAAGCAACTGGTTGATGGGAAGGTCATCGTCTAAGTCAGGCTGTTGGGTTGGTTTAGATCTTAGATGAATGGTGAGGGTCTTTTGTTTTTTGAATGGGGAAGAGGGTCGGTCATGTGTTGGTTGTTGTGGGTCTTGCTCGGATGGTCTTTTGATAGGAAGTTTCAGTTTGTGAGGTTTGGTCTATTTGGGTTATGGTTGTGTTGGTAGGGGTTTCGTCTGTAGTGGAGGAGGTTGAACAGAAACCAAGCTAACAGAAGTATCAATAGACGATCCTACCCAGAAAGCAAATCTGACTACTTCATTAGCAGGTTCTTCCTTGATCACTGCTAGCTTAAGGTGCATGGCAACATATCTAAGGAAAAGATGGGCTACCCTCATCTTCCTTATAACAAATACGTCGATCTCCGAACCTTGTTTCTTTTTCTCCCAACCAGATTCATTTACGCCAGCCAATTTAATAATTTCAGTAAATAACATGGCGTAAGGAATCAGGTACCTTTGTTTGCTTTTAGAGCTCTCCTTGGATTTAGTGAGGCATGACCTCTAGTTGTCCAGAATTAAAGCAGGAAGATTTACCTTCCGTCTAGTGAATGTCTTGTACAAGCAGAATCTATCTCTAGAAGATACATTAATCCTTCGAGTCCTTGCGAGGTAGGATAATGTGCAGAAGGATGTTGTGAATAAGTCTGTCGTCCCTCTTCATGTTTGATGAATATTGAAATTTCTTCAACACGTCTTTGTTGTCCGATTAGGGTCTGGGACGCTTATATAGAGCTAGGTCGATGGTTTCTGGGGTGATGGCCCTTTCCTAGTCTTCGGTGAACATGTCGCCTTCTTCCTTGCAGCCAGATGCTGCTGCAATTGAATCAGTGGAAATGATAATCATCTGGTTGTCCACTGTTCTAGTGATAGTCCTATCAACTTTAGATGTAGATGCCTAGAAGTAGGCATAAGGCCCGTGGTACCAGTGTGATCTCCTCTGTATAAAGGACTCCCATCCAACGTTTCTGATGAAGAGGGTTAAAGGGAAACCCTCATCCTCTAGTTTCTTAAGGTCTACCCATTTGCCAGCCACAAAATCGCCTTTGGTAATCGTTTCATGAGAGCAAGCTGTCATGGAGTGGCCATGAATGCAAGTCTTTGAGAGGTTAGAGGGTTTGAGAATGAGAGATTGATAGCACAAAAGGGTTTTTGAGTGTGAAGAGAATAGGCGATTATTTTTGAATATTTGAAGGGTTTGATAGTACAGAAAGGACGTGTATTTAATGAGATGATGTGGCAGGGAAAAGCAGCGCACATTTCTTGGGGGTTATCGATGAGAATTAACAACAGACGATAAAATCAGATAATAATCACCTTTTCACATATTGAAGCACACGTGTTAGTAAGATGAAGAGAAGATGATAGATCATAAGACGATATATGCAAGACATTCTAATCATGCAAAACCTTCATGTGCATTTTTGAAATGCAAGACCTTCATGATGCAATTTCTTTTGATATCAATGAATTTAATAGCAAAAACACCTTTTTATGTAATTTTGAAATATGTTTCAAATTTGTGTGCCCAAGCTTCTTATGCGAAATCCATTTTTCATCTTCTTTGGTCATTAAACATGTAACATTTTGTTTGTTTAGATCCTCAAATTCAATCTTGTACAGATTGTTATGCCTCTTAGCAGTAAAAAGAACAGATTCATCATTTCTTTTGATTATGCATGATTCCTTGTTGAAAGACACAACAAACCCCCTATCACAAAATTGACTAATGCTAAGTAGGTTATATTTCAGTCCTTCAACACATAACACATTATCTATTGAAGGAAAAGGTGGCTTACCAACTTTACCTATACCAATGATTTTGCCTTTTCCATTTCCTTCAAACAAAACAATTCCTTCATGTGGTTAGAGGTCTAGGAACATAGACCTTTCTCTCATCATGTGACGTGAGCATCCACTATCCAAGAACCAAAATAAATCCCTCCTTTTTCCTATTAAGA
The DNA here is from genome assembly GCA_004329165.1 of Spatholobus suberectus. Classification (NCBI taxonomy): domain Eukaryota; kingdom Viridiplantae; phylum Streptophyta; class Magnoliopsida; order Fabales; family Fabaceae; genus Spatholobus; species Spatholobus suberectus. The sequence continues at coordinate 60,445,261 of CM014735.1, forward strand.
ATATCTTCAACAAGAATAATTTGAGATTTTGGTACCCAAATACTCTTGGGTCCTTGTATGTTAGTCCCAATAGTCTTATTTGACCTTTGTTTTCTTTTGTGATGACACCTTTAAGATGTGTGTCTAGTTTTTCCACAAAAGTTGCAAAAGGTTAAACAAGATTTAGAAAACGATGGTTTAGGATCTTTGCTTTTTTTAAAACCTAAGCCAGGTTTGTCAAATGGAGACCTTATGTATTTTAAGATTAATTGAAGTTTGGAGGACCTTTTCACAAATTTAGCTAGATTTTGTTTTGGACAAATAACCTCTTTCTTTAGTTTGTCGACTTCATATCAGAGTATTGTCTTTTTAGGATCTAAAGCTTGATTCTTACACATGCTCTTCAGATCTTTCTTGAGTATTTCATTTTCTAAAATAGCTTCTTAATATTTTTCTTTGTATTTCTTATACTCAAGAGTGATCATGTGAGAGTTTGTAAGAAGAGTGTCATGGGACATTTCTTCATCAGACTCGGATTCATAACTGTCAGATGAATATGAATTTGTTTTAGAAATAGATTTTACCTCTAGTATTGTTTCTTCAGTATTCGCCATGAGACAGATGTTAGCCTTCTCTTCGTCTAAACTGCTACTACTATTGTCCAGATCTTCCCAGGTTGCTAGAAGACCTTTCTCTTTATTCCTTTTCTTTGAGGTCCATCCCCTTTTTGATTTGGGGCACTCAGCCTTTATATGTCTAGGCTTTTTGCACTCAAAACATATAATTTCACTGTTTTCTTTTTGAAATGGCTTCCTAAATCTATTGTCTTTTCTTTTAGAGGATTGCTTGAATCTTCCTTTCTTTTTTAGCATCTTCTTGAACTTTTTGGTCATGAGAGAAATCTCATCATCTGTGGAGCAGCTCAAGCTTTTGTCTGAGTTCTCTAATTCATCAAACTGAAACTTCAAAGCTTCGTCCTTAGTTCTTGTTTCAGTTTTTTTGTCTGCTTTTTCACTGGTTTCTCCACTCTTTAAAGTCATAGAGTCATTGTTTTTGATTTTATCTCTTTTAAAGAGATGAACTTCATAGACTCTTAGAGCTCTCAGCAACTCATCAAGAGTCAAAGTCTTCATGTCCTTGACTTTAGCTATGGCTATAGCCTTAGGTTCCCAAACTATTGGAAAACTGTCCAAAATTTTGTGATTGTTTTAAGCTTTGGAAAACTCAACACTAAGACTCTAGAGTCCATTGAAAATTGTTTGAAATCTTCCAAACATCTCATCAATAGTTTCTGTTTCCTTCATGGTGAACATCTTGTTGTGTCTTTGAAGAGTTGCTACTCCTCTTAGACAAACATCTTTAGTGCCTTCATGAATTATGCGATAGCATCCCACATCTCCTTTGTTGTTCTATAGTTGCAAAATTTGTTATATTCAGTTTTAGATAAGACATAGGTTATAATATACCTAGCCTTTGTATTTTGTTGTAGCATGTTGAAGTCGTCCTGATTGTATTCATTTTCTAGCTTTGTCACAATGAGATCTCCATGAGTTATGATTCTCTAGATGTTGTAATGAGTAGACTTGATATACATTTCTATTCTATCTCTTCAGTATGTATAGTATTCTCCATTGAAGGCTGGAGGCCTTATCAAGGAGGCTTCTTCAGGAATGAACTGTCCTTCAAGGTTTGCCATAAAGATCTTTTCCTCTATTACTTGTTAAGGTGTTCAACCCTTAGAGGCTGAGCTCTGATACCAAACTATAAAACACAAAAATAACATAAGAAGAAGGGTTGAATTATGTTATACCAAATTTTTGTAAAAACCTTTCTAAGAACGATTCGTCTAAAGTATTAAACAAAAGATTTTTGAAAGAAGTTTAAATAAAGACAAAGGAAATATGCAAGCTAGATAAACACAAATAGTTTATACTAGTTCGTCTCCCCCAAAGACTACGTCTAGTTCTTGGCAACAACCAAATCCCACTAACTTAAACAAGTTACAAGTATTCTTCTAACTAAGCCTCTTTAGGCTCAAACCAAGTAGTCTTTAACTTGTCTCTCCAAGCAAAACACCTAAGTATTTTTTGAATCAAAGCCTCTTCAGGCTTTTACCAATTTCTTAAAGAAATGGTTGATCGTGCTTAAGCTAGTATCTTATCAGACGAATATACAATAGAGCACAGGAAGCGTTTACAAAAGAAATGTATTTAGAAATTACAAATTGAGAGAATTTTTCAATAGTTTCACGCACTATCAAAATCTATCAACCATTAAAACTGATGTCTCTTCTTCTATTTATAGGATTATCCAAAAAGTGTCCATTGTAAATGTCATTGGAGACATCCTTCGTCTAGCATTGTAAAAGCATAAAAGAGTCGTTGGAGCATTTAATGCCTTTCACCAACCAGTCATTCTAATAAGACAAAATAGTTTGCTTATCTAGCTTTTCCCATACTCAATCTTGCAGCAATGGGCATATTTGCTTTCTGTATTGACAATCGCACACACAATTCTTCTTTTATGCGTAAAATGGTATTTTCTCGAAAGTAGGTACGTAGGCTTCTATTCTTTCAAGGTTGTGTACGCTTTTACAAACTTGTAAAGCACAGAATGTTTAAAAAATCGTCTAAATAAAGTTAGTTATTGATTCTATAAAAATAAAGAAAGAAGATGAATAATGCACGGTTAGACGATAGCGATAAAGACAATACAAAACAAGTCATTAGACATTTGATTTAAAAAGAATTTTTGAGACTATTTGTTAATATCAAAATAAATGAGGGTCATAAATTCGTTCTTTATCTTAACACAAAGACCCTCCTCAACAATGACATCGGACGAGTTAAAAACCCCAGAAGCATAGGTGAAGAGGATGCGTGGGTGGTGCGTTTTTCATGCCCCTTTGAAGTTAAGGCCCTTGAACTTCAGTATTGCCATCGTTTGCCTCCATTGTGCATTTTGCATCCCTGACTCGACGACCAAGAAAACTCTTAGGCCATTGGATTCCTTTCCTTCCTCTATGGCCCCACCACTGCAACTGTTCCCTCCATCGTCACACTCGTTTGAGCGAGAAATCCTAATATTTGGTACTCTTTCTCCATATCTGTTGAGTTTTTCTACTTGGAAGAAGAAGGAATGTGAAAATTTCTCTTGCTTTTGGTTTAAATTCTTTTATGTATATTAACAAATCTAATTATACAAAGGATGAATATGAATGATGATATATGTATGGATCTTTGTTGTTATGGAATTTGGGTCTCAATTTTGTGTTGCTTGGGTTTTGGTTCTTTTTGCAGGTCTTGTTGCGCAAGAGGGCATTGTGGAGGTTGTTGTTGTTCATGAGGTGATACACAAGGAGGGAGGCTTCGATGGTTTTAGTGGGTCTAGGGCTAGTGTGGTTCGACTTTGACGGAGGGAGGCATCGTCGACTAGGTCTTGGTGTTGTTGATGTAATTCGACTTTGACGAAGGGAGGCATTGTCAACAAGATCTTAGTATTGTTGGCTTTGACGAGTTTAGTGGGTTTGGGGTTGGTGTGGTTCAACTTTGACAGAGAGAGGTGTCATTGACTAAGTCTTGGTGTTGTTGATGTGGTTCGACTTAGACAAAGAGAGGCATTGTCGACTAGATCTTGGTGTTGTTGGCTTCGACAAGTTTAGTGGGTTCGAGGGTGTGGTTTAACTTCAACGAAGGTAAGCGTTGTTGACTAGATCTTGATGTGGTTGGTTTAGTGGGTTCAGGTCGAAGGATCGAAGCTTTTCCTTTTGGCCATGGCAGTGAGTTTTCATAGAGAAAAGGAAAAATTACCAGGAGATTTGGCCATTGAGGAAGTGGGAGCAGAAGACAAATTTAAAAAAAAAAAAGAGAGAGAAAAAAAAACTTAACCTTTAATTAAAAAAATAATATATCTAACAGTAATTATTTCTTTCTCAAACTCCCACGCTAGAATTTGCCCATAATTAAACCGAAAAAAAGTCGATTGTGGCAACTACATACATCACCAAAGTAAATGCTGGCTAAATTGTACTCCGCAACTTGTCAAAGAATATCTCGCAACTGTTTTATTCTTGTTTTGGTCACGGAATCACTATGTTGAATTAAAAAAGAAAATAGTTAATTTTATAATCAAGATCATACTAAAAGCTCAGTTTTTGATGCCACGCAAGAAACACGACAAGCAAAATTTCCTATTCTGATGTGCGCCTCAACCTCCAACTGACTCCAATATAAAATACTAAAATCAAAACATTTGTTTTCTGGGAATATAACACCATCGAGAGTGATAAACGACACGTTAGGCACTATGAATGACCCAGTCCATAGTTTTTACAATATTTTTTTAATCTGCACACAGATTAAAAATAAAGAATGCAAGTTACATTAAATCAATCTATTGCTAGTGTATAATTTTCAATCGTATAAGCAAATAATGCACATTTTTCAACATAGCATATATTCTTGTTTGAATACCAGAAGTACAACCTATAACTTATATAATTTTGAGTCACAAAAAATAGCAAAGTTGATGACACCCGTCGCTTAGTATAAGGGTAATTTACTATTGTTTTTTTTTGTGACTTCACTTTGGTAATTTCCCTAAAAAAAAAGGAAGCGTCATACAAAAATGCTCCAGACTTTTTCTCTTTGACTTGGTAAGTTTTATATTCGTACATGCTGTGACTTTTACTTGTAACTTTTTGGGTGAAAATTCATAAATTTATATAAAAAAATTTATGAACAAAAATTACAAAATCATAGGGGAAAAAAAAAAAACTTCTCGAGATAGTATGATACTATGCAAGTTAATCCCAATTTTCGCTTCAATGAAAACATTTTCATTCGTTTTCCATACTTTATAATTTTTTTTTTCCATATTTCATAATTTTTTTTTTCTTTCATCATTATGATACTCTCTATTTTATATAGAAACTCGGCACAATTTTCTTAAGAATCACGACTTAAATGTATACCCATGAGGATTGGTTTAGTAATGGAAAGATTTGAATAATGTATATAAAGTCTTAAATCTAATTTTATTGTTTTCCTTGTACAAAAAGAAAAATTTATAATCGGCCTAAATATGAGACATTGGAGTAGTATGCATAAAGTAATAGGTAAGAACCTCATTACGAAATTGTACACACAAAAAGAGAGAGAGAGAAATTTATTAAGTGTACTTATAGACAAGGGTGAGTCACTCGGAAAAATAAAATTTGACCACACAAACAACCTATTTATTGGAGCGAGATAATATTCTGTGCAAGTTGCAACAATGCATTAAATATACTTTTTTTAAATTACAATTAATCCAATTAAAAATTAAAAATTAAAAATTAAAAAACTAAATTTCATTTATTTTTAATTTAAATTTAAATATTAATTCACTTTAAGTTAAAATATTTTTTTTCATATTTATTAAACAATATTTACATAATTTTTCATATTAAATATATATTTATTTTAAACAGTTTTTATTATACTTAAACTTAAACTTAATTTCTTCTTTTTATTTGAATATATATTCTTAAATGGATATTCAGCGTAGAATTATATTAAAAATTTAAACTCGTGTTTTGACGAATTTTGATGAATTTGCTTCTAGTGTAGTTTGATAAATTATTAAAACTCGCATTTGTATTTGAATAAAATAAAATAAAATTAAACTTTTATATTTTTAATGAACTTATACATTATTAAAAATAAAAGTCAACTCAATCCAAATGAATTCAGATTGAATCAGGTCAAACCATATTCATATTATAAATTAAAACAACAGATAACATCATAACAATAAGAAAATTGATTAGAATAGGTTCAATCATCCATTCATTTTTTTTTTTCTACAAAACGAATGCAATGCATACGTTAAAATCAATCAAGGTTTAAAAGATAAGCAGGATCCGCAATTATCGCCCTAACGTCAAATATCTTGAGTTTCGGCAACCACATTGTAATTGTAGCCACAATAACCGTATAATTTTCTACCGTATCAAAAATCGCGATAAAACCGAAGCGATAACAATTTAAAATATAGCAATTTAGATCAAATTATTGGAAGAGCAGCACGGTGAACTTGATTCGATTAATTTTTTCAGTTGAAAGCAAAGCAACTCATTGCTGCTTCAGGGTTTTTACGTTTTATTACGTGAATTTTTGGTGTCCACCGCGTATTCCCAAACACACTGGTAAGTTCTAAAAGACACCGAGAGATTTGCCTGTGACTTTCAAGTAATACTAATGATATGTTTGGTAAGAAAAAAGAAAAATAGAAAAGAAAGAAAATAGAAATATGGATATATTCTCTTTTATTTAATTAAAAAAATGAAAATAAAAGAGAGAGAAAATAAATTTTTAAAAATAAATTTTCAATTTTTTTATTTTTTTAATTTAAATTTCAAAATTTTCTTTCGTCTTCTCTTTCCACTGTACCAAACCATAAAACTACTAACTCTGTTCGATCCGTTTCGGTTTTAACAAAGTGGATTTAACTTCTTTTCGAGTGTCTACTATGATGTGTTATGATTTATGAGTAATTTTTTAGTACCTTACTTTTGCCCTGCACCTCTCCTTTTTTTCCCCTTTCATTTTGCCCCCTCCGTTCGGGAAGGGTCAAGAGCGAGAAAAAAAAAACACCATAGAAAGAACCTGTTTGCAAATGTTTTCCTCTCCTTGTTTGCGTTTGGCGAGATCTGCGGCCCAGTAGAACCTTCTGCGAGGATTCTTGACCAACCAACTTGACACTGCAGATCTCTATTCACTCAAAGAGTCGATGGAACGATCTTTGTGGCTCAATTCAAAATCCATCAGAAGACTCTCCATTTCGCTGCTCCGAACAATAACTCTGCATTTATTAGTAACCAACCAACACTTTAAGAAGATATGTGATTGGGACTCACTTTCACCAAAAAAAAAAGAAGAAGAAGTAAGGGGGGCACTCTACCTCTACCAAGTGAGTGGATGTGGAGCCTTAGCGTGCAAACGAAACGACGACTTGTGGTGGATGGACAGTGCGCATAGCATTATATAACGGAAAGATGAGTTCACAACAAAGTGGGATCCACGTCGACAATCGATTTTGTTTTTACGCATGTCCTTTTTTTTTTAAATAAAAGTGGTACTAACACTAGGGGTGGCAAAACAGGTTAGGCTCGGCGGGTCAGCCCGCCAACCCACCAAGAAATGGCAAGTTGGGTTATAGATTTTAGCCCACTAACCTATCTCGCCTAGCCCGTCAACTTGGCAGGCCATTGGGGGGGGGGGAGGGGGCAGGTTGGCCCGCTGGGCCATTTTTTTTTTTTTAAATTATATATTACTTAATTGTGGTTTTGTTTCGAATAATTATTAATATTTTGTACTGTTGAATGACAATTGGTAATTCTTGACTTTTTATTGTTAAAGGACTGAACTATTATTATTTTCTATTGATTGTTGTTGATGAATTATGAAGGACGGGGGGGGGAAGGGGGCAGGTTGGCCCGCTGGGCCATTTTTTTTTTTTTAAATTATATATTACTTAATTGTGGTTTTGTTTCGAATAATTATTAATATTTTGTACTGTTGAATGACAATTGGTAATTCTTGACTTTTTATTGTTAAAGGACTGAACTATTATTATTTTCTATTGATTGTTGTTGATGAATTATGAAGGACTTTGTCTTTATTCTTGAAAGACTAAGACTATTAGTATTTTTTTATTGTTAAAGAACTATTAATAATTTGGTATTTTGTGATTTTGTGTTGTTGAAGGATTAATAGAATATTATTTTTTTATTTTTTATTTTTTTCCTTTCTCTTTTTTATTTTTTTTTAATTTTTGGCGGGGCAACTCGCCAACTGCCAACCCACCACTAGGCGGGGTGGGCCATAAAATTCAGCCCACCATCAACTGGCAGGCCAGCCCGCCCCAGCCTGCTTTTGGGGGCTGACAGCAGGGCAGGCTGGCCCGCTTTGTCACCCCTAACTAACACACTTTTTAGTATAATTTTTTATTGTTAGTTAAAATTTATTAAATATTATAAAAATATTAAAAAGACTCATTATGCCTTTGTTTGATAAAGAAGAGAAAGCAAATAGAAAAGAAATATGTAAGAATAAGTTAAGAGTTGAGAAATAGATGAAAAATAATTTGGAATTTTAGGTTATTTTGTAGGAGAAAAATAGATGAGAAACGAGAGAGAGATAAATAGATAAATGATGGTAGGTGAGAAATAGAGTAAAAATAAATAGTGAAACCTAGCAAAAAATTCAAAAATTTCTCCCCTATTTCACATGTATCAAATAGAGGAAGTTTTTAAAATTTTAAAAACCTCCTCTCTTCTCGTCGCCTCTCGTCTATAACAAGCAGACGTTAAATAAAAAGTGGATTTTATCAAAATTTGTAATTTTTAATAAATTTTAACAAATAGTAAAAGATATATTTAAAAGAGTATGTTAAAAAGTATATTATATTTTTCTTTAGACAATTTTGTTTGGGCACTATAGAACATTGTGGACAATTCTTTAGAACAATTAATTCCTCCTAATTTTTTAGATAGTAATTTAATTCCTAAAATTCTTAAAATAAATATTTTTATATATAATGATTTAATTGTGTAAATTTAAATCATTTTATTATATTTTAATGAATAAAATTAATATAAAAATAATATCTAATTTAATTTTAATTTAAAAATAATAGTATTATGTTAAACACAAAGATAACACAAGAAGGGGGATTGAATTGTGTTATAGCAAATTTTCGCAATACTTTTGTTAAAGACGTATCGTTTGAAATAAGATCAAAAAGTTTTTCAAAAATGCTTTATAAGACAGACGAAAGTTGAAAGACAAACTGGAAAGCACACAGGATTTATACTGGTTCGTCTCACCCCAGAGACTACGTCCAGTTCTTAGCAATAACTAAGTTTCACTAACGTTTTCAAGTTACAAATATTCTTTCCATAAGCCTCTTCAAGCTCAACCCAAATAGTCTTTTACTTGTCTCTCCAAGCAAAAACCTAAGTATTCTTTGAATCAAAGCCTCTTCAGGCCTCCACCAATCTCGTTAAGAAAAAGGTTTACGCGTGAGTTACCTCACTGGGTTTAACGTCTTAACAGACGAATATACAATGAGGTACAAATAGAATTTCACAATTGGAGTATACAAGAGCTTTCTCTTTTCTAAACGAAGTTATGATTTTACAAAATCAGCAAAGACTATAACAACCAACAACAGCAACAACAACAACTTCAAAAGAGGTCTCTTCTTCTATTTATAGGCTTCTTAAAAAGTATCCGTTGAGTGCTTTGCAGAGGACGGCCTTCGTCTAATGAAGAGAGTTGTTGGAGCATTAAATACAGTATTTAATGCCTTTCACCAACTTGTCATATGATAAGATAAGTAGTCTGCTTATCTTTTCTATTCTTGTACTCTATTGTAGCAGTTGTCATGTCTACTTTCCCATTCTGACATTCGCACACAACATTCCTTCTTTTTCGCCAACTTTCCTCGAGAAAAGGTATATAGGCTTTATAAGTTTCGAGGTAGCTTTCGCTTCTGCTTGATGTGTCAGATCATTTTAGAACGTTGTCATCGTCTATAAGATTTGTTAGTTACCAATCAAAGGATAAAGACGATATATATTTTTAGAGATATCAGATGGTTGCTTATGAACCTGTTACGGATGAACAAACGATTGCGTAAAAACATATATTTTAACTGTTTGTTATTATCAAAATATTTGAGGGTTATAAATTCGTCCTTTGTCTTAACAATCTCCCCCTTTTGATGATGACAAACAATTATAGTTCTTGTAAAACGTTTTTCTTATGAAAACACTTTTTGGTAAGTGAATTTTAATTTTGAAAGCATTTTTCATGTAAGTATACTTTAGTTACGCAGATGTAATATAAAAAGAATATATATCTAGACGATGTGACTGAAAAAAACTAGACGATATCATTTAAAAGACGATTCATGTGTATAAAGGAAGGAAAACTGATAAAGACTTTTATTCATACTCCCCCTAGAAATGATATTCTGTCTTTTTATCTCTTCATGATTTTTCCTTAGACTTATCTCCCCTTGTCTTCTATTTTTCTCTCCCTTTTGGCATCATTAATCAGAAGATTCAGAGTATGAAAGTGTAGATGATGAGCCGAGATCACTTTTGAAGCGCTTTGCCAGCTTGGCTAACAGAACTTCTGCTCGTTTGCGTTTCCTGCGTTCTTTCTTAAGATCAGCTTCAAGACGCTGCACAGTCTGCTTCAATTCATTGAAAGTTTGTTTGTCGTCTGATGGTTGTGGTGCAGGTGCAGAGCTGGTAGCTGCTTCATCGCTAGGTTCCTCTACAAAACATAAGTTGAAAACATAGGATATAGGAGGACCACAGAACTAGAAATGGCCACAGGGTAGAAAGATTTCAAAGGAGTCAGAGGAGAAGAAGATATAGGTCTTAGGAAGGTTTAGAGTTAATTGGTTTTGGGGATTGGATGTAGAAATGGAGGGAGATAGAGAAACTTGCGTCTAGTGACCTGTCGGACGAAGGACAACTTCATGGCTTAGAAGATTCTTCTCTTTTGCAGTTAGTCCCAAAAAGTGTTTTAGTGCTTCAACATGGTCTTATAGCTTTTTTCGATCTGTGCTTTTGAGAGTTTACCTTTTAGTTTAGCTAGCTGTGCAGACGAAAGAGCTCTTTGTTTGATCATCAAGTGCCTTCAGGGATTACATCTGAACTTTGGTTCTTTTCCTTTCCCCATAAATAGATTTTGGCACAAATAGTTCTTCTGACAATAGATGCGAAAGGTGGTCCATGGCTTCATGAGGAGCCACATTCGAGTAGCCATGAGTCTACACAAGCCTAGCTCAAGGTCTGAACACCTTCGCTCACAGATTGCATGTTGCAGAGATATCTGCATTTTCTCCCACAGAAAGTTGTTCATCACCCTTCCTAACTCCCAGTCATCATCACCGATCCGCTATTCTTCAAAATTTAGGCTATCTTCTGGTCGGATGGTGAGGGGGTAAGTTTTGATCTTCCCATGGCAGAAAGGATAAATGATCTTGGGCTTGTAGTGATACGTTCTGCACATGATCAGATATTCCGAGTAGTTGCACTTCAGCATGAAAGGAGAGGTGTAGCAAAGAAGCCTACGCTGTCTCTAAACTTCATATCCAACTGGAAATCTACTTCTGGTTGAGGGTGGATAGATGAAGATTGGAGCGTCTGACAGAGTACTGTATCCTTCCTCCTAGACATATGGAGTGATGTGCGGCTTATAAGACATGGCTGGGGTAGCTTCTTCTTCAATATTAGGAAATTTCTCAGCGTACCCATGGTGCACCAAGAGTGGCCATTCTTTATTGATGCGAGTCGTCCACATCCTTTAATAATTAACTTCGCCCAGTTCATAGTTGGTGAGAGCTTGAAGAACTTCTAGGTCGAAAGGCTCTGATAATTGATATTATTTTGTTTTTCCAGTCTGACGCGACTCAAATGGAGGCATTTCAGAGCGATAAGCTTCTGGTGATGTTTCGTCTATTATAGGTGCAGCTCTTCCAAACAAAGTTCCTTCTATTTTAGGTTCCGCAAAGGAAGCAGAGAGTGAAACAACCTTTGCAGGCTGATCAAAGCTGGGAGCGGCTGTTAAGTCTACAAAAAGATGTTTGAAGACTTGAGATAAAGAAACAGATTGTGGAACTTCCCAGAAAAGAGATCTAGGTAATCTACCTCTTGAGGTAGTAGCGATGTCCACTTGAGTCAATAGCTCTTGCTGTTTTAGCTCTGCAAGGGCTGTTTGTAGTGAGTGCTCAATTATAGATTAAAGCACTACTTCCTCAATCTGTTCTTGCTCTGCCTCAGCCAATTTCTCTTTTTCTTTTTTCTTCTTCTTTTTAACCCGTTTTGATTCAACTCGGGCTCTCTTGAGCTACTTTTCCTCTTAAGCTCTTGTTTTTGGTATTGGGATCTTTTTGGATTTTGAGGGCTGTTTAGAAGGTTGGGCAAATAGAGTGGGTTCAGTAGAGGTAGGTAGTGGAGGTGGTTGTTTTAATGGAGGGGTAGGAGTGGTTATGCTTGGGGTAGGAAGAAGGGTGTTAATGGGAAGGTCATCGTTTAAGTCAGGTTGGGGAGTTGGTTTGGATCTTAGACAAATGGTTAAAGGTTTTTGTTTCTTTTGAGGTAGAGACGATGGGGTTTGAGGTTTGGTCTGTTTAGGTTGAGGGTCTGGTTGTGCAGGTCTTTTGATGGGTAGTTTTGGTTTTTGTGGTTTAGTTTGTTTGGATTATGGTTGGGATAGTTGGGATTTCGTCTGTGGTGGAGGTTGAGTAGATGCAATTCCAACAGAAGGGTCAGTAGACGATCCTACTCTGAAACAGTTCCAACAACTTCTTTTGGTGGTTCTTCCTTGATCAATGCTAACTTTGGATGTTTGACAACGTATCCAAAGAAAAGGTGTGCAATCCTCATCTTCCTGATGATGGATACTTCGATCTTAGAACCTTGCTTCATCTTCTCCAGACCAGATTCTTTAATTCCCGCCAAACGGATGATTTCAGTGAAGAGCATAGCGTAAGGAATAGGATACTTCTGCTTTCTTTGAGCACTTTCCTTCGATTTGGAGAGACAGGATCTCCAGTTGTCCAAGATAAGCGCAGGCAGGTTCACCTTTTGACCAGTCAGCATCTTGTATATGCAGAATCTGTCCTTGGAGGTTACATTATCCTTTGAGCCTTTTCTTGGCAGGATAATGTGTAGCAAGACGTTGTGAATCAATCTGCATATAGGCTTCATGTTTGAAGAGTATAGAAACCTCTTCAGAACATCCTTGTTCTCAGTTTGAGGCCTGGGCTTTCCATACAGTGCCCTATCAACAATTTCTGGGGTTATAACGTTCTCCCAGTCTTCAGTAAAGAGGTCACCCTCCTCTTTGCAGCCAGATGTTGCTGCAATGGTGTCTGTAGAGATGATGATGGCTTGATTGTCGACGATTCCAATGATGGTTCCGTTAACTTTAGACGCAGAGGCCCAGAAGTAGGCGTACAGTGCGTGGTACCAGGTGGTTCTCTTTTACACAAAAGCTCCCATCCAACATTTTTGATATACATTTGCAAAGGGAATCCTTCTTCTTCAGGCTTCTATAAGTCGACCCATTTTCCAACGACGAAGTCACTTTCTAGGAATCTCTCCATGGGCACAAGCTGTTTCTAGGTGGCCATGAGTTCTGGCTTAAGAGATTAAGGTTTGAGAGTAAAGGTGAGGGATAGGGTTTGAGTTCAGAGAGTTTGAGAAGTTTTCAGAGTGTGTAAATGATGAAATGAGCAGTTATTTTGAATAAAAGAAAAGGTCGAAAGTACTGAAGAGACATGCACTTATGACGATTTGATGTGGCAGGGGAGACGGCGCATGTTTCTTGGGCGGTTATCGAGAGTAATGATTAAGGGAAATATCAAACTAATGAATTTAAAAACTTTTCATATTCAAAGACAATCGCATTAGTAAGATGAAATAAAATTAAAAGCAAGATGGTATAGAATAAGACGAAACTTTATTTAAATAAGACGATGCATGTAAAACGTTTTACTCTTTCAAAACTTTCATGTGCAAATTTTCTAAGATGAAGTTAAAACGTTTTACAGGTAAAGCTTTTGTAAAGATATCAACCCATTGATGGTCTGTATCAATGAACTTAATATCAAAAACACTTTTTTGAACATAGTGACGAATAAAATGATGTCTTATTTCTATATGCTTTGCTTTAGAATGCTGAATGGGATTTTTAGATAAATTGATTGCACTAGTATTGTCACATAACACAGGAATGTTATGCTCTAAGCTAAAGTAATCTTCAAGTTGATACTTTACCCATAGGAGTTGTGAGCAGCAACTAGCGACAGATACATATTCAGCTTCAGCAGTTGATAATGCAATTGAGTTTTGCTTCTTGCTGGTCCAAGATATAAGACATGGTCCGATGAAGGGACATCCATCACTTGTTTTTTTTTTTCAAGTCTGTCACCAGCATAGTCTGCATCATAGTATCCTACTAACCTGAATTCTTTGTTTTTCTCATAGAATAAGCTTAGGTTTGGTGTACCAACAAGATATCTAAAAATCCTCTTAACAACTTTTAAATGAGACTCTTTAGAGTCAGATTGAAATCTGACGCATAAACAAACGCTATGCATAATGTCTGGTCTACTAGCAGTTAAATAGATAAATGAGCCAATCATACCTCTATAGACAGTCTGGTCTATAGGTTTACCTGATTCGTCCTTTGTCATAATGATAAACGGATGCATTGGTGTGCTCATAGGTTTTGCCTTATTCATCTTATACTTTTTAAGCAATTCCTTAGTGTATTTTTGCTGATGAATGTATATACCTTTCTCTTCTTGTTTAACTTGTAGGCCAAGGAAAAATTTTAATTCTCCCATTATGCTCATCTCAAATTCACTCTGCATCAAATCTGAGAAATCCTTACATAGAATTTCATTAGTAGCTCCAAAAATTATATCATCTACATAAATTTGAACTATAATGAAATCTTTGTTGAATTCTTTTCTAAAGAGAGTTGTGTCTACTTTGTCTCTTATAAACCCATTTTCAATAAGAAAACTGCTCAATCTGTCATACCAAGCACGAGGTGCTTGTTTAAGACCATACAAAGTCTTTTTAAGTTTAAAAACATGGTCTGTGAGGTTTGGATCCTCCAAACCAGGAGGTTGTCTAATATAGACTTCTTCCTCAATGAAACCATTTAAAAAGGCACTTTTCACATCCATTTGAAAAAGCTTAATGTTTTTATGAGCAGCAAAGGCAAGCCTAATTCTAATGGCTTCTAATTTAGCAACAGGTACAAAAGTTTCAGTGAAATCAATACCTTCTTGTTGATTGTAGCCTTGAGCCACTAACCTTACTTTATTTCTGATTACTTTACCATTTTCGTTGAGCTTGTTGCAGAATACCCATCTTGTTCCAATGATGCTCTTATGTTCTGGTTTAGGAACAAGAATCCAAACATCATTTCTTGTGAATTGATGTAATTCTTCTTGCATTACTATCACCAAGTCATCGTCTGTTAGAGCTTCTTCTATCGTTTCAGGTTCAATTTCTGAGACTAAGGCACAAGGCACTTGATTCTTTAATGATGACCTTGTTTTAACTCCTTTAGTTCGTTCCCCAATAATCTGATCTTGAGGATGATAGGTAATGAACTTCCAGTCCTTGTGAGATCCTTTCGTTTGATTATTGGTCTGTCGTTGTGAAGTTTCTTCTAATTCTTTAACTTTGTCTGTGTTTGTTTGATCAGACGATCTTATCTGTAAGTCTGTAAAATCTTCTTCCAAATCTAATAATCTCCTATTAGGGGTTAGTGTATCATTAAATTTAACATGGATAGATTCTTCTATGACAGAAGTTTTAGGGTTGAATACTCTGAAAGCTTTTGATGTATCAGAATATCCAAGAAAAACACCTTTATCAACCTTAGAGTCAAATTTTCCTAGTTGATCTCTAGTGTTGAGAATATAACATTCACATCCAAAAGGGTGAAAGTATAAAATGTTGGGTTTTCTACCTCTCCACAGTTCATAAGGAGTCTTTTAATTATTGGTATGATCAATATTCTATTTTAAACATAACATGCTTTATTTACAGCTTTTGCCTAGAAGTACTTAGGGATTGAATTTTCATAGAGCATGGTTCTTGCCATCTCTTGTAGAGTTATATTTTTCCTTTCAACTACCCCATTTTGTTGAGGTGTTCTCGGTAAGGAGAAGTTGTGGAAAATTCCATTCTTTTCACAGAAGGATTTGAACTCAGCATTTTCAAATTCAGTTCCATGGTCACTTCTAATTGCAGTAATACAAAAACCTTTTTCATTTTGAACTCTCTTATAGAATATTTCAAACACATTAAAAGACTCGTGTTTGAGAGTTAGGAAATAAACCCACATATATCTAGAATAGTCATCAATAATGACAAAGCCATACTTTTTTCCACCAAGACTAAGAGTTTTTGTAGGTCCAAACAAATCCATATGCAGCAATTCTAACGGTCTAGAAGTGGAAACAACATCTTTTGATTTAAAAGAGGTTTTGATATGTTTCCCTTTCTGACATGCTTCACGAAGAAGATGAGTTTTTCAAGAAATCTCAGGCAATCCTTTTACTAAACTCTTTTTATATAGTTTCGAAATATGTTTCAAATTGATATGCCCAAGCTTTTTATGCCAAAACCATTTTTCATCTTCTTTGGTCATTAAGCAAGTGACATTTTGTTTGTTTAGATCTTCAAACTCAATCTTATACAGATTATTATGTCTTTTGGTAGTAAAAAGAATAGATTCATCATTTCTTTTGACTATGCATGATTCTTTGTTGAAGGATACAATAAACCCACTATCACAAAATTGACTAATGCTAAGTAAATTGTATTTTAATCCTTCAACACATAAGACATTATCTATAGATGGAAGAGGAGGCTTACCAATTTTACCTATACCAATGATTTTTCCTTTTCCATTTCCACCAAATGAGACTGTTCCTTCATGTGGTTGGAGGTCTAGGAACATAGACCTTTGTCCCGTTATATGACATAAGCATCCATTGTCCAAGTACCATAATGAATCCCTCTTTTTTCCTATTAAGGATATCTACAACTGGAATTATTTGAGATTTTGGTACCCAAATACTCTTAGGGTCTTTTTGTGTTAGTCCCAATGATCTTATTCGACCTTTGTTTCCTTTTGTGTTAACATCTTTGGACTGAATGTCCAGATTTGCCACAAAAGTTGCAGAAGATTGAATAAGATTTAGAAGACGATGGTTCAGTATTTTTGTCTTCTACAAATCCAATCCTAGATCTGTCAAACAGTGATCTTCTATGTTTTAAAATCATTTGAAGTTTTGAAGATCTGTCTACAAATTTGGTTAGATCATGTTTTAGACTAATGACCTCTTTGTTTAGTCTATCAACTTCAGAGAGAAGCATTGCCTTTTCAGGATCTGAGGCTAGGCTTTTATGCATTCTCATTAGATCTTTCTTGAGTATTTCATTTTCTGAAATTGCTCTTTGATATTTTTCTTTATATTTCTTATACTCAAGAGTGATCATATGAGAATTAGCAAGAAGAGTGTCATATGGCATATCTTACTCATTATACTCAGATTCAGAACTATCAGACGATTGTAAAGAATTTTTAGGAAAAGAGTATACCTCAGATGTTACTTCCTCAGTATCTACCATGAGACAAATAATAGCCTTTTCATCTTCTGAACTACTAGTGCTACTGTCCAAATCTTCCTAGGTGGCTAGGAGGTTTTTCTTCTTGTATCTTTTCTTTGAACTCCATTCTTTCTTTAGTTTGGGGCATTCAGCCTTAATATGTCCAGGCTTTTTGCACTCAAAGCAGATGATTTCATTGTTCTCTTCTTGAGGATGCTTTCTGTATCTAGTGTCCTTCTTTCTAGAGGATTGCTTAAATTTGCCTTTCTTCTTGAGCATTTTTTTGAATTTTCTAGTGATGCAGGAGATCTCATTATCTGTTGAACAGCTAGAGCTTTTGTTTGAGCTTTCGGATTCTTTAGACTGAACCTTCAGCACTTTCTTTCTTACTTTTGTCCTAGTCTTTTCATCTAATCTTCGACTTGATTCTCTAATCTTTAGAGCAACTAAGTCATTATTTTTGACTGTCTCTTTTGAAAAGATGCACTTCATGTACTCTTAGAGCTCCCAGTAACTCATTTAGAGTTAACGTCTTCACGTCCCTTCCTTCAGCTATGGTTGTAGCCTTGGGTTCCCATACTTTTGGAAGACTGTCCTAGGATCTTGAGATTATTCTAAGCTTTAGAGAACTCAACACCAAGACTTTGAAGTCCATTTCGAATTGTTTGAAATTTTCCAAACATTTCATCAATAGTCTCTGTCTCTTTCATGATGAACATCTCATAGTGTCTTTGAAGAGTTGCTGCTCTTCTGAGACGAACATCTTTTGTTCCTTCATGTGTTATGCATATGGCATCCTACATTTCCTTAGCAGTTCTGTAGCTGCAAAATTTATTGTATTTAGTTTTTGATAAGGCATAAGTTATAATGTACTTAGCTTTTGCATTTTGTTGTAACATGTTGTAATCATCTTGATTGTATTCGTTTTCTGGCTTGGTTACAACATGATCTCCATGTGTTATGATTCTCCAGATGCTATAGTGAGTGGACTTGATGCACATTTCCATTCTGTCCTTCCAGTATGCATAATCCTCTCCATTGAAGGCTGGAGGCCTTGACAATGAGGCTTCTTCAGGAATGAACTGTGCTTCAAGATTTGCCATGCAGATCTTTTCCTCTAACATTTGTTAAGGTGCTCAACCCTCAGAGGCTTAGCTCTGATACCAAATTGTAAAACACAAAGATAACACAAGAAGGGGGGTTGAATTGTGCTATAGCAAATTTTCGCAATACTTTTGTTAAAGACATATTGTCTGAAATAAGATCAAAAAGTTTTTCAAAAACGCTTTATAAGATAGAAGAAAGCTGAAAGACAAACTGGAAAGCACACAGGATTTATACTGGTTCGTCTCACCCTAGAGACTACGTCCAGTTCTTGGCAACAACCAAGTTTCACTAACTTTTTCAAGTTACAAATATTCTTTCCACAAGCCTCTTCAGGCTCAACCCAAGTAGTCTTTTACTTGGCTCTCCAAGCAAAAACCTAAGTATTCTTTGAATCAAAGTCTCTTCAGGCTTCCACTAATCTCGTTAAGAAAAAGTTTTACGTGTGAGTTACCTCACTGAGTTTAACGTCTTAACAGACGAATATACAATGAGGTACAAATAGAATTTCACAATTAGAGTATACAAGAGCTTTCTCTTTTCTAAATGAAGTTATGATTTTACAAAATCAGCAGAGACTATAACAACCAACAACAACAACTTCGAAAGGGGTCTCTTCTTCTATTCATAGGCTTCTCAAAAAGTATCTGTTGAGTGCTTTGCAGAGGACGGCCTTCATCTGATGAAGAGAGTCATTGGAGCATTAAATGCAGCATTTAATGCCTTTCACCAACTTGTCATATGATAAGATAAAGTAGTCTGCTTATCTTTTCTATTCTTGTACTCAATCTTGTAGCAGTTGTTATGTCTACTTTTCCGTTCTAACATTTGCACACAACATTCCTTCTTTTTTGTTGACTTTCCTTGAGAAAAGGTATGTAGGCTTTATAAGTTTCAAGGTAGCTTTCGCTTCTACTGGATGTGCAGATCATTTTAGAACGTTGTTATTGTTTGTAAGATTTGTTAGTTATTGATCAAAGGATAAAGACGATATATATTTTTAGAAATATCAAACATTTGCTTATGAACCTGTTACGGATGAACAAATGATTGCGTAAAAACATATTTTAACTGTTTGTTATTATCAAAATATTTGAGGATTATAAATTCGTCCTTTGTCTTAACATATAATTATCAAAATAATAAGATTCGTTAGAACTCAAAATAATATTTGCACCTCTTTAAAACAATAATCACTAAGCATGTGGATCAATTGGCATAAAATTATTCTAACTTAATTAGTAGTCTTAAGTTTGAGCCTGGGTATATAATTGCATTAAATACTTGAAGGGGGTTTTATCGCTCATTGTGGTCTTACTTGACTCAAACAATATTACCTTTCGTCGAGAATATCTATTGTCTCTACCAAAAAAATAAAATAAGATTTAATTCAAATTTAAAGATATAACATATTTACAATAATAATTAATATAATTTAATTTAAATTTAAAAATAATAGTAATTTTTCTAATTTAAAATAAAATATTATTCAATTTAAATTTGAAGATAATAATATATCCATAATAATAATAATAAATTTAATAATTTAAAAAATGTATAAAATATTAAAAAATCAATTTCATTCTTATAAGTTGTATGTGGATATCGCCATCTAGTGAGAAAAGAAAAGAATATAAAAATTGAGTTACTTGATAGAATGGAGAGAACAGGAGTAGGAGTAGATTATTTCACAACAACTAGGAAGTTTAATTAATAATATTAAATTTTAAAAAATATAAATTAACACCTTTTTGTCATAGGCTCAGAATTTTCATTTGAATCCTATAAGCTGTAGTCAACTCCTATAATGTAACACCCTCACTTTTATTTAATTAATTGTTTTAATTATTTATTTATTCTATATATTTAATTCTGAAAAATCGGGAAGGAATCTAAAAAAAAATCTGATCCCCACGGTTAAACTCAGAATATTGAAAACTATCTAATCGTGATTTTCAATAATTTTTCCAAGTTGAAGCCCGGAGAAATTAGAAAATGACGATTTTGTCCTTATTTGTCAATATTAGGGGCTGACATGAGAAAAGATTCAATTGATATTAAAATGTCAAATTGAGTTTAAAATCATGTCATATGTATTAAAATATAATTTTGGGAATTTTCTGGGAATTTTCTGAAATTTCTGTATAAAATGACCAAAATACCCCTAGTTGTCAAATAGCCAACTCAGTATTGGTTTGACATCCAAAAATGATGAAAATGATATTTTTAGTACATTTCTAGGTAAAATATGTAATTTTAGAATTTTCATAAAAATTTGAGCATTTATTGAATTAAAATGAATTTAATATGAATTTTCTAAGCTTAAAATATATAATATATATATTTATAATTCGAAAAAAATTAAAATTTATTTTTAGAAATTATTTTTGATGAAAAATATTACATTTGTTCAGATTTATATCTAAATTAATTATTTTGGTATTAAAAGTTAAATTTTTTTAAGTTTAGGCGATTTTATCGGTACCGGCTAATTAATTAACAGTCAAAATTTATACTGCAAATATTTGGGACAGCTGCTATCCCACGTTTCTGATCTACCAAGAGGTGATTCACCACCTACTTATATATGTGTCCCTAATTTTCAATTAAACATAAATCAAAAATTATATTTTTGACATCATGGATGACATCTTCCATGGACACCTAAGGCAATTCTTTTCCTATAAATAGCCATGAAACATGAACCAAGTTCTTCACTCCTCTTCTCTTCCGTAAGCCTCCATAGAGAAATTCTCTCTCTTTAGAAAATTTTCTTTTACTTTGTTTTTATGCTAAAATTCTACTAGTTTTCCAATAACTAGTAAAAATCCTCTTCCTAGGAGCTCTGTACCAACAACTTCACCAACTCTTTGAGGTAATGGGGGGAGTGGGGTTGGTTCTAAATTTCAATTACTTTGCATGTTGGTAGGAAGGGTTTTCCCCTAAACCCGTTTAGGCTTTAGTTTTACTATTAATATTATTGTTATATTATTTGATGTTAAACTTTAAAATTTTGCTAAGTTATTATTTTGCTCAAATTTAAATTATTAAATTATACCAAGCTGTTACTCTGCTCAATTTTAGAAAATTAAAATGCACTTGTTAAGCTGTTACTCTGCTCATTTTTAGAAAATTAAAATGCATTTACTAAGATGTTACTCTGCTCAATTTTAGATAATTAAAATACTCTTATTGAGCAGTTATGCTGCTCAAATTTAGACAACCATAGTATAATTATTAAGTTGTTATACTGCTCGAATTTAAACAATTACAGTAGAATTACTAAGCTGTTATACTGCCCAAATTTAGAAAAAATATTTTAGCTATTATGATAAATAATTAAATTATTAAATTATCAAATTTTAGTAATACTCAATTAGTTTAGCAAAAATAGTAGAAGAAATAAACCATAAATCTCATAATATGAAACTAAAGATAGAAATCATTTTATGAGCTATTTATGAATTTATTTTTAGAAAACTACTATAGAAATTTTAGTTTAAGTTCTTATCGTTCAGGTAAGGTCTAGACACACTAATAGACCATCTATAAAAAAATTGATAAATTTTAAAGCTTATTTAGTACTTCTAATTGTGCTCTATAAGTGCCTGTGGACACATTTTTCTTAGAAATACTAAATTTCAAAAATTTTCGAAAAAATTCTAAAAATTCATGATAAAATTCTAATTATTTTTCTAAGTTTAAAAATTATTTTTATGGAATTTTTTGACGATTCTATGATTTATTTCTTAATTATCAGTCTTTATTTTAATTTGTATATCTTTATTTTTATTGAATTATTGCTTATGTGCTTTAATTTGAATTATGACTTATGTGAATGATATGTATGGATCAAATCTCTGTAATATAAGGCAGAGATATTAGTAGAAATTATACTGGTGCTCAAATACTTGAGACCAGAATGAACCTTTACAAATTAATATATTAGTGAGTAATGTAAAGCAAGGGACATGCAGTGGCATGACACCCTGTTAGGGAAGCTACAGTTTGGTACGCTGAGGAATGAAAGGCAGGGACTCATTTGGGAGGTCTCGGGGGTAGGCATCAAGTGGTGAAAGTCCTAATAGCCAGGGTAGCGCCCGTGAGCTGGGATATTCACCTGACCAAGCTCGATAACCCCGACAACTGCTCAGCATTCCGGGATTGGTTCGAGAGTATACCTCTATAAATGGACGTCCTGATTGATATTTGTTCCTCATTGATAATGAGGACTGTACCATGTGATGATGTTGACGAGGTATATGTACTCCCAGTCACTTCCCAGGTTCTGTTAAGAACTATTACTCACTGATGGGAAGTATGGATCCATACCAAGTCAAGGGTAGTGTAGTATAACTTAGAATAAACCCTAGGTTCCCTTCATTAATTGTATTTAAATTCCTACCATACATGTGAAAGTGATTTAGAACAAATCACCTCACTCCATTATTTTGTTATGCATGTTGAATCGTGATTATTGAAGATGATAATAATGCCTGATGATGCTGAGGAAGAGCTAGAGGATACTTCTCCAGATTTGAAGACCTAGTTTATAATATTTTCTTAAGGGATAGGGTAGATAAATACTGCTCTGTATAGGATCTTTTTTTTTTTATGTATATATTGGGTTAGGTAGTATATGTCTTTTGATGTACTTTTGTTTTCTCTTTGACTATTATGTATTACTCAAACCATGATGTACAGTTGGATATATATATACATAAGCAGTTTTTATCATTTCACTTCTATTTCTAAATTCTGTTTTGCTAGTATTGAAAAGAAAAAAATTTACTCACATTTTCATCAACTTAAAGTAATAATTAAATTAATATGAATTATATTTAAAATTTAAGGAGTGTTACATATAACATCCTTAAGTAGAAAAAGAGCACACATTCCTTAGAGTCTATCAAGAAAATGCAAACCTAACTCTTGACCATGAGTTAAAGAAGCTAAGCAATCCTATGTGCATACAAGATTTTGATTTCTCAGTCCTTAAACATCTAAGACCATATTGAGTCTACCATAAATTATCACTTGAAGTTTTAGGTTAGATGCACTTAGGCTTAGCAATTGCAAGTTTTACCTGCCTCATCCTCGCCCTTGACTCCCTAAAATATCCCCGACCCCACCCTAGATCCTTGCCGAGGGTAAAAATTAAGCGCCCATCCTTACCCTGATAAGGGTTGAGTATCCTTGCCTTGCCTTTGTCCTTGCAGCTACTTCCATCAACACTTTCCCTTACACATCGACTACAAAAATGAATAACAAAGTGAGAATTGAGAGATGCAAAAACAAATAACACCGACTGCATAAACATAGGGCTGACCCTAGGCATAGTTTGGAGGTGCGAGGGTCTAAGGCTAAAAGGGGCACAAAAATTTATAAAATAAAATAAAATAAAATAAAATAATATATATATATATATATATATATATATATATATATATATATATATGGGTTAGGATCCGTTGACACCAAGTGTCAAAGTTAGTCAAATTACACCTTCAATAGCTTTTTGTGGAATGCAAATTTAACCAATCAAACCGTTGAATTTAATGTTCTTTTTAATTAGATTAAGTATATGAAATAATCATAATCCAATGTAATAATCACAATCAACCATAGTCAACCCATAAGATTACCACTTAAATAAGCTTCTCTTACCTCTAAAAGCTCTCGAATTTGAATTTAGGTTCCTTGAGAATTGGGTGTCTTGAGCCAAAACCTTCCAAGAATCGATCCTTTTCTCACCACAAACACTAAACTGGGCCCAAAATCCTTTGACTACCCTTAGTAAGTTAAGAGATTCTAGAGAGAGATAGAGAGAGATGAAGAGAAGAGAGAGAATGAGAATGGGAGAAATGAGAGAAAGTCTTCTGTCCTTCCTCCTTTTATACTTTGACCATCTAGAGCTCTCACAGACTTAGGGCTAACTAAGGATCATAATTTGTCAAACCACTCCCCACTCCCCACAACTCATAACTGGTCTAACTTAATTGTTTTCCCTCAAAAGCCCAAAAATCATTTCAACAACACACCCAAATTGGGTCAAGCACATATCTCAAATTTCCTAAATTCAAACCGATATTTCAAACAAACAACACCAAACCATCATCATACACACAATTCATGCACAACAACAATTCATTTATTTATTTTAATTACCTAGATTACATGTCTAATTTTGACTTTTAACGGTCAAAACACTAAATTATACATTAAGAAAGCATAGATGTTACATGAGGACCCCATACAACCTCAACCAACAACAAATGCATAAGTCACAACAACAACTTAAACACAACCATTCAATAATATATGTATTATATATATATATATATATATATATATATACATATACATATACATATGTATACATATACATATGTATATGTATACATATACATATGTATGTATATGTATATGTATACATATGTATATGTATATGTATATATATATATATATATTTATCAATTTAACTCCACGTGGCCTACTCAATATCACCTGTGGTCTAGATCTCACTACCAACTCCATGCAGGCCCAATCTAGCCCCTTGCATGGTCAACAGGTAAGGCTCCATCCAACCAGCACATACCTTATGAGACATCTCACACGTCTTAAGTGAGGTTCTATCTAAGCAACCAACACTCTGTAAGATATCTCACCATCATAACACTCTACTACTAGTGAAGGTTCTACTTGAGCAACCTTTCGCTCAACTACCATTTTCTTACAAGTTCTCACACAATTCAACAGAATAACATGTTCGCTCAACGAGTACCTTTCATACAAAGAGCACACTTTCTCTTTCGAAAGTTCTCACTTAGCGAGTATAAGTCTCGCTTAGCGAACTCAACTCCAGAGATGACCCACTTCTCTATACCCAGGGTTCTTGCTCAGCGACAACAAGGGTCGCTCAGTGAATCCCAACTTTCCTCTCACCCTTCGCTCAGTAAACATGAATGTTGCTCAGCAAGTAGCCACTCCAAAGAGCAGTCAAGTCACAGGTATAATTCTCGCCTAGCGAATGTAACACCCATTCATATTAAATACAATTCATATTATTTAGTTATTAAGTTTAAGTAAATGAAAATGCGTAGTAAATTTTTTCCACTTTTATATATATGAAAAAAATTCCAAACTTAACAGAATTTAGAAATGATAGTAAAAGATGAAAGATAAGACTGTATATACATAAATATCATAAAACTGTACATCATGGTTTGATAATACAGAAAACTAAAAAAAATACATCAAAAGATAGACATTATCTAACCCAATATGTACATAAAAAAAGATCCTATACAGAGCAGTTTTCATCTACCTTATCCCTCATTCAAAAAGAAAAACTTAGGCACATATAACAGTCAAAGAAAATTCTTAATGAAGCAACATAACTTGGCTAGTCTAGCACAAACCACACCAAGTGCAACAACGTTCCCACTGAAGGGTCATCACATCAATTAGCAAAAGCATGCACTAAAACAATCTACATCTTTACAAACAAGCATTTAAGTGAGGACAAGGAGTTTGGAAACAACTCCCCATCCTCCACACAATAAGAAAAAGGAACAGGACATGCAAACAACCAAAAGGTCTGTTACTTGGGAAACATATACCTAGGGTAAGCTTGTCATCCTTGTTGGTTTCTCTAATACTTAAAATGAAGGCCCACTACAGCTAGGGGTATAGGGTTGATCGTTTCTTCCTTCTTAGAGCTAAGACATTCCTAACACTAGTAGGACACTTAGGTTAAGCAAACACACGCACTCATGGTTTTACGACACTTAGGACATCCTTTTGTTTTAGGACTCTTTTACATCTGATGTCTCTTATTTTTCTTGTGTTCCTCGGGTTGGTGAGGTCCTAAACATTTCCTCTTCCTATTGTCACGCTTTCGCTGCGCACTCCTAACTTCTTTTTATGATTTCGCTCTACCTAAGAGGTGTCTCTCTGAAAATACTATCTTAAATTCTCCCACTTTAAAGGTATTCTCGAAAGGTTTATCTTATCTATCACACCTCTCCACTAGCACTCCCCTTAGTGCGGTTGTAGTCCCTAAGGAATGGTGGCTGACTTATTCAAGTTTCAACAAATCTTGAATTTCAAGGTCTCTACAGTTGGTTTTTGTTGGCTACTCTCTACCCCTTCTAACATTCCTTACTTAGAGTTAGGTTGGCTAGGTGAAGCTCCTACTAGGGAATTCTAGGGTAACTACCCTTAGATTTAATTTTTACTTGCCATTTGTCCCACCTACAGTACACGAAGTATTGAGGTGGCTTTAACACCCCTACTTTTATATATTAAATTATTCTGTATGTTTAAAAACTGTTTTTAAGTCATCAATGTATTTAGAACAATTAATAATAATTTTAGAAATTTTTCTAGAATTTATTGAGATAATTTTTGTAAAATGACAAAAATACTCCTAATTGACTGTGGGAACCAATCGGAGACTTTTTGACCTCAAAATATTTTGAAAATTTTATATTAAGTATCTCTCATTATAAAAACTTTATTTTGAGAGAAAAGTAGTGAAAAATATAATAATCTTATTTCAATTCTTCCACTGTTTTTTTATAATAATTGGCAATATAATTCTGAAAAATCG
This sequence comes from Spatholobus suberectus, assembly GCA_004329165.1. Classification (NCBI taxonomy): domain Eukaryota; kingdom Viridiplantae; phylum Streptophyta; class Magnoliopsida; order Fabales; family Fabaceae; genus Spatholobus; species Spatholobus suberectus. The sequence continues at coordinate 60,472,164 of CM014735.1, forward strand.
GAAAGGAATTTTGAAATTCTGACTTCCACCATTTTGCTCAAAATTTCAAGAGCTATTTAATCGTGATTTTTAATAATTTTTCCGAGCCGAAGCTCAGAGAAATTAGAAAATGACAATTTTGTCCCTATTCCTCAACATTAAGAACTGACATGAGGAAAAGATTCAATTAACATTAAAATGTCAATTTGAGCTTGGAATTATGTCATATATATTAAAATATAATTTTGGTAGTTTTTGGAAATTTTTTGAAATTTCTGTGTAAAATGACCAAAATGCCCTTGCGTGTCTAATAAGCCAGCTAGTACTGGTTTGACATTCAAAAAGGGTGAAAATGGTAATTTTAGTTTAATTATGGATAAAATATTTAATTTTAGAATTTTGATAAAAATTTTGGTATTTATTGAGTTAAAATGGATTTTCTATGAATTTTCTAGCTCAAAATACAAAATAAATACATATAATTTGAAATAAATTAATAAAAATTAAAATTTATTATTAGAAATTTATTTTTGATGAAAAATAATGTATTTGTCCAGTTTTTCATTAAAATACATTATTTGATATTAAAAGCTAATTTTTCAAGTTTAGGCGTTTTTATCGGTACCGGTTAATTCACCTACAAATAAAATTTGACACATGGAGGCTTGGGACAGCTGGTGGAGCACGTCCCCAACCCTAAAATAGGTGATTCACCACCTATTTGGGATATGTGTCCCTAAATGGATTAAAAATAAATAAAAATTGGATTTATGACATAATAGTGACATAATGGATGATGTAAAATGGTGGGACACCTAAGCCCCCTCTTCCTCTATAAATACCACCATCCATGGAGAAGATTTTCACCATCCTTCTCCTCCATAAGCTAGAGAGCCTCTCTCTCTAAATCTTCTCTCTTAGAAATTTTTCTTATTTTGTTTTTATGTTAAAATTTTACTAGTTTTCCAACAACTAGTAAAGTTCTCTTTCTAGGAGCTCTGCATCAGCAATTTCATCCTCTTTATCAATTATCTTAGAGGTAATGGGGGGAGTGGGGTTGGTTCTAAATTACTGTCACTTTGCATGTTGGTAGGAAGGGTTTTCCCCTAAACCTATTTAGGCTTAAATTTTAGTATTGTTATTATTGTTTAAAGTTAAACTTTAATTTTTACTAAGTTGTTACTCTGCCCAAATTTAAATTATTAAATCATGATTATTAAATTGTTACTCTGCTCAAATTTAAATTATTAAATTTTACTTGCTAAGCTGTTACTCTGTTCAATTTTAGAAAATAAAAATACATTTACTAAGCTGTTACTCTGCTCAAATTTAGAAAATCAAAATGCACTTATTTAGTTGTTATTCTGCCCAAATTTTAGTAATTATACTATAATTGTTATATCGTTATTCTGTTAAAATTTTGGTATAGTGCAATTTTTGCAAAATAAGACAGAAATGTTGATTATACTAGTGCTTAAATTAAATGAGACTAGGGAAACCTCTGTTTGAGAAATTAGGAAGTGATAAATTAGTGAGTAATGTAAAGCAAGTGACATGCAGTGGCATGGACACCCTACTAGGGAAGCCACAATTTGGTACGCTGAGGAATGAAAGGTAGGGACCCACTTGCGGAGGTCTTGGGGGTAGGCATCGAGTGGTGAAAGTCCCAATGGCCAGGGTAGCGCCCTTGAGCCGGGACATTCGCCTGACCAAACTCGATAACCCCGACAACTGCTCAGCATTCCAAGATTAGTTTGAGAGTATACCTCTATAAATGGATATCCTAAATTGTTATTTTGTTCCTCAATGATGACGAGGACTGTACCATATGATGGTGTTGAGACAGGTATATGTACTCCCAGTCACTTCCTAGGTTCTGTTGAGAACTATTACCCACTAATGGGAAGTATGGATCCATACCTAGTCAAGGGTAGTCGGATACAACTTAGAATGAACCTTAGGATCTCTGTGTTGTCAGTTGTGTTTTATCTTTGTTTTATGGTAGATTTCCTACCGTACATGTAAAAGTGATTTTAGAACAAAACACCTCACTCCATTATTTTCTTCTATGTATGATTGATCGTGATTATTGAAGACGACATTAACGCTTCGTGATGCTGAGTACGAGATAAAGAACATCTCAACGGGGAGGACCTAAAGACCTATAGTATTTTCTTTTTGTATAAGGGATAGGGTAGATAAATACTGCTCTGTATAGGATCTTTTTGATGTATATAGTGGGCTAGGTAGTATATGTATTTCGATGTACTTTTGTTTTCTGACTGTTATCTATTACTCAAACTATGATGTACAGTTTTATGAAATATATGTATATATCTTTTATATTTTATTACCATTTCCAAATTCTGTTAAGTTTGGAATTTCTTTTAAAACTGGAAAAATTTTACACACATTTTTTTTATTTACTTAAACTTAATAACTAAATTAATATGAATTATATTTAAAATTAAAAGAGTGTTACAGTGGCCAGTTTCAATATTCCATGACAAGGCAGTTAGGATTTATGGCATAGTAAATAATCAAAAATACTCAATGTAACTCAAACAATGTCAAACAATTTCTCAGAGTACACATAGAAACATAGAAGACACATAACACACAGGTCGAAAAGATCGACTTGCTCTGATACCATAATGTAACACCCTAAGGGGCATTACTGTAACTTGGTCTAGATTTTAAAAAAAAAAACAAACTTAAAAAGGTAGAACAACATACAAATGCTACTCATAAATATAATTAAATATTATATATGAACAATACAATAAAAAAACATACATGCCAAATATAACTCATGTATCACCCGAAGGTATTGTACAAAATATAAAGAAGAATACAAAAACATAATGTAAACTAGACTACGTTTTCTTGCACGTGACTCCAAGTTCCATCTATGCATGTCTTCACCTGTATCCTGAAAAAGGGGAAACTTAAAGGAATGAAACATAATGTCTCAGTGAGTGCTCTAAGGACTCTACGGCTGGGTTAGACTTTTCTATTCGAACAACCCTCATCATTTATCTTTTATGGCTTTAAACTCACTAGGTCTCTCATAATTCGCCATACCTATGGTCTAGTCTACATCTTTTAATCTTTAATACTTTCTGTGTTAACTACTCTCTCATTCTCCTGACTGTTATATTAGTTTACTATCTCATTCTTAACCTAAGAACTCATCCTCGTTACTTATACTTTCTTACCCAAAACCCTCTTTAGAATTTACTCTTCTTCCTTTTAATATTCAAAGCTGTCCTCTAGGGTCAAGTCTAAGGTTACAGGACATTCTAAAACACTCTTATTTTATTCTCTCTTACTTGTCTTATATCTTTCTATTACGCCATGAGGGGATTCACCCTTTCTCTATCTTATTCACAACTATTATTATCCAACTAGAACCCTCATAACACTATCCTAAGGTCTAGCCTCTCACTTATCCTTAAGGTAGCAAACACAATTCCAATTACAAACATATAATTATTTCACATTCTTTGTCTAGTAACTAGACATATACCTTGTTTTGTTTTATCAAACAGGAACGACACACGTGCAGGATATGATCACATGTCCACAACTTTAACATTTCATCACAAGGCACAATTACATTTTTACATAGAATTCACATAAATAGGGTCACATAAAATTACTCTAACATATCACACTATAACAAGATACATATGTGTGCTATGTTCCTAAATCACTACTCATGCACATGTGGTACCAACCTAAACTTTTTGAAAAATAGACTAGGAGTAAATGCAGGTCATAAGAAGCGTCATCAGTACCAATGCCTTCAACTTTCGCACCCTCAACTAGCATGATGTCTCTCGGTGACTAGTTAGGGTTACCCAGTTTTGCTAGTACGCCCTAGCTCCATGGGATCAGCATGGACCATTGGAGTTTTCCCAACTGGATAACCCCCAAGGCTAAGGTTAAACAACCCATCACGGCCTCCACCAGCCAGATTCCTATATACTTTCCTTATCACATAGCTCAAATGTTATAATGCATGGTCACAAATAATGCTTACAACTTTTTATAGACTTTTATCATGAAACATTGGCACAATTTCATATCACACTCATTTTTTCAAGGTAAATAATAATCATACAATATAAACTCAACAAGGAATAAGAAAACAAACAACAATGAGCTAAAAACTGTAAAAAAGAGTTCATAAACACAAAGAACGGAATAGCAAAAGTCGTATCCGTCCAATAGGACGGAAGTCCCGCCTAGCAGTTCAGCGAACCCGCCAGCGGGTCCATGTCAAGACCCAACCCGCCCAGCGGGTGTTGCACCCCGTGCAGCGGGTCTGCGTGAGGACCTAACCCGCCCGGCAGGTTATGTATGTATCCCGCCCAGCGGGTCCGCGCGCCCAATGTAAGCGTAGAGTCCCGTTTTTCCCAGAAAATCGCCCAGCGGCTATCTAATCCCGTCAGGCGGAGGCAAAGTACGAAAGTTAATTTATTTATCCTATTGTCTTTGGTTCCTAAATACTCCAAAATAAATAATTTAATTGTTTATCACTTCTTCTACCTTGATAATTTGTCACTCTAATCTATAAACTCTTCACTTACTCACAATCCCCTCAAAACTCATCAAAACCCTAACTTAGGCATAAGGAGGGAGAAAACAATAAATTGATATACAAGCATAGCATAAAGGACAAGGAAGAACAAGGGGAAGAGCACTCACCTTTATGGACATGCAAAACTAAGTCCTAGGATTTGGCTCCTCCGGTTCTATTCCTCCTCTTTCTCTTCCTCTTCTTCTTTCCTTTTCTCCTCATTCTCTCTAGCTTCTTTCTTTTTCTATTTTGTGACGCTAAACCTAACCCTCCTTCTCTATTCCCTTCTTATAACATATGGGTGAGTATGTAGCTTAGTGGGCTTTAGTCCCCTATTAGGCCCTAGATGCTCTTTTGAGTTCTATGATAATATTTCTATTAATTTCTAATGCTAAGGTGTTAACAATAATAATAATAATAATAATAATAATAATAACAACTGCTAGAACAATAACAATAAATGTAATATTAATAATAATAGGAATAATAATAATAATAATAATAAATATAATAACAATAACTCTTAAGACATCTTTTGTCTAATACATATGGGAAGAGTTTCTACTAAGAGCTACCATGTGGTTTATTTCTAGTACTTGAAATTTGGGGTGTTACACCCTTCCTACCAACATGCAAAGTGACAATAATTTAGAACCAACCCCACTCCTCCCATTACCTCTAAGGTGGTTGATGAAGAGGATGGAATTCTTAGTGCAAAGCTTCTAGGAGGAGAAATTCTACTAATTGAAAACTGACAAAATTTTAACATAAAAACTAGATAAAAATATTTTAGAGAGAGAAAACTTTAGAAAGAGAAGCTCTCTAGCTTGGGAGAGGAAGAGGAGATGCTGAAAATTTGAAGGAGGAAGGGGCTATTTATAGTAGAAGAAGGGATCTTAGGTGTCCACCAATGACATAAGCAATTATGTAATAAATCAAGTTTTAAATTTGTTTTTAATTTAAATTTAGGGACAAATATGCACACTTAGGGACACATACACCATTTAGGGTGTTGAATCATCTCTCCTAGGCTTGGGGACGTGCT